>JAJLRJ010000006.1:12341138-12941138 GCA_024195265.1 Dendrophyllia cribrosa | reverse complement strand
AAAAACAGTTGATTACAGAAACCAGAAATCCTTTACTTCCTAGGTAATTTCCCTCGGAGAACTGTCAACAAGTCAAGTTTGTCAAGAGCAAAAGTGCGTAGTGTAACCACAGCTATTATATTAACTAGTTTTTCTTTTAAGCAGTGTTAATGATACTTAATGATCAATTGGAGAAGAATTATCAAACACTCAAGAGTGTTTCATCAGGCAAACAAACACCTCGAACTCGGTTAAAAAAAAAACTCGGCTGCGCCTCGTTTTTTTCAACCCACTTCTCGGTGTTTGGAAATTCTGGTGAAACACTCTTCCTCGTGTTTGTTATTTTACATGAAATGGAGTAAATTGTTACAAAAACACATAAAGATGTCGTTAATCTCATTTATTGAGCACTTCACTTAGATTAGGAATAGGGATATTTTGTCCAATAATTTACGATGACACTTGCGAATGTTTTTAAATCATTTACTTTGGTACTCATATATACAAAGTCTTTCTTATAAAATATAAACACTCTATGGTAAACGGAATTATTACAAAGCAGATTCCTTTCGTTAAACTGAAAGGTAAAAATAATCTTACACGGCTAGACAAGCTAAAAAAAATAATTATAACACTGAAACTAAAGTTGCTTAGCAAAGCGCTGTTAATATGGTGCAACCAATCTGGAATTAGACATGAATTTAGATATTTTGTTTTACGAATTCACTTTTATATGAGAACGCTAGCAAAAGGCTGCGGTTTACCTTAAAAATGAAACCAAATAATTGCACTTGACTTCCAAAAACAATCAAGAAATATTTCGCGTCTCGTATTTCACCTGCAAAAAGCAAGTAGAATTCACAAAATGCTTTTATTCGCCGAACAATCGTGTTTTCTTGCATCCTCGATTTTTGGTGAAAACTGAATATGAATATTCACCGTGTTGAAGCTTCCTCGTCGATAAAAAGT
Organism: Dendrophyllia cribrosa; assembly: GCA_024195265.1. Classification (NCBI taxonomy): domain Eukaryota; kingdom Metazoa; phylum Cnidaria; class Anthozoa; order Scleractinia; family Dendrophylliidae; genus Dendrophyllia; species Dendrophyllia cribrosa. The sequence goes on along the minus strand of JAJLRJ010000006.1, from coordinate 12,940,190 downwards.
CCCTTACATTACTTTGTATGTTTCTTGATGTTGCAGAGACCATTGTTGGTTAGCTATTGTGCTGTGGTGTTGGTATTGTTCAGTGTCTTTTGAACCTTTTATTGCACGTCATTTTGGTCATCGCAACTTCCACAACACCAAGAAACTTACTTTTTGTAACTTGAATACATGAACTAAGTTCCATTATTATTATAAAGCGGTTTACGTTACACGAAGTTTTAGCAACCACGACAGCAACAGTAGGAAGATCGTCGCTACACAAAATGTATGACGTGCAATAAAATGGCTTTGCACATGCGACTCAGGGTATAACGTACTTGTCATCCGCAAAACACGAAATGCCCAAAATATGGACACAACTTGAGGGTGGCTTTTTTGTATAAATTTCTATTCATTGTCTATATAAAGTCAGCTGAATAGTCTCGATAATCGGAAGAAAAATAATCGGTGTCTTCGTGGTGGTTGTTTAAACTTTGTATAGCCCTCGATGCCCGATAGCTGCCCGATAGCCTCCCGAACATAATTACATGAAATTAAGCGTTCGATCGGGTTTCAACTTTAACCCAGGCAGAAATTCTACTTGATGAAAAGTGAGCATAAAGGCCACATTTACCTAACATACAGTCGTTAAAAAAAAACATTCAAACTTCGAACTCTTCTGGAAAAGAATTGTTATCTTTAAACCCGCCACTGATTCTGTTGACTTGGCAAGATTAAACGTCCAAGACCATGTATTTACAATTTGCGTGGAAAAACCATTACCACCGATGGTTGAACAATATTTCTTTAACGTTTTCCCTCCTCCATCTTTTGAGTCTGTGGTTGAAATGCTGTAACATTAAGTGATAATTTCCTGTGGTGCTGTTTATTATACGCAAAGTGGTTCTGTGGATGAAATCGTAGTGTGACCATTCAAATGAAAGCTGTTGAGCAGTACTTTCCCGTGGTGCTGTTTATTATGCTGTACAAGGTGGTTATAACTTTTGAGTCTATGGATAAAATCCTACAGTGTAGCCATTCAAACGAAAGCCACTGAGCAGTACTTTCCTGTAGTACTGTTTATTATGCTATACAAGGTGGTTCTAACTTTCGAGTCTGTGCAAAAAAAAAAAAAAATCCTGAAGTGTGGTCATTCAAATGAAAGCTACTGAGCAGTACTTTCCTGTTGTGCTGTTTATTATGCTGTACAAGGTGGTTCTAACTTTTGAGTCTGTGGATGAAATCCTAAAGTGTGGCCATTCAAATGGAAGCTACTCAGAAGTACTTTCCATTGAAAAAGACGTTTAATGAGCAGTTCTTCCTAGGGGTGCTGTTTATTTCTTAATATTTTTGAAAATCTGTGTTATATTTTTAACAATTTGTTCCTGTATTGAGCCGATGCACTCTTAGCTTATAAAGGTTTTAATCGACAGCACAATAATATTAACCCTTTCACTCCCAGAGTCAATTATGGAAACATGTAATATAATTTTAACTTTTGAGTCTGTCAACGAAATCCTGGGGTGCGACCATGCAAATGAAACCTCTTTAGCAGTACTTTTGCATGGTACCGTTTGTTTTTCAATATTTTACAAAATCAAATTTGGAATTTTTCTTGAATTTTGATTTTTGGCACTCTTGGGAGTTGAAGGGTTAATCGCTGTCAGCATTAGGGGCGGCGTTCAGGCTGGCCAGTTTGTTCCGCCAGCGAATGGAGAGCCTCTTTTTATCTTGTCGGGGATTGCTACCGTCTGTAGCAGACTGTGTTCCCGCCGCCACATTGTCTAATCCGTCTGGAAGGGATGAAGTTAACGGCAGGTCTTCCGCCTTGACTGCAGAAGAAAGGTTTGAATTTGTCATAATCAAATGATGATCACTCTCCGTATCATAGGGTTAGCTTAGTTGGTAGAGCGCTTGTCCGCTGATCGGAAGGTCGCGGGCTCAATCCTCGTCGGGACCAACACTTAGGGTCCTAAAATAACTGAGGACGAAGATGCTACCTTTGCTATGATAATCCACCGTAAGAAAAAAGATGGCGGTTGTTCATTTTACCACAATACCTTGCGGACCTAACACAGCACATAAGGCACAAAGAAAGCCAAATTTTTACAATATTTGTTCCAGTACTAAGGACAATGTGTAGACTAGGTTTGAAGATTTTATAACTTTTCTTTACATTTTTATGAACGTTGTTAAGGTTTTTGTGCGCTAAGAATTATGGGTAAATGTACCAGTCGCCATCTTTTTTCCTATTGAGGATAATGTGCTGCTTATAAGTGTATCTAGTTATAAACGGATTTGGTCTGAATGAATTACAACTTCAAGTTCTCAAAATGGGCTAGAACATGCCATGATTTTTTTCACTTTCAGGAATTGGCTTGTCTCCTTCTCTTGGTTTTTTAGTATTATTTTGTAGTTAAGTAAAGGTATTGTAGCATAGTTTTGAACAAAAAAGGTTAAAATCTCCGCGACACTGCCCCTTTAGGGATCTAATTTTATAAATGTCGTTAAAAAAATGAAGAAAAACATGCAGTTATCATTTATGTTTATGAATATTTTTTGTGTCTTACTGGAATCACTACCCTAATTGAAGAAACGTTGACCATTGCCGAAAAGCATAAATCATGAACGATGAGATCGAATAAGATTCTGGGTAAGCAGCATTGGCAAGCTTAGTAATATATCAAGATGTTTTCTTCGTTTGAGACATTTTAAAGTATGATTTATGCATCCTGTGTTAATATAATGAGTATTCTGTCACAGACGAAGATTAATTTTTCCAAATTCCCAGTAAACCTTTGGGTCGCATCGTTCATGGTTTATGCTTTTTACCTGACAACGTTTTTTCAATTTGGTGTAATAAGACTAAATGTTATTACGAAGTGCTCTAGTTTAGTTAGGTCATTTTATACCAACTATTGGTCAGACACATTTAGATTTTAGTAATACGTTATGTATTATAACTTATTTGTAATTTAGTATTACTTTTAATTTTCGTGTTTTTAATTTTATAGGTTTACTTACACCTGTTTGTAATTACTATTATTGTTCTTAATTTATACTATTATTAATTTGTATAGATTAACTTCAGATGCACAGCTTCATTGTAAATAAGTGCCAGCTTTATGAATTCTGTGCCTAATAAAGTATCTATCTGTCTGTACGTCCGTCCGTCCGTTCGTCCGTCTGTCGGTCCGTCCATCCATCTATCTTTACTGAAGTCATTGTTTAAATTTTGTTTCATTAACATACGAATTTACGTAGAGAATGCAAATTGACCTCAAAAAATGAAAGAGCTTGTTGAACTTAGTATTCCACACAATTTTTAGCTCTTTTCATGTCATGTTTAAAGGGAGAGTTTCACGGTTTGGCACATGTGCACAGATTAAAATGCTTTATTCGCTTTCTTACCAACAGTTTATCGGTTAAAAAACCACTCACATTTACTTCAATAATTACATACTATAATTAGTCCAAACAAAGCGAAGGATGACCAAAATTCACAGAAAATTTCAACGGATTACACCGACAAAGTCAGCACTGAATAAAACCTTTGACCCGAAGGATTTATTCTACGCTCTGGTGGCTTTCATGGCGCACATGGGTATGTATAATCATCTATTCAATCAGCTGACTGACTGCGACATTTTCACGGGCAAATTTCCCGCCAGTCTTATCCACTCGCTTCCGATTGGACTATTAAAACAATGAAATTAAATGGGTTACGTCATAGCTTGCACATGCGCCGAACCGTGAAACCCTCCCTTTAAGGAAATATCAGCTATCAAAAACTGCAAAATTGCTGGTTTGCACGTGACGTCACCGCGGCCATGTTGGTGGTCAAGAACAAAACCGTTTCTCTCCGCTGGGAACTAAACTCTATTTTCATGCAAATTCTGCTAAAAAAAATTGTATTGTATTGATCACCAACATGGCCGCCTTGTCACGTGGTTGCAAACCAAGAATTGCTGGGTGGCAAAAGCGCTAATGAGTCACACATTTTTTTGTAAATTTTGAGTTTTAAAAACAGCATTGCCCAAAGAGAACCTACAACCCTGGCCAATACTCTTGGGACACTTCCGAAATAACTCTGCAATTTTAAGCATTCCCCCTTCCCCCTCCCCAGTGCAATGTTGACCTCACGGGTAACAAATTGTTTTCACGGCAATCAACATTGCTGTGGGGATGGGGGAGGACTGAAATGGCATGTGATAACGACATTCAGAAGCATACTGAATAGTAGGATAAAAATATATCAGGGAAGCGTATTTTTGCGTGTAATTTCAGTGAGTGTCCCAAGAAGTATTGGCCAGGGTTGTCTGAAATAGGCTTTGTAATAGAAATAGACTTTCTGTTCTTCTATGGTGTTATTTTCGTTGGTATTACTGTCGAGGTAGCCATGTTTGTAATAGTGATCGCAAAGAATTGACATTTATCTCCACTGGTGAACATCGCAATATATGCACTGAGCTATGTGACTCAGTTTCAAGGGCCTGTTAGCGAGAAGATAGCTCATATTTGGATTGTCGTGTTCTTTACATAGTCTGTTATTGTAACTAAGCTTTCATTTGTAACAGTGGTGTTACAAGTTTGGCGGACAAGCTATTATGTGCTTTCATTGATCGTGTGTCGCCTGTTTTTGTGCCTACTTTACGAGATTTTAGAATTCTGCATCACGAAAATGAGGTCCAATTTACGCGCGATTCGCGCGCTGTGGCGTCCGTTCTTTATGCGTAAGCGTTGCCACTTAGGCGATTCTGGAGACAAATACCACAGGAGAAACAGCAAGACTTAATTCCATGTGGTCGCTGCTACGCTAAGTTTATTTTCAGTTGGATAACGCAGCTCAGATAGCGCGTGACATGTTGTGTCTATCATGTCGACTTACTTTATTTGTGACATTTCTAGGCAACATTTCTCGGCAACATTTCTCACCAAAAAAAAATTAATTTTTGAAATGTTTTTAATCAACTTCTGATCTGTCGAAGAGCGTCAGTAGTGTCGCTATCATCTGATCTTGTTCATGAGATGGATTTGTCTACACATTAGGGCCGATATGTATGATTTTCAACATTTCTCACTTCAATAACATAACAAAAAATGAAATTTAATTAAATCATTTTACTGCCATTTTGGTGAGAAATGTTCATAAATAGCCACACGGTTCCTGTGCTATATGAAAACGAGTACAAAACAAAGATAACACACAAGCGATAGAATTCCATGCCAGTTTATTTTTAAAAAAGCTATTGGCTGTCCGGCAGGTCTCTTCGAAATAGTGAGAAATGACTAGAAATAATAGTGAGAACTGTTACAACGTGTTGCTGTCACGCAATGCTTTCAAAGTAAATATATAATGTGGACGCTAGGCATTCCACTCCATTATTTTGCCGTCCCAAGGCATCACTCCTACCATACAATTCGCAATAGCGATTTAACATCGGGACTTTCATATTTAAAACGGCGTAAAACAGTCTTGCACTCAGCCGCATGTGAAATCATTAAACTTTCGTCAAAATTCTAAAACGAATGATCGAACGTTAACCCGGCGACCCGCCTAGGCACGCACAGTACTGCAATACACATAAAGAGAACACTTAACTACTTAATGTGCACTTCCGTACCTACAATTTACCCACCTTTCTTTGTGCTTTTTTCACGATTAAAACCTTTTCCTTACGGTTTCGGACAACCCTGGCCAATACTCTTGGGACACTTCCGAAATAACTCTGCAATTTTAAGCATTCCCCCTTCCCCCTCCCCAGTGCAATGTTGACCTCACGGGTAACAAATTGTTTTCACGGCAATCAACATTGCTGTGGGGATGGGGGAGGACTGAAATGGCATGTGATAACGACATTCAGAAGCATACTGAATAGTAGGATAAAAATATATTAGGGAAGCGTATTTTTGCGTGTAATTTCAGTGAGTGTCCCAAGAAGTATTGGCCAGGGTTGTAGTATATCGGGCTCAAATCTCCAGAGAAAGCGAATTGTGCTTTACACTTTAAACAGTTGGAGTTGATTTTTTTTGTAGCTGGATAAGAGAATGATGTGCATATGCAAGTGAGAAAATAATTGTAAGCAAAGATTCACCGATGCGACCTCGCGACTTCAACAAACAAAAAGAAGAACTGATATTGACGACACAAAGGCACTCACCTAGTACTCACCTAGTAACTTATTGCTCAATATTCTCGGAGAAGACACCGCACTTTTGGATCTATTACGAATGGCCGCCTTTTCGGTGTTAGAAAAACTCCCGCTGGATACAGTCTGCGTGCGCAACATAGGATAGCGTTCAGCCGCTGACAGCAGCGGAGTGGGAGGCTCGCTTCCAGGGGTTCTCGGCATGGGACAGAACACCAGGGAAGCGTATTCCTCATACGTTGTAGCCTCTTTGTGGTTCTTGACAATTCGTTCAATACACGTTTCGCGTTCTTCGTAGCTTGTGGGAAATTAAAGAAAAATCTCCAAAAAATGCAGAACGCCAATCCACTCGCTTTAACGCACATCACACCCAAAACGAGCGGATATATTTCACTATTCTCACTGCATAATTAATTAGCGCAGAGCAAACATTTTTGCAATCTCAACGCATTGCCCTGTGATTGCGCATTCTTGTTGGGGTACTAATGCATTGCGCTGTTTGATTATAAATTTGGTCGCTCCATCTAAAACGTGGTCATTTCATCGGTTCTCGAAAACGACAGTCAACTTTCGTGACCCACCCATCTCTCCTGGTGGCGGTTGACAAGCTCATTGTACATCCTGATTCCTCGTTGCATTCCTATTGCCTATTGCAGCAGTCGTGGAGCCCCCCCACCCCCCTACGAATCCCTGCCTCCGAGCCTGTGAGCTGGCTTGCAGGCTGACAACCTCGGTAGCTCTATTTTACTCACAGCAAGGATACTATCGCTCATACAGCGGAAGAAGTTCTCTGCTTGCTCGGCTGGCATTGATGGCGGTAGCTCTGACGAGAGAAGGTAACACTTGCCTGTCTACCAATGCACCGTCAAACAAGGGTCCAAACATTGGAACCTTACAGAAAGAAAGAAAACAGACGTTCATCAGCACCGGCTCTTAGCTAACTCCCAAGAGTTCCAAATATCAAAATTCAAGAAAAACCCAACTTTTATTATATAAAATTACAAAAAAAAATTATAACATGCAAAAGTACTGCCGTGGAGGTTTCATTTGAAAACTCTCAACACAGGATTTCGTCCAAAGCCTCAAAAGTTACAACAAAATTACATGTATCCATAATTATCTCTGGAAGTGACAGGGTTAATGATGAATGAAGCACAGAGGGACACAAGGGACTACGACTAATCCAACCCCTCTCCTTCCGAATGGTATGTTAATCCATCAGAGTTACCTGAAAAGTTTCATTATGCAATTGCAAATTAAGCCTGAAAATAACTCAAGGATAAAACGGGATTTCCAGGTGAGGTGCAGTTGACTTGCTCTTAACATGTGAGATTTAATAGCCCAGGTTGTACAGCATCTCACGGTAATCGCAATAATTGTGTTTGGGTTGAAAATCATTGTATTATGGGTGATTTTGAAAAACAGTAGCCATGCACCTCTTCAGAGCCTCTAATTTCATTGGACCTGGGTATCACGCACATGTATTGTTTTCAGGGCTAGGGTCCATTGTTCTGTTTGTTCTATTGTTTTCTCAGCCAATCCTGTGAGGCGTTCCGAGACGTGCATACCGCCTCCTGAGAAAAAAATATATATAACCTGCAAGCCAACTCTCTTGAAAAAATATCCTGCAACAGCGCAAGAGCGACTTGAGTTTTTTTTATAGCAAGTTTCGTTCATATTTTCATCTTCACAATAATTTGCTCAGACATAGAATCTCGCTCGAAACGTCACCACGTTCTCTCTTTCTCCTCCTAGTTGCATGAATGGGCACAGGCGAATCCGTGTTTACGGAAAGCTACCATGTGTCCATCATAGCGAGGATTCTTTTCTTTATATACAATAATAGACCTTTTACCGATACGGCAGCCATATTGATTTTGCTCCTGGCATCCCATAATGACCACAGAAATTAATTGTTAACAAAGGAAAATATTAATTTCGGTGGTCATTAAGGGATAGCCAGGGGTGCAAAAACAGAATGGCTGCCGTATCGGTAAAAAGCTCTATTAAAATGGTTTCCAACCTTGGGTTTCTTGATGATTTGTATCCTAAATAAGTGGTTCTCCAGTGGATAAATGACAATCATCACATCTGCAAACTCAGTGTTTACGATGCCGTGCCTGTAGTCTCGACAATGTTCTGACCACACGATATGCACCTCATCGTTACCAAGGTGTCGGACCTGGCAAAACGACATTACGACAATCCATCATCAGTTACCGCAATAAACACACATAGCACCGAGGGCGTTAAAACATGCAACTGGTGCCAAGCGAGGGAAAATAGGCAGCTAGCACGTCGTATTAAAGGGATGGTCGCAGTAACAGGGAGGTTGCATTGACTGGGGGGTCGCATTAACGGAGGTGGTCGTATTAATGACGTGGTCACATTAATGAGGTGGTCGTATAAAGGGGAGGTTGTATTAACGGGGTGATCGCTTAACGGCGTGGTCGTATTAATGAGATGGTCGTATTATCGGGGTGGTCGCATTAACGGCGTGGTCGCATTAACGGCGTGCTCGTATTAACGTTAACGGGGTGGTCGCATTGATGGGGTTTTTGGATAAGAAAATGGCTAGGTTTTTGTTCGAACTAAACAAAGAGGCCGTAATACAGATGTGGTCGTAAAGAGGTGTTTTACTGTTAAAAAATGTTTTACCTTTTTGTTGAAGCCGGTGCTGTCCGAAGCTAAAGGCATCCTAGTGGACGCATGAAACATCACTTCAGTCGTTGAATTGCAGTAGTACGGGGCCGTAGTACCGGTTGAAAGATTCTTCTCCAACCCGCCGAGAAATCCTGTGTGCTTGGAAAGATCCACCTGACAAACACACAGATTGAATTAACATCTTAATTGAGTAGACACATGGTGTTTTTTACATGACGTGTACAAGGTAAAACGACGGTTGCTAAAATGGTGAACTTTTAACTCAGCGATAGCACAATCACTGGGTACCATATGAAAACCTGACATTCATAGAGCAAGATTTCTACCATCTGCCCCTTTAACATCCACGATCAAACGAAAACCATTTAGTCCAACTGATGCTGCGTTTACATCAGCACCGAAACATGAGAGTAAACATGTTTAGACGAAACACGTTTCCTGTAAACATGTTTGCAATTTCTTTGTTCATATCCGTAGTCAATTTCAAAACACGTTTCACGTAATGGTATCCCTTTCATATACCTTTCATTGAAAATGGTACCCCTTTCATATACCTTACGTTGAAAATGGTACCCCTTTCATATAACCTTTGGGTGCGTCTGTTTGATATATTTTGAAAGGCCCTTTTTATAATACTTAAATTGCAGTTTTCCCTACCTTTTTTATGCTTCAACTCGTGTTTTCGCTACCATTTCCTATTCTTCATGAAATCCCTACCCTTTCACATACATAGGTACACCTTTCGGGCGGAGCATCCCCGTAGGGCACATTATAGGGAGTACCCCCCCCCCCCCCCCCCCCCCCCCCCCCCCCGGAGCTCGAACTTGCTGCTGCATGATTTTTTGGTTTAATCTCATTCAAAGTAGTGTTTGACAAGGAGATGGCATTTGCGCTAACGTGTTTCGGCTGGCTTAGATCAAAACTACCTTGTGAGATAGTTTCAATCATGCTCAGAACAAACATGTTTCGATCTTGATTCACGCAATGCGCCGCCTGACATAAACACTTACATTTGTGATCAAACTGGACATGTTTTCCTCTGGTGTGAACACAGCACAAGTCTCTCAATGAAACCCCAACGTCCGACCATTCAAATGAAAGCTCTTAAGCAGCACTTTCATAATTTGGTGCCATTTTTGTCCATATTTTCCAACGAGATTGTTTTTTGGTCAGTTTAATCTTGACCGGTTTTGGGTGTGAGTGTGAACTCATGGTTTTGTTCACAAGTGAGTTACTTACCTCCCAAGCTAAGCCTGCCACGAACCGTTCATATTCCTCGCTGCCCACACAGTTGGACATTATGGACGTCTTGTCTTCTTGACCCTGAGCCACATACAGCAAGGCTATTTTGTGCGTCTCGCGACTGAGAAAAGCAAACCATCGCATTAGAGAGACTCGCGAACACTTTCAATGTTAGAGCGGTTTTTAGACGACTGTCGTCAAACCTAAACCAAAGTTATCACTCTAGCCAATAACAAGAGACAACCTATCTAATGAACCAATTAGAACTCAAAGCAATTACATGTAGCTGCCGTCAAGCGCGGAAGAAACGGTGTGAGTAAGTCACGATTGGTTTCGCATTTACTTCTAATCGGTTAAAAACTGTAGCTGAGAAAGCGTAGCAATGCAAAACCAAAGTAATTGCGAAATTAATTTCGATACTCAATTGAAAACCGTTCCATACAATAGGTTCCTAACGGTTACAATTGCACCGGTTCAGCGATTTCCCGCACGAACGAACGAAACTCATTCCGTAATGAAACTCATCCCGGTATCATGTGTATAGCCTCTAAGATGGTTTGGCCGTTTTAAATCTGTTTTACAATTTAATTCTTTGATCTCAAACTGGAAAATTAAAACCGATCTGTGGACTTAACCATACGTTGTTTTGTATTCACGAGATCGCTCTTAGAGCCCTTTGATTTTCTTACCAGCGTCTGTTGTCCAAGTTCTTTAACTCACGCAAGAAACGGTCATTCTTCTTCAGAAGATCGATCTTAGTCCTGTAGACAAAACATAATGTTACTTACTGTTTCATAACACCATTTAATCATCAGGGATTGGTTCTACTTAAAGACTACATGTACTTTATAAGTGACAAAACTTACTCAAATCCCGTGACGTAATATATCAAAAACGAAGAAGACCACAACTGCATTTCCTTTGTTGTTTTTTTTAATTTTGAACCGTAAATGAGAGCAATGAGCTTGAGCGATGGAGATATTAGCGTTTAGCATCGCATTCTATAGCAACGGCGGACGCAAGGTTGCCGTTTATGGTCAGCTTTACGCAAACTCACTTAAAAACCCAACTTTTCACAGTATTACCTTTATTTAGTGTTATTGGTTGGGGTGTGGCTTACTAAAATTGTAAGACGTTATAGTAACTGTGACTGCCTTTCAATGTAATAGATTTACCACCACTCATTTTACCAGTTATGGAATAATAGAACAAAATATTAAGTAACGCTCCACATAAGAACTACAGTAAACTTCATTGTTCTGCGGCATTGGGTCTTTCTCACATAGAATGTCTTTGATTTCAAGAATAGGGGAGGAGCTGATGGTTTATAATTATATTTCAGTATAAAAATAAAGAACATCCATTTGCCTTAGATAAATTTTAGGAAATGTTCATGCTTAACCAATCAGAATAGCAGAAGACAATAGCTAATAATTTTGCTGGTTCCCCACATACAATTTCTTTAAAAATTTGCATATTTTGCGATTGGGTCTTAAATTACATGAAACGTTTAAAAAATCAAACAAAATGCACCTTGAAACCTAACTTTTTAGCGGTCTTTGAGTCTAGACCAATGAGATCACTAGTTGTAACAATGAAAAAAGTTGACATTCCATCGTGCATAGCCGTTAGCTCTTTCCTTCTTGTGCGGATCATTACTTAAACAGTCGTGAGCTTAAAGTAGCTTTGTTACAGGGATTTTGAAAGTGCCTTTCTTATACACGAAATGCTTATAGAACAATAAGAGAAAGGAATCAATTAGGTCAATTTTTAAGTGGTAATCCATTACCACGCAGCTCTTAACAACCTCTAATTTCATTGGACCTGGGTATCACGCAGCTCTATTGTTTTTAGGACTAGGGTCCATTGTCGTGTTGTTTGTTTTCTCAGCAAATCAGAGAAGACCTTGTAAGAGCTGCATACTGCATCCATTTCTATCCTGGCCATCTGCAGCCCAAGACACTTATATTTACTCATGGGAATTTCAAACAAAACAGACCATTATTTTTGGGTCTTCACTAATATAAATATGTTGTTACATTCTTAACAATGTAACACTAGAAATGTATCATAGCCCCTTTAAACTAGGATAGTGAATGTGGCAAAGCGATTTAAGGTGTTAAAATAAAAAGGGGTTTACAAATGCGAAAAGAAGACCTTGCGCTGTTCCGGTGAAACAGCAAACGACAATCGGTAAACGTGAAAAAAAAGGCGGCAAAATTGTGATCACGTGATAGTTTATGCCGTTTGCATTTGCCGTAAATGCGGCCTAATGTCTCTCTTAAGACCCTTTTGCACGGTTTCAACATTTTCCCTCAACATTCGGTCGACATTAGCTGAACCAGTTTATTCTTGGCCTTTATAACAATTAGTATCTTTGTAAAATTATTTTAGGTTCCTCACCTTTTCTCTGAAGCCATCATACCAGTTTGACTGACTACAAACCGGCACAACTGGAATGGCGACACAGGGACTTCATAAGGAGGAGGAGAGGATGCAAGCGAAGACAGACTGAAAGCAACAGTGTCCCAATTAACAGACGAGTTCTCTAACGTTTTGGGTTTTAGTTTCTCGACCGTCACAAGCAATAAATGAAAAATACAATCAACCCTTTCCATCATACAGAAGACCATTCAAATGAAAGCTATAGAGAAGTACCTTTTACTGTGCCATTGGGTAATGTGCTATACAATGTGGTTTTAACTGTGGATGAAATCCTGCGGTGTGACCATTCAAATGAAAGCTACTGAGCAGTACTTTCCTGTGGTACTGTTTATTTTGCTGCACAAGGTGCTTTCAACTTTTGAGTCACGATGAAATCTTAAAGTGTGACCATTCAAATGAAAGCTACTAAGCGGTACTTTCCTGTGGTACTGTTTATGATGCTGTACAAGGTGGTTCTAACTTTTGAGTGTGTGGATGAAATCCTAAAGTGTGCCCATTCAAATGAAAGCTTTAAGCATGAATTTCCTGTGGTACTGTTTATTATGCTGAACAAGGTGGTTCTAACTTTTGAGTGTGTGGATGAAATCCTAAAGTGTGACCATTCAAATGAAAGCAACTGAGCAGTACTTTCCTGTGGTACTGTTTATTATACTGTACAAGGTGGTTCTAACTTTTGAGTGTGTGGATGAAATCCTAAAGTGTGACCATTCAAATGGAAGTTATTTCGCAGTACTTTTCTGTGGTTCTGTTTATTATGTTTTACAAGGTGGAGTCCTGAGCAGTACGTTCCTGTGGTGCTGTTTATTACATGTAAGTGTGACCATTCAAATGATGCTATTGAGCAATACTATGCTATTGAGTCTGTGGATATATCCCTGAAGTGTGACCATTCACATAAAAGCTATGGAGCAGAGGAGGGGCCCCATACAGTAGTGGCTACCTGAGGCGCCTTCATAACCTGACGCCCGATGTTAGTCTCAGAATTACATGAGCAAATGCGATGTGCGCACCATATAAATAATCCTTTATTTAGTCTGTACATGGTGCTCAAGTGTGATCATTCAAATGAACCTGTTGAGCAGTTCTTTCCTACAGTGCTGTGTTTTATCCCAAATACTTTTTTAGAAAATCAGACAACAGTGTACTTCTCCCAGGTAGATATTTATTTATCCATGAAGCAAACCTGGGGTCATTCACATCGTTCTCCACACGTGACTTCTCGCTGGAGTTTTGTTCCAGGACAGCATCAATGACGTCACACTCCATGTCATGCAACACACTCTCAGGGGAGGGGCCGGGTTCATTCAGACAGAGGTCTGGGTACAACAAACACTCGTGGCTGGACGATCCAATACTGCAAAGGAGCTGTAAGTACAAAAAGAAAAAAAAACATATATTTTTGGCTGGTTGAGAGGTCGCAATTGAAATAAACGTTTTACTGGTTTACGAGGTGCTTTGCTGGTGCTTTTACGAGGTGCTTTGCTGGGGGGGGATACCCACCCTAGCTTGTCCTGACACCTAAATACTGCCACCACAACCCACAACCCTCCCCCCCCCCCCCCCCGTACTCCACAACAATTCCAATGATGCCTTTACCCTCCCGGATGCAGAAAGCAAAACAGGTGTCTGTAAGAAGGCTGTCTTGTAAGTTTATGAGTTAAAAACAAATTGGAAAAAAGAAAGCAAGTACATTTTGTGCACACACGCACGCAAGCACACACCCACCCACGCACCCACAGACGCAAGCAGGAAAGAAACAACTCGCCTCATCAAGTCTATCGTCAGGTACAGGTGTTGAACTTTTTCTGGCTTTAAGGAGTGGATGACATGGAACATCAGATCGTCTTTGTTTGCCATCTTCTTGATCAACCATTTCTCCAAGTAAGTCGTTTATCGTTCCTTTTGAGGAAAGCATTCATATAATTGTTGTGATAATTTCTTAGCTATAAATTGCGTGATTTTTTAGTGAGTCATATGGTGATGACAGTACATGTAACAGATTTTGGTTGTAAAAGGAACTGTTTGTGACGTAAAGAAATGTAACGACAGATTTGTAAACAGTAATATTCAGACAGGCGTGGGATAGAATTAGTTACACGCAATAATACAATCGTTTACCCATGCCTTGGCAAAATGTAACGAAATAACTGTGTATCTTCATTACTGTAGAATGTAGCCGGATTTACGTATCAAGGCGTAGTAAAGGCGTATATCCGCATAACATGAATAAATACGTTGAATATTGTAACTTTTAGACGAGATTGTACCAGATTGTAGAAAAGATTGTGATTGTAAGATTGTGAACGCAGATTGTTACTTGATTGTTACTAGATTGCTATTAGATTGTTGGATTGTACGACTGATGTGTAACGTTGAAGAGTCGTAATAAACCGCAGAAAAGAAAAGATACAGTCCTCGTTTTGTGTGGACCAGCGTGTGGGGAGAGATTCCAGAATGCAGTGGGAAATTCTGCTTAAATAATCAGTCAAGTTCTGGTTTATCAAACAGTGATGAGCCGAAGATAATGTGTATATTATGAAAATGGATTCACAATTCAAAATTGACCAAGCTCCCATCTGGCCTTGTAGCTCAGTCATAAAGCGTTTGTACCGGAATCGCAAACGTCATGGGTTCGAATTCCGTCGAGGCCTGGACATTTTTTCAGGTTCTAATTTCAACTCCTTCAGTTGCTGCGTAACTGTGATGATCACATTCTCTTTAGTGATGAGTAAATTATTTATAAATTACATTATTTTTCGAATAAATTAAATTATTTTAATTATCGAATAAATTAAATTATTTTAATTATCGAATTTATTAAATCCATTTTGAAATCACTGGTGATCCTTGCAATCTGATTGGCTCTCAGCAGTGCTCTCAGCGCTGTGCGCTCGTTCGATTTTGAAATCACGCGTATGATTTCAGACCAAATTGCACTCCACTCATTTCAATTACCATTATAAATTAAATTATTTTAATTATCGAATCGATAAATTAAATTATTTAAATTATCGAATAAATTAAAATATTTTTTCAGGTTCTAATTGCAACTGCTTCAGTTGATGCATAACTGCGATGATCACATTCTCTTTAGTGATGAGAAAATTAGTCACCTGATTGCTGGTATCATCAGAAGAAGATGCATAGCGAATGTGTGATCTTCCCAGTGTACGTAGCTGTTATTTGGGTGGTCACGCAACGCTTTTATTGAAGCGTTGCGTGACGACCCAAATAAGGCGGACGCCATTGGGACCAGCTTTTACTGTCCGCCTTAGAGAGGTGTCCACATTATAGAGGGTTGATGTAACCTGATATTTGAAATTCGTGAGGTCGGAACAGCGTTCGCGTTATCTGATAGCCTGGAACAGATTTATTCGTATTCGATAAGAGAATCAGGCAAAGTGTTTGAAAAATAAGGGCCGATCTCCAGGTGATATTGTTGAAACTTCCTGTACCGAATGTACATGATTCCATGTTTTGTTCCAGTCACAAAAACATTTTTTGCCCGTTCTTGTGCTGCGGTTGTTCAAATTTGCACAAATCTACAGTTTTAGAGTACGCCCTGGGAGGGATTTTTTCACCAGAATGTTTTTCCAAGAGTGTTCCCTGTCCACCTAAGACAGGTGTCCGTCTTGAAGAGAAATCCAGCCGGCACCAGCCAACCATGTGCGCCCAAAAAATCATGCAAAGGGATTATCCCCGAAGAAATGACATCATCATGTAAACTTTTTACCCCCGCCCCCTCCTCCCTCCACGCATCGGATTTCCAATAATCGACTTTCTACTTTCACTGAGTATCTTACCATTGCAGTGGTACTGTCCACTTTCCGCAGTTGAAGACCCGTGCAACAAAGTGAAGTCCCAAACGTTTTTACCCGTCATGTCACGCGTGATCACTCGAACCTGCGTAGCCGCTGTGCTTGCCGGAGCCTGGTATACAACAGAGTCAGGCGAGTCCTGTAAGAAAAATGCGATTTTATAACGAGACTGATTTGTATCGCATCCAATCAAAACCTCCCATCCCAGGCAATCCCGGACATTTAAACTTTTGAGATTGGGTTGTTCAATTCCACCCTTGGCGGAAATTCCGTTCAAGTAATATATAAAACACGAGGAAGAGTGTTTCATCAGGATATCCAAACACCGGGAAGTGGGTTGAAAATCGAGGCGCAGCCGAGTTTTTTTTTAAATATACTTGGAGGTGTGCGAATACCTGATGAAACACCCTTTAGAGTGTTTGATATAGCTTCTCAAACAGATCATTAAATGCAGAGAAAAGGAAGGAATAAAATCGCCAAGATCTATGCAAATTAAGACCTGGTATCCAAACCTCCTTCACGGTAGTAATTTCCTTTGTGTTCTCGTCACGAATTATTAACGAATTTTAGAACTGCAGTTTCCACTTTTTGGAAGATGAAAATTCACAAAATTCATCAGACACTGCCCTTTGTCACTTTGAATGGTTAAAGAAAACAAATTAAACATCTTACCTCCAGAGGAAGCTCTACCAAAGATATCAATACCCTGTCATTAAGCATGAAAAACTGAAAGGAAAATGGGAAAATAAATTTAAGTGAAACAGAGACTAAAGTATAAGAAAAAGCATGATAGATTCAACACTTGGACATTGCTAAAAAGGTTAATGGTGAATTCGGTGGCGTACAATGAGAAAAATTAAACTAAGTCTTACAAATTCGTCTATCTTTTATTTGTTTTCAAACCATTAATTATAGGTGCAAGGTAGACTTTCTGAAAGCCTTCGCTTCCCATTTCCGGTCTGGTTTGCCCACAGGCAGCCCAAGCTCACGTCACGACAAATAGACCTAATAGTTAAATATTTTGTTTTCTATTGATGTGAGCTTGGGCTACCTGTGGTTTGCACATTGAGCTTTACCTGTGGGCATGTCTGGGTGTAAGGTACAGGAAATTTCACATAGTGTTAAATCAAAGGCTCCTTGCGAGCCAAGTCGTGAATATGAAACAACCATCGGACCATTTCCTACCCTGCACAAGGTGGGTCCTCTTAGATTGTACATGTTATGACTACTTCCCAGCTTATGTTGCGGATCAGGTAAATTGACCACCGTAAAAAGATTCAAATAGCTGACGTTTCGAGCGCTAGCCCTTCGTCGGAGCGAATCAAGGAATTGTGGGTAGTGTGTGGTTTTATATAGTAAGCGGTGGAGCTACGCTATTGGTGGAAATTTGGTGACGTGAAAAACAAATGTAGATTAGTTGAATGAAAAGCGTTCGTTGATTCTGTGGGGTTTGAGAGTGCTGATTTGAAAGATGATTTTTTGTTCTAGGTTTTTACGGCTTTCTGTGTTACCCTGGTGTAGGGAAAGGCCGCAGATTGTCATGTGTTGTTTAGAATGGTTAGTAAGATTAAAATGGCGCGCGACTGGTTTGGATGCGTCTTTGTCATTTTTTTCAACGTCTCGGAGATGTTCACGAAAACGGTCGCCCAGTCTCCTCCCTGTTTCGCCAATGTATATCTTTTTGCAAAAAGTACATGTAATGCAGTAGATAACATTTACGGAGGTGCATGTAAAACGATCAGTGATTTTAATAGATCGTTTGGGTCCTGTTATTTTGTCTGCGTTGTGAATGAAAGGACAAGTGTTACATCGTGTGCGTGTGCATTTGAAAGTTCCCGGTACATCGTCAGATTTCAGTGCGCTCGTAACTAGAAAGTTGCCTATGTTTTTGTCACGTTTGAATGAAATTAGTGGGGGTTGTGAAAAAATTCTGCCAGTTTCGGGGTCGTTTTGGAGTAATTTGAAATTTTTTAAAATGATGCTTTTGACTGTGTTGTTGTGTGGGTGGAAAGTGAGGGTGAATGGAATTCTCTCGTTCTCTTCCTTCTGTGGCGTTTAACAACAACAACACAGTCAAAAGCATCATTTTAAAAAATTTCAAATTACTCCAAAACGACCCCGAAACTGGCAGAATTTTTTCACAACCCCCACTAATTTCATTCAAACGTGACAAAAACATAGGCAACTTTCTAGTTACGAGCGCACTGAAATCTGACGATGTACCGGGAACTTTCAAATGCACACGCACACGATGTAACACTTGTCCTTTCATTCACAACGCGGACAAAATAACAGGACCCAAACGATCTATTAAAATCACTGATCGTTTTACATGCACCTCCGTAAATGTTATCTACTGCATTACATGTACTTTTTGCAAAAAGATATACATTGGCGAAACAGGGAGGAGACTGGGTTACCGTTTTCGTGAACATCTCCGAGACGTTGAAAAAAATGACAAAGACGCATCCAAACCAGTCGCGCGCCATTTTAATCTTACTAACCATTCTAAACAACACATGACAATCTGCGGCCTTTCCCTACACCAGGGTAACACAGAAAGCCGTAAAAACCTAGAACAAAAAATCATCTTTCAAATCGGCACTCTCAAACCCCACAGAATCAACGAACGCTTTTCATTCAACTAATCTACATTTGTTTTTCACGTCACCAAATTTCCACCAATAGCGTAGCTCCATCGCTTACTATATAAAACCACACACTACCCACAATTCCTTGATTCGCTCCGACGAAGGGCTAGCGCTCGAAACGTCAGCTATTTGAATCTTTTTACGGTGGTCAATTTACCTTATCGACTCAGTCGATAAAACTAAATTCTCGTGTTTCATCCCCCCACCGACGCAGCACCACAGTTTCTCTAGAAACTAACCCCATTCATATGTTGCGGATCCACGTACCAATATTTTTTACCAAACAGAAGAAGGATCTCTAAAACCTTCGTGTGTGTACGTAGCTGAGGGAGTCCTGGGTTATCCTCCAGAGCGTATAGCAAACACGTGGCAAGTAAAATCCACTGTGATTTTTATCAACAATGCTTTAAAGATGAATTACAGTCCGTACTGCACAATCTCAGCTCTGCAATGTTTGTCAGCCTCACACGAAGGAATGTGTTTACTAGCGAAAATGAAAATTACGGGACAAACCTACCTTTTCCTTCATTATGAATGTCAGATATCCTTGCCAAACAATAATAACAAGTAAAAGAACCCCAACGTTTTCCCAAACCGACGTTTCATCTCATCAAACATCCGTAAACACAACGATCGTAATGGCGGAAATGGTTTACTCCATGTATGCTATTACCGAAGTGTAACATATCCACAATTTAATATAAATTTAATATAAAGTTTACGATGAGCGAGTGACTTTTCCCCAGTAACCGCGATAAGTCGTATTCACGACTTAAAAAGTAATTCAAACTACGCATGTGTGAATATAACACTGCGTTTGTCCACGTAGACACTTCGCTAAAACCTAAGCTGTAATAATTAAGCTGTAACAATGATGCAATCACAAAGCGATCAAATTCGCTAAAGGTCAATGGCACAAGACCCGAATCACACAAAGACCTTTCCACACTTCCTACAAGCTTAATTCTTCAAAACCTGACACTTCGAACATTAATACCTCTAAACCTTTAAATATTTTGTTCTTTTAAGACATGAAATTGATGAAAAATTGGCCAAATATAATAAAGGCCGCGCGTGACAGCCGCGTGGGTTAATCACTTCCCACGCATAAGGTTTGACCTACATGTAGTAATGTTGGCAACCAAGTAGGCCTAGTAGAGTTGGACCCGGGTAGACCAGGATGGACTCCAAATTTCAAGAGGAGAAAGGTTGACTAAATTACAGTGATTTGTATACAGCCAAAAATTAAGTAGCGTGCAGTAGACTATTGGTAGTTTCTCGTAGTTTGCCAAAAGAAAATTGGGGTTTGTAACCCACTTAACGCAGTGATATGTTTAACCAAGGACGTACTTAACAGTAATAACAGGCATGTTACCAACCTGCACATTAGGAGCATTGAAAATACTGGACGACAGGTCATCAGCATCTACATTGGGATTATCTTCATGTTCGCTGATCAAACTGTCCACTCTCGACGGACCAGCGCCAAGCGGATAGTGTCCCATGTGGTTTACCATGTGCATCAATACCTTATCGAGAAATAATAAATTAAATTGGTTATTCTTCGTTTTCACCCGAGTTAATCAAAATGCTAAAATCTAAACAGCTCATTCTTCATGGTCCTTCTTTAAAAGGCGAACCTGCGGTATAAAAGGGCAAAGCCCCACGCCGAATCTAATGCAAATGAACAAGAATAATATACTTTGGTCATTTGCATGAGTTGGACAGTCCAGCCGCCTTATATACCTAATTCAATAAAGGTTGCTTTGGCAATTGGTCATTGGTAATTGGGCATTGGCATTTGGGCATACGGAACACAATGCAATGCTTTGCTTGAGTGACCGCCAAACAATAGCTTCCCAATGCCCAATGACCAAAGCAACCTTTTTTGAATTAGGTGTATATCGCGGGTTTGGCTTTAACAGGTTCTTTGTATCAGCAATAGTAATCGTCGTGCCAAGTTTCATGTCACTACATTGCATTGCTTTGGGGATATATCATTTTAAAATTTCTGGCGGTGCAACTGAACCTCTCCATGGGCGAAACAAAAACAAATCTTTTACACTCAGTTTATAGACTTTTCTTTGAATTGAACAGAAAAAAATAACAAGCAAGAATTTCTTAAAAATGCAAATTTGGCCACCATGTTAGTGTACAGACTGCAGACGCATACAAACTTTTATAATTTTCGAAATATTATTTTCCCCATAACTCGGTTAAAGATCTTCGTGCTTCAAAATTTTGTCAAGTCGTTTCATTTGTCATTCTCTGCAAAATTCTCTCTCTGATGTTGCTGTCAAAGACAGAAAACCAAACTGCTTTTCCAGTGCTGCAAATAATTTTTCTTGCTTAGAAGGACATGTGTCCTTTCAAACCTCCCTTTTGATCGGACATTTTACAAAATTGGTCGGACATCCGCTATTTTGGATTTTTCCTGAGACACAATCGGTAGACATACACGACGTGCTATAAGAAGTTTTATGATGCATTGTAGGGCAATTTCAAATGACACGGCCTTTTTTTGAATTTTCTCGAATCAAGAGAGCCGATTACAGCAAAAAAAATCGTACAAACACCGTAAATTTTTATTGTAATCTTTTTGGAATCAAACACGATGAGTTAACAAGACTTTCAAGGCAAAAGCTTAGTAATTTTTGTGCTCGGTCACGATGTCCGAGCATAATTTAAAATTGGTCGGACATTTTCGGATTTTGGTCGGACAATGTCCGATGACCGACTGTTATTTCTAGCACTGGCTTAGGTAGATGAAAACGATCTATTGAACTAGCATGAGGACAGGTCTATCTTGGGAAATTTATTGTTACGGCTGCTCTGGTCCATGATAAAAAGAAGCACTCCAAATAATAACCTGAGTGACCCAAAGTTTGCTGCTACATGGAACGATAACATTGAAGGCCCACCTTCACCCAAAATGCTGTGCGCGCCATGATCACTTTCTGTATGAATAATGGCACATTTCAAAACAAAAACAACGAAAGCAACGTCTTTTGGGTGAAGGTGGGCCTTTAACTGATTATGAATTGATTCCACCGCACTCTGGAAAAGCAAACAACTATAGTTTAGTTGCTGTTCATAGTAAACCCTGTCACTTACTGCTCTTGCAGTCAGTTCTACAGAATCCGACTTGGGTGGGAAGTCAAAAGTATCTTGTCCAATCGGATCTACAAATAAGAATCACAAAATGAGTTATTACCTTCAATGAGTTTCAAATGAGTGTCAGAGTGGTTTTTAATCGAGTGTATAAAGTAATTTCGTGATTGCTTCGGTTTTCAATTGCTTCGCCTTGTGATTGGTTAAAAAATCTCGCGCCACTTTTTCAACCAATCAGAAGCAAAACCAAAACCAATCGTGACTTGCTCGCACGCGTTTTCCCGCGCTTGGCGCCGGCTGCATATATTTGGATCGAGTTCTGATTGGTTCATTGGATTGTCTGCGTCTGTTGTGATTGGCCAGAGTAATTACTTTGGTTTTGGTTTTACGACACTCAATTGAAACCCGCTCTAAAAGCAAAACGAAAGTGATCACTCTGGCCAAATACAGCACACGTACACAATCTAACGAACAAATCAGATGCCAACTCATGTAAAAGCAAATGTGATGGTTAACGAGACATTCAAGACTAAACCTTTGTCGTTCTTTGCTCAGACAACACTGTAAAATTAGTCAAACATTCAAAGAATTAAGTCGGACAATGCCCGCTGATCGACTGCACTGTAAAAGCGCTGAAGAATTTAAATGTATGAAGAACTTTGTTAAATACACCACCATAACAGTTTTTTTTTTAGTTTAATTGAAGTTTATTGATAAGTACAATACAATATACAATATTAACAAACAAAGAACAACGTTACAGAACTGAAATAAAAGGAACAGACAAAATACAACTGCTAAATCACCATAACAGTTATTATATAAGTCTACTGGTAGTTAGGTTAAGTCTGTTTTCTACTTTTGTTTGTCATTGTTTGTGTGCCCGACCTGAACATGTAATATATCTTTTCTATTAACTGGCTGCCTGGTATTTTTAACTTTAAGGTTATTTTGGGTATCCAGTAATCCTATTATTTTTCTAATTCAAAATTGTAAATACTTATTGTAGGCTCTGGGGTAAAATAACGATTGTTGTTGTTGCTGTTACCTTGTACATCATCGGACTCACTATCTGGCTGAGTTTCAATAGGACTGCTGGGCAGGGCAGCGGAGCTCCTATCATCTTCCTGTAGTCGTCCTAATCTGATTGGCCGTCCATCTCCACTGATGATGGTGGATATATTCAGCTGTTTGGTTCGTTTCTTGGGACTTTTGTTGGTAGCAGCCATCTTCAAAACCTACAATCGGCATCAAAAATGGTTGAGGCTCGTTTTCACGTATTTTCTTGCTTCTACCTTGAATATATATTGACACCTTCACCTAACTCCCCCCTCCCCTACTCAATGTTGCACTGCTGGTCAGGTAGTCTGGGGGGAACAGACTGCAGCATTGATTGGAGAGGGGTTAGGGAGGGTAGGGTAGGGTTCCATTTGTCCATGGTACCAAAACATACACCTCAAAATTAAAGTGTCTTAAAGAGCCACTACGACGAACATTTTTGTATCTCTTTTCCGCTTTTTTTAACGCAAATGTATCTAATAGGTTTAGACAAATGCGAATTGCTATAAATTAGGTCGATATATTCTTACACAGCCCAGAAATAGCTGGCCGAAAACCCACGAAAATCACGTAAAATCCGTCCGCCATTACTCCGTTCATAAATCTGAGCCCACATTCTACTGGTTTGCAATCTGGTACACGTGACTTGATTTGTGACGTCAATGACTCAACGTGGTTCCCTCCGAGACACAGACAACAAAGCCAAAAGGCACGTGTTGAGTCATTGACGTCACAAATTAAAGTGTCTTAACAGTTTTTTCGCCAATTGTAGAAGCAAAAATGGATACAATAAACTCTCTTTTCCCAATCTTTATCTGGCCATACCTAATCCAAAGCCAGTTTGAGGGGAAACTTGGTATTTCATTGCCCAGTTAAACAGTAGTGATACATGTATAATTATGTTGAAAGTCCAATTTTATCCTTGGTTCAATTTTAATTATTTTCCTTTTTTTCGAATATAAAACAATGGAAAATGAAAAAAATTGAACCAAAAATAAAACTGAACTACATAATATACACCCTACTTATTTTTTTATTATTATTGGTCAAAAGGAATTTTGGGGAAAATTAGATGAATTGCCACAAGATGTGAGATAAGCCCTCCCTCCCCCTTGTCTCTAATAAGCTCTCCCCCCTCCCCCCCCCCCGGGACGTAATGGAGCTTTAATGGCATACATTATAACAAGTGTATTATCATTACTAGTAACAAGTGCCCACCTGAAAGACCCTCGAGAGGATGCTGACATTCTCATCTTCGTTCGTTTTTGACATCAGCTTTGCAATTGGTATTACCATGAGCCAGTCCAAAAGACACATCAGAACAGACGCCAAAACCTAAAAAAAAAACACAAATAATATTATTCAAATTCATTCAGGACAAACAGAAACAGTAGGCTGAAATTCAGTAAGCTACAGTACTGTGAAAAAATTAACGCAAAATAGCGAAACAGCGGCGAAATTTAAGTGCAATTCCGGGAATCTATTGTTTAACAGACTTGTCAAAAAGTGTGTGTGTGTGTGTGTGTGTGTGTGTGTGTGTGTGTGTGTGTGTGTGTGTGTGTGGGGGGGGGGGGGGGGGGGGGGGGGGGGGGTGGGCCTTAGCATTTGAAAATGTGGTGAATTAAAAAAAAACACATGGCCCACCCCTTCTTTTAAGCACTAACTGACCCATCCCTAAATGAAGGTTGAAAAATTAATTGCATGACCCACCCCCTATTGAAATGGAGTTCTTGGTTGCATAATCCAATGAAACCACACTTTGTGAATGAACTTGTGGTAGTGTTGACTTACGTTGAGATATATTTCTTTATAAATAACAAAATACAAAAGCATCCATTTTTTTTATTGATATCTACATGTATCAATCAATCAATCAATCAATCAATCAATCAATCAATCGATCAAACTTTATTTAAAAAACAGGGTAGCCCATTGAGCCGAAGCTAGTATCCAGAGGGGCCCTGTTAATAAATAAATCTATAAAAATATACAATATCTAAAAGCCATTTAAAAGACCATTCAACATACAAGTGAAAAAAATATATCTGTAAAAACCATTCATAAATTAAGTTATGAAAAAAGATGCTTCGCTTTGATTTTTTGGACAACTATTAAAGTAGTGTCAAGACTTTGATTTCTGAAATAATTATAACTAGCAGTAATCACAGATTATGGAGACGCGTTTGAAGGAATTTCCGGCGGAAATGAGCCCCTGAAAAAAACCAATAGGGGCGGCCATTTGGAAGACCGTCTAGCAAAAAATCTCAAATTTTACTGCACGTAAACCACAGGACAACCAACACGAAATTAGGATTGCGTTCTTCGAACGCGATAATGGTAGCTGTATTACATATTTCTTACTACACTTTATAAATAGGATGACCCACCCACAATGAGTTGTTGAAAATGACACAACCCACCCCTTGCAAAGGCTCAAAAAACGATGACCCACCCCCTCTAATGCTCAGCCTACCCTCCCCCATACTTTTTTACTAGTCCTTAAGCGAAAAACGAATTGGATAGACAGAAATGAATTTAAAATCCCACAAATCCAACAAAATTTCTGACGATCATTTCTCTAACTTTTACATGGGAATTCCCCGGCTTCTGCAAGATTAGAGATGCTTTTTCATCAACAAAGAAATGTTTAAACATCTATTAATCTCTTCCTACCTTGTGCTGTTCTTGAATGTGACATGATTCTCCTCCAGGAAGAAGATTTACAATGGCATGGCACAAAACCTGTACGGTAACAAACATTATTTAACCTCGTCATTCCAAGACAAGAGTGTTCAGGCTTCACAAAATGGTTACAAGAAAAAATCTTAATGATCTTAAAAGAAAGGTTTTGGTAAAAAAAACAACAACAACAACAAAACAACAACAACTGCAGAAGCAGCAAAACAAAAAATTAAAGGGTTCTAAGAGCCATCTCGTGAATACGAAACAACGAATGGTTAAGTCCACAGAACGGTTTTAACTTTTTATACTGAGTTTAAAGTCAAAGAATTGAAGTAAAAAAAAAAATTAATCAAAGGCTCTTAAGAGCCAACGCGTTATGCAATATTACGGTAAGCTTATGTTTTCACACTGACAGGGTTCGAAAGGTCCTGAGCTGGACTTGAAATCACACCTCCCAACTCCTATTCCAGACACTAAACCGCTTGACCACCGAAGAACTCATGCTTAGTAAAGACTAAATTTTATTATTTCAAGTTAGATACGCATCAAAATGCGTGTCTCGGTTGAAAAATCCTTTTAGATCGATTTCAATGTTGCATTAAAAACTCCAAATGCGAAACATCTTTAATCTTATTGTTGTTTATATTCGTTTACAGCTGATGGAAGGAGCGAGTGATTGAGTGAGCGAGCGAGCGAGTGAGTGAGTGAGTGAGTGAGTGAGTGAGTGAGTGAGTGAGTGAGTGAGTGAGTGAGTGAGTGAGTGAGTGAGTGAATTAGCCACCGTTACCGTTATTCACGGGTAAAAAACGACCAAAACATCTTAGCGTGACATAAATATGCATTGTATGAAACGAGACTGTCTAGACAACTGGATGACGTAATCACACTTCTACTCAGAGTCACGCCACTTATTCAATTACAGCAACCATCTCTTAACACGTAATACACTGGGGAATTAAACAGGTTTGCAGACGAGGGAACGAGTGTAAACATTACATAAAACACAAGGTAGATGTGAGGAGACAAAACCCAAGGATTAAAAAAGAAAACGAAATATAAAAATATAAAAATAGGACTTCTACGCTAGTTAATACTTTTAAGAAATTATCTTTAACCGAAAGAACCCGAACAAATAAGGCACACAACTGAACAAATAAGAATCACTATAATGTATTCTTGAACAAACTAGGAATTCCAATTGTAGAGAATTATAATCAGTCGGAACGCCCAGGTTGTCTTTAATCAACGCTTAGTTTGCTTTTTATCAACGCTTAGTTGTCTTTAATCAGCGCTTAATTTCTGTAATTAACACTGGATCCTCTTTAGCTAGCCGAATTGTATAAGTACACCTGTTTAAAAATAAGCTGTCTTTGCTCAGCCTTGTAACAAAACGTACTTTACGGTTAATCAAGGCCTGCGATCGTTAGTCTTTATTCAGCCTCTTAACGGAACATACAAATCAGGTCTTAGGTTCGTTAGCCTTATTTAGCTTTCAAAGCTGAGTATACAGCTTAATTACTGATCAAGGTTTTGGCTCATTAAGATAACAAACATTAGTTGTAGTGTATATCCAGCTTACGTGTATTGTGTTTAAGATGATGCAATCATTAATCGATTGGTATAAATAGAGCACTCTAGTCCTTGTAAGATAATTTACATCTCACTACTACGGAGAGTTACATCTCAGAGATTTGGATTTACGCTGAAGATTAAACGGAGTTAAAGTCCAAGTTCTATGTGTGTCCTTGTTCCAGTTGTTGCAGATCTGAGGTACTTTGGAACTCGTGACAAGTTCCTTTCCCGCAGGCCAAGCGAGTTGCTGAGTTATCCTCCCCCCCCCCCCCCCCCCCAACTTAGCAAGCGCTTCATTTCCCGCGTGAAGTCCGTAAAGCATTAAGTTTCCTTTCAAGCGCGTGAAGCGGCCAAACTTATCTTCACATAGAGTGTTTCATCGCGATTTTCAAACACCGAGAAGTGGGTTGCAAAAAGAGAGGGGCAGCCAAGTTATTTTTAACCGACCTCCAGGTGTTTCGATACAAAATTTTTACATGTTACTGAAGCATTGAAAATAACACAAATCTCGGCAAAATACAGAACAAGGTCATACTTTGTAAAAGAAATACACTGTATGCTGAAGACCAACCGGCGAACTCATGGAAATAATTAAACTATTTCTTTCAAAGCATGAGTATTACAGTTATACTGTATCTTCTCCAGTACATACCTCAACAATCT
Organism: Dendrophyllia cribrosa; assembly: GCA_024195265.1. Lineage (NCBI taxonomy): Eukaryota > Metazoa > Cnidaria > Anthozoa > Scleractinia > Dendrophylliidae > Dendrophyllia > Dendrophyllia cribrosa. The sequence goes on along the minus strand of JAJLRJ010000006.1, from coordinate 12,912,155 downwards.
TGAGAGGAAGATCTTGGTCAAACTCACAAAGTTCCTTGTAGTACTCAGATAAAAGGTGAATGACATCACAGGCCACGTGACAAATCGACCTGTTATGAAACTGAAAATCAAAGAAATCTCTAGTTGCATTAGTTGCAAATCAAGACATTAACAAAACTATATACACCACATGTTTGCAAAGAATATTAAAACAAATGCCTTTGTAAAAACAACCTTATCCAGCAAAAGCATTTTCCCACCTTGTTGAGAATACAGTAAAAACCCACAAGTACATGTAAGAACCTAGTTTTTAAGAGCCTGCTAGCCTACACAAGAACCTGTTTAGCCTAAAATTTGAAACAGGTTCTTATTATCTAAAATCTATAATTATAACTAGAAGTAATCACAGATTAAAGTGCGTCTCCTTAGGTACCTCGTTGTGACATGGCATTCGCGTTTCAGGCATGTTTCTGGTTCTTTCTTAATTTAGGGCCGGCTTGTAGTCGTGGAAGGCTGTACGTTGTCGAGCTGTCAGAGTACGAGGCAGCAAAAAAAGTGCGCACGCAGGTCAAAACACGCGCTAAGCATGCGGGATACTATTGTGACGTTTCAAGATGGCGCAGATTTGATACCGACACTTTTCTCGATTCGTTCCGCCCAGCGGACAAGATTAGGAAGCATCTCCTTCGTCGACGCAAAAAGATGTGTACAGTACACTTGGGTAAATAAAAGTGCATGACGTTTTGTATATAATGTTATGTTCTGTGATCAGTGCTTCAATTTTTCTTATTATAGTTTTTTTATACATAAATACTCGGTATGCAGATTTTATATAAGGAATAGGCTAAAAACCACTAAATTCTATTAGCTACAATGTAATTTTTTTCTTCAGAAAATAAGAACCTATTTAAGAACCTAAATAGCCTAAATTTGTGCTACAGTGTAATTACCATTTATGTAAGAACCTGTTTAGGCTAACAGGAAAATACAGGTTCTTACTTGCAGGTTTTTACTGTTGTAATACACAACACCCCAAGAAAAAAGGTACCGTTGAATACCTTTCATTTGAAATGGTCTTACCTTAGATTTTTAACCGCAGACTCAAAAGTTAACACCGCCTTGTACAGCATAATAAACAGCACCACGGGAAAGTACTGCTCAACAGCTTTGATTTGAATGGTCTTCCACAGACTCAAAAGTTAAAACCACCTTGTAATGAATAACAAATAGCATAGCAAAAACATAGTACTGATGAAAAGTTTTTATTTGAATAGTCACACTGTACTTTAGGATTTTATCTACAAATTTAACAGCGACACCAACACTAAGAGTGAACAGATTAAGTATGTTTATTGCTCCAAAGAAGGAGCACATATACTTACAGTAATCGAGGCTAAAAGAACGCAAATGCAATCGTGGACTTTAGGATGTCCTTTACAATGCGTGAGCTCTTCAACTATGAACACGCCCAAAGCATTGAGAGCTATACACCTAAAAGAAAATAATGTACATCAGTGTTTATTTCTTCACTCAAAGAAAGCATAAATTGAGAACAATATTTCAAATTGCCTGCAAAAGGATCATAGTTTCAATACATCTTAATTTGGTTATAGAAATTAATTGATACAAACCTTGCAGTGCATGATGGGTCTAGTTTTGATGCTCGTAGCAGAGCTCCAATCAGCTTATCCTGTTTTAAGCAAACAGAAAGATATAAAAGTTAATTACAATCAATGCATGTATCAAGCAATGTATTAAATTATTTAAAATGTTGCTTTGAATTCTAGGTTGGGAACCATTGTGTTGTTCCAGAAAATATCATTACCCCCTCCCCCCACAGAAAGTTTTTTTCCCACCCACCCACCCCAGATTGCGCCCAAATCACACTGAAATCACTGTCCGTTTACACACGCGATTTGAAGATGCAAGTTGCGCGCGACAAAAATTGCACTGACAAGTGCAACAAAAATTGCACAAAAAATCGCCTGTGTAAACGGGCCTTTAAAGAGAATTGCTCATTGAGATTTCACTTAAAAAGAAATTTCCTATCTAAGACCGTCTCTATTAACCCTTTCACTCCCAAAGTCAATTACGGAGACATGTACAATGTAGTTCTAACTTTTGAGTCTGGTGAGGAAATCTTACAGTGTGACCATTGAAACGAAATCTCTTTGGCAGTACTTTTGCATGGGAACATTTTTTTTTTTGAATTTTGAATTTTAGCACTCTTGGAAGTTAAAGAGTTAAAAGGTTTGATATAATTATCAATCATGTGATCAATATATAACAAATATAATTATTAACCTTGATATCTTTTCCAGTGCTCTTGTGTTGATACTCATTAGTTTGGTGCCCAGGTTGGTGGAGTGGCATGTTAGGAAAAATGTTTGGAAAAGACAAGAGTGAACCAAGCAGGGTCACTGCCTCTTCTCTTGGCAGCTGCAAAATATGTAAACTTATTACATACCGTAAAAAAAAAACAATGTATAAGCCGCACTTTTGCCCAATTTTTTTTCTTAAAATCGGGGGTGCAGCTTATCTGTGGGAACATCTATAGCCAGACTTTTTGGGCCTTGAAATTATTATTTATTTGAGGTGTATAACATGGAGCAAAAATTCTTTAACTTTAGATGGTGATGATGATGATAATGATGATAGTGGCCATCATGGTTAACCTTAGTAACCAGGCTAAATAAAAACATAATGCTCAAGAAATTTGCTGGGTTACCAAGCTTGATGTGACCTGAAAGAACAGCGGGCAACGGGCGGGTAAAGTCAAAAGTGTATTTTTTTTTTCGATACAGGATGATTTGATGAATAGCAGCAAAAGACAAGCTCATTCATGTTCCATAGAGCCAATTCTCTGACTTACGTTTTTATTTTAAAAAAAACTTTTTTCCCAACATTTGAGCTTCAAAACTCGTGGTGCGGTTTATATGCCGATTTTTATGGTACACACACCTTATTCGTTGTCTTTACAGATAGTTTGTGCTGATATTTTACAATTAATTGCATAGTTTTTGTGGTGAGAGAAAAAATGCGAGCAGTGAGTAAAATGCCTACATGTATTTGGCATTATTCAGCTGAAATGTCTTTCATTGTGGCTTTTGTGCTCTTTTATACTTATGCATGATACGACAATCTACTGTGTGATACGCTTGAATATTTTGTGTGCTTTCTTTTCCTTACAAGGTAAAATGACGTCACAGTTGAATACAGCCTACAGTGTAGATGACCCATTGACCAGGTCTTGAACTGCCGACCTTCAGATCAAAAGTCCAACATTCTAACGACTACACCACTGCGCCTCCAAAGCTACTGCAATATACACAAAAGATGAACTATAGAGTGCAGATGGTTACCTCCATGTTCTGACTAATGATAACTCCATTGATGGCCTGAATGAAGTCGAGAATCAAAAGGCTTGAGCTTGGCAACATCACGGAGAAGAAATGTGCACAGCTACTAACAATGGCACTTGTGATATCCTGAAAAATAAAAGGGCAAATGGGTAAGTAAAATATGAATAACTCAATTTGTTTATCCTTCTACATGTACAGTACAAGTAAGTTTTCTTTCTCTCCTTGGCAGGTTTGGTGTTCATACGCTTTTGGTTGCAGAATTAATGTACCATAATAATTATGGTACATTAATTCTGCAACCAAAAGCGTATGATTATTATTGGAATTTGGAATACAACCACCTTCACGAAACTCTGTTTCTAATTATTCTCAGCACAATTCTGCAATTAAAAACTGCATTAAGCCACTGCGAATTGATCTTTTTCTTTGTTTTTAGCTATGGTAAGTGACCATCTCTGTGAGACTTACAACTGTAAGGTTAAAACTTTGTTCATTGGTTAGTTGATAGACTTTTTTAAGAAAGGAAAAAGTACTTATTTTGTTGATGAGTGTACTGTGCAAAGGCATGAGAATTGTAGATTCATGGCACTTACGCTATAATCAGAAACATCTTTGTCAATTCAAGGATCAACAAAATATTATTGTTGACCCACATAACAAAATTATGATGCCAACTGGGAATCAAAACCAGGCTTCATCGGCGGAAGTCAAGTTCTCTCATCATTGTGCAAACCATTTTCAATCTCTTTAAAAAAGGTGTCCCCCCCTCCCCTCCCCCCCCCCCCCAAAAAAAAAAAAGGTTTTGGTGACAATATTGCTGTATAAAAATTTTGACTGACCTGATCCGTGCCTGTAAGTCCAATGTGCATCAGTCGGTAGAAGTGTGTCAGGTACTCTTGAGTAAGAGGCATGTCTTGATGACATACTGTCATAGCACACATTAATTTGTAGGCAAGCAGACGACCACTCTTAAATTCGTTATTAATGGACAATGAGGCAGCCTGAATGAGAAAAAACGTTATCCCATGATAAGAAGAAAAGTAGACATGTCTTAACTTTAAATAGCTCTGCGCACAATTGCTAAAAATAGATAGATCCCCTATGTGACTCAGACAAAGTTTGCTGTCAGCTCAAAGGCTTTGTATGAGTGGGATGTGTTTTGAAAAATTGGTAAAATTAGCGATAAACGTGATTTGAACGTTTTTGGGACTTAAAATTCAATAAATAAAAGGCAATGTTACATTCGGGAGTGAAAAACTGATTCAAGAAATGTAGATTTTGGCTTAAAATTCAATAAATTATGTGACGAGGCTGCACAGTGAAATCCGATCATCGGACTTTCAATCTCTTAGCTCTCATGCGATCAGATGAAGATAAAGTCTAAGATGTGTATTAAATAGGTTCCAAATGATCCAGAAAATGTATTTGATACAAATACCGTTTACGACCCGTGAATACGACGAGAGCAAAGCAGAACAAAAGGTCCCGAGAATGACAACGCGAATTTGTTTTTGTGCAAAAATCCTTTCTTTGCGTATACATGTATATTCTTAGGGATACTGAATATATACTGTAACGCTTGGAGAGTATATAGGCCGCAATTTGGAAAATTAGAGAGCTGCTTATTCTCAAGTTTTCGTCCAACGAGCAAAACTTTTCAGTGAGGCAATGGACAGATTATCATTTCTTCTCACAATTACGGAAACCTGCCTTTTATTTGCAATGGACCACATTTTTATAACCGCTTGGTTCAATATGCTACGTTTCTAACGGCTCAGCTGTATATACTGCAAACTGAACCTCTCAAGAGTGAAATCTTTCAGACAATATTGCCGCTCTCTATCAATTCTTTGCATTTTCACCAAACTTTGAGATGTTCCAAGAATAATGTTTAGGTTTTCTATTCAACATTGACCCGGTTGATCGATTTTCTTCCGAAAATATCAATAAAAGCCGCATCAAAGTGTTCGCCAACACCACTTTCCCGTACAAAATTATTATGCAGGAGGGGCTTATGGTACTTTGCGAAACGAAACGAAACAAAATGGTACTTTGCGAAACGAAACGAAACGGTACTATATGACAATACTATATGAAGATACGCTTAGTTAAAATTATGTACTACAAACTATCAAAATGCCGCATGCGGATTTGCCTAATGTATTGTTTGCTGCCTGGTCAGTATGTTTTTGTTTCGGCGATTTGTAACGGCGATAATTCACTTCACTGCTCGATTTATTCACTCGTTCAAGAAGATGAAATATGGTCTGAAATATGATATAATTTATCGTCTGTCTGATATATTTCTGTTTAATTTTAGTTTTGTCTTGTGTTGTACAATACCTGCAAACTAGCTTTACAGCATGTCGGTCTTCAAGCTCAGTTCAAGTGTGTTGTTCTGAGTTTACACCATTTTGTGATGGTGATATTTCACTTCATTGCTACTCGATTTATTCACTCGAGCTACAAGATTTTTTCGCGGTTTGACACGAAAACTAAAGAATAATCTAAGAACTCAATAAAAAAGACTTGGCTTCAAAAAGACTTAGTATAAGACTTGGCGCTATTTTGCCGCAAAACAGTAGAATTCCTTACCAATCAAGCAGCGCTATTTAGTCTTATGTTAACTTTTACTTTGTTGCTTTACAGCTAAGCGTATCTTTCAAGTTATCATTTCGTTTCGCAAAGTACCATTTCGTTTCGTTTCGTTTCGTTTCGCAAAGTACCATTTCGTTTCGTTTCGTTTCGCAAAGTACCATAAGCCTGCAGGAGGAGTTTGTTTGTCTGAGTCACAATGGAGGTCAAAAGTCTGTGACGTCATTTGTGTGCAGCGCTATTGATCAAGAAGTACATGTACATGTACGATGCTTCATTAATCTTCTAGAGCATCTGCTCATAGCACTTCACCTACCATCAGGAACCACTAGTTGGGCGATTATATTTATTCCTCGCGAAGCGAGGTTTATAAATTTGTCGGCCCTCGGGAGCTAAGCCGCGCGAATTCGAGCAAAAAAAAAAAAAAATATATATATATATATATATATATATATATACTTGATGGTGTCCGGCAGTTGCCTGGCAACAAAAATCGCGACCGCTGACAATGGCGCACTCTCATGTTTATCCGTGTTTATTCATGGCGGCCGGGCCGACGGGTTTACCCTTACTCATCGTCGGTGAAACACGACCAATTTCTGATGCAAATCAGAAAGAACAACAACGCTGGATTCAACAAGTGGCTGGAAATCCTTGCCCGAGATAATTAACCACCGAAACTCCGCTGGAGCGAGAACGGCGACTTGAAATTCAGCGCGATCGAGCAACGAAGAAACAACGAGACCATCGATTACAAAGACTTCGAACAGCCTAGGCACACCGTTTGAGTACGTTCAAACGCTTTGAGAAAATGCTGCCATTAGAATTCTGGGTAAGATTTCCGTATAACCCCATACATTAATTATACATGTATACACTATTGTTTTTCTTTAAGCGTTCTTTTGTTTTGGCTTTTGTTTCAGTTTTAAGAACCGTATGCATAACTAATGTATGGGGTTATACGGAAATCTTTCCCATTTAAAGGCAAGTAAGCTTAAGCTTCAAAAAACAAGATTTTAAGTATCTAAACAACTGACAGGCAGATGATAAGAGGATATTTTTTCCAATATACATGTAATATATTAGTACTCGAACACTAGAAACTATTCTCTAAGTACATACTGTAAATTGATGTTTATTGAAATTCTCACTAAGGTCACTAAGGAACTTTGATTAAAGCTTACAAGACATGACATTGTATGACAATGCTACATTTTAATTACTATTATCTATGGTATGTTAGAATGTTTTACTATTCTATGTTACTGTAGTCTCACTGCTGTTTTTCAGTAAGATTAAATTATTATTTTTACTACAACTGCACCACCATTGAGTTGTTATTTTTTGTGCAACATCACTCTTCAGCAACAGTAAACTCCTGCGATCTCAACCATTCAAGCGAACAGTAAATTGGGTTAGCAATTATTTGATACCCAGTATATAGAACAAAAACTACAGCAGTATCTAAACGGAACAAGTTAATTTGGTAGACAGCACTCACAAGCTTCAAAAATGGAATTTAATCGAGACAGCAGGAGTTAGCTGTATTCCTGATAAACAAACTCTCACCCAATCAAAATAAACAAAACACCACTGCATATTGTCCTGGACCCATGTCCACAACAGTACTATAAATCCACTTTTAGCAAACCAATTTTCCTTCTGACAAAAATTAATGAAGATACGTTGGGGGGGGGGGGGGGGGGTGGGGGGGGGGGGTGGGGGGGGGGGGGGTGAAGGAAGGGCCTGTGGATCTTTTGGTACCCAGTCCCATAGCAGTTACAGCGACCCACAGCTCAAAACCCAAAACTGACCAGTACCAGCTCCCATTTATTTTATTTTAGGAATACAGGGTACTAAGTACAAGTTAAATGGAAGCGACTAGGAACGAAAATGTCTCAACTTTAAATTTTGGGGCCATTGCTGGCATGTAACTCAACCTCTTCAGTCAAATCACAGATTCCATCTCTCTCTCTCCCACATTGCTAAAATTTTGCATTGCATCCTTCCCCGAGCTTCGCGAGGTTCTGCGAGACACGTATTTCTAGTTAAATATTTGTGAACCTTTTTGTGCAGATTATGATATGACATAAACATTAATTTTTACCCCATGTGCTACTGACCTCAAACACCCAGGTAGCCATGTGCTGCAATGGAGGGATCAAAACAGGGATGGAAGGAGTAGACTTGTTATCCACTGAGATGCCTTGATTCAATCGGATCTAGAGTGAAATAAAGTGTACTTTTGTAAATACCATTATAAAATTCATAAATTATTTATAATTTATAAATATTATATAAAATTTATAATTCATAAAGAAAAAACAAAATAAAGTAAGTTAATGAAGGCTTGTAATCCTAATACTAATACATCCTAATACAGAACAGCTATGAAAAAAAGCTAATTATAAGTACATGTAATAGAGTTTTTTCGTATCCTTTGTATTTCACATGTGAAATACAAATGGTGAAATTTCTCATGCAAATTAGCCGTCTAGCTTTTGAACTGGAATGTCTCGTGATCAGTCATGCAGCGAAATGAGCAAGCTTTTTAAAGTTTTTGAAGTTGTTTTATCGAAAGTATTTACGCAGGTTCCGATCCATCGTTTAATGAAGACTTGCTTCACAACAAATCACCCGTCAAGTTCAATTTAACTTGAGAAAAATCAGGGAGGCGGGCGGGAGAAACTCTAGGGAGTAAAAATCTGGTCTAGATTTAAGGCACAGTTTACGTAAATTAGTCAAACCTTAGATTATGACAACTTGTTATTTAATAAATATGTAAAGGTGTATGTGCTCTCGCCAGAATAGATAATTATTTACTCATTTACTCCCAGAATGCATGTGATTTCTAATTGCCAACCGATAAAAAGGGAAAAGAGTTTGACCACTTTTAATTCAATTGGAGAGTAGCCAAACATTTCAGTATTTGTTTGTCAAGAATTCTAGAATCTCTGCTAATTTACAAGCGCTTGTTTTTGGAATTATTATGTGAAAATGTAACCCTCACAATCAACTGTTAATAAATCCTCAAGTACAAAGTTAGGCATCAAAGTCAAATAAACTTTATTTTATCAAATCGTTATGATAACTCCCATTCATTACCTTTATTCATGGCTTGCCACAGAGCAAAAAATGCGTGAACTAGTTTACACGCAAAAATACACATGACCAAAAACAAATGCAGTTCAGTATAATTATAAATTACAAAGACAAATTAAATAAAAAAAAACCGATATATGCTCTTTTAATAGGGTCGGTCAGACGTTGAGAAACGAAAAATAGTTCGAATGGCCTAAGGTGTTTTCTGCGCACATACCGTGCAGTTGCCCGAAAGAAAGCTCACTTTTCGGATATCGCACCGGTGCGGCCATTTTGTTTTCTTATCGAGCCATGTGCAGGGTACTGAGTCAGACAGTTTATCGTACGTGGCACTTAACTAAACTTAACCGTGGACACTTTTATTAACCGTGTCCCAACAATATGAAAAGTATATAAAGAATAGTATAAAGAACCATTACAATCGTAAAGAGGACAGTATAAGAAAAATTACAAGGGTGCGGCCATTGCGTAGATTTCAATAATTCTACGACGCCTTCGATTACTGAGTGCCATAACTAAGTTTGTAAGAGAACAAATTCTCCAACGTCTGTGCCTGAAATCTAGACCAGAGAGACCCTAGAGTTTCTCCCGCCCGCCTCTCTGATTTTTCTCAAGTTAAATTGAACTTGACGGGTGATTTGTTGTGAAGCGAGTCTTCATTAAACGATGGATTGGAACCTGCGGAAATACTTTCGATAAAACAACTTCAAAAACTTTAAAAAGCTTGCTCATCTCGCTGCATGACTGATCGCGAGACATTCTAATTCAAAAGCTAGACGGCTAATTTGCATGAGAAATTTCATTTGTATTTCACATGTGAAATACAAAGGATACGAAAAAACTCTAATAGACCAATTTTGATATATTAAAATTCATACTTGGCTCCGAGGCTTGGGGGAATAAAACAAAAGAAATGAATAATTCAACGCGTGAACCTCAATGTGATTTCTTTCGTTTTATTCCCCCAAGCCTCGGAGCCAAGTATGAATTTTAATATATCGAAATTGGTCTATTACATGTACAACCACTAGTGAATGAATGTATATAATGCTGTGGTTGTAACTAATTAGCATTTCATTTTCATTTCATAAGTTGTCTACGACATTCGCATCCCTGTTATATCAGATCTACAATACTTGTTTTGGCTCGTGATTGTAAAAAACACAGCCACTCATGTTGCAAGCACAACTACAAGTTCTGTGTATTTTAACCCCCACAACCCCCAATATATTTAACACATGGTTTGAAATGTCAGTAAAAAGATTTTGAACAAGCCAGTGCAAAATGCTCTAGCTAATTTGCGTGGAAACTTGGTCTGTCAACACGCATTCTAAAAGAATTTTTGGAAAAATTAATTTGATTTTTCATAAAATTCTGTGATGTGAAATAAGCCATCCCACTCTGGTAAGCCCCCATTCTTGCAGCCTGAAATTAAATAAGCAGGGGCTTACATGTAAAAGAGGTTTTACAGTACATCATCTGTATTCAATTGGGACTATTCAAGGCTACTGCCTAAGAAAGACTGTAAATAGCCCACACAGCAAAAAGCTGAGAGGTTAGGAGAGCGAAAAATTTGGGAGCTCAATACAGTTCTATGGGCAAATAGCCTTGTATACTATGGTGGAAACCCAAATACACAAAAACAGTATACAAACCTTTTCAAAGTCAGCCTGAAAAGGTTCTTATAATTGAAGGCTTTCGTGCAAAAAGGGCGTACAGTATATCGCTTTTTGGGCCGATTTTCATTTTTTGCAGGATTGAGCTAATTTTTGGCGGACTGACTTGTTTTGACATGACAAACATTGTTCTGTAATTTTTTTTATGATTTGCATCTTGTTTTTGAGAAATAAATTTCTGGTTTCTGGTTAAACGATACCTTTGCACAGCTTTTTAAAGACACTGCCGCATTTTTTTGAAACATTATTTCTCGAAAACGAGGCGCAAATCAACAAAAACGTTACGAAATGATGTTCGTCATGTCAAAACAAGTCAATCTGCCAAAAATTAGCTCAATCCTGCAAAAAAAGAAAATCGTCCCAAAAAGCGATATGCGCCCTTTTTGCACGAAAGCCTTCAATTGTTATATCTGGGGCCTGTTGTTTGAAAGCCAGTTAACGCTAACCCAGGATTGAATTTCTCTTGTTAGAAGTGTTTTCAGAAGCTAATTATAAGTTACATGGAAAGACTATGGCGCGTTATCAGTGTCAAAAATTATGTTTGTCTTAATGTTTGAATTTATACTGGCATTAAAATGTCTGTCGTGACATTAATGCGTTGGCGTGTGGAGCTTAAACGTGGCATTACGGAATACGTCTTGACATTAAGACGTTCGTCTTGGAATTACGATGTTCGTGTTGTATATATTATATATGAACAAAACAAAATTGAATGGTCGTCTTAACATTATGATGCTTGTCTTGACATTATGAGGTTCATATGTATAATATATATGAACAAAACAAACGCCTTTTAAAATGATGGTGGTCTTAACATTATGATGTTCGTCTTGACATTAAAAAAGCATGCACTGCGGACTTAGCTTCCCGCCAAAACGAATCACATGGTTTGTTCTTCGTAAACAAACATGGCGGAAAACACTGAGGGAGAAATTCTTGAGAATTTGAAGAAGGGCATGGCGGACAACACTGAGGGAGAAGTTCTTGAGAATTTGAAGAAGGTCAACGAAAGTTTGTGTAGAGTAGTACACATGCTGCAGGGTCCTAATAGCGGAGAAACTTCTGATGCTACCAAATCAATTTCATCAACATCGTTGCCTCGCTCGTCTGGTCCAAACACAAGTGGCATCTTTGCAGAGCACCAAAGATTGTTTGGCAACGCGGCTGTACGCACAAACCCCAGAGTAAATCAGATCGCTGCAGCACTGCGGTTCAGGCTACTGTCGTCAGGAACAGCACCCTCGACAGCAACTACAGGAAAGAAACGAACGAAAAAAACCGCAGGTGGATTTGGTTTCCGAACAAAGCGAAACCAATGGACTCACAAGTTTTGTTGTTTGGCTGAAAAAGGTGCTTGCAAGATACCATCTGTGGAAGATAAGCTTAAGCTAAGAGCTGCAGGACTGGGAGAGAGAGAAATCACGTTGGACAGAGGCTGGTCTGCGAGTCTCTTGCATGAGAAGTTATCAGAAACATATCCTAAGCTTCGTGATGGAGGAGGATATGAATTTTTGAGAACTGATGGAAGGTCAACCACAAAGCTGGTACTAATACCCGGTTCAAAGACAGAGGGTTATAGTGTTCAGTACCTGAAGGACAATTTGAATCAAGCAACAGCGTATATCCGTCCACTGCAGAACGACCTGTCATTTACGCCTTTGGAAAGCGACGGTGGTCTAATTGAAGTAAGTGTGAGCTAAATTGGTAACGGCCTTTGTTTTTGACTCCACGAAAGAGCCTGTATAGCGATTGTAAGTTATTTATTACAATTATTTACTGATGGAAGGAGAGCTCTCAATGATAGCCTACTTAAAAACCTAGAGGCAGGAGCGGATACAGGATTTTGTAAAAAGGGGATTTTGTAAAAGGGGTGGGGGTGGGGGGTTGGGGGTTGGTTGGTGGGGTGAAGTACCAACACCCCAAAGGGCACCTGGTAGGGGTGTGGCCTCCCTCTCAAACCTCCCCCTGGAGCGACTCCTGACAAGAAAAATGTACATAACCATGGATACCCTAGCTGAGCCAGGAACGAGAATTAAAAATATAACATGAAGTTTCTTTGTACATTTTGATTTTTTGTTTCATCAGAATTATAATCAGCTCTGATCAACATTTCCTTAAGAACAGGCTTCTTACCCAGCCCAATACAATACAATGTACAATACTTTATTTCACATTTCAATTTCCTTTTTTTTTATTACAAGAAAATATATATGCAAGTCCCAACTTAGATGTAAGGAAATGATGCTCTATTTCAATTTGTCCCAAATCTTTCAGGGTGATATTCCAATGGAGGAATGCAAAAGATGTGGTTTCTACTTTTCAATGAATGACTTAAAGGAACATATTTTCAGCTGCAATCAAGGGTAAGTGATTTCTCTGGTGATGCATGTTTAAATCTAAAACTAAATCTAAATCGAATACAGTGCAAAACCTCCCACATGGGATCCCATTTACAAAAACAATGTGGAATTTATAACTAATCATCTGAAAAGCTTTTACTTTCTTGGTAAGAAATATCTGATTGTAAATGACATATTGTGTACTGTCTGGTTTATTTGCTGAATCTTAAAAATTCCAGACGTTGCAAATTTGATCTTATTTGCCATTCCAACCTTGCACAATGATATGTTAACTCATGATCAAATGCCTTTACTGTGTGATGAATACACTGTATGACAAATCATATGTAGATAAGCCACCTTCAATTCACAAAAAATAAGGTCAGGATTTAATAGCATACAGCAGCTACATGTATAACCATGTTAAGAGGTAAAAAAAAAAACAGTTCTGATTACTTTGTTTTTGTCTGAAAATGTTTCACCATCCTATTTATAACAAAAGGCAGGAGATTGGAAAGGATGTTGGTGGACCTAGAAAACCCAACCATGAATTATCTACTTCATCCTCTACTAACACTGCAGCAAACAGTAAGTACACTTTTCATGTTCAGTCCTTTAATTTGCTGTGAAAACAAGTCATCACCTATTCTTGTACTACTAGTATTTATTATGATTCTTACAAGTTGCATTTAGTTGGTTATTTTTGTTGCTTTTGTGTTTTATTTATTCCAGCCTTGGCTGCTCTGCAAGATATTTTTCCCGAATGGGATATGACTACACTTGAGGGTATTTTGCAGAGGTGTGGTGGGGTTGTATCTGATGCAGTTGACATGGTATTTGCTGAGTTCCCGCCCATGAATGTATGCAGTAATGTTTCTTCAACAGGTACATGTGAGCCAGGTAACTATACCTTGTGGTACTGTAATAACCTGTAAAAATCAATTTAGATACCATACTATTCTTGGGAATAAGAAGTTACCTTTTAAATAGCAGTGGACGGTTTTGTTATCCAGTGTGACCCTTGTTTTACAAGAACTTGCAACAATTGGCTGTGGTTTTTCTTAGAACTGAATGGCAAGAAATTGGTTTCCTTCAAGTGTAACTGATGGTTTGCAGTTTCTTTATGAAATCCTTGCCAGTTAAATGAAATGTATTTTTCTGTTTCATTCCAAGGTAAGGTGAACAAGATTTGAAAAGGGGAATTACAACCTCAAGTTAAATAAATTATTGTTGATAGTTGTTGTGTCTTACACACCTTTCTCTCAGTTTTCACATTCTTTTCCAAATAGATGCATGAACATTTTAGCCCGGTTATATAACTTTACCAAGGAAAGTTCTTATAAAATATTTGGTGTGCCAAAATGCCGTTTAAATGTTAATATCAATGATTTTTATAATAGATTAGGAAAAAATAGCACATACACATATTGGGATGTAAATGTACAAACTAAAACATAAAAGTTTCTCTGATGGCTTTTTTTTTACTGGATTTATAAATATGTTTGAATATTATAATGAAAGTTTTTTACTTCACTCTTGCAGACGCAAAAGAAGAAAGCATCACCACTAATTTCTTTGAGGGAGAAGGTAGAATTGATGACAGTAAGGTGATGAAGAATGTAAGTGCATGCGACTTGCTGAGGCAGCTTAAGGAGAAGGTTCTTAAAGATGGTATTCAGCGGATCACTGTTGCAAGAAACACTTTGTGGGAGGACACTGTTGCACTGTTTAAAAGCACAAAGTTTGATCCCACTAAGTCTCCTAGGGTAAAGTTTGAGGATGAAGAAGGAATTGATGCTGGTGGTCTACGGAGGGAGTACTTTACTCTTTTGATGAAGGCAGTAACCAATCATCCAGCTTTACTAGAAGGCCAAGAAAACAAGAGAGCCATTACGTACAACACAAGCGCCCTTCAAAGCAATCTTTATTTCATTGCTGGTCGCATGATTGGTTGTGCAATTATGCATTGTGACATAGGTGTGCCTGTTTTCTCCAAGAGTATGTATTACTTCATATCACATCAAACTGTAGACATGACAGAAATGCCTCACTGTGCAGAGGACATCCCAGATTGCTCTGTTGTGGAACTGATACGCAAGGTAAGGCCGCCCACCCTGATGACGATGTAGGTATATTTGTAGATTTTGTGCACGATAGAATATTTTAAGACATTTAAGACAAAATTGATTCACCTAAATTGTTCTAACCACCAACTCTTGATACATGAATAACATGTGCAGCTGGTTCTTTTCATATGTAAAGTTTTTTGAATGGACATCACATGATATTGCAAGTTATATGATGAATTGTTTTTTTTATATGTTTCAACTTTTTTTTTCTTAAAAGGTTGAAAATGCGGGATGTCCACAGGACTTAGAAAACCTTCAGGATGATTTGTCCGAGCTACTGCAAGCTGCAGGGTGGGATAAGGTGCTTACCTATGAGAACCGCGTGGCTGCTATGCAGCTAGTAGCTGCCCATGAAGCCTTCTACAAAAGAAAGCTTTCCATTGACCAGTTCTGCAATGGGTTGGATGTTCTTGGCGTGTTAAATCTTATCAGAAGCCATCCTGAATCGATGCAGCCATATTTTGTACACAACACAGACACCCTGTTGACGCCAGCACTTCTCTTTAACCAGTTCCACAACATTGACAAGGTGGAGGATGGAACAAGAGAAGTAATGAGACAACACTTGAAGAGGTCCATATCTGAGTGCTTTGATGGTAAGAGTTGTTACAGTAGTTAGTTTCACGTTTTAAATAGACTGTCTGTTTTTTTTTTTGTGGGGAGAGAGAGTGAGACATTGTATTAAGTCGTTTGGAATCCCTGAAAGATGTTATCAAGGCCCTTCAAAAAAAAAAACATGAAAACTAATAGTGAAGTACAATGTTTAACTCACATTAAGCATTCAGTGTTGATTTCAATGTATTTAACACACATTAGAACTTTATGCATAAGTGGTTGTCCAATTTGAAGGTAATTAAAATAAGATTCCTCTGACTGCAAGTTCGATGAGTACTATGACCTTGCACAATAATTATGGCATTCCTGGGAATATTATTCATCCAGGTAATTCCAAGTTGGAGAGCACTTAGTCCTACTACACATACTAATGACTGTTTTTCTTTTCCAATCCAGAGTTTGGGTCTTCAAAACTAGTTGAATTTCTCATGTTTGCAACAGGACTTGGCACTCTACCTCCTTTGGGGCTGGATGAGAAGATCACTATTTACTACAGAGAAGATACTTGTCCTCATTTCTTTGCAGAAACATGTACAATGGAACTAAAAGTTCCTACTGTTCATGATCAATATAGCAAATTTTATAATAGTTTTCTGGAAGCTTGCATGCACAGTGTAGCTGGGTTTGGTTGTATGTAAACAGTTCAAATAAGACCATGGGTCAAAAGGCAGTTTGCATGTTCATTTGCTGATTTTCACATGCTTTGTTACATTTCTTGTTGAAGCCATATTTGACATAATGATTATCCGCCGATGACATTAGACGTAAAGAGTTTTACAACAGTGATATTGACATTAATTTTTGAAATTGAAACATACCAAGTGTGCTAACTAAGGATAGCCAGGTGCTTACATTGACTAGTACCTATGGTTAGTTGATTTTGCTGCAAACATGTTTTTCTTACTGTGGTGACCAATTAATTATTATTCAGGTTTTCTTGGCACCAATATTTCCGTAACACTCAATAACCTGTACTGTTTGTCTGTTAAAAAGTGAAGTTTGCCAATTATGTTGTAAGACATGAAGTAACAAACATTAAAGTTTGAATAAAAATATCAATTCCATAACAGTCACTGTTCCTGAGTGGGTCTATGGCTTGTTTTAGCTCTTGTGTTTCTTGTAGATTCAGTGGGCACTCTGTCAAGGGCAATTCAATCATTTCATCAGAATCTGACTCTGGCAATGGACCATCCCAATCTAGACCATATTGCTCAACCTCATCCTGAAAATTATGCAACACAATTTTATTCAGTATATATATATTTTTTTATTTTGTTATTATTGTTGTTGTTGTTGCTTTTTTACAGGGGGAGGCTGGGGTGATAAATGTTCTCTATTAAAACAACATAATTCCTTGTAAAACTGGTATACAAGGATTGGTTGACTTCTATTTGCACTGATATAATGCTAATTACTCGGGTAAGGGCGACTACTTCCCATTGTAACTACCAAAAAAAAACAAGACACTGACTACAAGTATCTGCATGCTTTTACATTCACTAAATGTTCTAGGTTTTCCTTTGTGCAACAGAGCAATGTCAATTAAAAAACACAACTATTTGTAATGATTCATTTTTTTTTTCTTAAAGAAAACTTGAAGCATAGCTTTGGCATGCTAAGACAACTTCAAACTTCTCTTGGTTCCTTTGATGTACCACAGTTTTGTTGCCACTGACTGCCAAGTTTGTTCAAGAGATGTAGATATTTTTGGCTTCTTACCTCTCTCAAATCTTCAAACATTTCTTTAGCAATTGTATGACTGCTTCCAGCTATTCTCATCATACCAGATATGAAAAGTTGTCTTGGTGTCATGCTATTTTCAGTACAAATTGGTTTTCTGATCCAACCCTCTTTCCATACATATAAATGATTGTTGATCCTGGGAAGGTACACGTAATGCAAACAAAATATGTGGATTTCATTGTCTATATCCAGAGTCCCTGTGCCCTCTAAATGACTAAAAAGGTTGTAGTAAAGGCCAACTACACCAGTGAACACATCCCGCCACAGCCTTTTAATTCTTTGATTGTGGACTGATGATCCTGTTATCATGCTTCCGCGCCCAGGGCCTCTTGCAGGGTGTGAAAGCATTAATAAAGACACTTGCACATTTTCCCCACCTTTGTCCGCTCTTACCCGAGAAGGAAGGCCATAACTTTCTACAGCGTTCTCAAAAAGATTCAGGACTGTTGAGGCATGATTGTTGTCAGAACATTGTAAAAACACAGGGATCCTTGAGTAGCCATCCACTCCTCCGTGTATGACGAGGCGCCACCTAACAAATAATATTCAAGAACTGAGACTGCTTTGTGCCTGTAACATGCTAGCATGTAGGGTCACTTTTTCAATACAAGAAAATAAGTAAAGGAAAACCGCATATAAGGAAGCTCTTTTTTCACAATGACTGATTCTTAATGTTTTAGTAAGAAATAAATAATGTTAGTTTCAAAGACAACACTCCCAAATCAGAATTCTTGGTTTTCACATGATGTCATAAAAATTAAAAAAAACCTAAAGTATACCTCCCACAAAGCTGTTTCCAACATGGTATGTGGATATACAGAACGTTTCAGGTTCTCAAGATGTTTTACATTGATTTATGAAGGTTTCAAATGTGTTGCAGAATCTGTCATGTTATTTAAGAATAGCCATTAAAATGAACAAAATTGACCAGTTAAAAGTTATTTTTGCATTGTAGATGCTTATAAGCCAATTTAATCTAATTTATTGTGAATTCAATCTTTACTGATGAGTTTTTTTGCGTAATTATGACTTTCAAGTTTTGGCCGCCATGTTGGTGTCCCAAAGTGGGACACCAAGATGGCTGCTCCATACATTTGTTACTAAAAGTATCTAATACTCACTTGCGTGTAACTCTTAAAAGAAATGCTTTTGGCCAAGATGTGTAGGTTTAAACCCTCTACAATTCCATAAACATTTTGTGATCAAAATCTGTTACTTTATGCTTCTGAATTTTGATATGACGTCAGTGGAAACCACCAATAGCTCTTTCCTCGGTGACTTTTTCTGACTATTAGCAGCCAAGTTTCCTGATTTTATCTGTTGACTATGAAGTTAAGCAGTTCATTTTTCTCTTGTAGGGTTGGTGTAGTTGAGGATTTGTTTTGTGCATTAATTTTGTACCATGAGCCATAAATACATATATGATGCAATTTTTCTTCCTCAAGGCGGGTTTACACATGGGCGCTGAAATCCCTGCTACTTTACACTTGCAACAAAAGGTACATGTACATTGAAAAAATCACCTGTGTATGTAAACAGGCCAAGAACAACCGAGCCCCAATCCCCTGGGTGGAGGAGTTCCATATACCTAAAAGTGACGGGTTTCAGAGGTTCCAACCTCTTAGAGTCTTTGATTCTAAAATGCATCTACCAGCATTTAAATGGCCTGGGTACCTTTTCAGTATTAGCAGGGAAAAATGAGTCATGAACTACTTATTAGCAAATTAACTTTTAGAATTGGTACCTCTTAGTAAAAAAAAAAAGTTGATTCTTTTTAAAATTTCCGACGATCATCCCGTCACCTTTATATGGAGCTCCCCCTCCCCCGGGCACTGAACATTATTTAAACATGACCACAAGTGAAAAATATACATCAATGTGCCTTTTTTTTAATCGCTACCTTATTAATTTGTGGTGCCCATCAATATGCCACAAGGCATTTGGCCCATAAACACTGTAGGATCTTCTTTGTATAGTATCCATCCATCTAAGTACGGCGCCTTCTGGATCGGTTCGAATCATTGACGCTCTTACTCTTGCGTGCTGGATGACTATGCCCCGACGGGTCAGCTCACCCAACATACGTCGATATCCAATGTTGGGAAACAATGCCTGCACATCTCTAACAACGCCGTCTAAATCTTCCTCGGAAATGGTGGAATACGGTAACAGGTTTACCAAACCGTGCTCACGAATCCTACGAGCCACAGTACTTAGCAGACGCGTAACATGTCTGCTACCTCTATTCTTGAAAATCGTTCTCTAAGAAAATATACCAGTTGTTCTCTACTGATCTGGTAAGAAGGTCTTCCACGGCCACCAGAATTTAGTAAAGCTGCTCTGTAACCCGTTTCCTCACTTTCCACTCGTTGTGAACAAAGGGTTAATTTTTTGTAGGCGAACATGATGCAATTCAGAACTCTCGAATCTAAAACATTGGCGGTTACAAGTCTGGCTACCTGTCGTGCTAGCTGTTCGCCACGAAAACACTGTCCATCTAATGTTTCATGTTCCACGTTGTTCGCGTGAAGCTCCCGCTGCACATCGTGAATCATTCGTTCTATTCTTGTTATCAACGTCTGTCGAAGCTCGCCACATGCGTCCGCCATGTTTGTTTACGAAGAACAAACCATGTGATTCGTTTTGGCGGGAAGCTAAGTCCGCAGTGCATGCTTTCTTAATGTCAAGATGAACATCATAATGTCAAGACCACCATCATTTTAAAAGGCGTTTGTTTTGTTCATATATATTATACATATGAACCTCATAATGTCAAGACAAGCATCATAATGTTAAGACGACCATTCAATTTTGTTTTGTTCATATATAATATATACAACACGAACATCGTAATTCCAAGACGAACGTCTTAATGTCAAGACGTATTCCGTAATGTCACGTTTAAGCTCCACACGCCAACGCATTAATGTCACGACAGACATTTTAATGCCAGTATAAATTCAAACATTAAGACAAACATAATTTTTGACACTGATAACGCGCCATAAAAGACAAGTCAGGGACGAAACTAAAGGGCAAAAATACTTTGGAAAAATCTCCATTGATTAATTATTTAACTGGAATCAAAATTGATGCTAACCCTGGGTTGGCTTAACTGCGCTTTGAACCCGGCCCTGGTGTATATGTTGTGGTGCAATTTTGTCCTTGGTGCAAAATTTTATTTTCCTTTGTTCATAACTCATTATCACACATTATCATACATTTCCATACCCAAAAACAAAGGAAAATAAAATCTGCACCAAGGACAAAATTGCACCACAACATATATGTTGAGGTTTAAATTTTGCTTTGGTTTGAAAATTTTCAAGCCATTTGGGTTTTGGTACATGTATTCCTTTGTCTCAGGTCAGGTTATGGTAATGAATCTGAGACAAAGGAATATAAGATTAAACTGGTGTGAACATTATTTTCAAACAAAGAGAAATTTGAACCATAACATACAGATTTAGCTTTCTGGGCTGCATGGCAATATTACTTTTAAAAAATACCTTGGCCAGCATGTTCCAGATTGATGTCAGACACTCAAAAACTTTAGCGTGAATGGCCGCGTCTTTAATCTTGTTCACATTGCCCAGAATGCCCAGCATTCTGCGCCACAGTACAACTGCTGCCACAGGTCCCCATCCTTCCCTATAACCTCCCGCCACCACACTGATGTCTTCATCATGTGGGTTGTCCTCACCAAAGTCATGATCAAGTAGCTCCTCATGGGTCGCATCTAAATGGGGAGGAGAGGGGGTTCTGGAACCTGCAGCCAGATCATCAGGAGTTTCTGAAACAGCAATAAAATTACAGAGAAATTTTTACTATTAATCCACCACAAGAGGTGACAAAATAATAAATCTTAATAGTATTAGTAATGTGTTGCAAATTCAGAGCATATGTTTGTTAATTACAGAATGATCAGCTGAGGGTTTGCACACTGCACCTGGCTTGTCAAGTTAAGCCTGGCTTACCATGCTGCAGCCAATAGGAAACAAGATTTTAGTCCCATGCAAGTACACAGTGGATTGTAGACCTGGGGTGTGTTCCATTGGGGTGTGTTCCATTTCAAACTTGGTACGATTGATAACCATGCTTAGAACATTCAAAAAATGCAATAAAAAGAGAGGGTCACCGTGCTTGTTTTTACACTACACGCCTGTTATATATAGGGTCTTTATAGCAACTTTTTATAATTGCGCGGAAAATGTTCAAAACTCGAACGTTGAGAAAGGGATTGTTATTACCTGCAGAAAACTATGATTACTATTGAAATTTTAACATTATATATTTGATTATGCAGCATTCTTTCAGGGAAGTCATTTCAAATTGCCCAGTCTTACAAATTTTGCAAGGAAATCGGACCGCTTCGGCATCACCACATACTCCTCATTGGCTCCAAATACAGAGTTTCACGCGATTTATACAGAATTAATACAAGTTCTACCACTAAACCTTATTTCTGCTGAAAATATGTTTTTTACAGTCCTATAACGAGTAAATTACATTAATAAAAAATAGGGGTCACCGTGCTCGTTTAGGAGAAAACAATCTCTTATTCATTTGGCCAACTTATCCTCAAAGGAAACCTTCTTGGTTCAGACTGTGCGCGCGCTCGTGCGCGCGCTAATGATGCAAGAAATTATGTGCAGTACGTGATGCGCAATGCAATACTAAGGAATGACCTTAAGCAACAATTATTCTGACCCCACAAAAGTGTATTGTGCAAAAGCTGGTCATGGCCCATTCATTTGAAGGGCTCCAGGCAAGGACGTCTTAAGTAGCTTCTTGGAAATTTTTCACTGAAATCTTGGATTTTTGGCCTCAAAATAGACTCACTTGCCAAAATTATGACCAGATCATGTAAATATGACTGAAAGGATTTCAACCAGGTCAGCAAATCTTCTACGAACAGAATAAATTTTATCTTCAAAAGATACATACACTGTAGGGTGTCCTAAGGTACCTTAACAATAATAAATCATTAATTTGATAAAACTGTGCTTTTAAAGGCCTAAAACATACAATTTTAGTGAAAGTTGCCAAAAAAAAATTACATTCTTACCAGGAGCCCTTCATTTATCTACAGGTACTCCCAGGTTTACCAACAACAGAAATTTTTGAGGACTACTTTCACCCCCATAATCACAACAGATTGACCCACTAGCTACATACATGTACATGCCTTGTACAACTCTAATTCTAGAAATTCAGATTTAACACTTACAGTGTGACACACCTTACTGTCAGCACCTAACAAACATTTTAACAAGTGTCCATGATATCACCAGCTTATTCTTATAATCATTAATTTTAATTTGTAACTGCCGATATGTGTGAAGAAATTAAGTGAATCAAATCATGGTATTACTTTTGCAACTAACTTTACACTCCTGTGATAAAAACCAAGGGACAAGGTTACATTCCATCATGCTCAACTATGCAAGAAGGCATGTCCATCAATTGAATTTGCACTCTCTGACTGGTAAAAAGTTTGTTGGGTGCTCGCGGTATGCATGTTGCACTGTACAGTGGCAAATTTAGTAGGGAAATTTTACCACTGTAAGCACATGAATCGGGGAATTGTTACAAATAATTTATGGTAATACATGTAGCTATTCTTCATTAACTCCTGACACCCATAAGCCATAATAATTATATCAAAATGTTTAGGACAAAATAATTTTTCAAATGGAGCACTAATATTTAATGCAAGTGGTAATATCATTCTACATTTTACTGAATTGTTTTCAATTTTCACTCTTAGAGCATCTGCTGCTGCCAGAGTTGTTGCTTCACCCTTCCCAAATTGCCATTACAACCAGACAAAGCTGGATTACTTTCTTCAAACATTCTTCTCCCAAATCACAAGCTGAGACTCCTTGTAAATATCCATTGAAGAGAATAATAATTATCATGAAACATTATCAAAAACTCAGAAGTTGAAAAAGACAGGCATTTCTATGAAGAAATTAATAGCAACATATTTGATGTAAATGATAACTTGAAATCCACTTGAAAACCAACACATTATACTTCATGTAAAACTCACTGAAACAGACCAGGGGTGCAAACACAGTATCTTTATAGAGGGTCCTTACCATGGAAGGGTCCCTAGGTTGTGCAATGTATGCTACTCGAAGGGTTAAGCATGACATATCATGCATGCTTACCACTATTCTACTGCATCTAAATGATATTCTATGATACAAACCTCTTCCAGATGATTCAGGAGAGGACCTGCCTCCCATGTCATTATCAAACTCCTCTTTCACTGGCTTTAGCGGCAAAACACTGATCCCATCCTCCCCTGGACCAAATCTCACTTCATGAGTTGGTGTCGATGTTCTGTTCATAGTTCTGTGATTTGCATGTCCCCGATGTAATTCTTCGAGCTTAGTCTCAAGATGAGACTCGCTGATCTTGTCAAGCTGCAACTGCTGTGACTCCGAGTCAGTGCCCTTTACATCAGGGCCTACATCAAAGTCGAGACTGCTAGCATACCAAGGCATGGTTTTCATAGAGTCTTGATGTGACAGGTAGCTATCACTACTGCTTAAGCGTTTTGTCCGTTGATAAGCAAATAAGCCCGAGTCTGAAGTGTCCAATACTTTGTTTGAATCCTGATGGGCTTGAGTATCTGTGTCCTGTTCACACTTTGACTGCATATCAAGGCTTTCCACACTGTCTGTATCACTTGCCAAAGCAAATTGAGCTTTGTGTTCTTCATTAGAACTGCTTTCTGTATTACAACTTTCTCTACTTGCTTTGCTTATGTCTCTTGAATCCTTTAGCTGGCCTGCAGCCTCAGATTCTTTGGCTGTCACTGAACCTACAGTTTGTATGAAAAACAGTGCCATAATTGCCAAAAAGTGAAACAAACATACTGGGTAATAATAAGACACAAACATGCTGTACACGTTGCAGCATTTAGGTAGGAATTTCACTTGATTTCTCGATCGGCTGTAAACATTAAGCCCGTAATATGTAATGGTCACCTGCCTGGGGAGTTGGGTGGGGTGGGGAGTTGGACGCAGGGGGATGGGGGTGGGGGTTGGTAGAGCACAACACCTAGGAGAGGGGAAGGTCTGTGAACATTGAGCTTGTGGCACAGTATTGTGAAAAAAATCATGCAAACAAATTTTGGGGAATTTCCTGGCTTTCCGGGGCTTTTCAACGAAATTTCGCTTGAAACGAAATTTTGGCGATATTTCGCCGAATTTTTGGGACGCCTATTGTTTAAAGTGCCTATCACCCCTAGAAAGTTATTTTCAGAATCAACTCTACATGTACGTAGATTGAATAGCTGAATGGTAAAATGTTTCTTGTTTTGAACGTCACGTTAGTGAGTTATAGAGATTTGAATTTAAAAATTAATACTAATTAGATGACGTCAACCCGGGAATCATTTATTATACAACTACTTGTTTTCACCTCCAAGTAATATTTTTTTACGAATAAATTGACTATCCACAGTTTATTTTTAGTATTTATCAAATTAATTATCCTCAAGCTGTAAACTGCGCATTGTAAGTTGGCGTAGAAAAGGGTTATTTGTCTTTTGTCAGGTTAAAAAAATAGGCCAAAATTAGGTTTAAGTCTGGCCAGACATTTTCGTATGGGTACACATTTATAATCAACCATTTCTGTTTTAGTGGGAGTCCACCCCTTACCCCTCCCCTCAAACACCCCATGAAAAAATACCCATGGCCTGGTGGTAATAGTACCAACAGTAATGACATAAAACAAATTAAGCACAAATTTCCTATCATAATGTTCTTATGTTCAAACACTTTCTGCTATTTGCCATGATGAGGGTATGAACTTGACAACACTGACAACACAAAACAACGAGGCAACAGTTACTGACCTGCAGTAACAGTAGAGGGAGATGAAGCAACAGTTCTTATAGGAGACACGCTATCCGTGGCTGGTGTACTTGTTGGAAAAAAGGCACTGTTTGTGGTAGATAACACATTTGGGCGTTTAGGCACGTTAATGGATACGGGATTAACACCTTCATTACTTGACAACAGTGGTGGTTTTTGAACTTGCGGGGAAACAATTGGAGAACCAGTTTTATTTACAGTTGAAACAATCTGCTTTGGAGCATTGGACTTTTCCATCCGACTCCACCGGGTAAAAGATGCCTTGTTAAAGGTCCGTCTTTCCTGGGGTAACTGAGGTCGCCTTTTGCGCTTCTGTTCTGTAAGTCTTTCTAAAGGAAGATCTCCCATGTCAAGGCCGTAGACAGTTCGTGCCATAACCCTGGTAAGTGTTTCCATGGTTACCTGTTGACAAATGTAATTAAGAATAAGGGTTAGCATAGTTACCGGTACATGTAGTTAAAGGGGCTATGTTGTGGGCATTTGATCATTATTGTTATTATTTTAATAAAATGCTCCTACATGTAAATCACCAACAGGAATAAATTTATATAGATTTCAAATAACTTCTCCAAAGGAGAACAGATCATAAACTGTAACTAACTCAATTTTAAGTGACTCTTTTAACAACACAAAGGCAGCACTTGCGAACACAGTAACTTCTACATGACTGTAATGTTCAATACAGGACAATTATTTTTAGCTAACTTCCATTGATACAAGTTCATTCATGTATTTTGACTTTTTTTATCAAAAAAGTTGACAAAGAGCTTAATATGTAACTTACAATGTAACCCTTTAACTTCCAAGAGTGTAATAAATCAAAATTCAAGAAAATTTCATCTTGTAAAACAAATGGTACCATGCGAAAGTACTTAAGGCAAAGAGGTTTCACTTGAATGGTCACACTATAGGATTTTGTAAAGACTCAAACGTTGGGACTACACTACATGTCTTCATAATGGGCTCTGGGAGTGATAGGGTTAAGGGTGATAGGTATAGCAGTAAGCTGCATGTATACAGATATGGGTGGTCCCATGGAAATGGTTTTGAAGCCATTTTGGAATGAAAAACTGGTATAGAATTTAACACGCTTTAGTCTGAAAATGGATATAACCTTTTGCCATTTTTGGTCTGAAAATTGGGTTTAGGTCAGAGAATCAGCTTCAAGAAGCAAGTGCACCCCCCAACCCCCAACTTTCATCTAGAAGTTCCAATCAAAACCCCCACCCGCCCTCCCATCCCCCACCTCCAGACAGGTTAATAGGCAGTTTTTCAGTTAATTTTCAAAGGCAGCGAGTCCATAAATAATTTTAAGGGGTCAACAGGTTGTGGTTCTCTCAAAATCTTCTTAAGTTAGCCATTTTGATTTGTCAGGTCAGGAAGGCAGCCTTGTTGGGTTTTTGACACGAGACCCCTTTCTTATCTGGAACACAGAAGTTAGGGCACCAAAAAATTACTACTTACACTCCACTCAGTGATGACTTCGTGCCAATGAGTAGCAGATGAAATGACTTCCAAACACTTGTTCCACAATGAGATGGGTACATTGACTTTTAGATTGGCTCGGATCCATGTCACAAACATAGTCTAGTAATTAAAGCAAAACATTTAAGAGATTAAGGAAGGCTAAGTCAAAACAACTGCTGTTTTATGCAAATTCAGGCAGCTTTTAGTCACTTTACACAGAAATACAGTTATATATATATAACTCTATTTAAGCTGTACTCCTTTAGGACCAGCTCTACATTTTGTGTAGCTGCATGTTCACTTTTAATAGCGAAATGTCCACCTTTATAATTATAGAGAATTTTGTTACAGATCAACAAGTGAAACCTGGCCAAAACCAGCCAATAATATTAATTATAATTGTAAGTTTCTCAGCAGTGTAAAAAGTAGAAGACAAGTCTACTTAAATCCTGAAGCTCGTGTCTACACAATTTTTATTTATAAATTTCATTATTAAATAATTCATAAGAAAAATACATGTACAAAAGAAATGATGGAAAATACAAAAGAAATTAAGGTTTGTAAATCCTGATACAGAACAGCTAAGGCCCGGGACAAACGTCGAACTTTTCATGAGTCGAACTAAATTCAGCGAATTAAGTTCATGAGAAGTTCGACGTTTGTCTCAATTAAATTCGACGGACTCATTTGGATCGACCAACACGTTCTATCCGTCTGGAGCAGATGGATAGAACGTGTTGAATTTGGTTCGTCTGAATTAAGTTCGACATTTGTCCCAACAGACGAAAAATAATTAATTTGGGTCGACCCAAACTGCAATTTAGTTCGACTCATGAAAAGTTCGACGTTTGTCCCGGGCCTAAATCATCGATGCAGAATACTAAATAGGAAAAAAACACTAATAAGCTTCATCACATATTGTTCTTTTACAAGTAAGATAAAATATTCACGGCAAAACTGTATGGATATTTGTAAATGTCCGGCATATACATGTAGCTCTACCACTCATATTTATCTATTACTTCAAAACAAATCAAAGGCTCCTATAAGACCAACTTATGGATACAAAACATTGTAAAATAGAAGATTCTTCACCCAAAATTTCATAGTGGCAGGACGTTTTACATAAAGCTTATGTTATTTATGCAAATATACATGTACAATGTATATTAAACACCCAAAAGTAATTGTATGGGAATTTCCCCTCAATTTTAAGGTTGGTTTATTTTACTCCATCGCAGCTTTGTCATCTTTGTTTTAGAGCAGTCCTCAGTGCATGTACAGTAGATGGAAAAGCCTTTTGGTTGTTTCTCTGAGGAGTTTTCTGATATTATCACAAAGCAATGAATTGCTAAGAATAGAATCTCCACACATTACAATCACTCTTACATGTATTACAAACAGTGGGTCTATGACATCATTGACATGTTTTTTTAGCCATTGCTTCAAAATTGGTTTATTTTGAACTACAAAATAATGTAGTCTGAGAAATAATAAACGCTTCAAATGCGTCAATGCAAAGCCAGAGGTTAATGTAACTTGCAAAACTCGGTCTAAGCTTTCTGTTGTTTCACAGAGCAGTCAAAGAATTGATGAGAAAACAAATTTTCATTTTCTCTCTGTGCTCTCATTTTCTTCTTTCTGTGTTCTCTTTCCCTTATAAGGTAAAATGGTGTCACAATCAAATAATAAATAATAATAGTAATTATAAAATTATTAATAAAATAGCCCACCTGAAGTAAACTCCCTGCGACCTGTCTAGCTATTGCCACAGCTTTGTTCTGCGACATTTCAGGTACTAATAGGTGTCTTGAAGCCTCAAGGAGACCCTCTAATAGCTGCTCCCTGTTGATAAACAATAACAATGATCATTAGATCACAACATGATCAGGGGCACTCAGTGGGGAAAGTTAAGGACAACACTTAGAATGTCGACTTCTACTGTTTCTCCATTATTATTGGAAGGAAAGTTTAGGGCAGGGAATTTCATCTCTCAATTTTTCAAGATGCTGTTACCTTTCTGAAAATATTGCTTCCATTGTTTGTTACTCATTGCAACTGCACTTTTTATCCCTCTGAGGACAAGACATTATATTTGCTTTCTTACAAATGTTTGAGATGACAATTTTAGAAAGAAAACTCTAGGTTTTAATCTGACTGATTTGGAATATTTAAAGCAACTAAGGCCTTCCAAAGAGATACATTCTATTCAACCAAAATGATCCATAGGGGAGCACCACAAAGCCCTCATAACACCTCATGCAGAATTGGCTGAGAAAATGTTATTCTTGGCATTTGAGTAATGGCAATGCAAATTAGACAGCAATTGATATTTCTATGGCACGGGACCAGCAGGGGCTGGGTTCAACTGTTACAGTGCATAATGGTTATCATACTGCCTATAAAGTCATAGTTTGTCACATGGTGAGGTATTCTAGGCCTGCACCAGTTCATTAATGTTTCTTCATTTTTAAGAGAATTAATATTTTGTTTTGCTTAGCTTTGTATTGTAAGCTTTGTAGGATAGGCTTGTATTGTTTTAAGCTTGAGCCATGGTTGCTATCCAGATTTCCTGCTTATTTTTTCCCCAAAGGGTTTTTTCTTACAGGTTTTTTCTGGTCTATGTTCTAACCGCAGTTTATTTTGTGAGCGGTTGCTCAGCTCGGTTAGTGTAGTGCAAATTTAGGATATATCTAGTTGTAATAATCGTTTCGAACTTGCATAGTTCGAACCGGCTGCTGGTGTGAGGTCGTAGTGAACCAAAATAAACCTAATGGATTGTACAAGTCTGCTGAGTAGTGGAGTTGAAATACAATGATCAAACAACAGAATTAATGCATGTGGACCTGGCCCTGAAAAGGGTGCTATCTATAATTATGCCCAGCATGAGCTATATCAATGCCTGTGAAGTTTTGGGCAGATTAAACACCTACAGTATGGTAGACCACCACAGTCTATAAATTGTGTAATAAGCTTTTCAGTACTATAGTGTCAGATGTAAATAATAAGCTGCATAGTCTACTACCGCTACCAAATAATTCAAGATTAAATTTTAACCTTTGTGCTTGCAATGGCCTGCTAAGCAAATTCCATGTCTTAACTGAAGGATCTAGACTGTTTATACATTTTAACTTTGTATTTTTTAATGAAAATTAGAAATATTATCACTCAGGGATGTAGCTAAGATATCCAACAGGTGGAATTTTGTTCATCACAGGCGGAAAATTTTTTGAAAAAAAGAGAGAAAGAGTTAAGCAGACAGTTTTCCAGGCAGAAAAAATCAAGAAAACTCAGTCTTCAGGTGGTTATTTTTTCTGCATTCCTATCTATCTGTCTGTCTGTCTGTCTGTCTGTCTGTCTGTCTGTCTGTCTGTCTGTCTGTCTGTCTGTCTGTCTATCTATCAATGGAGCTTTGCGAAAACTAGGTCCAATGAAATGAGAGGTTCTTAAGAAATACCTACTGCATGTTGGAAGGCTAAAAAGATAAATTAATAATTAAATTTAAACTTCAAATACCATGTTGTTGATTCCATTGGAACTTCTAACACAACGCTTCGGTATAAATGGATGACACGTTTGCAAACATCAACCTGCAATGTGAACACAATGTGTTGATAAGTAATCGAAAATAAATATCTTTGGAAATCTATACTCTTAGAAGCAATCTTAGGCATTTTTGGAAATTGACTGGAAATGTGGGGAAATTTGGGATGGCACATTGGTGTGAGCACTCACGTCCAACCGAGTCCCAGGTTTGAGTCCCAGAGGCGACGCCATATGTGGGTTGAGTTTGTTGTTGGTTGTCGTCCTTGCTCCAAGAGTTATTCTCCAGGGGTCGGATTCACGAAGCCCTCTTAAGTTAAGACATATCCTAAGTATTGTTTCTTAACAATACCCAATTGTTGGAATGACAATAGACTATTGTTAAGAAACAATACTTAGGATATGTCTTAACTTAGGAGAGTTTCGTGAATCCGGCCCCAGGTTCTTGGGTTTTCCTCCATCCACAAAAACCAACATTTCCAAATTTGATCCGGTGACAGTGAAAGTACAGTTACAGTGTATAAGAACCACTTTGTGTTTCCACTGAAATTCTCATTTTATTTTATTTACCTTAAATTCAAAGCATTTAATTGGAAACTTTTCAGAAAACTTCTATTGCTAAGATACAAGATTTCTCTGTTCAAGTCAATGTCTGATCAACTCAATGTGGTGACTTATTGCTTGTGTTGACTCGTAAAATATTGAATCTACATGTACAGCCTTTGAAAAATATTCAGAGAATCTTAGAAAATATTCCAAAGATCACTTAAAACTTGACAATTATAATTGTAGTTTATATACATGTAATGAACAAACCAAAAAAGGCTGTTCAAAGATGAAATTTCTCTCTTCTCATTTTCAACCAAATGTCTCACTTTCATGGGTTGTACTCAATTATTGTGAGACATCAAGTTTAGCACTCCAAGAGAAATTTTGTATTTCTAAACACACAATGAATTCATCATTTTTACAATACTAACAGAAACCTGTTTGTCCAGAAACATTTCATCTGCTTCCACAAGGAAGACTGCAGCAGAATGCAGAATAAAAAACCTCAGGTTGGCTTGAAGGCCCGCTCTCACATCTTCACGTGGCAATCGGAATACTTTTTCTTTTTCTCGATCTACAGCGTACGAGTATGACAGGCTTCTTATAGGACTCTGTGGGCTATAGTTCTCGGCATCTGGGACGTCCAATGGTCTTAACACATCTTGGTCAGGTTCCAGCATAAACACAGGTTTATCGGAACTCTAACAATCATATTAACAAAATCAAATTGTAGCACACTTAAATTATAAAAATTATGAAACAGCATGCAATCCCAATTTCGATGAAATTGCTTGTTAAACCTAAAACAAAGACATGATTGAATGTTTGTTCCTTACTTACAATTGAAGGGCTCGGGGCATATCCAGCCTATGTTGCTTTTGAGGTCATTTTTTATTTTTTTCGCTCAGATTTGTCCATTTTTGGCCTGTGAACTACAAATTTGTTGCAAAACATTGTTCAGATTTTTTTCTGTTGTTTTTTTCCCGTCGTTTTCGAGAATTAACATATGCAAAAATAATAAAATCTGCATGTCTCAGCCGCTGAATCCCGCTCGAAAAAATGAATCCCAAGGTTTACCCGAATTTCTTGATTTTACACTGATTTTTCACTTCAGATGGCCAAGTTTGGGCCCGTACCGCTGAATCCCGCTCAAGAAAAATAAATCCCGAAGTTCATTCCCTCAAAATCGCTCCATTTTTATCACCGATAGTCAGCCACTTAGATTCGCGCCATCTCCCTTATCGTTACGGACCTCCTTTAGGAAGCACTCCTGCTCCTCCGCTGCCGGCTCATAGTCTTTGCCCGCCTTGCTGAATTTCACCCGGCCGCACGAACTCACTTTGAGCTGCCCAACACTGTATTTCAATCTCCCGCGCGAGCACGCAAAGCCGACCTATCTGCCACTGTCGCAAAGCATGTCAGGATATCAATGGCGAAAACGAAAACGGAATGTCCGCCAAACGAAATACGGAAAATATTAGAAGTCTCGAAGCACTTCGGAAATCAGGCATTTCGACTACGGCACGGGATGGAAAATGGCCCACAACTCACAACGCTGCCCCTTTTCTGATCCGAAGTGATTCCTGACTTTCCTGCCGGCTCGCCTTGTCCACCAACGTCTATTTTCACCTTCGAGCGTGAAATAGAGATTTAGGCAAGAAACACGACTAGTTTCTTTGAGAGGTGCTAGAGACTTACGGATTTCCGGACTTAATGATGTCCTTCAATCACCAGACGGGCCTTAAACATATTGGCTCATACACGTTACAGACGATGTGTTTGCCGTAGCGAGCTCGCGATCGATAACGAACCAGACGCGCGTAAATAACGGTATTTTCATTCATGTCGTTGGCGCGGGTCAGGAGTATTGTGGTCACATATTCTCGCGGCCAATCTGCTGTAATAGCGTCAAAATTACGCTCTGAATGTAAACAACCACTAGAAGACCAGAACTTTGCTTTTTTTTCAGGTGAAATTAGTCCAGTTTCTTAGGATTAGAGCAAATTCGACAAGGGTTTGTGATATTATTCGTTGTACGATAAAATTAGGCAAATCTGAGCGAGAAAAAATAGTAAAACGCTCAAAAAGCAACATAGGCTGGATATGCCCCGACCCCTTCAATTTAGTAACACTTCTTAATAACAACAGTGTTACAGGTAAAAGCAATTTTAAAAAATTAACTTGCCTTGATCCAGTCATGATACACCAAAAGTACCTGCCGCATGGTGCTTAAATGTTTGGCAGGAAGAAGAAATCCCTGTTAATGAATTTTAACAAAATTAAACTAGGAACAACTGACTTTCTTGCACTATTTTCCCCAGCATAAAACACTTACATTTGTATTTTAACCAAAGGTCTGTGCTCTTTCAACTTGAAAACAGTGATGTTGCAAGACAAGTCTTAAAATAAATTCTTTAAGTAACACCCTCCCTCTTCAACTTGTCTCGCATTGTTCCACAAAATACATGATTGTATTTATTTCCCTTTCCACCCTCCCCAGTAGGGTTTCTGGCTAGAACAGAGTTGAAAACCTTATTTTGAAAACACTCACCAGATTTGACACTCGCCCCCCTAGGCGAGTGGGCGAGAACTAATTACCATCCCTACTAGAACACACACAACCCTTGAGAAATTCTGGTTTACAGCTGTAGCTTTACGCTTTCCTTTAAAAGTTTTGGCATTTGAGATCGTCCACTCTCCCTCTCCTCCCAAAGTGGTGTGTTTCAACATGTAAATGTAACATGTCTTGCAATTCTTGCAAAATAATTGATTTTATAGCGGAGCACTCGCTGGGCCGAAGGCCCGGCTGCATAGCCCCATACTCATAGAACCTACAGTGTATGCCCATCATTTTTCATGGTCATGGCTAGCGGAATGTTTCGCAGGCGCGCGTGTGCCCGCCCTCCGCCGCCGTCACGCAGGACTACAATAGCTCGCGGGCGAGTATGACGTCGCAAAACATGCGTGACCGACGTCATGTTGAAACCAAAGTGAGGCTTTGTTTTTCGTGCCGTTACAAGGCCGAATGTCACGTCAGCTGGAAAAACATTTGATGTTTTGCTGTGAATTTACTAAGTGGAGAAAACCGTTTTAAAGGCATTATTTCCCTGAATATTTCGCGGTTTGCTACTCAAGACAAGGATTCTAATTAAGGGATACGCTTTAGTGGAAAAAGAGGAGCTTTTAGGGATAAAATCTTGCTTCAAGAAACTTCATGTATTACTTTTTTATCAATGGGGGAAATGTTTGTTTTTTACAGATTTCAGAACCAGAAGCGGAGATTTAAATTTCCAAGCAAGCGAGGGACTTAAAGGTAACACAGATTACATTTTTCAAATATGTATTGTTAGTTTTGGAGAATAGATTTTAAAACGTGCTTACATTCAGTTGTATCGATTTCTAGAATTTCATCGAAGAAAGCTTGAGGTACGGGTTTTGCTTTTAAACGTAAACTATATAAATGGAGATTTGAATAAATTTTTTCAAAAGAAGATTGGGGGAATGTGTTGTCCATTTCTATGTGTTTGTTAATTCAGTATAGATTGAAAAGCGATTTTATGTAAACAAAACAAGACTTTGATTTTATAGTACAGTTCTATCTTCACTCGCATCGCCTTATGCACATAATTATGTTTGTGTATTTTTGCAATTTTGATTTCAAATCAGTTTCTCGGGCAATTTGTGACAAGCAACAAGTGTATTTTATTCGGAAAGTAGTCGTACTGATTATTCTAGACGGAGAAACAGTTGTTATTGTGAACTTTTGTACGGTCTATAAAAATGTACTGTGTAGACGGTCGCGTAATAAGCTTACTGTTTTTGAGAATTGCTAAAATTGAAAAATAGCCTTTGTCAATCTTAATTCTTGTGCTTCCGACCTTTCACCTTAGTCAAGTTTCACCTTAGTTAAGCTTGTTCACAGAGCGACGCTGTTAGGCTCAGTTTATCTATATATATTATTATAGAAAAGGTCACATTAGCTCACATCATGCAACACTTTAAGGTATGTATTATTTTACCTGTCGTAGAACCTCATGTAACAACCGTATGTTTGACCTGGTAGAGTATAGCACTTTTCTTATCACGTCGCTGGCATCATGTAAGTATTCCTTGTTGCGTGCCGGACTAAACCGGTTGGCCTCAGTTGCTACCATAGGTGAACCAGGTTCACTACCTTCTGTTGATGATATTGACACTATTGATTGATTGACACTTAGTGTTTCCGTGGTGCTGTCAGACCTCTTGAACCTAAAAGTGAAGGCAACAAACCATCTCAAGACAGACTCCCTTGCATTCAACATCCTTTGTTTTGTTTCCTTCTCGCCAATACTGCTTTTCTTGTGTGGAACTTGTGCAACTGAAAAATAGATAATGGCATCATTATTGCATTAATATTGTTACTGACAGTGTATATATATAATAACTACACTGTAAGCAATAATGATAATAGTGGTTTTCGCTTGAGTGGGGTAGTCCAGAAGGATTTCGATGTTTAGCTTTAGTTTGTTTTTTGTTTTGTTTTTTACAAGGGCTCACATTAACGTCTGCAGTGTCTTTAGATACTGATGGAGCTACACTCTAGAAATGAAGGCCTCTGTCTGTCTCTCTGATTGAAAATAACATTTCATATTTTTCACCTCATAGATAGCCTACATGTAGGTTTCACTTGCTTTAATACCTAGTTTCCTATGCAGCCGTTATTAATTTTGGTTTGTCAAACAACTCTCCTCCTCCCCAGACAGAGGAGTGTTGCATGTCGACCCAAATAACGGCTGCGTAAGAGCCTGTTGCTTACCTGGAGAGGAATCATATAATGCTCTTGAGGGATTGAAGTCCTCAAAGATATAAGGCAGATAGAACCGCTTAAAGTTTTCGAACAAAAAGTAGAATGCATGTTCTCTGGTTCTCTTGTCAGCCCAGTCAATCAGAACAAGCTAAAAGGAAAAGAAAATTGTATTAAAATTACATTAATTAATTTTATCAAACCGGGCTTGGCCTTTGTGCCATGAAATATTGCTGCTAGCACTATTTCATTAATCGTAAACAAACCGTTGTTTACAGTATATGAAGTCTATTTGTTTATAAATAAAGCCAAGTCTGTTTTAAAATGCAGTAATTCTGTGCCCAAGTAGTTAAAGTTTCAAAAATCATGTTGTAAGATGTGAATTAAAGAACTTTTTATGATTTTTTGAAGATGTGTTTTTACTGTAGTCCGGTCTCCATTTAATGAGAACAAGAAAACAATTACTTGATTCTGGCTCGTAATTGTGGGCTGTTGTCTGGCTTGAATCTCGCTTGTAAATGATTGCCAAGGAAGGCTGTCTCAAAAGAGGGAGCATAAATTACATGGTACGATAGGCCATTGACAAAATCTGGATCGGACCGGATCGGATCGGACTGACAAAACCTGGATCGGATCGGATCGGATCGGACTGACAAAACCTGGATCGGATTGACAAAACCCGGATCAGATCACCGAACGTAGCATCGACTTAAATTTCCGCCAAAACTGGTCACGTGGTATCTGTAAATCAAAATGGCGCAGAGACAAGTAAGTAATAGGCGTTAAATACAGAAATGGCTCCGAGCCGTTTGAAAGGAAACCGCTGACCTCATTAGCATTCATTTCGTCTCTCTTTTTTTTAGACGCAAAAAGTCAGGAAACACAAGCGGGAATACGAAGAAGAAAGCTATGATAGCAGTGTACTGTTTTAAAAGTGTACTGTACGGACATATCGAATACCGAAGCTTAAAATATCAAGAGTAACTCGCTTTTTTATCGTCTTCAGTACTCGCCCTTTTAGCTATATCTATATATCTTAAAAAACTGAAAGTGAAAGCACATCAACCTCAGGTTTACCGATTGATACAAAGATACAGTGTATAATAGTTACGAGCAATACGCTGGAT
Organism: Dendrophyllia cribrosa; assembly: GCA_024195265.1. NCBI lineage: Eukaryota > Metazoa > Cnidaria > Anthozoa > Scleractinia > Dendrophylliidae > Dendrophyllia > Dendrophyllia cribrosa. The sequence goes on along the minus strand of JAJLRJ010000006.1, from coordinate 12,875,254 downwards.
TTCACATTCATCAAAAGTTATTTTCCACGAAAGTATCGAGTACAATCAACATATTAAAAAATGAAACAGTTTTATTTTTAACCTGCAAGATATTACGTTTTCTATCGTTCATGTGGGTCAAATATAGACCGTCACTGTCTGTAGATAGCAACACTGCTACAGGTAAACAAGAAATTGACTGCGCAATGCTAACGGATCGCGCGGAGCGATGCTCTATCTTACTGTCGATGGATGTTTGTCCACTAATATGAAAATTTGAAAAAACTGCGATAGCGTATCTTTATCGATTTTATATCCAGTTTTCAGTAACTGTATACATGAGAACAATTTTAACTACCTAGTGCTGGTAAGCAAGTCTAGCTGCTGGATACAATGTACCCCTCCACGCGTTTTTATGTCAAAATATAAACGTTGCTCCCTAAACATGCACGTGTTAACTAAGATTGAGTTTAAGCACAACACAAAAAAAGTTTGATTGTAAGGAGGTGGGACATACCCTTAACTTCAATTTTAATTACTAATGTCACTAATATAAACACAAAATTTAACCCTGTCACAATCCTGGTTCATACTGACAAAGCAATTGTAAACAGCTACCGTAGTAAGGGTATGAGAACGAATTTTGCAGTTTTTCTTTATCTCGTTCAGTTTACACTACAAAAAGCAGTTAAAGAGATACCACGTGACCAGTTTTGGCGGAAATTTGAGGCGATGCTACGTTCGGTGATCCGATCCGGGTTTTGTCAATCCGATCCAGGTTTTGTCAGTCCGCGATCCGATCCGATCCGATCCAGGTTTTGTCAGTCCGATCCGATCCGGTCCGGTCCGATCCGGTTTTTGTCAACGGCCGGTACGATATAAGATAGGGTGCCGTGAGTAAGGGAACCATTTGACCGAAAGTTTGAAGTTTTAATTTGAATTGTGAAATTATCCTTTTCTTAGTTCCTGCATGCAATGGAAGTCACGGCCCTTCACAGTTTGTGAAGGACAACACTAGATGTATCATTATGTAAGCTACATGACAAAGGTCTAGGAGTTATTGTAATGTATGTGCTGTTTCTGGCTCAAAACTGCCTTAAATTGAAACTTAAAGTACTAAGTTTGTCAAACACGAAATGATTATAGAACACCAAAAGGGAAGATTATGAAGTGACTTTTCAAAGAGAAATTTAACCATAGTCAGTTTTTAGCGACACAAACTAGAAAACTTTAATTTTTGACAAATGAACTGAACACAATGTGAGCTTCGGGCAATCACTCAGATAATATCCGCTGCTAACAACATTTGTATTATAATTCCAAAAATAGCTCAATATATTTCTTATCTTAGTTTGCTAGCTAACAGTAATGCATTGTTCGTACAAGGCTCTTGTTAGATATTTTGAAAGTAAACCAAATGAAAATCCACACCCTTAAAGTCTGGTTTGACTGCTCATAGAGTACGTTCTTGTTTCAAGATCGGTAACATGTTTGGCGTGAAAGACCCTATCCCCAGAAGGCTCCGTTCCTGTGTTGTTTACAAATTTTTGTGTGCGGGCTGTAACGCCTGCTCAGTCGGCAAAACCACCCGACATTTTTCCACATGTGTACGTGAACACTTATCCACTGATAGAGCCTCTCATGTATATGCTGTGGTTCAAATTTTTCTTTGGTTTGAAAATTTTTAAACCAGTTTAATTTTTATTTTCCTTTGTCTCAGATTCATTATCATATTCTGAGACAAAGGAAAATAAAAATCAAACTGGTTCGAAAATTTCCAAACCAAAGAAAAATTTAAACCACAACATATACAAACACCTTAAGGACTCCAAAGAATGCCACAGTTTATGTTCACCTAATTGTTTTAACCTCTTGGATCATGCTTTCACCAATTAAAGCTTAAGATAAAGGAAGCTCTGCATATCAAATGGCAACAACCTTCTTTGAACCAACAGTTGTATCATGTTAATTTAAAGTGCACCTAAACCCTAATTTTTTTTCTTTTAATCAACTCAATGTACGTTGAAAAGTCGAAAAGTGAAATATTTCTTTGTTTTTAATGTCGCGTTAGTGAGTTATAGAGATTTGAATTTACAAAATGCTAATAAGATGACGTCAAATGCAGACTTTACCATTATTTCTACTTTAATTTACAATACGCAGTTCACATCTTAAGGATAATAAATGTAAGAAATACTAATAAAAACTGTTTATAGTCAATTGATTTGTAAAAAAAATATTACTTGGAGGTGGAAACAAGTAGTTGTATAATAAACGAGTCTGCATTTGACGTCATCTAATTAGCATTTAGTAAATTCAAATCTCTAAAACTCACTAACGCGACGTTAAAACCAAGAAATATTTCAGTATTCTTAAAATTTCAAACTGAAGATGACAAAGGATTGTCGAAAAATATTTTTTAAAATCAAAACTGTTGCCGTTGCTTTGAAAATTAAAATTCTTGTTGCATTAAACAAGTGCCTGGAAAAAAGCCCTTAGTGACTTCTAATTAACTGCTAAATTCTCATTCCAAATTACCTGGTTTTCCTTTGTGAAACACAGGGAGAATTTGACGTTACATCAAAAGTCACTTCCCCAAGGGCCTTATTCCATGCACCCCTTAATTAATTTTATATTGTTAAAAGGTGTGCAAGATATAGTGGAAAACAGAAGTAGCATAATTAATAACCCAGTTTTAATGTAACACCAAACAAGTCTATGAACAAAAAATAGTCCAGTTAAAAATAGTAATCAATAAGTAAATAATTAAAATATTAATAGAAAAGTCAGTCGAGTCAACGAAATGGCTCTTACTTCCACTGTTTCTGAATCAAATTGGAATTTGGAATTGTTGTTTTTTGTGAAGTGAGGAAAATTGAAATACCTTGAGAAAAACCCTTGGAGGAGACATGAACCAACAACAAACTTAACCCACATATGGTGTCGCCTCCAGAAATCAAACCCAGGCCACATTGGTGCGAGGCGAGTGCTCTCACCACTGTGCCATCCCTGCTCCCCAACTTCACCTTTTTACATTTTGAAATTAATGGACAGCTGTAATTGGACACCTACATTGTATGTGCCTCAATCAGATGCACTTAAATGGGTTCTTTTTTCCTGTTTCTCTACCGGTTTCACACAGTTTATTAAGTTGATGTACTGTAAAATATCCTTGACGCTTTTGATAAAAAAAAGTTCACATAGATTTTTTAATCTCCAATTTTGTTATTAATGTGATTTATATTGGACTTCGTATTGTTAGTGGTGAGCCGATGATCGATTATAATCAAAAGTTGATCGAAAAAGTTCAAGCGACGCGACAATCGATTATGCTTTTTTCATAATCGATTGTCGCGGAAAAAATAAAAATTTATTGTTGACAAATAAAAGTATCAAAATCAATAGAAATGTACATTTAATATCTTGGTGTAAGTTGTCTTTTTTCATGGACTCTTAACTTCTAAGTCATAACAGCAGATATAATCTAAGATTGAATGTGTTTACCTGTGTGTACCCTGCGTGCTGTGTTGTTGTCACTTCAAATACACCACGCTTACTTGAAAGATGTGGCATGCTAAGCTGCTTTGTATTTCGTAAACAACTGAACCAAAACATAAATTACATGCTTACATGTACTATTTTGCGTTTGTAGTATCACTACTATCACTAGCGAAGGAAAGGTATTAACTATCACTTTGACTTCTACGTAGGTGAAAAATACATGAAAAGTTTATTGGTAGATTTTTCCGATTATAATCGATGATCGATCAGTTGGGGCAATCCGATTATTTTCTGACGATCGATTGTGAAATCTCAACTGATTCCCACCACTACGTATTGTACAATGCAGGGATAATTGCACTCATAATTTCAAATCAGCCTTGCGCTATGCCCACGGCCGATTTGAAATTACTCGCCCAAGAAACCCCAGTCAACCTCTATTATTTTAGTCCAATTATTACTATTACTACATGTCTTACTAATAATACAAATGTAGCTACATTAATAATAATATTAAAGTTATCAAAAAATATGAGGCAGAACTGTAAAGATATTTACAGTAGATATTTATTTATTTTCATACAGTTCTATTGCAAATATTTAATATTGCTTATAAAAGAACAATGGTGATGAAGCTTATTAGCATTCCTACTAATATATTCTACATCTGTGACACCTTATAGCTGTTCTGTATCAGGATTTCCAAGCCTTTATTAAATTTTCATTTCTTTTGTATTTTCCTTATGAAATATTAACAAATTATATAACTACATAATTATAATAATTATATACATGTAATAATAATAAAATTAATACAAACCTGAGTACTCATACAATCCAGAACTTTGTCCAGAAAAAACTTTGTCACGGTTTCTGGCGGTGGTATTCTGTCACCGGTGTTTGCTGGGAAGATTGGTCCTACCTCATCTTGCAAGCACCAGTCTAGGAATTATTTTAACCAGAGTAAAACATAAACAAAGAGAAACAAAATAAGACATGGAAAAAAAAATTTGAAAATTGTCAATGTGATTCATTTGTTTATACAGTTGCTTGCCTTGTACGCATTCATCCCCAGGACCAGGAAAGAAAATCAATTAAGTTAAACATGAGAAGAGAAAATTCATCTCTCCAAGCAGCCATGACTGTATTGTTTTATTACCTAAATGACACTACATGTACTTCCAAAGTATGTGTAGGCAGAGATTGGGAAGGCCATGTGCCATGCGTATGTGACGCATAAATTTAGAAAATGGTGAATTATAAAACTACTTACTGAGCCCAAGATGCACCTTAGTCACGTTTACAAGGACTTAGAAGATGAACAATATTTTTTGATAAGCATTTCGACTTGTGTAATTTTTAATGTTATGAACTTTCTTGTCCCTTTTTTATAAATAGCTATAAAAAGGCTTGGGCTATCATTGCAGCACTAGTTGCACCCCTATATAAAAGGTAGTATTATCAAGGTTTTAAGTTTGTGGAATGAAATGAAACCTGTTTGGCAGTTCTTTCCAACAAAATGAGAAATAAATTATTATTTGGGATTACCAAAGATAACCTTGCAAACAGACTGTACATGTATGTACTGACCTTCACTCTCTTTATCAGAATGCAAATGCATATTGCTAGCGGAAGATAGTTGTTCTCTGAAGCCAGTTTCATTAATTGACATATAAATTTCCTCAGCACCAGCCTTCGATAGCTTGCTCTTACTGGTCCATTCAACATTATCAATGGGATTTGGAAAACCAGGAATCAGGCACGCATAGATGAGCTGACAGAATTCATCTGAGTTCTCCTGCAGAGCCTGGAACCATAGCATGAAAAGACGAGCACCTTCACGTCTCAGCTGTCAATGAGAATAATATACCGTAAATTCTCTATAAGCCACCTCCCCTCTGTTAGTATAGGTAATCATCCGGTTTCGAGTTCAATTTGGGATTAATTTGCACGAGTGAGTTTTTCAAAAAGCTCAAAATTGCACGAGCCGCTTCGGTGAGTGCAATTTGAGCTTTTTGAAAAACTCACAAGTGCAAATTAATCCCAAATTGAACGAGAAAACCGTATGATTACTTATTAAAAATTATACATGAAAAAATTTGTATCCATTTTTGTTTGGAATTTTTTTTTGGAATTTGTAATTTGCACTGGTGTTACACGTTTTGCACTGGTGTTACACTTGAACTGCACTGCTCTTAGCCAATCAGAATTGAGTAATTTTTTCATGTATATTATTAACTTGTTAATACCCGTGGCATTGAACAGTTGTAACATTAATTTGGGGTATAAAGTTCGCTTGATTGCTTGATCATCATGTAATGGTCACCTGCCTTACCAATGAGAATGGCATTGCAGGGAGGGGAGGGTGGGGAGTTAGATGCTAAGGGCAAGGGGGTCAGTGTAGCAAAATGGGAGGGGAGGGGAGGGGAGGGGAGGGGAGGGCAGGGAGTTGGATGCAAGGGGTAAGAGGTCGGTGGAGCAAAATGCCTAAGATAGGAGAGAGTCTGAAGGTATGCTGAATGTTTTATTTAGAACGTTTTGTATTCACGAGTTGGCTTGAGGAGCCTTTGATTGGAGCAATAAATTTATTAAGCCCCCTCTCTCTTTCTTTCTGGAAGTGTATATGTTGTGGTTTAAAAATTTTCAAACCAGTTTGATTTTGATTATCCTTTGTCTCAGATTCATTATCATAATGTGACACAAAAGAAAACAAAAATTGAACTGGTTCAAAAAAATTTAAACCAAAGAAAAATTTGAACCACAACATATACTTGGGCGTCGTTGTATCAGGCGTATTGGGTTAGGGTTAAAAATTTAAAATGTGCATGCACATCAGTTCCGGGGTTTGATGATAGGGAGTAACTGAGTATTGGGAGAGTCTTGTATGTCATTTACTGTTGGTGCACATTTGTAAAGTGGAACACGTGAAGTGCAGTTGCACCTGTTGAGTTTGGAAAAGCTTAATTGTAATTTGGCAAGCAAAACTGTTGGAGAAATAAAATAATGTGATTCGTACATTAAGATCATGTGACACTCTCTTGTGACACTCTCTTGGGGATTAAAAACTGCATGGAAAACAGAGAATTCATGGAAGTGCATACATGTAGTCTGTATTCAGGTTTCAAATTACCCTTCTGACACTTTTTCCTGACAACTACAACAAACTTAAAAGGGCTAAATTTGTTTTCTGCTACATACCTTTCCCCAATGTCTGACTTCAATTTATTATTATATATTTTTGTTAGTTTCATTCATTTATCTTCATAATTGGTAAACATGAAGTTCAGAAATAATTTTACACATGAATTTTACGTGACTTATGCACTGGCACTTGGGGCCACTTGTTTACATAATTTTGTTCGCTTTCTGTCAGAAAACTCACTCCATTCGAAATTTTTCCATAGCCATTCGCAGCCAGCTGTTCGAAATTTTTGTTCTGACTGTTCAGCTGTTTACAGCAAGCCGTTCAAAATAAAATTCTTTAGCTGTTCAAATGGAATTCAATCTGTTAGCAGATCTTGTTGCCTAGCACATGATCAAAATCTACCGTGAAGAAATTGTTCTTTGTTGTTGCACCTTTCTTGATGTAGTGTGAAAGTTATTTTATTGTTATTTATCTAGAACTAGTCATTTGAAGCTGTATTTTTGTAACAGTAATGGACCATTTATATAAGTGACGATTTGTCTGCCCAATTTAGCGCACAGATGACACACAAATAAATCATAAATCGGACCGTTCCATTCTAAAGATGTACATATACCTTTGAGAATTCATAACTCGAATAATATTCCATCGATTCAATTGAATTAAAGACTGAATTACGGCTAAAGAGTAAGCGATTAAGATTTCAGAATTTATCTGCCACTAGAATTTAATTTTCGTCGGCGAGCCTATCAAGAAAGCTTTGAAGCTAGCCGAGATGCCAGCTGACGAGTTGACGGAATTCTTTTCGTCGTTACGCTTGGCTGAGTTTGATGGATTATGCACGCGCATTAGAGCCCAATTGCAAATTTGTGCACTACTGAACTGCATTTTATAACTTGGACGCTACGCCCAAGTTATAATTATTATTCTGTAATTTTTCTTGAATTTTGATTTTTGGCACTCTTGGGAGTTCAAGGGTTAACCCTGTCACATGCGCTGCGCTGTCGCATAAGCCGCACCCTGAGAATTGAAGTTATCTCTGACTTACAAATCCACCTACTGGCATTTCATTTACAGTAAAAGTGACATCTTATATGTACAGTACCTTCAATGCATTTCCGTTATGCAAAAGCTTTCTCATTATACGTCCTAGGCAGAAAAATTGAATTAAGCATAAGACAACATTCATTTATTATCTTTTTTCTACAATCATACTACAGCCGTACCACCTTAAAAAGAGACACCCTTCAAACAATATTTAAGTATCTGCATGGAAAGGCTGCTGATAACTGCTTAAAAACGTTATTATGAAGTTAAAACAATGCCAGTGTTTGTGTGTGGCTGGCACAATGAATAGCTGCTAAAGTGAGACTTAGCCAAGATGTCTGCCGACAGGATGCATACCTTAAATAGAGTGTTTTCACTAACGTCATATCAAAATTCAGAAGCAGTTTTCGATTCTAAAATGTTTATGGAATTGTAGAGAGTTTAAAACTACACATCTGGGCCAAATTTTGAGGCACAAGAGCATTTCATTCAAGAGTTATAGACGAATGAATATAGACATTTTTAGTAAGAAATGTATGGAGTGGCCATCTTGGTGTCCCACTTAGGGACACCAACATGGCGGCCAAAAATTTAAAGACTTTAAAGTCTTAATAACACCAACAATCTCATCACAAAATATTGTATTCACTATAAGAGGCATGAAATCGGCTTGTAAGCATCTCTAATTCATTAATAACTTTCAACTAGTTCAATTTTGTTTATTTTCACGGCTTATCTAAAATAGCGTGACGAATTGCGTGACGCATTTACAACCTTTATAAATCGAAAATGAAACATCGTTAAAACCTGAAACTTTTTGTGAAAGATTATAACACTGGTATCCACATACCATGTTAGAAACAGCTTTGTAGGATGTATACTTTAGATTTTTTAATTTTTATGACGTCATGTGAAAACACTCTATAACGTAGGACTGTACAGTATTGGAACTGCAAATATTGTATGGAGCCTCGGTCCATTCTTAACATTGCTTCTGTTAAAAATGCAGGCTACTCCAGGTTAATTTAGGTGCCTTAACTAATTGCTTGAGTGAATATCTTCAGTCAATCAAGCTGAACAACATTGATTAGACACCATTATTAATTAACTTTTAACTTGAATTGAAATTGCTCATTGACTCCTGTCTTCGCTTGAGTGCTTGTATCGCAGGAGACCTGTGACTTTGACTTTCTACACAAAATCCTAACTCTGACAAATGACAATTAAAATGAAATTTTTTGAAGAGCCCTCCAGTGGTGTTAATTGTTTCTTAAATATTTTCAAAATGTGATTTGGGATTTTTTATAAATTTTGAAGTGGGGCACTCTTGCATGGGCATGAAAGGGCTACATGAAGTATAAATTTCGGAATTGGAAAATTTTAATTCAATCAGTGCATTATTTTTATTTTAACATTTTCTAAACTTCATTGGGAAAGTGCTATAATATTTCTGATTAAAATACTGTACATCCATAATGCAATACGAGATATGTCCAGAAATGCAGGCTAATGAGATTCATGTTCTTTATGATAGACATCATGAAGTGTCCCCTAACCCTAATTCTCACCTAAACGCAAACAATTCTGTCAAACATGAAGTCATATGCAAATGACAAATAATTGTGTGTAATATGAAGTACCCAAGGTCCGAGTTACCTGCATTTCTGGACATAAGTGTGCAATACAAGAATGCAGGAGCAACAAAATATTTTATTAGTTTATTATACATGTAATGAAAAACACTTAATGACTGGTCCCGCGGGAAACAGCGAATTTTGTTTCCCGAGAATCTCTGTTTCCCGAGACAAACATAGCGATTCAAGAGAAACAAAATTCACTGTTTCCCGAGTGATCAGTCATTAAGTGATTTGTTATATAGCAACACAAAAACACAACATGGTTTGTAAAATGCGCCAAACACCCAAAGTAAACATCAATCACATCTTAATCATGCCACCTTTTGTCACGGTATGATCATGTGCGTTAGCGGGCAACAGTGAAAATGTTGCTCACTTTCGCAAATGTTGCCTGCTCATGAACGTTTGGCAGGAAAAAGTTTGTTTGTTAGATGTCATGTGACCATAAATCAACCAATGAAAGCACACGTTGCATTGAGAAAAACTCCAGCTATATAACAAATAAATTTTATTGGGTGTCACACAAACAAAATAAACTTACCTATGCTGTGAAATTGCCATCTTCTGTGAATCAGATCAGGGAGAAAAAGCAATATTTTCTGTTCGTTGAAAACAAAAACAATTCAGTAAACTTACTTTGAACAACTGTTAAGATATAAACTTGAACATTTTGTATTATAAACAAAGGCTTACTATAATTAGCATTGTCGTTTAAAATGATACAAGCAAAAGGGTTTAAAAAGGTAAAAAGTCATTTTTTCTTACCTCTAATATAACAAGAACTGAATCGAGGTCTTCTCTTTGTGACTTATGACCTGACAAAAACGATAAACACATCGATCAACCATTTAAGTTACTTTCCGCGATATTGCCTTACTATATTAAACGTCCATTTGTATATTTAGAGATATGAAAACGTCAAAATTCTCTTCAAATATACAGGCAGTTATTTCCTCAAAATCGCCAGCGCAACAAGATATAAGCTGAATTTAGACTGCAAGGTAATACAGAGTGCAATGGCCGCAAAATTGTGTAAATATTTCAAAACACTGACCTCTCGTTTTGAGATTTGCCTCCACCATGGAGAAAACATCGTGAAACACATAGAATATCTCGGTGTAATGACTGTTGAAAAATATCTTGGTATCGGAAGCATCGAAGCAATCTGAAAGGCAAGGTGCACATGAATCCCTCGGTGCAGGTAAGCTTACTTATCTCTACATTTCAAGCATTTTGCAGAGAGCTGGTGCAAGGTAGCACGGCAGCACATACCAAGCAAAGATCGCAGGGCCCGTAGCCTAGCATGGCTCTCCTTTTTGAGGTCTAAGAATTTTTGCGTAGTCTTCTTGATGTCCGTATGAGGTTTCCTGTTATGGAACATAATTGTGTCCCACACATCGAGATGAAATTGGAGAAAGTATCGCCAATAACCTCTCGAAATTCATTCATGACGCGGCAGCCATGTTCATTCCACCTCCAGATGGCTGCTGCTCTGCGCATGTGTCACAGTGTCAAAATATTTACAAACAGGGACTGGGGCAGAGGATTTGTTGGCTTCACACTAGAGCTTGTAAGTATAATCTAAGTGCACTCGGAACCTACTTTGAGTGTGAAGGGGTAAAATGTACTTACTTGAACTTAACTTAGTGACCATGGAAACGTTCGTAGTTCAAAGAAGCCGAAGTTCGCCGCCAAGTATGATGTACACCACACTTGAGAACGGACTTGACCAATAGGAAATGGAAGCCAACTGAAAGCAATGTGAAGCGGTGCGTGCCAGATAAACAACTTGAGAGTTAAGATCGATCGAAAAATTCAAAATGGATGGCTGGAGTTTTTAGGACTCTATGGAACTTTCTTTTATGTAAGTACTGTATACATAGAAAGGAAAGAAAAGTCGATATAAACTAATAATGTTATTTGAATTTCATTTTCAGAGACAGCCTAAACCATCGCTTTTCATTTCATCCGACACCAAAAACGGTTCTGCAAAACCAGCCACTGTTTCAACAAGTGCTAGCGTGAAATGTGGCTGCAACGAAGTGCGTGGTAAGGAACCACGGAAGAAGAAACGAGGAAAAAGTGACGAGGCTAATGGCACAGATGACTGGAGTGCATTTTAAGAAATGTGGGAGAAAAGTCTTCAACAAGAAAAAGAAAAGTTTGAAAAGTCAATGAGAATGTTTTAAGAGAATCAGAAGATGCAAATGGAACAAACAGCGTCTCTTTTATCCGGATTTAAAGAATTAGTGAAGGATTTGATGAAGGAGTAGAGCCAGTAAACGTCCGTTCAAGTACTGTTCACTTTTTTTTCTGAGAATTTGTTCTTTGAACTTTTCCGTCGTTTTCTAAATTCATATATTCTAAAATTATGCTTATAGACCTCTTTCATAATGGCGGCCGATTTATTTTTTTATATGTATGTTAATCAGCCTTATTGGCCTCGTTAGCGTGTGCAAAATTCAAAAGAATTTTTACTCTAAAATGAGGCCAGTGAGGCTAATTAGCATGCATATAAAAGAATAAATAAATCGGCCGCCATTATGAAAGAGGTCTATAAAGGATACGATTTTCCATCATTGATCGTTCATCTGTTCACGTTTGATAAGCTCAACTTTTGATAGATTTGTGTTGCTACCACGTACTCGATAACAACAAAGTAACGACAAAATAAATAGGAAACTACAAAAAACTTTTATCGTTGCAAAGGCCTCATGATTTTACTGGAGAGCAATCGCATTTGTGATGTACATGACTAATTTTACCGCGAAAGATGATTGACAGCTTGTGCTTCAAGTAATATACTTTGTCATCAGGTGTGAAGCCAAGTTTTCTAAAGTGCGACTTAAGATTTTCAAGTGCACTTGAGTCAAGTGCTTACTTGAAACTAACTTCGCCTTGCACTGGAGTCTTGCATGCCTTTGGAGATTTGAAAGTAAATCCCTCATATTAGTAAGGGGATGAGAAGTAGCAGGCCCGTAACCAGGATTTTATGTGGGGGGGGGGGGGGGGGGGGGGGGGGGTGCTAACGAGGCCAAAGTGGACCAAACTACCGAAATGTATTTTTTATTGTCTGATCCGTTTATTTAGGAAAGTAGCAATACATGACAAATTGTAACGGCAAAGTACACGGTAGGAACTAAATATTATATTTGTCTAATACAATTGTTTGAATTAAGTTATAAAGGACTAATTTTACGATGTAAAATGATACATCAAAATACTGCGGAACTAATCCCTTAGAATTGTCCCGAGCTCCAGCCTCCTTGTTTGGGTGTTCGGGTGGCAAACAGATTTACCACCAAAACAATTTTAACTTGATAATGAATGTGCATTAGTGCGAGGAACGACGGCCTTTCCTTTACTTCATTTGCTCATGTCTTTTTGCCTTTTCTTGAAGCTTATGCCAGTTTATGAAAGGCTTGTCAGCAAAAGCGCCCTTGTCTTTCCTGCAATGCATAGGTATCATCAAAGCACAGTGTTTACAGAACACTCCATCTACTGAAGGGCTGTAGACCATCCACGAGTACTCACTGAGGTATCGTGACTGAAACCCTCTTCGGCACTGATGAAGAAATCGCGTTGGAAACTTGTAGTTAATCGGTGGCACAAAATGACTTTTAATCAAGTGATACTTCTGACCAACTGGCAGCTTATTTGCGGAAGAACCAAATTTCTCAGAGGTCGTCGAAAACTTCCCGATGTCATTTATTTCTTGTTGCATCATTGGTTCTAAGTGATGCCGCGTTAGATTGTCATCAGTATTCTCAGGTACTGGAGCTTGCGAAGTATCTACAATTTTATAAACAATGCGGAATTGTTAAGAAAGTGCACATCAGCTTTTCGATCATAGAATATTGACATGACATCAGGAAATGACGATAAGAGACCAAGAGAAACATAAAATGTATTTTCCCTTTTTGTGTCTCGAAAACTTCTATTTTGATGGTTTGGGATGCCTGTGGATTTGCAGAAGGTGCTGCTTTAGATTAACCCTCCCCCAGTCCCTCACGGAATTGTTACTCTGTGTTCCCTCACTAGTTTGTTTCATATTGAGGAATAGCAACTAAATCTCAGAGCATAATAATGGGATCAAGACTGGTGGACATTGCGAAAATAAGTGTGATTTACCTTCTATATCTCGCTGTAAAACTGTAGTTAACTGAGATAGATCTGAAGTCGTGGTTTCAGCTGGGCTGTCGTCGCAGACTGCACTGTCAATTAGTGAACTTTAGATTTGAATACGAGTACGAGATTGAGTACGAGTACGACTTTTGAATTTCAAGCCAGTTACGTTCCCAGAGCTGTTGCTCCTTCCTGCTGCTGACCAGAAGATAAGGAGACTCTAGGTATAAAATTGTGCTGATAAATGATTATCTAGAGCACGCGAACTAGGTTTAAAAAGTCGTACTCGTACTCGATCTCGTACTCGTAGTCCGATCTAAAGTTCGCTATTGTCAGCGTCTGATGGCTTTTGCCGGGGTACTTTACTGACCCATGTATCGAGAGATTGGCAAGATTTAGCTGCAGCCTTCCTCTTTCTATTTTCCTGTTCTCTCCTACCCATAACGTATTACACAAAAAAACTAATTTTGCATCTTCGGACATTCATGTGCTCGTACAAATGGAGAATACTACACGACGCGTTAGCAGACGTGTCTGACAAAAATCGTGAGATCGCTCCCTTGTCATGAGGGTGGTAAAGGGTTTTTCGTGATCCGTGAAAGGCCTATTTTTTCCCGTGAATTGTGAAATGGCTATTTTTTTTTTCTCGTGAAACGTGATTTGGTTACATACCCGTAAACCGTGAATCGACTTTTTTTCAAAATGACTGTTGTTTTTTTCTCGTGAAATGCTACTGTAAACCGTGATTCTTTCTTCCTCCCAAAAAAATTATCCAGTAAGCGCTTAACTACGCCGGTGGTAAATTGCGTGACGAATGCATGACCGTGACTGATCGTCATTCTGGACCCCAGGTCACTCTACAAGGTAAGGTAATTTTACACAACATCAGCAAAACAAAGAACTCAGCTTTCTTTTTACATCAGGAAGAACGAGGAGTGGACGGTCGGTGAAGACAACAAACAAAGCTGTAGTTTGGATGTAATTTAATTAGCAAAAAGTAAGGAATGTGTTTTTTTTCGTGAAATGGACATTTCAGTTATTCTCCGTGAAACGTGAAATCAGTGACAATTTTATTTTTCGTGAAACGTGATCCAGACCCCCCGTTACCACCCTCTGTCATTGACTCGCTCGTCCAAACTCCCGATTTCAATCCCGCCACGCTAACTACTTGACTCCGCTGTTATCTGTTAGATCCTAAAGAGAAGAAAGGCTGTGTCTTTCGAAATATTTGAGTGGCAAATATGGTATGATAAATAACGTGCCGCTGGGTGAATACAAGGCTTCTCGAACAGTTATTTTTTCTACCGCGCGCAGTTGAATCCCGTTAATCAAAATGAAAATCGTATTTTTTATACGCTATATGCTTACATCTTAAACAATACCCATAGAAATATAAGCTACTCGGGCCCGTAACCAGATACTCAATATCCAAGTTAAGGAGTGCAGTCGGTTAAACTGAAGTTTAAAACTTAACAGTGATATTTAAACAAAACCAAAGAGTGGAAAAAGCAGTAATGTATTCACTGGGAAACTAAAACCAGCTGCACTCTAGCAGCCCGAGCCATTCAGAACATTTCAATGAGCGCACAGATGTCCGAGCTTATCTAAATGATTAATGATTGAAATTAACGTGCGCACGCTTTAATCGGGAGGTCCCGGGTTCAAGTACCGCTCTGACCATGTTTCACGGCCGGACCCGAGTTCCGACTCCTCGACGACGTTTGTAAAATAGCCAACTGGTTCGCCTCCTACAAGTTTGGAATTCTTAACTTGGTTATCAGTTTCATTTGCAATAATTGTTTCTAATGTTGTGTTTCATTATCCCCTGAAAAGCTCCTGACGGGGATAAGATAATTAAGTATCCTCAATATAGAGCGGTTTTAGTATTCTAATTGAATGTACCTTATTCTTACAAAATTTCGCGCGTACTAAATTTCGGATTTTCGCGAAATTTAATACCATATCATATAAGAAAACAATACATAAATTATAAAGGTTGTGAGTCACAGAATTGTTGGTAATTGTCCTGAATTAAAGCTGTCACTTCTGTCCTTAAATTTCTTTAAAAATCATTCCTTTCTGGTCTTGGTTTCGTATATAGCAAGCTGTTCTGTTCTATTTTGTTTATATTACCAAGGAAGCTAAATTGATTTTTTCGGGCGTTTTATAAACTATTTTTGGTAATCAGTTCCAGAAGCTAGTACCCTTCAAAATTAATTTCTTTTTGTTCTATATAGCTATTTTGTGAACATTCTTTTAGGGCTTGGGAGATTAAAGCAATCACAAAATCGCGAAATTAAATACACGTACGCGTTTGTTCACTTTTTTCCTGGAATCGCGAAAATTAATACTCGCGAAATACAGCTTCCGAATTTTCGCGAAATCAAGTACGCGCGAAAATTAGTAGGAATGGGAGTAAAACCAAAATCAAAGTAATTACTCTGACCAATCACAACAGTCGCAGACAATCCAATGAACCAATCAGAACTCGAAGCATTTACATGTAGTCGGCGCCAAGCGCGGGAGAACGCGTGCGAGCAGGTCACGATTGGTTTTGGTTTTATTTCTGATTGGTCGAGAAACTGGCGCGAGATTTTTTGGCCAATCACAAAGCGTAGAAATGCGCGCAAAACCTTAGCAATTGCGAAATTACTTTCGACACTCAACTGAGAACCGCGCTATATACACCTAACAGGGGCGGATCTAGGGGGGGAGGGTGCAGGGGTGCGCACCCCCCCCCCCCCCCCCCCCGAGATGACCTAGTCTGCGTTGTTCGCTTTTAAAATTTGTTTACGTCACCCTTCAGTTACGTCATTCCTTAGAGGTGCACCCCCTCCTAAGAAAAATCCTGGATCCGCCCCTGCCTAATTGCAATAATGTTGTCATAGAAAAATGAAAAAAACGAGAAAAGGACAATAGGAATTAATTAGGCGTACAAAGAAACGCCCAAAGGAACGGCCTCAAAACCCCTCAGATTACAGCAGATAAATCACGTTATCTTTAATAAAAAATCAGAAAACGGCAAACTGATCCTTACGGCAAGGCGATGAAGGAGTAAACAAAAGAATAAAACAAAAAATATATATATTCAAACAAATTTGCCCAATATTTCGGTTTAAAAACAAACCTTTTTCAGGGGCTAACAGAAAAATGAAGATAAAACTAAAAGTTCGTTACAAATAAGAGTTTGAAATTATGACAAAAAAAAAAACAATATAACGAATAGTACGACTGTGTACAGCTATTAACTGTGGATTCCCTGTCAATGCGGCAAGCTGTGATGATTAAGCTATTTAATTCCTACTTGGCTTATTTTATTTTTCATTTTTTTTATGACAACATTATTGCAATTAAGTGTATATATTTTAAGAGCAAAAAAAAAAAAAATTAAGAAGAACAAAATTTGGCAAGAACTAAATTTCGTTCAAACAAGGACAGACTGTAAACGCAATTAATTAAAACGGAGAAAACAAATGTTTTCAGTGATGCGTGACACTTTGGTTAAATCCTAAAATAAAAAGGTTTAAATCTTTTAGAAAAGTGTCAATGTCATTTAAACGCAAGTTTACTTTAGCTTGGTCTCTGATGGTCTAAAAACACTAAGTCCTTAATTTTTTTTGGACTTCAGTGATGTTACTTCTTCTTATTACTGCATGCACGCCATTCCCTTTTATCTTTGCCCCCTTATTGTAAATAACATCATACTAATTCCTCTTGGAAATGCGATGGTTTTTATAATGCCAGACCTTTCTCCTTTTTTCCCGTGGAAGCAAAAAAAAGTTCTTTTTTTGGCGGGGGCGGGGGGGGGGGGGGGGGGGGGGGGGGATTCTTAAAAAATAGGCTCCCTTTGGGGAGCATGTGTCTGCTGTACGCTGCAAAATGTTTGCATATACAGTTAATTCAACCTTTTTTCTTTTGAAATTTTGGGATCTACCTGTTCAAGGCCAACTGACACTAGGTCACCTGGTGCATGGGTAGCAATGATATTCTTAACCCACGCGGATGTCTCTCGCGGCCTTCATTATCATCTTGTGTGATCTTTTTCGGCCAATTTTTCATCAATTTCACGTCTTAAAAAAAAAACTTTAAAGGGGCTATGTCATGGCGGTTTTTATGTTTTTGTCTGAGACCGTGTGCTAGAATATTAAAACTGAGCGTCTTACTTCAAACACAAAATGCTCTTAGAACACCAAGAACAAGACATCAAGTAAATTATTGTATAAAGAATAAACCATAATCGGTTTTTAGCAAATTTTCCAAAACACATTGAACGAACTTGAAAAAATTGACCAATTTTTTCAAGTTGCAATCCATTTCCATCCTGGCCATCTGTATTCAGAGACACTTGTTTATTAGTTTCATTAGTTTTCATTAATGCAATTTTAACTGGACCATTATTTTTGCGTTTCCACTGATATAAAAATATCTTTTAGCTTTTTTAAAATAACACTAAAAATGGTGACACAGCCCCTTTAAAGCTTCAGATATAATCTGTGGAAAATGTGGAGAGGTCTTTGTGTGATTCAGGAGGCACATGCCATTAACAATCATAAACCCTGGGCGCTTTTTGATATGCGATATTTTTCCGGTTACCTGGTGATAAATGGATTGCGTCATGGTTACAGCTGTCATTCTGGTGTTGGTGGTTCTATTTTAATAAAAATTGTTAATGTTGTTAAGCAATTTCCTGTTAAATAATAAACTTCAGGTTAACAAACTTCCGGTTAACAAACTTCAGGTTAACAAACTTCCTGTGACGCCGTTGATGGCATAGTGTCTACGCGCACATGTGCTGTAGACACAAAAATTATACCCCTATGAAAGTTCAAAGTGGCATTATTCGTCAGTCAGTAACACACACAGATCTAGCACCATCCTTTTTTATTTCAACATTACAGCCATGCATCTAAACTAATAAGTAACCCAAGACGAATTTACAATGTCTCGTTCTCCTACGACTCAGCGCAACCCTAAACTAGTAAAGCAACCGAGGTTTTTTCACGAGGTTATGGTGCAGTTGCCATTGTGACCGGCGTTAAGTTTTCGTCAGGCTAAAACAAATTTAAACCAAGTACGCGCCAAAGTAACTATGAATACTGAACATGTAGAGTTTCAACGTGCTGGCCGAAATCACAGAGATGCGGTCACCAGCCTTCAGGTTGAACACCCCGCCAGCGTACAAGGAAGCTTGGCTGTCTGATTGCGATTGAATCATGGTAACATGTTCGTTGTTCACAGCAAGATAGGCTCTCGCGTTGTTATAGAAGTAAAGTTGAGCGTAGATGTAGTACCGTCCAGACACGGGCACCTGCAGTGCTCCACCATCGTACTTCATGCCGCCTGCAAGAACACTGAACCGGGCAATTTCAGACCAGTCTGTGATCACTAAAAGGCAAGTTATGAAATCGTAGTTTTACTGATTTTGCACATCATACTCCATAATATAGCATTATATACTGGAGTACTAAAGCAAGTCCAAGGAAAACGCATAACTCAAACTAAAAGCCATTTTCCTTCCTTTAGTGTAGCAGCTCTCAGAAACCTCTATTTTCATTGGCCTTGTAAAACACAGCTGCTATTGTTTTTAGAGCTAGGGTCTATTGTTGTGTTGTTTGTTCTATTCGGTTCTCTCGAGGGGTATCGAACCAATGGTGTGAGACCTTACGAGAGCTGCTACATCGCCCCTTGTTGTCAGTATTTTTAGGTAATTATTTTATAGAGCAGTTTTCAATTGAGTATCAAAAGTAATTACACAATTGCTTTGGTTTTGCATTACTACGCTTTGTGATTGGTTAAAAAATCTCGCGCCACTTTCTCGACCAATCAGAAGTAAAACCAAAACCAATCGTAACTTGCTCGCACGCGTTTTCCCGCGCTTAGCGCCGGCTACATGTATTTGCTTCGAGCTCTGATTGATTCATTGGATTGTTTACGACTGCTGTGATTAGTCAGAGTAATTACTTTGGTTTTGGTTTTACGACACTCAATTGAAAACTGCTCTATTATAATTTCACATTACGATAGAGCTGTTCTCAAATGAGTGTCGAAAGTAGTTTCGCAATTGCTTTGGTGCTTTGTGGTTGGCTAAAAATTTTTGCGCCACTTCATCAACCTAACCGATCAAAGGTCAAACCAAAACCACTCGTGACTTGCTCGCACGTGTTTTCCCGCGCTTGGCGCCGGCTACATGTATTTGCTTCGAGTTGTGATTGGTTCATTGGATTGTCTTCGTCTGTTGTGATTGGCCAGAGGATAACTTTGGTTTTGGTTTTACGACACTCAAGTAAAAACCGCTCGCGATAGAGCAGTTTTCAATTGACTGTCGAAAGTAATTTCGTGATTGCTTTGGTTTTGCATTGCTACGCTTTGTGATTGGCTAAAAAATCTCGCGCCACTTTCTCGACCAATCAGAAGTAAAACCAAAACCAATCGTGACTTGCTCGCACGCGTTTTCCCGCGCTTGGCGCCCGCGACATGTAATTGCTTCGAGCTCTGATTGGTTCATTGGATTGTTTACGACTGTTGTGATTGGTCAGAGTAATTACTTTGGTTTTGGTTTTACGACACTCAACTGAAAACTGCTCTAAACCACTAGAGATGAGTAATCAAGATAAATTAATACCTTGGTTGACCTGGTAGGTGACAACGTATTTATTTTGAGACTGAATATTAGCGGAGGGGTTTTCGTAATGCTGCAGTAGACCAGAAGAAAAGAAAAACATGTTAGCTTAGCCATATAAAAAGGTAAAATGGAAATAAAACAAGTAATATTACGAGAAGACGACCTACTTATTTTTAAAAAAGCTGACAAAGTACGTTTTCGTTACTTCAGTTTCATGCAGCCGCCAACGCAGTAATTGATTTTGTGTAAAAGTTACAGAGTACCTTCAGATCGACAATTTTCTCGAAATTTGTTTTTGGGTGTCAAAATAAAGGCTTCAGAATGATCTTTCATTCAAAAACAAAATTTTAAAAAAGAGTGAAAATCAAGACGGAGAAATGACGGTACGACGTTTTGACCGGAACTTTGCATATGACGCGCGATATTTTTTTAAGCGCTGTTTTCTTGGCTTGAGACCCTATCACATTGTTGATAAAATTAATTTTGCATGTATTCCGCTAAAAATTCTGGAAATCAATCTACCTGTCGGTATTTACGCGGCACTTACCAGATCATGACCACAGCCGTCGTTGGCTCGTGTATCTATGATTTTCTGAGACTTCTCACCGTCAGTTTCACTTGGTATCTGTGAAAATCAGTAGTTAATGGTATTTCGTAAACTGGGTGTCACAGAAAACAACTGTGAAGTCTAGTCCTTTTATATACGTGGCAAAGAAAGAAAGAAAGAAAGAAAGAAAGAAAGAAAGAAAGAAAGAAAGAAAGAAAGAAAGAAAGAAAGAAAGAAGAAAGAAAGAAAGAAAGAAAGGACGAATTCAGGCAGAATTAATTTTGTAATGAAAATATAAGGGTAACCGGGCCTCGTGCTGGCTGTTCATTGATTGAGAGGTGCATTTTAGTCTATCTTTGAACAGTGATGCACCAATGTATTACTAAGCTACCATTTTAAGCCTGGTTTACACGAACGACGCAAGGCATAAGCACAAGAAACCTACGTGTAAACCGGAGCGACGCAAGCATAAGAATTGATGGAGTTTTCATGATTTGACATTTGATTGGCTTACTGGTTTGTTTTGGACGCGGTCATCAAAATTGGCTGTTAGCTTTAGAAACGCTTTCATGTGCTGACTGCAGACTGTGTCAATTAGATGAAGATAAAAGATATATATGCGCACATTCCTAAATAGCAACTTTAGAAAGCCAACAGAAGCAATAATTGTAGTGGGACTTTTTTGAAATTGTGTGGCTAGAAATGGAAATTTTGGTAATCATTTGGGCTGAGAAATGAAATTAATAGACAATGCTCCTGCAATACCCTCTCCACATTGAGGACTATTTTTGATATAACTAGTGCTTGTATTGCTCGTAACCCTCGGACGTACACGCAATGATTTGCCCAATTGTCTATCTCACTCTGAACCTAGAATGTATGCTGATGATACCCATCTGACTTATTTTTTCAGGTTGCTTTTTCAACTGCTTAAGTTGAGAGCACACTGCGAGGATCACAAATTTCACTCATGTTTATCCACCGTTCAAATATATGATTTTCATATATTCACATTCACAGTAGCATCCATTCTATTCAGTCTTCCCTGAACGAAATCGCTGGCTTATCGCTAATAAATTAACGTTAAATATGACTAAAACTGAGTTCATGTTAATTGGCTCAAAGCAAAAGCTTAATAATTTACCATCTTTGCCTTCCTTGAAAATAAATAACGTTTCAATCAAACATTCTCATTCTGCTAAGTCTCTTGGCGTGCTTACTGATGAAAAACTAACGTGGGAAAACCATGTTGACGCTATATCAAAGAAAATTGCATCCGGTATTGGAGCTATCAAACGTATTACTGAATCATTGTTTGCCCCCTTACCGCCTTGCATGATGTCTATTATGGTCTTGTCCAATCACATTTTGACTATCGTAGCGTGGTATGGGGTAGCTGTGGTAAAACGTTAAGCGATAAATTGCAGCATCTTCAGAACCGTGCAGTGCGCGTTGTTACTAACTCCAATTTTGATGCCGATACAAGCATACTATTAAACGACTAAGGATGGAAAAATCTTGAAGCACAGCGTCTAATTAATAAGGCTTTGATGGTGTATAAATCTATGAATTGTCTTGTGCCTGATTACCTGTCTTCAAAATTTATACCACGTAGCGATATATTTAATTCCTATAATCTTAGAGACTCTGACAATAAGCTGGCTGTTCCCTTGCCACGTACTAATTACTTTAAAAACAGCTTTTGTTACAGCGGGGCTGTCCTGTGGAACAATTTGCCCACTGATGTGAGGCAAGCTAAATCCTTGACTAGCTTGCGGCAACTGCTTACTTCTCATTCAAACACGGCATTCATGGAAACAGGCTTTAGTTTAAATTTTAATTTTATTGTGAGTACAATTATAGTAGTTCTCATTAGAATATAATATTTTAGGATTTAGAAGTATGCGAATACAGTCAACTCTCTCGTAAGCGACCACCCTTGGTGCACGATCGACAAAGTGGTTGCTTACGGGAGGTGGTCGCTTATGGGAAAATCAACAAAATAAGCTTAAACTGGATTGATTAACGAAATTACATAAAGACATTACAAATAGACAACGTTTTCTCTACCTGAAACTAATTTGTTCTTTTTACAAGCAACACGATTCGGGAAAAGCACAATACAGCTGAATACAGTTTAAAATGTGTCACTTAACTTGTTAATCAAAATCACCTGAAATTCAATTTTAACCGAACAAAACCTGGGAAAATATGTCAAAAATGGGGTGCATATACTCGCACTCTAGATCAGACTTTTTTTTTCATTCACTCGGTCGCATTCTAACGCTTCTCCGCGAAGTCTATAGAATGATCGATTGCTTCAAGTCAACATTTTGCAACACTGAGATCACTGTAATAATCCCCAGATCTTATTACAGCCATCTTTTTTGTAAGTAAACTGTTATTATCTGTAAGCACTCCGGGTCAGCGCTATTAAAAACTGAACTTTTGTGACATTCGAGTAATGATTTTCTTACGATCGCGATTGATCGTACGTGATCATGCCGGGTGGTCGCTTACCGGAAACGGGAAACAAAAGAATATGCCAAATTTCTGGCCTAAAAAGTGGTCGCGGTCGCTTAAGAAATTTTAGTAGTGGTCGCTTAGGAAAGAGTTTTTGAAATAGTATTTGACTTAGAAACAAAACGGTTATTTACAAGGTGGTCGCTTACGGGAGGTGGTCGCTTACAAGAAGTGGTCACTATGAGAGAGTTGACTTTGCGATGTTACAATATTTCGAAAATATTTTACGTCTAATAGATAGCCTGTGATGTGGCTCCGCTGGGGATCCGTGACGTCAATCAAAATGGCCGCCAAGATGGTCGCCATTACTAAAAATTCAAATTTATCGGGAAAATGCGGAAATTGCAAATATGATTTGCTAGAGTTGCAAAATAAGATACAATCTTACATGTTGACGCTTTTGGTAGCATTTTACATGTTTTTTTTTTCACCGAGAAAAGGTGAAAACATGCATATTTATTCAAAATTGGCTTGACCTCATGCTGCTTATGACGTCATATCTCGTTACCATAGCAACTGGTTGTCACCAAACTTTACCAAACTGTGTCTCAAAGATAAACGAACAGCTACTGAAGACGGCATATGCCAACCTTAAATGGTCTTGAAAAAATCGGAGAAAAGCCTTAAGCCGTCGGAGGGTTAAAATTGTAAAACTCAAGCTGTCAGAACATGTACGGCTCTTACCTGAAAATCATTGACATCACTCTCATCCCTGGCTTTTACACCTATTTTCTCACTCTCAGTTGAACTTGGTATCTGTGAAAATCACCAGTTAGTTTCTTTCGTAAATCAGTATCACAGAAAACAGCTGTCTACTTTTCTTTTCCTGCACACTAAGAATGGTTATAGTCTCTGAATATGATAGAGATACACCAATGTACGTATTATTGATAACTACTATTTTTTATGATGGAAACAATTTTATGCATGACTGTCACAATATTCAATAAAGAAGTTTTACAACAAAACATTGCAGCTTTTTCATGGCTTGTCCTCAAACTACGTTAAAATGGTATCACTGACGTGCTCTATCACCACAATCTTACTTGTTTTCCAAATAAGCTAGCTGCTCGGCAGAAATCCATGTTGGCACAGACCAGCAAGACAACAAAGACAAAAACGATCTTCATCTCGACAGGTTTCAAAGTGACTCTGCGAAATAAGAGCAAGTAAAGAATCGACGTGTATAGTAAAATGAGTTATATTCACGCTTGAACAGTGGTTGGTTAAAAAAATAACACCATTGTTTTTATGTTCAAGTTTCAAATATTTTATCAAGTGTTTTTCCCCAAACATTTCAGCCTAAGCCATTTTCAGTGAAATACTGGAAGTCACATTTGAACAAAAAGTGTGTAATATATTCAATCATCGTGTTCAAAACTGGAACTGTTACGCTTCATTACAGATATTAAAATAGGCTCCCTTTGGAGCCTATTTTTATACACGCTGCTTTACTTTCCGTCATTTTTTGCTATGTAAACTTGGGTGATCATATTAATTATAACTGAACATTTCCTGATTTTGATTTGAGCTCTGTGTTAGCCGTTGGACATAAAACCTTTCCTTTTCTAACTGAAATAAATAACACGATGAATCATAGCATTTTGAACAATTCTCGCGACCATTTAAAAATAGTCGAGTTCATTCATCATTCTCAGACAAAAAGAAGGCCGAATTATATGTCGTTCACAAAAGGCAAAAGAAAGCCGAATTCTAGATGGTTAATTATCTCAATGGTCTAGCGGACAGTAACGTCATACTAAACATTGAGTATCCCTCGGGCGTTGGTATAATTACAGTAAAAGAGAAAGCCGAATTCTATAGATGGCATTTGTCCATTAAGTCCGTGGTCTAGCGAGCAACCATAAGAGATGATTGATTATCCTTCGACGCTGACCGTTTCCCGTCTAAAGCACGGAAAAAACGCATATAATTTGAGATAGGATTCACTTTGCTAATATTAGACATGTTTATCGACCAACTATTACTGCTTCTAAGCCAGGTTACTATAGCCTGGTTTCCATGATCGTTACGATCTCTACGATTGCTGAAAAAAAGTTGAGCGATCGTTGAGTTGACCGGTTTCCAGACGATCGCAACGATGTTACGATCGCTGCATAATGAGCGCTATTCCCAAATTAAAGGCGGTCTATTGAAAGCCGAAATCTAGATGGTTAATTATCTCTATGGTCTAGCGGACAGCAACGTCATACTAAACATTGAGTATCCCTCGGGCGTTGGTATAAATAAAATATAATTACAGTAAAAGGGAAAGCCGAATTCTGTAGATGGTATGTCCATCCGTGGTCTGGCGAGCAATCATAAGAGATTATTGATTATCCTTTCGACGCTTCGATTTCCTTGCTTCCCGCGGAAAACGGTCGCGTTTTCACCCACCTACACTGAGGTGAATAGTTGTTTTAGTATATACTGAAACAGCGAAATAATATAACGAAAGTGATGCTTTTTAACTTATTTATTCCTGTCAACGATTACAATTTTCGCGCGCAAATTGCTGGGAGGTGAATAGCACTTGCTATCCGAGTTTCAGTAGCCAATCAGAGCGCGCCAACAATGCTATCCTCTGTTTCAGTATATACTAAAACTATATATTCAATCATCGTGTTGAAAAGAACTATTACGTTTTATTACAAATATATACAAATATAATCAACTTCGTCAGGAGTATTGAAAAAACAAAACGAATGTGTCAGCTCTAGCTAACGAAAATTTTCATTTAACGATATCAATACACCATAACGGACGGTCGTCGGTCTTTAACTCAGTTAAAGTGCGTGCAAAATCATTTTCCAACGTTTTGGCAAGACGTTTGCAAGTTCTTGTTTTCGATGTCGTAGGTGAGCAGTGGAGTATTACATGAAAGATCCCTTCTATTTTAAATTCAAATTTAAATGCAAAATTGAATACTTTCAAGAACCAGTCGTGTATAAATCCAATGAAAACCTTGTATGCTTCGTTCTTTTTTAAAACTCTTCGACTGGGGAGTAAAGTCTTGCAGCACCGCACCCTACGCTACAGCCCTTGTCACTACCGTTGAGACAGTTCTATGTGTCCCATCTCAACAACATCCAAATATGCCAATTGTTAGAAGAGACTTAACTTTACAGCATCAAAATATGTTTGTTGTTTTAACCTTTTTTGAAACTATCGATTGTTTTGTTATATCTAAATATTTCTTTGCAGGATCGTCTTTTCATTGTTGTACAAAATTGTCGCTCCAATGAGACAAGCGTTAGAGATAAAAAAGGCCTGTATATCTTCCATCGAATTAAAATATATGCGTCCAGAAAATAGATGTAATTTCCTTTGCATTGAGCCGGGTTTGAAATGCGTTGTAAAATGTTTTCACTCTTCTTCGATAAGGTTCGATAAAATGAGTACATTTAAACTTCGATCAATTCATTTACTTACTTCGCATTAACTTGCAACTTGATGATCGATCCTCTGGATGTTTGCAGAATGCGTTCCACAAGCAGAATAATGTACCTCAAAATTTTCTCTTATTTATAGTGTTAAAAGCAATTAGTCCTTTTTGTCTAGACGTCTCAACAAATACAAGTTAGGCAGCCGTGAGAAAGCCGAATTGTAAAGAAATAAAGAAATTGTTATGTCTCGTGACAGTTCAGTTCTTCTGCTCCTGAGCATAAGATTTGAAGCGCGGCATTTTATAATTACTTCTTCGGGGAATACTTTTGGGTTAATAGCTGACTTTGAATAGTTTCGGCGATACACATAAAAAGTGTCTTGTACCACGGTGAGGTTATAAGTTTGCCTGTAAGTCCCATAGGTTAAATCATATTTCATTCTCACTGTTCTGGTAAAAATGTTTCTTATAAATATGAAACAAATATACAAGGGGTTTTTTATTGTCGCTTTGAGTAGTGTTGGACACAACAGACATCACCAGTTCTGATGTTTTGCTCCATAATTATGTTTTGACGGAAGTGGATTCTATAATTAATTGCGCTGCCAAGATTGAATAATGGAACAGCTACATTGTAATTTGATTTACGCTCCGTCAGACTTGGAATCAAGACACAATACAAGTTCTGATGTTTTGCTCCCTAGTTTGGAATGGCATGTTATAATTATGTTTTGATGGAAGTGGATTCTATAATTAATTGCACTGCCAAGATTGAATAATGGAACAGCTACATTGTAATTTGATTTACGCTCCGTCAGACTTGGAATCAAGACACAATACAAGTTCTGATGTTCTGCTCCCTAGTTTGGAATGGCATGTTATAATTATGTTTTGATGGAAGTGGATTCTATAATTAATTGCACTGCCAAGATTGAATAATGGAACAGCTACATTGTAATTTGATTTACGCTCCGTCAGACTTGGAATCAAGACGCAATACAAGTTCTGATGTTTTGCTCCCTAGTTTGGAATGGCATGTTATAATTATGTTTTGATGGAAGTGGATTCTATAATTAATTGCACTGCCAAGATTGAATAATGGAACAGCTACATTGTAATTTGATTTACGCTCCGTCAGACTTGGAATCAAGACACAATACAAGTTCTGATGTTCTGCTCCCTAGTTTGGAATGGCATGTTATAATTATGTTTTGACGGAAGTGGATTCTATAATTAATTGCACTGCCAAGATTGAATAATGGAACAGCTACATTGTAATTTGATTTACGCTCCGTCAGACTTGGAATCAAGACGCAATACAAGTTTTGATGTTCTGCTCCATAGCATAAGTTTGGAATGGCATTTTATAATTATGTTTTGATGGAAGTGGATTCTATTTTTAATTGCAGCCTTAAAAGTTTGACGCTCTGTCAGTTTTAAACACAAGACACAAAACACGATGGCACTCTGCTTCTGAGCATAACACAGGACTGAATTGCACTATGTTTTACGTTTTGTTAGTGACGACATATATAGTCCTACATAAATTCATACCCTGTGTTTATTAAGAATCAGATAAGCTGCTTTTAGCGTTTTGAGCCCAACTGACTCACTGCTGACTGTGAGAGTAAGGGAACAAAGATCGATCTCAGCCTTAGTCTCTTCTTTCAACGTTCTTAAAATGTTGACATATTTCATTCTCACTGTATGTTTTGGTAATTTTTTTTCTTTTAAACTTAACAAATGCAAAGGAGTTTTTGGTTGACGCTTTGATTAGTGTTCGACACAAGAAGCAACATTAGTTACAATGTAATCTGCTCTCAAGCGTAAGCTTGGAAGGGCATGTTATAAGTTTGTTTCGATGAAGCGGATTCTATGATCTATTGTAGTGCATAGTTGTTCAAACAAAGTTGGTCTTGCACTTATTACAATTTACTGAGTCAAAGGAAAGAAAAAAGAGTGACATTTAAGAGTGACATTAGTCTTAGTGACTCTATGAACGATTGGAATTATTTCCATATTCCATGCGCGGTAATCATACATGCCCGCGCAGTCCCACCAAGGTAGGATATCTCGCGATAACTTACATGAAGTCAAAGCACACGTGGAATGTTGACTTTTTTATGGTGGACGACTGAAGAGGCTCGAAGAGCGAAATATATATCAAACTACCTCGATTTAACAGTGTTAAGATCCTTTTAAAGTTATTTTAAGTGCGTCGAATGTGCATAAAAGACGCGATGTCTTGTTCTTCCCGTTATTCCAACACGTCCCTAGCCTCGGCGCATGGAATTTCTCAAAAGAGTGACATTGTTCTGTAATTTTTACGTGCAGAATAAGAAGTTACGGCCAGTGCATGCTCATGCTAATATAAAGCATGTGGTTGCGCGGCAGAGATTAGCATAATTCAACTATTTGGAATGTTGGCACGTAATGAAAAGATTTTCTTTCGCTTTTCAAGTTAATTATCTTGAAAGAAAGCGACTTTCACATATAAATCTCCTGCCTTCCTCGCCGGAAATCTACTCGAACTCTAGAAATCTACTCGAACTTTGACTACAAGCAGTCCCTCTTTATTTTGTGCAATTCACTCTATAATTTCATTAACTTTTCATATCTCGCGTTATGGCTTTATTAAACCATGCAAATGCCCTCCGGGGGGAGGGAGGGTAGCTATAAATACAGCAGCTTGTATGGCAAACGCTCGCTAAAAGAAACTAACGCTCTGGATTTATGAATCACACATTGATCATTAAATTCCTCGCATAACATAATTTCCTACCGCAGAGATAACGCCGGAATTTTAAACTACCATATTCTAAAACCCCGGTCTAAAACATAGTTTATCTACCACAAGGAATGGCTTTGACCTCTCAGGGCATGTTATCATGATGTTTCTTATCTCGTTTAATAATATACATGAAAAAATTACTCAATTCTGATTGGCTAAGAGCAGTGCAGTTTAAGTGTAACACCAGTGCAAAAAGTGTAACACCAGTGCAAATTACAAATAAAAAAAATTGATGCAAAAATGTGTTGCCAAAAATTTTTTTGCCAAAAACAAAACGAAAACAAATTTACCAAAAAAAATTTTTGCCAAAAAAAAATCCCCCCCCCCCCCAAAAAAAAAAAATAGATGCAATTTTTTTTTTCTTGTATGATTATTATACGAAGCGGCTCGTGCAATTTGAGCTTTTTGAAAAACTCACTCGTGCAAATTAATCCCAAATTGAACTCGAAACCGTATGATTACCTATACAAAGCAAGCAAGAAAATTGCTGGTAATTAAAGAGCACTTTAGAAAGGGAACAGTTAAAATAAGAGGCGCTTTTCTTGGCCTTGTATATAAAATAAATATGAAATTTGGTGAATTTTGTTCGGCCGACGAGCGTTGTTTATGTTTGATCTTAATTAATATATAAGGTCACCACTGATGCTCAAATGCTCATTTTTTTTTGACAGCATACATGTCAGCCACACTAACATTACTATGAATAAACTAATCACAACAGAGCGAAGGAGCGCCAAGCGTGAGTAATAATTAAGTATTTAGTTGTTAAAACGAGCAAGGATATTGGTGCTAATTCACAACAAGAAGAAATTAAATCTGACGAAAAGTTTAAATTAGCCTTCTCGCATTTTCGCTGTAGATTTAAAATATGTTTTAAGTTATCATGACATCTGTATCGACTCACAACTCATGGATTAACGTGTGAGCTTTTGAAAATGTTCACCTCAGAGGTTCAATGCGTATCTCTTCATACAAAATCTTCAGAGCTCAAGTAATTACCCACGGTAACATTACTATGAACAAGCCAAACACAAAAGAGAGGGCAGGAGTACGCGCCAAGATTTTATTACCTCTTACCAAAATGAGGGGTGTTTCTTGGTGTTGCGGAAGCCATGTTTGGTTGACTTTTGTGTTGTGGTGTGGGTATTGTTTAGTGTCCTTTGAATCTTTTGTTTTACGTCATTTGGTGATAACACCATCCGCAACACCAAGAAACTACCAAAATGAGCAAGAGCAAAAACATTGGTGATAATTAATGTCTAATTTGAGGAAAGATTACGGCAAATATGATTCGACTTCAGAAGAGTTCAAAAGTCACGGTGAACTTGAGACGACTAAATTCGGGATATTTGCATCTTCGATCGACGTGTTTCAATGGGCGCAATTCCGTAATGATTTGGGTCTGTAGAGACATTAAAATATGGGCGAGTGTCGCTTGGGCAGTGATAAAAGAAAAAAACAATAGAAAAATTCAAGTGGTCGCGGTCGCTTACGAGAGGCCGTTTAACTATAGTGATTTGACGGAAGAAATGTGGTATTTTGAAAAAGTGGTCAAATAGGAGAGGTTGTCGCTTGTGAGAGGTTTTGGACTATAGTGATTCGCATCGAAAAAAATTGGTATTTTGGAAAAGTGGTCCAATAGGAGAGGTGGTCGCTTACGAGAGGCCGTTTGACTATAGTGATTTGCCGGAAGAAATGTTGTATTTTGGGAAAGTGGTCAAAGAGGAGATCAGAGGTGGTCGCTTACGAGTGGCTTAGACTACAGTGATTCGACTGTAAGAAATTTGGTATTTTGGAAAAGTGGTCGCTTAGGAGAGGTGGTCGCTTACGAGAGGCCGTTTTACTATAGTGATTTGCCGGAAGAAATGTTGTATTTTGGAAAAGTGGTCAAATACGAGAGGTGGTCGCTTGTGAGAGGTTTGGACTATAGTGGTTTGACTGGAAGAAATTTGGTATTTTGGAAAAGTGGTCAAATAGGAGAGGTGGTCACACCTGGAGGTTAAACTGCACATTTCAGTGTAAAATACATGTTTTGTATTTTACACTGAAATCTTTAAAATATGTTGAGGTCTTCATGTCCTCGGATAGATTATTCCACATCTCTGCTACAGAATATTTCAATAAAGTATGATATCAAATCAAAGATGCTCTCAGAACCGTACCTTTTTCAGTGTATTAGCTGAGCGCACTGTGAAATCTCTGAAGCTCTTTTTCTTGGCCGATCTGAATGTTCTAACTCTGCAGCATCGAAAGGTGCAAGTTAAATGCAAACTGAAGCGTTATCTGATCTTCATCAAAACGCTTAAAAAAGGTCACTGACCAGGCGTTGCTTGAAGTTTTAAATGTTCCTATGTTAATATCTTAAAACATCCTGTAATGTTTCCGTTTTCTTTCTGTTCAGTTTAACCTCCCTGCTTTTACTACTACGGTGTTCGCCAGAGTACCACTCAAAAACAATTATCGCTTTTGATTCTTTTGTTGTGTTCTTATTGTGTATAACTGTCTTGAATTTGGAGCTTTGCAGGTCCTTTCCATCAGTGACCAACAAGATAACATAATCATCTATAACATAACGTTATATTATGTATTTAGTTTTTCAGGCAAATCGAGACTACTATGTACAAGTTCTCACAGGGAGGGGGGAGGGGATTAATATTGCGTGACCTTTATAAGACGGTTCGGCCGGCACGAACACTGAGTTTGTCTGAGTTTTTGAAGTTAGATTTCTCGAGGATTCTGCGTTTTCGAGGTCGAGGTCTGAGGTCTGTGTTTTCGAGACACCCGAAGCGAACACAAGTTTCGTGAAAGGAAATATGTATAAAAGATTTTCTTTCGCTTTTCGAGTTAATCAACTTGAAAGAAAACGACTTTCACATATAAATCTCCTGCCTTCCTCGTTGGAAATCTACTCGAACTCTGGAAATCTACTCGAACTTAGACTACGAGCAGTCCCTCTTTCCCAGGTTAGTCCATCGAGCGAGAAACGGGAAATATTGGCGAGCGGATAATGGCCGCGCAAAAACTGGGGCGAGAGGAGCGCGCGGGAAATGACTTCAGCGGGAAACAGATAACTCATCTATCAATTCATATAATTTAGAAACGTTTTGCAGCGTAAGCTGTAAAACGCATTTAATGGAACGTGACACTCAAAAGTGCGTTTGATAAATTAGCTTTTTTTAAATTGGGGTTGTGGATTTAAGTACACTTCTACTACTCCTTAATTAAAGTGTTTGTTATTCCTTGTTGTTTTTCCTTGTTGGAAGTTGTTCCTGTAACTTGAAATAATGGCACAAGTCCAAATGACGTGCTCGAATGAAATGGAAAGAATTTTAGAACTTCCCCGCGATCGAGTTTCCTGGCTTAATGTTTCTGAAACTGAGAAGGCTTTGAATCGATCGATAGTGAAACACAAACGAATAACTTGATCCGGCGCTGTATTGGGCAGAGATAAAAAAAAAACAATGGAAAAATTCAAGCGGTCGCGGTCGCTTACGAGAGGCCGTTTGACTATAGTGATTTGACGGAAGAAATGTGGTATTTTGGAAAAGTGGTCAAATAGGAGAGGTTGTCGCTTGTGAGAGGTTTTGGACTATAGTGATTCGCCTGGAAGAAATTTGGTATTTCGGAAAAGTGGTCGCTTAGGAGAGGTGGTCGCTTACGAGAGGCCATTTGGCTATAGTGATTTGACGGAAGAAATGTGGTATTTTGGAAAAGTGGTCGCTTAGGAGAGGTGGTCGCTTACGAGAGGCCATTTGGCTATAGTGATTTGACGGAAGAAATATGGTATTTTGGAAAAGTGGTCGCTTAGGAGAGGTGGTCGCTTACGAGAGGCCATTTGGCTATAGTGATTTGACGGAAGAAATGTGGTATTTTGGAAAAGTGGTCGCTTAGGAGAGGTGGTCGCCAACGAGAGGCCGTTTGACTATAGTGATTTGAAGGAAGAAATGTGGTATTTTGGAAAAGTGGTCGCTTAGGTCGATCTCGAGCTATCGTTGAAGGGCCTGGTCTATGTTCTTCATCAGAATTTCCCTCTATGAGCTGCAAGTTTCGAGAAGATGGCGTGGCACTGGCCGACGCCATCTTGTTTGAGCAAGCGCGTGAAGGTAAAGTCTAGATTCCATAGCTCAGAAGGAGGTCGGACACCTTATTGAGACTTACATAACGGAATAACTGGTTAGCTTTCAGTTGAGGTTGGGTCAGCAGTTTATATAGTTAAATTTAGGACTAAGCAACCCGAAAAGCTAGGTGGTACAGTGGTACGGTAGGCTATGTAAGCCTGAGCCTAGCTGAGGTCACAGGTTCAATCCTCAGTGGGGATTTAGATTTTCTTTTTTACACTTAAAAATTGATTGAAAATAAAATTCTAAGTGTCGACATTACGTTATATAATTCTCAATAAGAGTCCGACTCTACCGCGCGTGAACTGCCTCTGAAAGTTAACCGCTGACCAGCTAGGTCCAGACTTCTTTCGAGTCAGTTCAGATGCACTCAGTTCATACTTCAGTTACAGAAATCCTTCTCTCAAACACAAAAGCAAATCATCACAATGCTTTTGAATTCTAAAATTTAGGATTTAAAATCTTTTGAGTGCTGAAATCTAGATCAAAGTTATGCAAAATGCTAAATAATGCTAGCAATTCTTTTTATAGAAAAAGTGTGAAAAATGCTTGTTTAACCAAATAATGCCAAAAAAAAAATGCTAGCATAATCGGGAAGGGCCTACGCGAGAGAGCTCTCTCACGCGAACGCCCCTAGCGGTCGGGAGCGATGAGAGAGGCGGCTGTATTCGCAGGCTAGAATAATTGAAACAGTCAGAAATCATAGAATTTTCCATTGTTTAATTTTAATTAAAAAACCAGGTTTGTGATGTCATAAAACTGTGATGTCACAATTATTTCATCGCTTAAATTATAGTTTTGGAGGAGAGAATCGAAAACCTAAAACCATACGATTTTTTTAACATTGATCAGTTTACTTTACCAAGTTCTTAGCTTTAGTTAAGAACAATTGAAAAAAAAATACGATAGGAGTTGATTTTATAGGAAATGTATTGTTCTGGGTGGGGGGAGGGGGGAACATTTTCATAGCGAGTTACTGTTTTCGGTATGTTAGTCCCCTAGTCAAGCTCTTTTTTTTAATTGATATATTTGGTGGTATGAAATTAGAAACTTATAATTATTTTATGTGTATGTCAGTAATACGCTCCAAACCTTAGGGGGATATTCCAAAGTGCAAAATTCGGCTTTTGTTTTCAAGTTTTCGGGAGCTCTATTTTCAATAGAACTGGGATCTTAGAATTGCGATAATTTATTTAATACTTTAAGGTGGCCCGATATGGTCAGTTTTCGACGCCCCGACTACCAATCCGCTATATACTTATTACAAATAGACTGAACTTTAGTATGCAGCTCAAAGTTTTGAAATCGGAGCGTCCTTTTTTTTTTAATCAAGACTTTATTACCTCAATGACAGAAAATTACAGTGAATGAAAGGATACATATACACACACACACACAAACAAAAAAAAAAGTAAAGCATAGACGATTACATGGAAGTTGGTGCAAGCACATATTACATAATGATGATAATGATCGGCTGGGGTATACCCAAGAAGCATTGGCATTAGATTACACTGACTACAAACATTAGTTAAGAAATAAGACATTGATATTGATCAGAGATAGAAGCATCTCCTTCTAAGAGATCATTTTCAATTGAACTCAATACGAAGTTTGCGCAGTAACTTTCTAATAAACTCATCGAAGTCGCATTCATTTTTATTCAGCTTCTGACAATACAAAAAATATTTGGCGAAGAGGAGGCAATAATTGAGTTTGGATAGTTTTGGATCATTGTTACTGCATTCCATTATTCCAAACAGTTTTTCGAACAGAGTAGGTGAAAAACGAGAATTATTTGTTTTCGGAGCGTCCTTGGCAACGCTGCGTTGCTATGGGTAATTTTCCTAATGTAGTATTTTCCGGGCATGTTGAGATTTTTAGCAAAATAGGTCTTAGGTAAGGTACGATACAATGTCGGAACTATTCTGGCTGAGTTTCGTTGAAATATTTAGGAGGGTTTTAAAATAAAGCGCGTCTGAGTTTTCTAGGGGTGAATTTGGGAATATTTCAAGACATGCAAATCATCTGTCATAAATGGCAACTTACCGTAATGGTTAAAACATATTATTGCACTCATTTTAAAATAGGAGTGTAAGGCATCCTAATTTCGTGTATTCTTTCGAAATAGGCTAATTCGATTTGCTGATGTGTAACATGTTGTATTGCCTCCATTTCTAATAATTATGTAGCACCTAGAAGTTATCGGCAAGTTAATAGTGCTTGCTTTAATCACATTACATTTTCTTAAAATTTGCAGGAGCAAGTGCGTTGCACCTTATATTATTCCCTCGCAAGCACTTTTGCCAGGTGATAGAGTCTAATCCGGCTATCAAAAGCTTACCTCAAGTTGGCTGACTTTTGGCTTGCTTCTCAGAAGTTCTATTCACTTGCAATGTTTACAACGTATTTTCTTTCCTATTGTTTAGCTTGTCAAAAATCCCGTGAATTCCAATCTACCACGCGCCTGAATAATATCCGAATGTTCTGAAATGTGTTCAAATTAGAAATTATTTATAATTTTTCTAAACAATGCAAGAATCCTTGCGTGACTAAAACGGTAACGACGGATGAGACTCGTCCACCAAGTCATAGACTCGTCTACCCTGGCCGGCCAGAGGTGTTCTCGCGACGAGCTTCGTGAAACGCCGGCCGAAGGCCGATCAACGAGTGGCGAAGCCGCGAGAAAACCTCTAAACCAATCACAGCGAAGACTTCCTGCTGTGTTCACATGCGCTGGCACGTGAAGATATGACAGCTTTGACAGGAACTAATTACAAGGTGTCAAATGGCCTGCCAAATGACGAGGTTTGTTTATAGCTTTCGCTGGAGTTAAAACAACTCCCGTGAAAACGGTTCCAAACTCAAAATCTTCGCTGTCGTGCCGTTTATGTGAAGTGAATGTCATTTCCAGTGGTGGCTACTAAAGCCTAATTAACGAAAACGCAAAAAAAACCTGAACATTTTCGGACGTATTTCGGTGATTTTCGACGCCAAAGAAGACAATCTCTGTCGGGCCGCATGTGTTATGCAAAAAGTGCTACCGCCGAATTGAAAAATACGAAGCGACTATAAAAGAACTAACCACTTTGAAAGAACATTACAAGGGAATTAAATGTGGCCCGCTGGAAAACTAAAGTGGATAGCACGCGATCAAAGCGATGTTCCAGCTCGCCTGGTGAAGGAATAAAGAAGTCTCGTTGTTCGTTGGCTGGCGATACCCGTTGCGTATAAAATTGCAAATCCCATGCGTTTGCTCGGCGCTTAACGTATCGACACCGTCGACTGAAGGTTTTAAGAACCTTTGTTATGGCTTCCTCCAGAGCCTTATCAAATCTTCAGTATCTGAAGAACAACCTTCAACCTCAAAATCCGACATTTCAACACCTCATCACACAGAAATAATTTCACATTTCACAGGCTTCTTTCCGGCAGTGTACTCTATTCTTGTAAACCAATCACAGAGTCGGTTACATTAGAAAGCCCATGGGAGGTCGTTAGGAGCCAATCGGCTGTCTCGTCCAAATTCTGGACGAGATCGATTTAAACAGGCTTGTCATTGGCTCGGCGCTATCAAAGCAATAGCGCTCTGCTCCAGAGGTTTTTCGCGCGGGTCACAACAGAGACATAACCGACACCGGAAACCGCACAAGAAAAACCTCTGGCATCCAGGGTAAGACTCGTCTACCAAGGTGCGCGCGCACGATTTTCTCCCGCGTGCAAAGAAGTGGTCTTTCGTCGTATCTTCATGCCTTCGTGCTGTGTGTTTGCCTTTATTTCTCACCTCTGCTCTACTCGGTAAGTTTAATCTCAATCATTTTTGCAAGTAACTGAAATGTTTTTACAATGAGGCTTGATCAGGAACAAAAACTGAAACATTGTTAATAATATTAAAACTAAAAATGTACGCCCCCCCCCCCCGCCCATTTTTTTGCGGAAATGAAAAATGTACCCTCAATTTTTGAATACTTAGCAAAAATGTACCCCCTATTCTAATCACAGGCCCCCTCTTAGCCATAATTAACGAACAGTCCCTTAAGCATTGTTACACCGTTTTTATTTACCGCCTTGAATTAAACAACTCTTCATTAAATAAATGTTAACTTTTTTTTTAAAATACTGAAAGGTTATGGTTGTCCATAAAAAAAATCTAATGTCATGCAATCATGTTGCAAGTCGCAAAGACAGTTATCACCGGAGCCGCAAGACAATCGTAATTGGCTAATCGGTCAAGAATTCGATTTTGCAGCAGACAAAAATAATTCACACAGAGAGATCAAATTCAAGCGGTCGCAAAGGGATATCCCTTGTGACCTTGGCAAAAGGAGAAAACGAAAAAAAGCTTGGCAGGCTGCCTCCTCAATTCAAAGTCAAATGAGGCAAACCTCAATACCCATAACAAACATTCGAACGCACTTAATAATCCCTGATTATACTTCAGAACAGTCGCCTCATAAAACAATGTGTTACCAACTTTATTTCGCTCTGAATCAACAAAGACTACAGCGTGTTCAAAGCATAATGCAAATATAGCTGAAAAAATTAACTTAACG
Organism: Dendrophyllia cribrosa; assembly: GCA_024195265.1. NCBI lineage: Eukaryota > Metazoa > Cnidaria > Anthozoa > Scleractinia > Dendrophylliidae > Dendrophyllia > Dendrophyllia cribrosa. Next base: position 12,837,281 of record JAJLRJ010000006.1, on the reverse strand, counting down.
TAGGCCAAGTCCGATAAGTCCCTGCGCGTTCCTTCTCTCGCTCTGTGGAAAGCATGGCTGGGAAAGATCGTGGTGTGGATAATCCGCCCATTAACCCCTCCATCGAAGGTCAATCGTCCAACACAACAGTTCAGCAAGGTACTCCCCATGGTAAAGAACTCGTTTCAGAGATTTTTAAAGATCCGGATGCATTAAATTTGCTCCGGAATGCACTTTTTGCCAAAGGCCCGAAAGAGGAGGATGCCGAAGCGCTCAAGGCTCATCATACGGCTCCAGATTTAAGTGCCCCGGCGTCTAAAAGGCCAAAAAGGAGAAATGACCACTCTGTCAAGGTGGTTGATGTTGATGCAGACCCTGAGCAAGGGTTGTGCCTAAAAATTGGACTAAAACATGGGGACGGGGACATTGGGACGGGGACATTGGACGCGTGTACAGGGACTTGGGACTCGGGGACGCGAGACGAGGGACTCGGGGACGTGAAGTACGGGACGCAGGGACGCGAAATACGGGACGCGGGTCGCGAACAAGAATTGTTTCAGTTCCTGCAAAAGTCGGAGGTAAATGCGAATCGTCACTTTCCTCGTGAAAATGTGTATTAAGTATCTTCTATTTTTGACCGCACCCTGGCACCTTTCCCTGCTGTGGCCTCTAAAGTTCCAGCGAAAATACCTTTTAGCGACGAGTGGTAGTAGTATCCGCTCTCTTCCGGGTTTTAATTAGTGCTTTGTTTGTGTAAAAGTCTGAGAATGTGAGAAGCCTGAAGGGATTTGCCAGTAAACATAACCGCCCGCGGTAAACCGTTCGGCGAGTCTTGTACTAAGAAAACCAAATATAAATACGAACATCATTTCTAGAGTTACATGGGGGAAAGAAATTAAAATCCGCGTAAGCCACAATAAAGCTTCATTTCGGCGATTTAATTAAAATGAGCAGAATATACTCGAATGACATGTGTTCGCTCGAACTAAACGTAATGTCTGGGGAAATTATCTATTGTTCAGGAACATTATGTTGCATTACAGTATCGATACTCTTGATACGTATCTGTCAAGCCTTGTCCCTGGTGTTAAAGCGGCAGACAAGGAAAACAAAATTTTACAAGATCGTCTCCTAGATTCCTTGGGCCCATTAAGGACGTTTGCGCCAATTGTTTATGCGCATCCTTACTGCGCATGCAATTCTTCTCGCAACGCCATGCAACGTCAACTTTGATTTAACTCGCTTGGATGGTCGGTGACCCCTATTTTTTTCTTCATATATCACTTTCTTTACCGATTATCTACAGTTTGTGAAAAAAGGAAAAAAAATCTGTCTTGTAGAAGTTTGATATTTTTTTATCCACGCGACGTCGAATTGCACTCATATCTCAGCTGTATGTTGTTTCCGAATGCCCTCTTTAAAGGGTTAACTCATTTAAAGGTTAAAAACAGTTCGAATTATTTACGAATCAGGCCCACTTAGATAACATTTGAATATAATAGTTTCTCCCCAGCGATTCATCTTTGATATTGTTTAACTAAAAGCCATAGACACCATATCATGTTACGAGGACTAACTTTTCAAAAACAGGGTATATTTCTACACACTATATCTCTTAAATTAATTCGGTGACCCCCAATTTGTTTTGCATTCTGACATCAGTAACTCATTATCAGACCGTAGCATAAGTTTGAAAAAAAATCTGTCTTGTAGAAGATTTTCGCGCGAACGTCCTTAAGCGTCATATTTGAGCATATTCAAAGATTTTTAGCTGAGGGGAATCCAAGCTCTAATATCACACTCTCGTACACTCAGATGTCTGAACTGGGGTCCATGGCATGCAATGTGATGAGACTGGTTGGTATTCATCTGCTCATCTATCTCAACTGCGCAGGACAACTGTGCTTAATAAAATAAACGCTAAAAGAACACTTGTCTTTTTGACATCTGAGGAATTCCCGAATGCGGGCAAGAACCTGTTTGGTGAAGGTTTTGAAACAAGAATTAAAACAAGGTCTAAAACAGCCAAGACCTTGCTGCAGGCGTCTTCAGTTGGGCAACGCTCAAAACCGTTTTTTCGTGGGCGCATCACGTCGTTCAGGAGCCGTGGGATCGGGAACCGCTGGAATGGTGCCAACCGAAACTCCCCGTCTCAGACCTAACAGCTACCCCAACCCATTTCGTGGCTCTTTCAGAGGCCGCGGGAGAGGGTCCAGGGGTTACCAAACAACCCCCCACAGTTCAGCCAACCAGTAGAGAGGCCTTTAACGTCAGGTATGGATCTCAATTTAAAAGTTATGCAGGTAAATCACCTTCCACTGGCGGGTCGGTTAAGACATTGTCTGATAAACTGGGAAAAGATAACCACAGACTCCTGGGTATTAGAAACAGTTCAGGACCATTGTTTACATTTTTTGAGCTGTCCTGTTCAAACAGTAGACAGATTTAGCAAAGACAACGTGACGTGAGATGAGGACGGCGCGCGCACAAGGAGTGACAGATTAAGACTGGGTCGACAACGCCGTCGCGTTGCGGGTAAAAGGGATTTAGCAAGCTGAAAACAAGGTGGACAGCGACGTCGATTATGTTTTCGAATTCGATTTGTTTCCCGAACAATCCACTGTCTCCATTACGTGTATTTTTAGTCTGTTGATAGATAAATGGAAAAGGAAAATATAAAAGAAAATATGTTATTAATTTCGCACGAAAGACAACAGTCCTCAGACTTTGAAATGAGCCGTTGTAGAACGTTGTCCGTTTGGTTAGTCAGTCCTTTCCTATTCTAAGTTTGGGCGCTTTGACATCGACAATTGGGAAGATGCTGAATGTCGATCTGCAGTTGCTTTTTAATAATTTGCAAATCCCACAGGATATCATCTGTTCACATCGACACCGACTTGAAAACTGGGACATGAATTTTTATTAAACTGATCTCTTTACAGCTCGGGCATTGACACAGAACTGTGGCGAACTGTTCAATTTGCTTGCCACACCCTGCCATGCAATGCCCCTTTCCCTGCCTCCGGGTTTACTGATGAACACTCCTTCCCCGCCACGGTCCATACCATCACTGATCTAGAGTAGAATGAAAATACCAAATGTCAATAATTTATTACACCTTTTTCAGATAACGAAAACAAAAAATGAGTTTTCCACGATTTTTGATCATAGTACCACTTTACGTAAGCTTCAGATAAACACTTTGGGTAAACATATTTGTCATTTGTCACTGAAAAGTGACGATCCTAATTTTAATTTTGACAATATTTTTTTTTTCAACATTTATACCATGAACGACTTTATAAGCGCGAGGAATATTGTCGATTCCTTTCAAGTTTGTTTTCGATGCCGTATGAAAGCACACAAAGTGTGACTTTTCACAGTTTGTTTTTCCACCTTGCCTAAAAAGTCGAGGTTTATAAAAACAAAAAAAATTCATACCCGAAGGGCGGTAAAACGTTGTTACCGAGTATTTATACTTGCGACCCGATCAAATTAAGCATAAATCAAACGAAAGAATGGGCTACAAATCATAACTACGTACAAGGCTCTATGACCTAAAATGGTGTAAATATCAAGGCTGATAGGAGGTTTCACTTCTACAGCAGTACACATAAACTATTAACGTTCACAAAAAATGCGAAAAAGTGAGCGATAAAATATAGCTCATCACTTCGCGCACTAAAAGTTCTAAAATATACTTACTTTTTTTCCCGTCGCTTTTTGGACTGCCATTTCCTCCTTCCATTATACAATCAAATCCTTTAAAATACTAAAAGCAAGATAAATGTAACAGTGAACTTATTAAATCTACATATAAAAAATGTTTTAAGCTTTGGCTTAAGCTTATGTTTGTAGTTTAAGTATAGCGTGTTGTTGTTGAATTTGTTGTTTTGTTGTAATTGGGCTAAAATTAACAACCTCGTAATTTACCGTAACCGCTAAAAATGCAGAATAAATTCATGCCTTTATTATCTCTCCAGAATAAAAAACTTATCAAGCAAAACAGCACCATTCTTCCACAAAAAGTCGAAAAAAAATACTTGACATGAAAACTCAAGGAAACAAACACAAAACTGAACCAGTATCACTGAACAAGTTTTTGTCGGCTTTTAAAAGTTATAGGCTTTGAGGACACATGAAATATTTAACTAAAATGATAATTTTAGGTAGCCAAATAAATTTTCCTACCTTTTCCTACCTTTTCAACTCGAAAAAAGGCTTTTCTTGGCAGTAAATCACCCGCGTCGTGATGGCGACGTGAAAACAACCCAAATACCGTCGTGAACGCGACGCGACCTTGACCCGAGAACGTGAACGTAAGGACCGGAAGTCGGGTCCAGACTATTCCGCGCGGTGTCGCGTCCTCATTTCACGTCGCGTTGTCTTTGCTAAATCTGTCTAGTATTCCCCCAGGAGGCTCCCCTTTCAGAGGAAGATCGGTCTCTTGCCAACTTAGAAATTCAAGAAATGATTCAAACGGGAGCGGTTCACATGGTTTCCCCTACAAAAGAGACCCTGGGATTTGTCAGCTCCCTCTTTTTAGTACTCCAAAAAGGGGGTGGTCAGAGACCAGTAGTTAACCTGAAGCCCCTAAACCAATTCCTTCCTTACGAACACTTCAAAATGGAAGGAATTCATATGGTGAGAGACCTTCTAAGAAAAGGGGATTATATGGTCAATATAGATGTCAAAGACGCATACTTCGCAGTCCCCCTTTGCCAAGAACATAAAAAATTGTGAGATTCATGTGGGAAGGCACCCTCTACGAGTTTGCCTGCCTCCCCTTTGGTTTGTCCATTGCCCCTCGGGTATTCACAAAAATCATGAAACTAGTTTCAGCTCTTTTAAGGCAACTGGGAATCAGATTGATCATTTATCTGGACGACTTGCTGATCATGGCAAAGTCAAAAGAGATCCTGAAATGCCATGCCTCAACGGCTTTACATCTGTTAGAGAATTTAGGTTTCATGATAAATTTCCTCAAGTCAGTCCTAATCCCAGCCACTCAAATGAAATTCTTAGGCTTCCTCATCGACTCTCAAACATGGACCCTGGCCTTGCCAAGGGACAAAGTCAGGAAGGTAAAGAAAGAGTGTCAAAATGCTCTAAATCACCCTCAGGTCTTGAACGTACGGGCAGACAGGGAGTCCAGTCATGTTAGATCTTCACGATTGGCAATTAGACCCTTAAGTGTTCGCGAAGTTAAATCAGTTGTGGGGACCCCTAAATGCAGTATAAGATGGATTATACGAAGATAAAAGAGACGAATATAACAATGTCCCTCCCGCCTCACCCTTCTGTTGTTAGTTGGGCTTGTGTCAATCTCGTTATTGTTAACCTTTTTTATGCTGTTTTTTTTTCTCTCTCTACAGGTTTCCCTTTGCATGACGCTCAATAAAATGGCGAGGAGAGTAGGAGCGCGCAGAGACTTATGGGACTTGGCCTATGTTAATTTGTTCAGCTACATTTGCATTATGCTTTGAACACGCAGTAGTTTTTGTTGATTCAGAGCGAAATAAAGTTGGTAACAAATTGTTATATTCGTCTCCTTTATCTTCGTATAATCCATCTTATACTGCAGGCCGCCAGCGGCCCTGGCATAATCTGTGATTATTGTTAGTAATATGAGAATATAATCCTTGAAAACTCCAATTGCCGAATTTGGAGATCATGCGATACATATTTGCGATTTTATAGCGGTTTGAAATGTTGTTACTCTCACTCTAATTTAATAGCTAATTTATTATGCGAGGTGTTGGATTTTAGATTTCTGTGACGTCATTTTCGTTCCAAAATACAAAGAGAAAATGAATACTTACCCCTGTAAATCGGCCAAAATGCATCGAACAGTATTCTATTCAAGGCAACTGCAACTTCACAATTTTAACTTTGTAGGAAAACTATTTTGAGTCTCAAGAACTCTTCTATTTGTAACCAAAGCGATTTTAGCGTGTTACGGTCTCATGTTGCTCTGTATTTTGCCAACAAAATTACGTGACAGAAGTGTTCAGTATCGTACCTGCACCTAAGACCGGTTTTGCTAAAAACCTCAACACGCCCGGAAAATACTCCACTAGGAAAATTACCCATAGCAACGCAGCGTTGCCAAGGACGCTCCGATCTCAAAACTTTAAGCTGCATACCAAAGTTCAGTCTATTTGTAGTAAGTATATAGCATGACATTATTTAAAACGTCTTCTAGCTTAGGCTCGATTTCCGCCGCTTTCTCGCGTCCGGTCTCCGAGCCTGGTAATCGAGCCTACTTCTAGTTATGCTTTATTTAAGGTAGAAAATTGGTGGTCGGGGCGTCGAAAAACCATATCGAGCCACCGTTTTAAACGCTCTGTTGAGCCCCCTCTCTATTAACCTCCCATCTTGAGCTTCAAGTTTTTAATAAGCTCACCCCTCTCTATTAAGCCACCACCACCCTCCCCCCACAACGCTTAGAATCGCATTATATTCTTGGTCTCAACATTTCCATTTTTCATATGGGACAGTTTCGTATACCTCCATTTTTAACCCGTGAATACGCGCATGCGTAATGAACGGGTTATCGGTAACGGAGACAGATATGCAAATGAGCACTCGCTCACTCGCTCACTCACTCCTTCCATCAGCTGTAAACTTTGTGACGTAATGTTTGTTACGAATGCGTTTTGTAACAAGAAAAACGTGAATCCAGTGATAGCAATAACTAAATTGTTGTAAACGAATATAAATAACAATAAGCTTAAAAATGTTTCGCATTTTGAGTCTTTAATACAACGTTAAAATCGATCTAAAAAGATTTTTCAACCGAGACACGCGTTTTGATGCGTATCAACATTGAAGTAATTAAATTTGTCCTTCTCCAAGCCAGTGATCACGGTGGCCGAGGGGTGTAAAGAAAGGAATAACAGCTGAAAGGTCCCAGGTTCGAGTCTCGCTCCTGTCGTCCTTTTTTTTCTTTTTTTTTCTTTCTTCTTCAGACTGAACATTATGAAAGTGATGTATCGTACTTTTCTTTTTGCGTTTGTCAAAAATCCTTACGTTTCATTTAAAAAAAGGTATTGAACCGTGTCAGTGTGAAAACATAAGCTTACCTTATTCACGGTTTGGCTCTTAGGAGCCTTTGATACTATTTAATTCCTGGAGTTTTCAACAAGCAATGAGTTGTGTTTGTCATGAACAGAAACCTATTTCATCAAAACGTTCCCAAATCAATTTTTGGTATAGGTTGTTATTAGTAAAATGCTTTTAGAATAGGCCATTTCCGAGTTACGTTATGCCTCGTTGTCAAAGCGAGGCTAGGTGCACAACATTTCATATGAAAATGGTTTTTTATTCAAATGCAAATAAATTTCATCTTCATATGAAAGGTTGTGCACCTAGCCTCGCTTTGACAACGAGGCATAATGTAACTCGGAAATGGCCTATTACAAAAGCTTAAATTCCACACTCAGGCACTCCTCTCCCCACCACTTTCCCCACTCTCCCCCCCTCGTTTCCTCCACTCTAAGGCAAGAATAGTTTTAGCATCTCTTAACCTACTCCACATAAGGTATGCGTGTAAGCCATAAGCAGGGTAGGGTAGGGCGCGCTCGGAGAAAGGAACAGATGGAAAAAAGAAAATAGTGCAAAAGCGCGACAGTTCGTTAACTCTGCCCTCCGATGCAGTTTTCGTTATACGTGGGAACTTATTTTGTAAAGTATTAAAGGAATAGAGAGCAGCACTACTTTATCATCATCAAATACAGTTTTAATGACAGTTTTAAGTTGTCAACAAAACTTTTATTTTTCATCTGACTCGGCATTTAGTGCGACTAACAGCATACAGCACTGGATGACAAAATAACTATGTATCAAGCAAATCTGACGTTCTTACAAGTATCTGGGATATAGCACTTTATACAAAGTAACTAACCAACTTTAATATGGTCACTTTAAATTTAACCTACTATAGTCCTACATACGAGTCAGGATATATAACAGCTAAATACTGCCTCGATACCATTAATGACAAATGGCGGCCGCTTTCTGGCAAAGAGCTACTGGGGCGGTATTCTGAAAATAACTTGGCAAATCACAGTGAAAGTCATCCCATCTTCCATTTTTCACTGACTGCAGCACACGAACACAGTTGATACCACTTTTTGGATAATTGTTGTTCGGTTCCCCACTATTCCATGCAGTATACCTTGTCGCTATTGGAGCACCGTCAATCCAATAGAACTTTTTGTCAGGCTTTTGGTAGAGACCAATCCATGCGCCATAACCCGTGAGCTTTGCGTTCTTCATCAGATTGAAAATGAAACCCTGTTCCTCAGCTGATTTGATTATGGCGAGGTCTCCTCCCATATTTTGGCACGTGGATCGGGCCTCACTCCATTTCAGGAATCGCGTTTTTCCGATGTAATAACATGAAGATTCATGTGCAACCCAACCGCTAGGGCAACCTTAAAAACCAAAATTAGAAGAAGAAACAATCACAGGATCAAATCAAGGAAACTAAACCTGGTCTGTTTTGCAGGAGATGAATTGGTTGTATTGGAAACTGATTTCTTCTTCAGATATTTTAACAGGAAGCCCACGTCACAAATGTGGTTTTCAGTTGGGTCCTGCATGAATAAATTACAGATATAAATAATAAAATGCCTAAATAGTGAAAGCTAAAAATTTAAAGCAGTTTAAAAGATAGAAATTTAAAAAGTGAACATAAAAATTAAAAATTCAAGAAATTCTCCTAATATGTCTTTTAAAAGCTAAAATGTCAAAAATACTTTTAACTTCATCAGATAAGATGTTCCAGTCATTAGCGGCTTGATAGATTTCATTGGGTTCAAGCATGGTGGTTGTAGGGAAAAGGCAGGCTCGTCGCCAGGACTAGACGCGCTAAACGAGCGAAGGTAACTTGCATGGGACCGAACGCGATATCGCTACGCTTGCTGTCTTCCGAAGATCGACGGATGACGTCACATTCGATTACTTGCCAGGTGGCCGGAAATAGCTCATTTTCGAGTTGCTCTTAGCCTCCTTTTCAAGCCGAGGCCAAGTGCAAAACCATTTATATGAAAATGAGTTTTCTTTCACATGCAAATAAAACTAATGGCTGTTAGGCTGGGGGAAGGCCAAAGGTTTCGGAAAATGAGGAAACTGAAAATATTTTTTGCTGGAGTTGCAAAATATGATATAATTAAACATTTTGATGCTTTTGGTAGCGTTTTATATGTTTTTTTTACCGATAAAAGATGAAAAACACGCATTTCATTAAAAGATTGGTTTGTTCTCATGCTTTTTGTGATGTCATATCTCGTCACGGTACGTAGCAACCGATTCTCCATAAGCTTTATCAATGCGTCTCAAGGATTAACAAGTTCATCGAGTTGTCTTTTATCTGTTTTACAAAGTTCTTCAATGGAAATTCAAGAATTCAGCTGCTTAGCTTAAGGGGCTATGTCACCATTTTTAGGGACGGACTATTTGATATGTGGCACCTGTTGCAAACAATTTATTTTGTGTCTCCGTCCAACTGCCATACTTCCAGCACACAATTTTTTTTCTTTATTTTTTGCTTGCATGCAATTTATTTCAGTGTTTATGGCCTCTGCAAACAATTTATTTCAAAATTTTCCAACACCCCCCCCCCCCCCCCCCCACGTCAAAAAAATAATGGTCCGTCCCTTAGTGTTATTTCAAAATGCTACAAGACATATTTAAAGCCCGCACTAACTTTCAAGATTCATAACTTCCTTAATATGTATTCAAACGCCATTAAACTTTGTGACTTTTCCTAAACTTTATCTGGCAACAATTTGATATGACATTGTATTGATCACGTGACTTGATGTTTCCAGAGATTTTGATTGATTGATTGATTGATTGATAGCAACAAGACTTCGACAGCCATGTATTTTGTATTTTGCATATTTTTACCTTTGAATGAAGAAAAACAATGTTTATCGGTACAACTTTTACATTTTTACGTCATTTAGCGTTTATTTATTGGTTTGATTAATTTTGAGTCTATTGCGACGGGTTTTAAGAGGTTTTGAAAAATTGCAGAAATCCAAGACGGTGGATCCAAAATGGCAGCCATATATCAAATATCCTAATAACTACGTCATATGACGTCATCGTTCCATTGTGCGGTCCGCAAAAGAGACAGTTTTGGACGTATTATGTACCCTCTAGGTTTCATTGTCATAGCCTTAATATTCTTGAAGTTTCACAATATGCCCCCCCAGGCAAAATAGGGTTAAAATTGCTTTACGAGCGATAATGAAACTATAAACAAGTGTTTCTGACCACAGTAGCTAGGATGGAAATGGTTGCAACTTGAAAAAAATTGGCCAGTTTTTTCAAGTTTGTTTTATGTAAATTCGATTCTGCAAGAATTTACTTGATATCTTGTTCTTGGTGTTCTAAGAGCATTTCGTGTTTGAAGTAAGATGCTCAGTTTTAATCCTAGCACAGTTTGGGACAAAAACAAAAACTGCCATGACATAGCCCCTTTAATGATTCAGTATTCATTTTCGAACGAACATCCAACCTAACATTTTAAAACTTAAAAAAGGCAGTTTTTCTTGTGCAACAACTTTCCAAGTCAACACGCCTATTTTTAAGCAAACATTCATCTGTCATTGGTCGTAGGTCATTTTTGGAAACCCGCCAGGTTTTTAAAAAAATCACTCTTAACTTTGTAGGCTAGTTGTTTTCCATACAAAGAAATCCCAGTTTTTCTTACTTTTCAAGCGCGAAAAGATAGTCTTTATACAAAGTATAATTTACTCGTTTTTGGATTATATTGCCGATAAACCATTCCACTTCAAAAGCCGGTAGGTCAAAATGCTAGTTAATACCCGTGGAAGCCAGAAAAGAAAGTTTTGCCAATGCTATTTGGGAAACAATAGGCCCTTTCTTCCCTTATTCTTCGCGCGATTACGTTCGATTTTGCCGCTTCGGTAGTTATGAATAATTAATGATGTCCAGCCATTCTGCCCGATGGCTGAGAAGCGTCGAAAAGCGACAGCGTGAGACATCGGTACAAAAAGAGGGCTAGGCTCCAGAACTAGGTTAACAGATAGATTGCATTTTGTCGTGTGTCTGTTCATTTATCGATCACAGATGACGTCAAAACGTGTAAGTTGTCAATTTAATAGCTTCTAAAAACATTTTTTTCGATAGCTTCACTTTTCGGGAATAATCTCGTTCACATTTTTTCAAAACTGTCAGCCATGTTGGACGAAAAAGAGGAAAAAAAACCAAGACGTCAGCTACCTGCAATGCAATATACCTAATAATCTTGCAAGCCTCAGTACTTATGTATTAAATATTGCATAAAAACAATTATTCTTCTCTTTGCATCTACCTTTGCAACTTTCAAATTTTGTTAACAGGTCATCGAGTAGGCTTTTGATCGATTCTATCTGTTTTGTCATCTCTTTTCCGTTGCATTTTCCAATCGTCCTCTGGTTAATAGGTTCATAATCCTCTCGGATGCTTGCCTCATCGTAATCGATATCGCCCCACGCTGTGTAGAATAGCAAATCAGTTAAAACTGAATCAAAATATGTTTTTTCTATAATATTTTTCAGAAACAACAGACTAAATTAAAGTTAACATGTTGTTATTGGTTATTTGTTGCGAATAATCCAATGCCCTACATGTTTAGGGTCAACAAACTATCTGATTTGGAGTTTGAAGTTAATTAAAACATGTTTTAACTTAATTCTGCTCTAATTGCCATGATTGACAGTTTTCGCTCGTCTCGCTTTGGTTCCCGTTCTCATTCCTTTGTATTGATGAACCTGTGCACAGGTTACCGTAGTTATTGTAACTGGGTTGCCTGTGCAAACCCAACTCTAAGGAATTGTGGGGAGTACAATAAAGGAACATGGCGGCTTAACCCTTTGACGACGGCCAGCTAGTAGTGAAGAAAGCGCATTTTTAACCCAATCATCCTTTTTGGACCGGTTTCTGCCAATTAGCATGGAAATGGCTAAAAATGAGATTTCAAACACTGATGGCGCACTGTTCTACTAATTGGATGCAATTAAGCTTAATTTTTGTTTTTGGCGCATGCGCATAACCCAAAGTTTGGACTTTTTGCGGATCTATTTCGATCTTTCTTTCTTCCTCTCTTTCTTTCCTTTACCTATCTTTTTTTATATCTAGTTTTATTGCCCACTTAATCGTCTTTCTTTCAAATGGAATTGTGGTTGGCTAACTTTCCAGGAAAGAGGCAAATTTCATCCGTAGAGAGTAGTAGGTAAATAGCGAAATTGGAAGTGGATTTTTCCTCAAAATGTTAGTAGGTTTGTCGTGTGTAACTCTGGCAGGACTGGTTAGAATGTCCAAAATGAGGTACCTGTGCAGAGATCTATCCTTCCTGAATTCGCTGCTTTCCAACTAATTGCTGAAACTCTGAGCTAAATGGCCTCAGTAATGCCTAATCTGCATTGTTCCATAAGGAACGAAAACGACCTCAGCCGTCGCCAGAGGGTTAAAACGTGTTTGAGTTTCTTCCTGTGAGTATCCGCTTGCATCGAAGACCTGTCTGGTGTGTAGACATTACAGTTACCAACATAAAAAAATGCCACTATGGCCAAATTTCAAAAGAATCCACCAATGTCGGGTACAAGACGCGTGTTACATGTTTACCTCTAGGCTGTATTGCCATCATCGCCACTGGTAACACGATAAGTTGGACAAAGTACAATGTTTTCTTGATAGCCATCTTTTTAGAAACTGTCGAGATAAAAACATGCGAGTGTTTAAGTTTCAAATTGTTACTGATTGAAATGTGAAAGGAGCAATGCATGGCTCAGTAAGCTTCATTTAGTTTTTAGGCCACGGTTTTGGAGCTAAAACCGAAATTTTTTCATACGACACGATGCCTAAACTATTATGACTGGAAATGGTAGGTAGGTAGGTAGGTGGGTGCTTTACAAACATAAATCACTTTGCAGGAAAAACGGCTGAATCTGCTCCTACCCGGGAAAAGAGATAAGCTAATACACCCCATTGTGATGTTTTTTTTCAACACGTCTTTTTATTTTTCTGGGTAACTAGCGACAATCACGTCAGCAGCCATTTCGTGCAGAGCTTTTACAGTCCTTTGCTCTTGCTCTTCAACCAGTTGGTTACAAAAACCAAGCTTTGACCTTTGAAAACTTTTAACGTGTCCTCTGGGTCATTTTCCTGCATTCGATCGGAAAAAACACCCAACACAAAACGTGAAATTGAGGCGACTAACAAGGTAAACGCCGTCAAAAATCTCAAGTCACCACATGAGAGGACGTATTAGTCTTTAAAGGTCAAATGAACCAAAAATTTGACATATTTTCTTTTAGTCCAATATTAGTGCCAAAGAGGACCAAATAAACATATTCTGAAGTTTAAAACTAATTGGACTTGGCATCGCAGAGACATTGGAAGTTGAAAAACGAAACTTTTTGGCCTTCATAATTGTAGAGCGATCGGGAAAATTGTCGGAAAATTGTCGGAAACCAATAATGACGTCACTATTGACCACCTCAAAACAGTCAAGGATTGAAGTTGAAAGTCGGTGACTGAGCGGAAAACTATGGTGTTTTGTTCTTCGATACTGACTGCAGCAACAATTGTCCATTTTCAATACGAACTAACAGTGAAAACTTACATGCAAGTTAGAATGTTTTCACCAGAAGAGAGGACACTGGGAACACGGTTGCTTCGCCAATAGTGACATCATAATCCTTACCAATCCTACCACTAGAAACGCGCGGCCAATTCAGAACCGTTTTCGTGAAGTCTTCGGAAATCTTCGTACTTTTAGCCATGTGACTTACTTATTATTACTTATTTTGGTTTCCTTTAACATTTAATAGTTCATTTGACCTTTAAATGTGAACTTTTGAGGACCCAATCTCCTAGATTTACCACTAGACTCGCTACAATGGCCACGATCGCTGCATAATGAGCGCTATTCCCAAAGGCGGTCTATTGTTTTGGGCTATATATAATGTTTCCTTTCAGTCACAATGGAGCGTATGCATAATTATGTTTGGGTGATACGAAAATCTTGCCCAGTTCATCTTTTTGTACTTGTCTTTATAATCTTTGGAGAATTTGTTATATTAAATAGTTGTATTGCTGAATTTCTTCCATGAAGACGGCCGTATCCAGCGTATCAACAACATCGTTGCTCGCCATAATGGAGTGACTCTGGAATTCGCAGTGCACCGCTGGTGGGATACAAATATTTCAATGAGGTTCAGCAATTGTCTTGATAGAAAGCTATGCTGCTTTCGATTAGCGCTCTCTTGTGCCTGGTTTAATATTACAGTTTGTAACAAGCAACTGGACGTTTGAGATTTGATAACGATCACGCGATTCAATTCAAACATGACTACTTTCAACGGCTACTTTCTTATTTATAGATAATTATTGACCATTTGCTGATTTACATTTGCGCTCTGTTGGCCACGACCTCCTGGTCACCCAAACGTTTAAAAATAGTGGAGACTAATTATTAGTTACAGTCAAAAAAGAAAGCCGAATTGTAAGGGGTATAGCGAACATCCACGGCTCGTGTAGGCGATAATAATTATCCCTCGAAGCTAACCGTTAGCCGTCTACACAGCGGAAAAAAACGCATAATTTTTTACGGCATTTTGGTTAACAATTTACATTGCCTCGGCCAGGTCTTTGCTTTAAAACGTCAATTGAAATCCATGGTTATTAAAGCACTTACTGTTTCACAAACAACAAACGAGCGCCGAATTCTACGATTTGTATTGTCTGACGGAAGTCTTTTGTATTGCATTTCTAACGGAAGTCTTCTAGTCTAGAAGCCAAGTCTGAAAAGAGGCCTAGAAAATGAATTTCGTTGCACCCCCGTTCTATATTTTTCTGAATAGCAAAAAGTGATAGCACAATACAATATCTAAGGAGTACAGCCATCTTTAACTTGTGTACTGTGTTCCTCTATGCTTACACGAAGTAGTTGTCGCGGTTTTGTTGCTAGGCAACTGCAGAACACCAAACCAACATAAAACCGATCCACGCGCGACAAATTTATCCTCGCTCAGCGAAATATGATCCTATCGAGAGTTGATATTGTCTGATTTTACCCATGCGATCACTGGTTATAGTTGGTAAAAATCACTTACCCTAGGGTTAGGAAATGGAAATAATAACTTTTGGATCATCAAATTATCAAATTTATCCAGATTTTAATCGTACACGTGAGAAAACCTAGCCAGCGCGCAGACGTATCCAATTTCCTTGCTTCTCGCGGAAAACGGTCGCGGGGAGCAAGGAAATCGGATTGGTGTGCGCGCAGGCTAGAGAAAATCATGACTGATGGAAAATGAAAATGACCTTTTCAAAATATCTTATTAGCACACGTAAATAACTTTAACCTGGTAAACAGAGAGCCTAGGTATTTTTCTTAGGCAAAAGTGCTATGTTTAACCGTAGGTAATGACATATTTCCTGCGTTTATTCATCATTCTCAGACAAAAAGAAGGCCGAATTATATGTCGTTTACAAATAGCAAAAGAAAGCCGAATACACCATTTCCGAGTTGCCTTTAGCCTCTCTATCACAGCGAGGCTAGGTGCGAAACCTTTCATATGAAAATGAGTTTTCATTCACATGCAAATAAAACTTATTTCCATGTGAATAAAAACTCATTTTCATATGAAAGGTTTCGCACCTAGCCTCGCTTTGATAGAGAGGCAAAAGGCAACTCGGAAATGGCCTATTCTAGATGGTTAATTATCTCTTTGGTCTAGCGGACAGCAACGTCATACTAAACATTAAGTATCCCTCGGTTGTTGGTATAAATAAAATATAATTACAGTAAAAGAGAAAGCCGAATTCTATAGATGGTATTTGTCCACCGTGGTCTGGCGAGCAACGATAAGAGATTATTGATTATTCTTCGACGCTTCGATGTTTTTATGTTTAAGTTTCAAATATTTTATCAAGTGTTTTTCCCCAAACATTTCAGCCTAAGCCATTTTCAGTGAAATACTGGAAGTCACATTTGAGCTAAAAGTCTATAACTATATATTCAATCATCGTGTTGAAAAGAACTATTACGTTTTATTACAGATATACAAATATAATCAACTTCGTCAGAAGACTATTGAAAAAAAAAAAACCGAATGTGTCAGCTCTAGCTAAAGTAAATGTTCATTTAACAATATCAATACACCATAACTGACGGTCGTCGGTCTTTAACTCAGTTAAAGTGCGTGCAAAATCATTTTCCAACGTTTTGGCAAGACGTTTGCAAGTTCTTGTTTTCGATGTCGTAGGTGAGCAATGGAGTATTACATGTAAGATCTCTTCTATTTTAAATACAAATTTAAATACAAAATTGAATACTTTCAAGAACCAGTCGTGTATAAATCCAATGGAAACCTTGTATGCTTCGTTCTTTTTTAAAACTCTTCTACTGAGGAGTAAAGTCTTGCAGAACCATACCCTACGCTACAGCCCTCGTCCCTACCGTTGAGACAGTTCTATGTGACTTATCTCAACAACATCAAAATATGCCAATTGTTAGAAAAGACTTAACTTTACAGCATCAAAATATGTTTGTTGTTTTAGCCTTTTTTGAAACTATCGATTGTTTTGTTATATCTAAATATTTCTTTGCAGGATCGTTTTTTCATTGTTGTACAAAATTGTCGCTTCAATGAGACAAGCGTTAGAGATAATAAAAAGGCCTGTATATCTTCCATCGAATTAATATATAAGCGTCCAGAAAATAGATGTAATTTCCTTTGCATTGAGCCGGGTTTGAAATGCGTTGTAAAATATTTTCACTTTTCTTCGCTAAGGTGCGATAAAATGAGTACATTTAAACTTCGATCAATTCATTTACTTCATTCGCATTAACTTGCAACTTGATGATCGATCCTCTGGATGTTTGCAGAATGAGTTCCACAAGCAGAATAATGTACCTCAAAATTTTCTCTTATTTATAGTGTTAAAAGCAATTAGCACTTTGCAATTAATGGAGTCTTTAAATTTAATCTTTTTTGTCTAGATGTCAAGGCAGCCGTGAGAAAGCCGAATTGTAAAGAAATAAAGAAATTGTTATGTCTCGTGACAGTTCAGTTCTTCTGCTCCTGAGCATAAGATTTGAAGCGCGGTATTTTATAATTACTTCTTCGGGGAATACGTTTGGGTTAAAAGCTGACTTTGAATAGTTTCGGCGATACACATAAAAAGTGTCTTGTACCAAGGTGTTTTGATGGAAGTGGATTCTATTATTAACTGCACTGCCAAGATTGAATAATGGAACAGCTACATTGTAATTTGATTTACGCTCCGTCAGACTTGGAATCAAGACACAATACAAGTTCTGATGTTCTGCTCCCTAGTTTGGAATGGCATGTTATAATTATGTTTTGACGGAAGTGGATTCTATAATTAATTGCACTGCCAAGATTGAATAATGGAACAGCTACATTGTAATTTGATTTACGCTCCGTCAGACTTGGAATCAAGACGCAATACAAGTTCTGATGTTCTGCTCCCAAGCATAAGTTTGGAATGGCATGTTATAATTATGTTTAAATGGAAGTGGATTCTATTTTTAATTGCAGCCTTAAAAGTTTGACGCTCTGTCAGTTTTAAACACAAGACACAAAACATTATGGCACTCTGCTGCTGAGCATGACACAAGAATTGCACTATGTTTTACGTTTTGTTAGTGACGACATACAGTATATAGTCCTATATAAATTCATACCCTGTGTTTATTAAAAATCAGATAAGCTGCTTTTAGCGTTTTGAGCCCAACTGACTCACTGCTGACTGTGAGAGTAAGGGAACAAAGATCGATCTCAGCCTTAGTCTCTTCTTTCAACGTTCTTAAAATGTTGACATATTTCATTCTCACTGTTTTGGTATTTTTTTTTCTTTTAAACTTAACAAATGCAAAGGAGTTTAGTGTTCGACACAAGAAGCAACATTAGTTAAAAGTAATCTGCTCTCAAGCGTAAGCTTGGAAGGGCATGTTATAAGTTTGTTTCGATGAAGCGGATTCTATGATCTATTGTAGTGCATAGTTGTTCAAACATAGTTGGTCTTGCACATATTACAATTTACTGAGTCAAAGGAAAGAAAAAAGAGTGACACTGAAGAGTGACATTAGTCTTAGTGACTCTATGAACGATTGGAATTATTTCCATATTCCATGCGCGGTAATCACACATGCCCGCGCAGTCCCACCAAGGTATGATATCTCGCGATGACTTACATGAAGTCAAAGCACACGTGGAATGTTGACTTTTTTATGGTGGACGACTGAAGAGGCTCGAAGAGCGAAATATATATCAAACTACCTCGATTTAACAGTGTTAAGATCCTTTTAAAGTTATTTTAAGTGCGTCGAATGTGCATAAAAGACGCGATGTCTTGTTCTTCCCGTTATTCCAACACGTCCCTAGCCTCGGCGCATGGAATTTCTCAAAAGAGTGACATTGTTCTGTAATTTTTACGTGCAGAATAAGAAGTTACGGCCAGTGCATGCTCATGCTAATATAAAGCATGTGGTTGCGCGGCAGAGATTAGCATAATTCAACTATTTGGAATGTTGGCACGTAATGAAAAGATTTTCTTTCGCTTTTCAAGTTAATTATCTTGAAAGAAAGCGACTTTCACATATAAATCTCCTGCCTTCCTCGACGGAAATCTACTCGAACTTTGACTACGAGCAGTCCCTCTTTCCCAGGTTAGTCCATCGAGCGAGAAACGGGAAACATTGGCGAGCAGATAATGGCCGCGCAAAAACTGGCTCGAGACGAGCGCGCGGGAAATGACTTCAGCGGGAAACAGATGACTCATCTATCAATTCATATAATTTAGAAACGTTTTGCAGCCTAAGCTGTAAAACGCAGTTAATGGAACATGACACTCAAAAGTGCGTTTGATAAATTAGCATTTTATCTCGTTAATGCGCGCATGCGCAAACGAGATATAGGTATGAGTATAGATACATGTAGAAATGGTGTCCCTTAGTTGTTAACTTTTGTCCGGGGTGTTACTTCTTTATACAAGCTATATAAGGGCATTAAGGATATGGTTGGTAATACCGGTTAGGATTTCAAGAAGGGCGTCGCACACCGCCACTAAAATTTTTAGGGAGTACCGCCGGACCTATTGTTAATTTCCCTAGGGAATTGGCATGTCATGATGTTATTAACTTTCACCCATCAATCTTTCAAATGTGTTTTTAAGGTTACAGTGTACCTTCGGAGGTGTCTCCAGTATAACAGCTCTAGCGTCTTAAGATTACACTTAATATACCTAAACCCAGATAGCAAATTAAAGCTTATAGAGCTGGCTATCTAAATATGGAAACCATTTGGTAATAAAATGAATTGTCGAATTTTTTACGACGTCTAAATTCGAACGTCCGAATCAGCTTTAAAACGCTATAGCTCAAAGCGATTATTGTATTTTGCTAATTTGATTTGTTCTCGGGTTTCCGGACACGAAGCGCTAAAAATGATGTCGGCGATTTCCCATATTCAATTGCAGTGAAAAGTTACAGAATATTTTCGAAAAAGGGAGAAAAAAAAATTGGAGTGATCGCACGGAAATGGCTCTTGAGGAAAAAGTTTTCGGAAATAAGAAATTCGCCGACACGTTTTTGTTGATTATATGTTAGCCTAGCTTATGTCCAAATTTGAGGAAAATCGAACAAATTCCCTTTGAGTTGTATCTCTTTAAAGTGTCCCCTACAAGCGAAAAATTAACTTTGAGAAAACAGCGCTTAAAAAAAACATATCGCTTCATAAACAAACTCCGCCCGCAAAAGTTATATCGTTTTTCACTATTTTTCGATAATTTTTTTTTGGATGAAAGTTCATTCTCAGAATGAACTTTCATCCATAAAAAATTATCGAAAAATAGTGAGTACCTTCAGATCGAAAATTTATTGAATTTTTTTTTGGCGTCAAAATAAAGTTTACCGTAAACTTTATTTTGACGCCAAAAAAAAATTCAATAAATTTTCGATCTGAAGGTACACTGTAACCTTAAGTGGAGGTGTCCGAGACGGGTTAATGTTCAAGAAATTTGTGTTTTTCTTGTCAATCATTTGTCGTAAAGCCGTTAGTGCTCCATTAGTAGGGTAAAAAGGGTTAAATGAGTGTTCATTGCGAAACGCAGTTTGAGAATTTCACGGTGTATTTTTAAAATGAATACAGACGTTTTGAGGAAGTTAAATCCCGCGGGAAAGTTTGTGTTTTCGTATGAGCGATAATATAATAAATTCAGCTATGATCAATCTGAGCGAAATAACGAAATATAATATCAAATTTATTGAACACTGTTGAGAGATTGGGCAGACTGTAAAGTATAAATGGCTTATGTCATGTTCAATTCTCGCCCAGAGCGCAGAGTGAGTTTTTGTGTTTAGTTAAATATACGTATTACATTCGTTTACCAGTAAAATTTTATTCCTGAACTTTGTTTCTTTTTGTGTTGACAGTTTGTCGTGATTTTTGAGGAAAGAAGTAATTAGTAACTTCAATTTCTTTAATGAATGGCTAAATGTTGAGCTCTCATGATTATGCAATAGTATGCAAGAGAGTTCAGATTTTGCTGATTTTGCTAAGTAGAAATCTTTCGGTTTGATTATGCAAGAGTATGGAAGAGCAAGATAGCACGAATGTTGGGTTATGTTCTATTTTGGAATACTGAATCATTGCCATTACGGTATGATTATGCAATAGTATGCAAGAGACGTCATAATTTTGCTGATTTAGCTAACTAAAGTTTATCATTTTGTTCAAATGTACAAGTTTTTATTTTGTGCAATTCACTCTATAATTTCATTAACTTTTCATATCTCGCGTTACGGCTTTATTAAACCATGCAAATGCCCTCCGGCGGAGGGAGGGTAGCTAAAATTACAGCAGCTTGTATGGCAAACGCTCGCTAAAAGAAACTAACGCTCTGGATTTATGGATCACACATTGATCATTACATTCCTCGCATAACATAATTTCCTACCGCAAAGATAACGCCGGAATTTTAAACTACCATATTCTAAAACCCCGGTCTAAAACATAGTTTATCCACCACAAGGAATGGCTTTGACCTCTCAGGGCATGTTATCATGATATGTTTCTTATTTCTCGTTTAATAATATACATGAAAAAATTACTCAATTCTGATTGGCTAAGAGCAGTGCAGTTTAAGTGTAACACCAGTGCAAAAAGTGTAACACCAGTGCAAATTACAAATAAAAAAAATTGATGCAAAAATGTTTTGCCAAAACATTTTTTGCCAAAAACAAAACGAAAACAAATTTACCAAAAACAATTTTTGCCAAAAAAAAAATCCCCCCCCCCCACCCCCAAAAAAAAAATTGATCCAATTTTTTTTTTTTTGTATAAAAAAAAAGGCGGCCGGTACCGACCGAATACGGAATGAAATGTTAAAAAGTGGCCGTCATTTCTTGTTGACCTCTCTGAAAAAAATATTCAATCTTATACTCGAGGCAGGAACCTTTCCGGATTGTTGGTCCATGGGACTGATTACTCCTATCTTTAAATCAGGGGAAAAATCAAATCCGAATAATTACAGAGGCATCTGCGTAACCAGCTGTCTAGGAAAACTATTTACAGCTCTTTTAAATACCAGACTTCACAATTTCGTCAGAAGTCAGAATTTATTACATCCCTCACAAATTGGATTCCTAGAGGGGTATCGAACAACAGATCATATTTTCTCTTTACGTACCCTAATTGATAAATATATTACCAATGCTAACAAAGGAAAACTGTTTTGCTGTTTCATAGATTTTCAAAAGGCCTTCGATTCTATATGGCATGATGGACTGCTTTCTAAGCTGATTTCTTATAAAATGGGTGGACGCTTCCATCAATTAATAGCAGAAATGTACTGCAGATCCAAATGTGCCATAAAATGCGGAAATCAAAGAACAAAATTTTTCGACTACAACAGGGGTGTAAGACAAGGATGTATCCTCTCCCCCTTGCTATTTAATTTATATCTGAATGACATTCCTTTTCTTTTAGACAACTCATGTGATACTGACTCAATTATTCTGCCAAATGGGCTTCCGCTAAATTGTTTATTCTATGCAGATGATTTAGTTTTAATATCCCGAAGTGCTTCCGGCCTTCAAAAACAAATCGACATCCTCCAAAACTATGTCGACAAATGGCTCTTGAAAATAAATCCTCATAAAACAAAAGTATTAATTTTTCAAAAACAGAACCGTAAAGCCACCCGGGAAAAATATTCTTTCTTTTTAAATGGTAACCAAATTGTCAATTCTCCTGAATACACCTACCTAGGGACAACTTTCAATTCGAATGGGAGCTTTGCCACCTCCAAAAAGAATTTAGTAGAAAAGTCCAGACGTTCCGTATTTGCTTGTAAAAGATATATTAAATTCAACAAACTTTCTATATCCAAATGTAATTTCTTGTTTGATGCCTTATTTGCCCCCGTTCTTCTATACAGCTCGGAAGTATGGGGAGCATATGATAGCCTCAATCTCAAAAAATGGGAGAAAGACCCCATTGAGCGTTTTCACTCACAGTTTTACAAATCATACCTTGGTCTAAACAGAAGAGCACCAAACGTCGCTGCACGAAATGAAACTGGAAGACTCCCTCTCAAATTAAAAATCTTCTCTAATATAATAAAGTTTTGGCTTCACCTACTAAAGCTTCCGAGCTGAAGCGTTGCTGGACAATGCATGCCTTCAAATATCAACCCAATTGGCAGACTCTGGAAAAAAATCCTTCATGCTTACAATGTATGATATGCTGAAACAATATAGTAATAGTTTTCACTCTGACTTCCAAGCTATGATTGATACTAACGGGGATGAACTAAGAACTAAACAGTACCGATCCAAAGTAATTGAAAACTTTAAAAATGACTTAAAAATTCATCAATATGAGATGATCAAATGTAACAAGAAACTTACATTTTACTCTATATTCAAAACAGATGTAATTACCTCTAACTCACTTGAACTCATTACAAACCAGAAACATCGGCAGGCAGTAGCAAAACTTAGGGCAGGTAATCATAACCTAAGAATTGAAACTGGAAGACATTCCATCCCTAAACTCCCTGAGCATCTGAGAATCTGTCAATACTGCAGCTCAAATGAAGTTGAAAACGAAGCACACTTCATTTTATTTTGCAATAAATATGACACAATTAGAAATTCTCTGGTAGAAGACAGCATTAGCAAATATCCCGAATTCGTTTATTTAAATGCTAATAACACAATAGTTTTTCTCTTTAATAGCACCGATGCTTTTATTTGTAAAAGATTAGGTCACTTCATTTACGAAGCTTTTTCATTAAGAAATGAACCATCAGTTACAAGAATTGTAAATCAACTGATTTTGTTACTTTAATTTTATACTTTTGCTTTTGTTTTTATATGCAATACCATTTGTAATTGGGAATGCAAATAAACTGTTGTTGTTGTTGTTGTTTGTATAATTATTATACGAAGCGGCTCGTGCAATTTGAGCTTTTTGAAAAACTCACTCGTGCAAATTAATCCCAAATTGAACTCGAAACCGTATGATTACCTATACAAAGCAAGCAAGAAAATTGCTGGTAATATTAAAAAGAGCACTTTAGAAAGGGAACAGTTAAAATAAGAGGCGCTTTTCTTGGCCTTGTATATAAAATTAATATGAAATATGGTGAATTTTGTTCGGCCGACGAGCGTTGTTTATGTTTGATCTTAATTATATAAGGTCACCACTGATGCTCAAATGCTCATTTTTTTTTGGCAGCATACATGTCAGCCACACTAACATTACTATGAATAAACTAATCACGACAGAGCGAAGGAGCGCCAAGCGTGAGTAATAATTAAGTATTTAGTTGTTAAAACGAGCAAGGATATTGGTGCTAATTCACAACAAGAAGAAATTAAATCTGACGAAAAGTTTAAATTAGCCTTCTTACATTTTCGCTGTATATTTAAGAGCCAATGTCTGAAATTTTCGAAAATCGGGCGTCACTCACAAAATTTCGGATTTCTTCATATTTTGCCCAAATAATCTCTATAGTGAAGTATTTTCAAAAATAACATTAAAAATTGTAACGGCGTTTTATTTTTTTCGAAAACGGGCAAAGTTTGAAAAACGGCAAATCGGCGGCCTTTCAGTTGTGAAACTGGCGAAAAATTACACATTTTCATCTCGCTCGTACAGAAAAACGCGATACCATACATAAATAAAATGTGGCCACAACATAAACACGCTCTTGTTCTTCACACTACTGTTATTTACTTTGGATTAGCAGTTGAAATAAGAATATTTCGGCCGTTAGAAAAAACATGATTTCTTCCATTTTAAAAATTAACAAATTTGAACCAATTTCAACGCCGTGGAAACCCAATTGGTACGTTGAGTTTGAAAACAAAATTAAGACGGTCTTGAAGCACAACTTCTGTTGTTTACTGTGGTGAAATATTTCTGGCGGCACTTTAAAAGTGCGCCGTCGAGAGACCAAAATGTGAAGGGTAGTTTGACACCAGGAGAACTTGTGACACGAACCTGAGCGCCGCCACTACGCACCAAATGTTTATCGCTAAAAATAGTTCCTTTGAGATAGAGCTTTTTTCAGAATCGTAAACACTTTAGAAGAACTTTATCTATCCTTTGCTAACTTAAAATGATATCTTTTAAGCAGTTTGTTGGGATACGGAGTAGAGACACGAACCCCGGGACACGAACATCGATCATGTTGTGCGACCTTACAAATAACAGCGATCAACACTTAATACCCGCTTTTTCATCAGAAAATTAAACTGACCCGAACCTTGAATTGCGTTTATAATAAAGACATCCTGCACTCCGATCCATTATATTGCTGTGTTTGGAATATCTGAGCCTTGTAGATCATATCATAGCGTTATTTACTCCAAATTTGTTAAAACAACAGTCGCTAAATGACAGTTCGGAAGTTTCCCACAATGTGTTGCAAAGAGATTGCGTGACGCGTAGCACACTGTAATTTGCTGCCTGCTTATGGTATCGGTAAAGGAAAGAACATTAATTGCCGTGGAAAAGTCACAGGAGTAACGTCCGGAAATGTATAAAGTCTGTTTCCTTCGTTTTGGTACAATTTTAATTAATGTTCAAATCGTCTTTCAGGTATATTTGGTAGATAAATATACAAGTCATTTATGGGGGGGGGGGGGGGGGGGGGGGGGGGTGTCACCCTTTCACTACGCCCCTTGCCGGCTCTTTTGCGATAACACACCGCCTTTATTTTGCTACGAAGTTATGTTTTCAATACTCTTATAAACTAATTTCGATTTTGAGGTGTCAATTGCAATACTGCATTATATTGACGGCTAGTTGGGAGAAAATATATTCCGTATTGGGCGGAGTCGCGAAGCGGCGGAGCCCCGGGGACGGAGCCCAGTACGGAATATATTTTCTTCCAACGCCGTCAATATAATGCAGTATTAACGCGCGCCTTAAAATCGAAATTAGTTTTGTCTAGATTTTTGAGACGTCAATACGACTTTATATTGACGTCTCAAAAGCAAGCAAAAGTATCTGAGAATAGTGATACTATTACAGATGTGAGCTACAGCTGGCTGTCAGTTCTGTTTTCGGCTGGTGGGTCTAAAGCTGTTTCTGTGACATCTCCACCGCAAGTTACAGTCTCAACAGCCACGTCCGATGACAAGGAAAACAGTCCTGAACGTCCAACATCCAATGTATTTTCATATCCACAGGAAGGCTGCATCCCGGGGAGGGGCGGGGGGGGGGGGGGGGGGGGGGGGGGGTGTACTTCCGAAAAATACCTATACGGGTATGTGCCGCCTAACGGGGTCGTAATTTTGGGACTCCTGGTCTAGAACGAACGGGTATCCATTTTAGAGACATTTCCTAGAACGAGGTATAATATTTCGAACGCACGAAAGCTTCATAAGATGGTGAATAAAGAAATTGTAGATCGTGACTTTATCGTCTTTATCTTCTGTTTGAAATCAAAGCAATTATGTTGCTGATTTATGTGGAAGCAGAATTGTCGTATTTTGATGTATAAGTCGAACAAACAAAGAAATAACTTTTTTTAAAAAATGGGCTATTGAAAGTTACGCAATTTCTACGAAATCTAAATTAAATACTGCGCAGGAAATTCCAGAAGTGGTGTTGACCTTGGAATTGTCTAGTTACACGCCCACTTGTACTCCTAACCAGAATCTGACTTTCAACGTCCACAAGGCCGTGAACAATCAGGGATAGGCGGCTGACAGCCCAGCGAGCTTCGAGGCTCTGCCATCCGAGATCGCATATCATTTTCCGTATCATTTTTCTAGAATCAGAGTGTTAAAAATTGACCTATTTTTAGAATGGAGTAACATTTTGAGTGCAAATTCTTTCTAAAACGGGGTCTAAATTTGAAGACCCGGGCGGCACATACCCAGCCAAGAATATCCGAGTACCCCCCTAGCCTGCGAGCAAGCTCTCGGGGTCGGGACCGGGTTCGCGGTTTGGGAGGGGAGGAGGCCCCCCGAACCCCTTCCTCCCAACCCCTAAGAACGAGAGCCTTGCCTGCAGGCTAGTACCTCCCGGGGGCTGCATCAAAGTGTTTCAACGGCCGTCCGACCTGTAACGCCATCTGTCATTAAAAGCCTGCTCCAGGTCACCGGAGAGGCACCCCCTAATGAACCTGGCCAAACAACAGTATGCCACCCTCCTCAGCGAAAGCGTTGCACTTCTTCCTTTCTTTCAAGCTCAGTTAGCAGCCCAAACAAAGGCCAAAGCCTAAAGGCGGGCTGGGCGCTAAAGGAAATGGAACAGCCCTTGCTACCAATTCAATGAAAAGCAGAAAGCCTACCTGGAGGCTAAATTTACTATTGGTCAATCCACAGACAGGAAGGTCGACCCGGATGTAGTTACAAAAGAAATGCGTCGTGCCCGTGCCCGGCAGTGATGAAAAAAGCGCCATCGATGGCCCTCCTTGAAGATTTTGAGGATAGTTGCCCTTGTAAAGCTAGAAAATGGAGGGCCAATGTAATGCAAGATTGCTAACCACTTTTACAGTTTTATTTTCTCTTGTAAGAAGATTGAAGAAGCCTTGTGTGATGCATGATTTGTTTTCCGCCTTGAGGCTGTGCAAGAATTTTTTTTTCGAGATTATTCCATACTTTTCTTTCGCTCGCTGTGAACGATTTTTTTTTCTCTACTTTTGCTGTGCAGGAATTTATTTACAACAATGGAGTGCATGATTGGCTTGATCATAAACGCAATTCAAGGCTCGGGTTAGTTTAATTTTCTGATGAACTATTAACGGAAAGCGGGTGCAATAGTGGCTAAAAGAAAAAAATATCTTTGAATTTCACTTTTGTTTTCGAAAATATCTTGTATCCTACCGGTAGGCAAGAAATTTTGCTACGCGATACGAACGTCTGTGAAATTTGCCGACTTTGCGGAGCTATATCTCCACTATTTTAAAAGATATCGCTTTTAAACTCGGCTACTTTACTAATTTTGAGATGCTTTTTCCAGTAGTGTCGATGGATTTTTGCTATCAGGCCAATATAAAAATTTGGAAAAACCGTGATAAGGCCTATTGCTCGTGTAGATGGAGAATAGTGGATAATTTTTCCTTGTCAAGGAAAAGCCGGCATGCTAGCTTTTCCTTGACAACGAAAAATTGTCAAGTCAGAAATTTGCTCGTGTAGACGGACAACAAGGAAAATGTGGCAAGGATATTATTGATTTACGCATTGCGGGCACAACCGAAACTTAGGGACCGTTCATTATTTATGGGAGGGAAGGGGGGGGGGGGGGGGGGGGGGGAATGGGTGAGAAATTAACAAATTTTCCATTTTTTTTTCATGTCCCCCCCCTTAGTGAATCTGGATTTTTTCAGGTTCCCCCTGTTCTGTTGGGGAAGAATTTCAATACCCCCTCCCCCCACTATTAATCTGATTTCTATAAAATAAAAGTTGTATTGTATGTATCCATACCGTATTTTTGTGGGGGCATGATGATGTAGTGGCTAGCGCGTTGGTTTTCAGATCTAAAGTAGGTGAAAATTTGGGGGTGAATGTATTGCTGTCTTAATATTAAAAACTGTGCTTCTAATATCATATTTAGTTTTAAGCATATAGGTGTAAATTTGGGATATGATGGGCCTGGGGTACGATAGGAATGAGGATATGGCGATGGGAATGGGGATATGGAGGAGACATAAATCTGTATAAACCAGACATAATCTAGTATAAACCAGACATAAAAGCAATAAAATCATAACATGTTGTAATAGGAAATGAAAAAAAGTTTAGAACTAATTTTCAGTAAATTTATTAATAAATAGTTATTACAACTTATGGCATTTTGACTCTTGTGTGGTTTTCTTTATCGAAGCAATTCAACCACTTGGTCCACTGTGCATTTGAAGAACTAGAGTTATTAAGACTTTAATAGTTGTTTATTACTATCACAACCAAGACTCAGCTGGGCTATATAAAGATTTATTGCAATATACAAAACCACTGCTACTGAGCAACCCAGAAACCGGGAGTGGTGCACGTGGGTCACGGTGGGCTGACTCACTTACAAGGATGACAAAGGACGAACTGATAACTACAAGATACTACTTACAGTTCTTCAACTTAATGTCCACGTAGCAGATTTTAGGAAAATTCCTTTGGCTAGGGTTACAAATACTAAATAACACTTTTAACGTCAATCACTAAAACCCTCAGTTTAACACTGTTACAATCCAGTAATACTGTATGTTTAATGGTGGGTTAAAACTTTAAGTAATGTCGTGTACAATTATGGCAGTACCAAATAAAGAAATTAAAATTATAAATCATGCTCCATGACTGCACCAAAATACTGTGCAAAGCTGTGCTCTTTAATAGAAGAATCATAGAGAGCCTAAAGGCTCCCAGCCATGAAATCTGGGGTGCGCTGCTCTTATTGGTACACTGCAGGAGCTTATTACTGTACTGCACGAGCAATAAAAATTGGCAAGTAAACTTGTCAAGGAAAAATTGCTCGTGTAAATGGGGCTTAAATAACACTGACCTGAAACCTTTTCCACGGCAATGTTCTTTCCGTGACCGATACCATAAGCACGCAACAAATTCCAGCGTGCTACGCGTCACGCAATCTCTTTGCAACACATTGTGGGAAACTTCCGAACTGTCATTTAGCGACTGTTGTTTTAACAAATTTGGAGTAAATAACGCTATGATATGATCTCAGCAATATAATGGATTGGAGTGCAGGGTTGTCTTTATTATAAACGCAATTCAAGGTTCGGGTCAGTTTAATTTTCTGATGAAAAAGCGGGTAAGTGTTGATCGCTGTTATTTGTAAGGTCGCACAACATGATGTTCGTGTCTCTACTCCGTATCCCAACAAACTGCTTAAAAGATATCATTTTAAGTTAGCGAAGGATAGATAAAGTTCTTCTGAAGTCTTTACGATTCTGAAAAAGGCTCTATCTCAGGAACTATTTTTATCGATAAACATTTTGTGCGTAGTGTCGGCGCTCAGGTTCGTGTCACAAATTCTCCTGGTGTCAAACTACCCTTCACATTTTGGTCTCTCGACGGGGCACTTTTAAAGTGCCGCCAGAAATATTTCACCACAGTAAACAGCAGAAGTTGTGCTTCAAGACTGTCTTAATTTTGTTTTCAAACTCAACGTACCAATTGGGTTTCCACGGCGTTGAAATTGGTTCAAATTTGCTAATTTTTAAAATGGAAGAAATCATGTTTTTTCTAACGGCCGAAATATTCTTATTTCAACTGCTAATCCAAAGTAAATAACAGTAGTGTGAAGAACAAGAGCGTGTTTATGTTGTGGCCACATTTTATTTATGTATGGTATCGCGTTTTTCTGTACGAGCGAGATGAAAATGTGTAATTTTTCGCCAGTTTCACAACTGAAAGGCCGCCGATTTGCCGTTTTTCAAACTTTGCCCGTTTTCGAAAAAAATAAAACGCCGTTACAATTTTTAATGTTATTTTTGAAAATACTTCACTATAGAGATTATTTGGGCAAAATATGAAGAAATCCGAAATTTTGTGAGTGACGCCCGATTTTCGAAAATTTCAGACATTGGCTCTTAAAATATGTTTTAAGTTATCATGACATCCGTATCGACTCACAACTCATGGATTAACGTGTGAGCTTTTGAAAATGTTCACCTCAGAGGTTCAATGCGTATCTCTTCATACAAAATCTTCAGAGCTCAAGTAATTACCCACGGTAACATTACCATGAACAAGCCAAACACAAAAGAGAGGGCAGGAGTACGCGCCAAGATTTTATTACCTCTTACCAAAATGAGGGGTGTTTCTTGGTGTTGCGGAAGCCATTGTTGGTTAGCTTTTGTGTTGTGGCGTGGGTATTGTTTAGTGTCCTTTGAATCTTTTGTTTTACGTCATTTGGTGATAACACCATCCGTAACACCAAGAAACTACCAAAATGAGCAAAAGCAAAAACATTGGTGATAATTAATGTCTACTTTGAGGAAAGATTACGGCAAATATGATTCGACTTCAGAAGAGTTCAATAGTCACGGTGAACTTGAGACGACTAATTTCGGGATATTTGCATCTTCGATCGACGTGTTTAAATGGGCGCAATTCCGTAATGATTTGCGTCTGTAGAGACATTAAAATATGGGCGAGTGTCGCTTGAGCAGTGATAAAAGAAAAAACAATAGAAAAATTCAAGTGGTCGCGGTCGCTTACGAGAGGCCATTGGACTATAGTGATTTGACGGAAGAAATGTGGTATTTTGAAAAAGTGGTCAAATAGGAGAGGTTGTCGCTTGTGAGAGGTTTGGACTATAGTGATTTGACTGGAAAAAATTTGGTATTTTGGAAAAGTGGTCAAATAGGAGAGGTGGTCACACCTGAAGGTTCAACAGCTGCATATTTCAGTGTAAAATACATGTTTTGTATTTTACACTGAAATCTATAAAAGATGTTGAAGTCTTCGTCCTCGGATAGATTATTCCACATCTCTGTTACAGAATATTTCAAAAAAGTATGATATAAAATCAAAGATGCTCTCAGAACCGTACCTTTTTGTATTAGCTGAGCCCACTGTGAAATCTCTGAAGCTGTCTGATCTTTCTTGGCCGATCTGAATGTTCTAACCCTGCAGCATCGAAAGGTGCAAGTTAAATGCAAACTGAAGCGTTATCTGATCTTCATCAAAACGCTTAAAAAAGGTCACTGACCAGGCGTTGCTTGAAGTTTTAAATGGTCCTTTGTTAATATCTTAGAACATCCTGTCATCGTTCCGTTTTCTTTCTGTTCTTTTACCCTCCCTGCTTTACTAACTACGGTGTTCGCCAGAGTACCACTCAAAAAAAATTATCGCTTTTGATTCTTTTGTTGTGTTCTTATTGGGTATAACTGTCTTGAATTTGGAGCTTTGCAGGTCCTTTGCATCAGTGACCAACAAGATAACATAATCATCTATAACATAACGTTATATTATGTATTTAGTTTTTATGGCAAATCGAGACTACTATGTACAAGTTCTCACAGGGAGTGGGGAGGGGATTAATATTGCGTGACCTTTATAAGACGGTTCGGCCGGCACGAACACTGAGTTTGTCTGAGTTTTTGAAGTTATATTTCTCGAGGGTTCTGCGTTTTCGAGGTCGAGGTCTGAGGTCTGTGTTTTCAAGACAGGCGAAGCGAACACAAGTTTCGTGAAAGGAAATATGTATAAAAGATTTTCTTTCGCTTTTCAAGTTAATTAACTTGAAAGAAAGCGACTTTCACATATAAATCTCCTGCCTTCCTCGCCGGAAATCTACTCGAACTCTGGAAATCTACTCGAACTTAGACTACGAGCAGTCCCTCTTTCCCAGGTTAGTCCATCGAGCGAGAAACGGGAAATATTGGCGAGCGGATAATGGCCGCGCAAAAACTGGGGCGAGAGGAGCGCGCGGGAAATGACTTCAGCGGGAAACAGATAACTCATCTATCAATTCATATAATTTAGAAACGTTTTGCAGCCTAAGCTGTAAAACGCATTTAATGGAACGTGACACTCTAAAGTGCGTTTGATAAATTAGCTTTTTTAAAAATTGGGGTTGTGGATTTAAGTACACTTCTACTACTCCTTAATTAAAGTGTTTGTTATTCCTTGTTGTTTTTCCTTGTTGGAAGTTGTTCCTGTAACTTGAAATAATGGCACAAGTCCAAATGACGTGCTCGAATGAAGTGGAAAGAATTTTAGAACTTCCCTGCGATCGAGTTTCCTGTCTTAATGTTTCTGAAACTGAGAGGGCTTTAAATCGATCGATAGTGAAACACAAACGAATAACTTGATCTGGCGCTGTATTGGGCAGAGCGGATAAAAGAAAAAACAATAGAAAAATTCAAGTGGTCGCGGTCGCTTACGAGAGGCCGTTTGACTATAGTGATTTGACGGAAGAAATGTGGTATTTTGAAAAAGTGGTCAAATAGGAGAGGTTGTCGCTTGTGAGAGGTTTTGGACTATAGTGATTCGCATGGAAAAAAATTGGTATTTTGGAAAAGTGGTCAAATAGGAGAGGTGGTCGCTTACGAGTTGTTTAGACTACAGTCATTCGACTGTAAGAAATTTGGTATTTTGGAAAAATAGTCACTTAGGAGAGGTGGTCGCTTACGAGAGGCCGTTTGACTATAGTGATTTGCCGGAAGAAATGTTGTATTTTGGAAAAGTGGTCAAATACGAGAGGTGGTCGCTTGTGAGAGGTTTGGACTATAGTGGTTTGACTGGAAGAAATTTGGTATTTTGGAAAAGTGGTCAAATAGGAGAGGTGGTCACACCTGGAGGTTAAACTGCACATTTCAGTGTAAAATACATGTTTTGTATTTTACACTGAAATCTTTAAAATATGTTGAGGTCTTCATGTCCTCGGATAGATTATTCCACATCTCTGCTACAGAATATTTCAATAAAGTATGATATAAAATCAAATATGCTCTCAGAACCGTACCTTTTTGTATTAGCTGAGCGCACTGTGAAATCTCTGAAGCTCTTTTTCTTGGCCGATCTGAATGTTCTAACCCTGCAGCATCGAAAGGTGCAAGTTAAATGCAAACTGAAGCGTTACCTGATCTTCATCAAAACGCTTAAAAAAGGTCACTGACCAGACGTTGCTTGAAGTTTTAAATGTTCCTATGTTAATATCTTAGAACATCCTATAATGTTTCCGTTTTCTTTCTGTTCAGTTTAACCTCCCTGCTTTTACTACTACGGTGTTCGCCAGAGTACCACTCAAAAACAGTTATCGCTTTTGATTCTTTTGTTGTGTTCTTATTGTGTATAACTGTCTTGAATTTGGAGCTTTGCAGGCCCTTTCCATCAGTGACCAACAAGATAACATAATCATCTATAACATAACGTTATATTATGTATTTAGTTTTTATGGCAAATCGAGACTACTATGTACAAGTTCTCACAGGGAGGGGGGAGGGGATTAATATTGCGTGACCTTTATAAGACGGTTCGGCCGGCACGAACACTGAGTTTGTCTGAGTTTTTGAAGTTAGATTTCACGAGGATTCTGCGTTTTCGAGGTCGAGGTCTGAGGTCTGTGTTTTCGAGACACCCGAAGCGAACACAAGTTTCGTGAAAGGAAATGTGTATAAAAGATTTTCTTTCGCTTTTCAAGTTAATTAACTTGAAAGAAAACGACTTTCACATATAAATCTCCTGCCTTCCTCGCCGGAAATCTACTCGAACTCTGGAAATCTACTCGAACTTAGACTACGAGCAGTCCCTCTTTCCCAGGTTAGTCCATCGAGCGAGAAACGGGAAATATTGGCGAGCGGATAATGGCCGCGCAAAAACTGGGGCGAGAGGAGCGCGCGGGAAATGACTTCAGCGGGAAACAGATAACTCATCTATCAATTCATATAATTTAGAAACGTTTTGCAGCCTAAGCTGTAAAACGCATTTAATGGAACGTGCACTCAAAAGTGCGTTTGATAAATTAGCTTTTTTTAAATTGGGGTTGTGGATTTAAGTACACTTCTACTACTCCTTAATTAAAGTGTTTGTTATTCCTTGTTGTTTTTCCTTGTTGGAAGTTGTTCCCGTAACTTGAAATAATGGCACAAGTCCAAATGACGTGCTCGAATGAAATGGAAAGAATTTTAGAACTTCCCCGCGATCGAGTTTCCTGTCTTAATGTTTCTGAAACTGAGAGGGCTTTAAATCGATCGATAGTGAAACACAAACGAATAACTTGATCCGGCGCTGTATTGGGCAGAGATAAAGGGAAAAAACAATAGAAAAATTCAAGTGGTCGCGGTCGCTTACGAGAGGCCGTTTGACTATAGTGATTTGACGGAAGAAATGTGGTATTTTGGAAAAGTGGTCGCTTAGGAGAGGTGGTCGCCTACGAGAGGCCGTTTGACTATAGTGATTTGACAGAAGAAATGTGGTATTTTGGAAAAGTGGTCGCTTAGGTCGATCTCGAGCTATCGTTGAAGGCTTTAAATGATATGGCAAGACCACAGCGACAAAACGTTAATAGGAGCCGGATCTGTTGTAGACCTGGCGTGAGAGAGAGCTCTCTCACGCGAACGCCCCTAGCGGTCGGGAGCGATGAGAGGCGGCTGTATTCGCAGGCTAGAATAATAGACCAATTTCGATATATTAAAATTCATACTTGGCTCCGAGGCTTAGGAGAATAAAACAAAAGAAATCACATCGAGGTTTAGGGATGAATAATTTATTTCTTTTGTTTTATTCCCCTAAGCCTCGGAGCCAAGTATGAATTTTAATATATCGAAATTGGTCTATTGAAACTGTCAGAAATCATAGAATTTTCCATTGTTTAATATTAATTTAAAAAAAACCCTAGGTTTGTGACGTCATAAAACTGTGATGTCACAATTATTTCATCGCTTAAATTATAGTTTTGGAGGAGAGACTCTAAAATCTAAAACGATTTTTAATATTGATCAGTTTACTTTACCAAGTTCTTAGCTTTACTTAAAAACAATTGAAGAAAAAATACGATAGGAGTTGATTTTATAGGAAATGTATTGTTCTGGGTTGGGGGGGGGGGGGGGGGGAGGGGGGGACATTTGCATAGCGAGTTACTGTTTTCGGTATGTTAGTCCCCTAGTCAAGCTCTCAGCTTTCAATTGATATATTTGGTGGTATGAAATTAGAAACTTATATTTATTGTATGTGTATGTCAGTAATACGTTCCAAACCTTATTCTGGTAAGTCCCTCGGATTTCTTTCTCCATGTCCTGCCCTTGGGAGCACATGCTTGATCAAACGGATTAGTTTTGTGGGCAAACGCCGTACCATCTAAATAAAAAGAGACCTGATCCGTCCAAAAGTGGTTATCGCGATAGGTTTTTCGGCAGTGTTTCACAAAGGCCAGTCTTTTCTTTAGGTCATCTTTCCTTAAAAGCGCCTTTTTCCTCGCTGGCAATTAGAAATAGCCTTTTTCCTTTAAAAACCTTGTCACTGTCCGAACAGAAACATCAGAATTACAAACTCCAGCCCTTTCCATGATACGCTTAGCGCTAAAGTTGCCAGCTTCATTGCGAGGATTTAGGCCATGCACCTGAGAATCAGACGTTCTTGTTTATCAGTTAGCTTTCTCCGTCGACCTCTCCTCAAAGTAGTGGTCGTTGTTTTTAGAAGAATTTTCTTCGGACGCTTTTCTTCGCTTATTCTCAAAACACTACTGAATGAAACATTACAAATATCTGCCACTTTACGAAGTGACAGGCCTTGAATATGCCTCAGGTAAAAGACACGAGCGCGAATGTAAATATCAATGTGACCTTTAAACACCATGCATAGTGTTTGCATGAAATTGAAATTGTTTTAAAACCTGCGAATTAGCTGTTGTTATTATTATTTGTTTTTATTTATTTATTTATTTATTTATTTATGCAAAACATTTACGTAACAAGCAGATTTAAATGGTTACAATACAAAGGAATACATGACAAGATGTTACAACAATACACTACACTAGACATTCCGAGACTGGGTTGGCATTTGCGATTTCAATTTTTGTTTATAGTCTGAAGCTGCACTAATCATTTAGTAACTCTATATAGTAGTTAACAATATATTTTAAATTATATAATACTTATGTTTTATTTTACAGAGGGGATTTTTCTAGATGAAATCTACAGTTTAATTTAACTACAAATTCCTCTAAAGATAGGTTTTTCTGTGCTAGTTTTTGGGTATAGAGGTAATATTTAGCAAAGAGGAGAGTACAGTTTAAGTTATTGGTAATCAGGTCAGTCTTGGAGGCGGAGCTCGTGTCGAAGAGAATTTCCGTTGGGGATAAGGAGCAAGAGCTGCCATTTTCTTTGTTAAACCACTTAATAACTTCCAAGAAAAACTCTTTAAACCAGTGACAATTTGAAAAAGTGTGAATAATGGAATCATTTTCGCGACAGTAAATGCAAAGCATATCATTTTTAATACCAAATAAATGCAGTTCTCTTTTTGTAACAACTATTCGCACCATGTCTGTAAATCTCTCTCCCACTTTACGCTTGCCTTCAATACTTGCTTGTCCTTATTTATCAAAAGCCAGTAGTAATCCCTGTTTTTTAATTTAAGTAAATTTATGGTAGTATCCCGAGACAGCTGAAACTCATATTCTGAAAGAAGAATAGTTTTATCTAGGCATTTTATCCTTGCCTTAATAATGAGGGTCTGAGGTATTGCAGATACAACTTGCATGTATGTTAGGAAATTACAACTGAGTTCGTATTTTCGGATAAACTCAGCGTAAGGGGAGAATTTTTCCATCCGCTTTCAACAGATCGTGGATAAAAATAATATTACTACTGAACCAGCTCCGATAAAAGATGGTTTGACTGTTAATTCGAATTTCTTTGTTATTAAATAGAATCAATTCCTGATCGGATTCTGGATTATAAGGTGCTTTAAGTTCAGAGAAATATAGTAAGATCTGCTTGTAGAAGTTCGGGAATTTTGCCTGCTCGAGGAACTTTTCATCATAGTTACAGTGCAACAGGAATTTTAAGCCACCATATTTATCAAAATAATAGTTTGGTATAACCTTCCAGGATTCACTGCCCATTTGGTCGTTTATTAAAATCTCGAGATCCATGCCAATTTGAGTGATTTGGACATAGTTTCTATGCTAGGCACACGTAGACCTCCATTGTCGTAGTCTTGAAACATGACTTTACGATTGATTTTGTCTTTCTTGTTTTTCCATATAAATTTAAATATTATAGAATTAACATCTTGAATGCATTTTTTAGGGATATCAAGAATCGAAGTAGAATGAACCAGCTGCGAAATGCCAAGGCCTTTAGTTATAAGACATCTTCCAAATAGTGTAAGGTTTCGGGACTGCCAGATGCCATGAATAGTATCTATTTTTTGAATTTTTTCTTTAAAGTTGTATTGGTCATTTTTTTTTCATCATAGGATATGAATATCCCTAAGGCTCTTATCGGCTCTTTTGGCCATTTGAATCCGAAAGGTGTTTCTTTGCAATACCTCCAGGGTCCCAACCACATTGCTTTTGTTTTTGATGGATTTAGTCGCAAACCTGATAGGTCACCGAAGTCATTCAATCGTACAATAGCTCTTTGCACGGTGTCCGTGTCCTTGCAAAAGAGAGTGGTATCATCAGCGAATTGGCCTATTTTAAATTCTTTCCGAAAGATAGTTATACCATGTATTTCCTTGTCTTGTCTAATCTTACAAACTAGTAACTCAACTGCAAGAATGAATAAATAGGGGGACAAAGGGCAGCCTTGCCTCACTCCTCTTGATAGCTTAAAGTAGTTGGTACAAAAGCCGTTTTTTAAAACTGCACTTTCTGAATTTTTGTAAAGAGTGGTTATCCATCGTTTGATATTATCACCAAAATTAAATACCGTAATTGTCTTCTGGATGAAATCCCATTCAATAGTGTCAAACGCTTTACGAAAATCAAGTTGCAGAAGTAACCCCGGAATGTTTTGAAGTTTTGTTTGCTCAAGAATATCATTTATCTGCCTGACATTTTGACCTATATACCTCCCTTTTATGAAACCTGTTTGATCTGGATTAATTAAGTGCGTCAAAACTTTTTCTATTCTCCTGGCTACAATTTTGGACGCAATTTTGTAGTCCATGTTAAGTAAAGTTATCGGTCGCCAGTTTGCGAGATCAGCTAGGTCTGAATCTTCCTTTGGGACTAGAGTAACTACACCTCGCTTTTGAGAGATTGACATTTCGCCTTCTTTAAATGCTGCGTTGAAACAATCGACTAAGTCTTGTCCCAACAAGTCAAAGAAACAGTTATAGAACTCCCAGGTAAATCCGTCATCTCCGGGAGATTTTCCACTTGCGAACGTCCGCAAAACATCACTACATTCCTTAAGAGTGATTTCTCCCAGTTCGTCTTGTTCCGTATTTTGGAGTTTCGGTATTTCAAGATTTCTGACAAAATTTTCAAATAATCTGCTTTTATCCTCTACATGGTTTGACGTATATAAATCTCTATGGAAATTTTCAATTTCCAATAATATGTCTTCTTCTTTGGAAATATTATCTCCATCTGGCCGTTTCAGTTCTTTAATTACTTTTCGGTTATAGTTCCGCTTTTCTAGATTAAAGAAATGTTTTGTTGGTTTTTTACCTTGCTCAGTCCATCTAGCTTTAGAACGAAGAATTGAACCTTTTCCCTTGTTTTCATATAAGAAATGAAGTTCCTGTTTTAATCGAGTATATTCCCGTTGCTGAGTTTCGCTTGTATCATCTACATCGACATTTTGAGAGAGGAGATTGTCGAGCTCCTCTAATCGGTCCCCTAGGTCTTGTTCCTTTATACGAAGCTTTTTTTGTTTGTTTTTGGAATAAGGGATTGTAAGCGCTCTTATTTCCATTTTGATAAGTTCCCACTTTAACCTTTTGTCTTCCACATCCGAGTATTTATTTATTATGTTAGGATAATTTTCTTTTATAAGTTTTTTCTATTCTTCATCTTCTACAAGAGAATTGTTGAATTTCCATAGACCCGGTCCGCGTCTTTTTTTCGTAACAGTCAAACTAAGTTTTACTGCTTTGTGATCAGGAGCAATAGAGACTTTTGTACCTATGTGAGACACACATTTGATTAAGGATTGAGCAATAAGAAAGAAATCGATTCGC
Source organism: Dendrophyllia cribrosa (assembly GCA_024195265.1). Taxonomy (NCBI): domain Eukaryota; kingdom Metazoa; phylum Cnidaria; class Anthozoa; order Scleractinia; family Dendrophylliidae; genus Dendrophyllia; species Dendrophyllia cribrosa. Next base: position 12,798,133 of record JAJLRJ010000006.1, on the reverse strand, counting down.
GAGCTGAGATTGAGTGCCTTGGACTCATAAGTGAAACTCAGTTTGCTGGGATTTTGTTTTCTATAGATGTCAACAAGCTCAAGTTCTCTCATCATTGATATAAGATTGTTTCGATAAGTATGTGGCTTCCACGCCGCCCCGCCTATTTTGTCAATGGCATAAAGAACAACATTCCAGTCACCTCCTATAACTAGGTTCCCAATATCAGTGTTGGACATTAAATATTCATGTAAAGAATGCAAAAATTCATTCTGCTGTTGTAAATTGTTTGGAGCATAAATATTACATACAGATAAGTTGCCTGCTTCAGAAGTTATGTCCACTGAGATAATTCTCCCATTTTGGTCTTTGTTGAAGTTGTTAACCGTCTGACCATATAAGGGGTTAATTAAGATACAAACACCTCTGCTATGAATTGAGCCGTGTGAAAAGAAAATGTCACCTCCCCACTCACTCCTCCAAACTGTTTCATCACCTGGTTTTGAATAAATTTCTTGCAGAAAGTAAAATAAACAATTCTGATCTTTCAAAAACCTGAAAATACTTCTTCTTTTAACCTGATTTCTTAACCCTCTGACATTTAATGGCATGACACTTAAATCACCCTGGTAGACTATAGTGGCAAATATAGAGCTTAAAGCTAGGAAAAATGCAGCGAGAAATGGTACTCATTTGGTTTGATTGAATAAAAATTGAATTTTCCCCAGTGGATACAAAAAAACACACACATAAATACAAAAACATGGTACATATACTATGTGGTCGCAGCATTTCTAGCGCTATGGTACTGATTCGATGAGTTAGTATTGATCCATGCTCCCTGAAAAACGAAGTTTCCTAGAAAAAAAAAACTATTCTATGGCGATATATAAGTAGGTCAAAGCTGCAAAATAAGGTCGAAGATAAAACTGATCTCTATTGTTACAAAACCAGGGTTCCATTTACATACAGTTTATCTGGCTCCGATGCGCTAAAGTAGGCCCTGCTTCCTTGCTTCTTAGCAGCTTTTAATTTTGGTAGCATTAAACGTCGTCTGTCGATGAGCTCCTTTGGCAGGTCCTCGTAGATTACGAAATTTGTTCCTTTCAGTTCCTTCGCCTTTTTACGCACCAGTTCACGATCAGTAAATCGAAGAAATCTGGCCAAGATCGGACGGGGATTATTGCTGATCTTTCTCCCATTTCTGTGCACTCTTTGAAACTCGATTTCCCTCGCGTCCCCAATGTGTAATTTTTCCTCCAGAAACTTCCACAGAACCTCACGTGTGTCTTCCGCTCCTTCGCCATCGACGTCCTCATTTAACTCCACAGGGATGTTCACAAATTTGAGGTTTTCTCTTCTACTGTAGGCTTCTAAATACAACAACTTTTGGTTTAATAAACTAGTCTCAAGCTTATATTGTGTTTTTAAATTATTTATATCCTCGTCCGCCTGTTCAACGGAGCCGTTCAAAAATTCTACACTCCTCTCTAGCTTGTGAGTGAGATTGTCGGTCTCATCGTGTTTCGCTTTAAGTTGTGTGATCTCACCATGTAGAGTACTCACCGACATTGCTCTCCAGTTTGGAAACCGTTGCATTTACTTCTTGTAGTTTCACTTCGATCCTATCTAGCTTTTCAAGTTTCTTTTCTAGCGCCCCAAGTCGGGAGAGAACTTGGTCTAATCGCTCGTTTATCTGTTCCGCCATATTCAACGTAGCTAACGCCTCCTCCTCGTCTCCTTCGATAGATTCGTTTCTTGGCTTTTTTTCGTCTGGAGAAGGGCTGCTTTCCTCACTGAATTCGCCGCTACTTTGTCTTCTCTCCTTTCGTTTGGAACTTTTATGTTTGCTGGCCATATAAAGTGAAAGCAACTCGAATTTCGAAGGGAGCTCCACAAAACGTGGCTACACGCTAGCCATGCGCATGCCCTCTAGCTGTTGTTATATAATAAACAAATATAACACTAGAGTATTCAAGCTAAAAGAAAAAGACATTGTTTTAATTTCTACAACTGAATTGAACGTGAATAACCCTGAATTCAACACATAAGCAACGTGACGCAAAAAAACAGATGTGTGAACCTTTGCGTCACAAGTTCTCTCGAAAGTTTCGCTTGAAATTCGCTGATTCGCGAATTAGCTGATTCGCTGATTCGCTGATTCGCGAATCAGTTTCTTGCCCGAGAAACTGATTAGGAAATCAAAATTGCAAAAATACACAAACATATTTGCACAAGGCCACGCGAGTGAAGACAGGACTATAAAATCCAAGTCTTGTTTTGTTTACATAAAATCGCTTTTCAACCTATGTCAGATGAATGAACAAACATGCACATAAAAATGGACAACACCAATCTTCTTTCGAAAAATTGTATTCAAATCTCCATAAGTTTCTGTTTAAAAGCAAAACGCGAACCATTTATAGAGCATCGAGGCGGAGCTGTCTTCGATGAAAGAAATCATGAAACGACTGAATTTGAGCACGTTTTATAAACAATTCTCCAAAACTAACAAGACAAAAAGAGAAAGTCAATCACAGATTGATATCAACATAAATTGCTATCGAAAAATGCAATTTGTTTTACCATTAAGAAATTCTTTACATCTCCGTTTCTTCAGTGAGAAACATATCCCCGCATTGATTAAAACGTATGAAGTTCCTTGAAGTAAGATTTTATCCCTGAAAGCTCTTCTTTTTCCACTATAGCGGCTTCTGAGTATCCCTTAATTAGTATCCCTGTCTTGAGTAGCAAACCGCGAAAAAATGCAGGGAAATAACGACTGTAATTTGAAATGGTTTTCTCCCGCGCTAAACACAGCAAAAGATGCAACTAAAGACGTGACGTGTTGCGTACACACACACACGCACGGACACGCCCGCGAAACATTCCGCTAGTCATGACCATGAAAAATGACGGGCATAGGTTCTATGAGTATGGGGCTCTGCAGCGGGCCTTCGGCCCGCAAGAGCTCCGCTAAAACCTATGTAAAACGAACCTGTATTCAGCGGGCTCCTCTGATAATTGGACGCGGACTCCAAAACTAACCCATTTTGTTACATGAGACCTTTATTAAGGCGGTATTAAGGCGGGACTCAACCGAAATTTCAATTAAATTTTAAGAGGTTTAAAGAAGGGATAGAGGTTTAAAGAAAATGATTTTGGAACACTAACAGACAGTTGATACCCACGCAAGTCAGAGCACCCCAGGTTGCTACAGTAGTGGACTAACTTGGTGTCCGTCTATTAATTATTAATTACAAATTCTAATAAAAACACTAAATCTTCAATATTTCTTATTTCTCTTAACTTTACCAATCCTTTGAGAAAAACTATCTCCTCCCAAACATACCCAAAAAACACCCAAAAATGTTCAAAACACCCCATAACATAGATTCATGGGATGAGCATAGAGTTTTTGGATTGCTTGAAACGTGAACGAGATATTTCCATTAAAGCCATGTCAAGTGGCGGAAAAGTCCCACCTTTAGCGAAAAATTAATAGCGGAGCTCTCGAGGGCCGAAGGCCCGCTCGTTGAGCTCCATACAGAGGAATGTTTCGCGGGCGCGTCCGTACATGTGTGTCCGTCCGAGCGTTGGGCAGGGCTAGCTCGCGGGCGCGTATGACGTCGCGTAACATCCGGGATCTTAGCAATTTTGAAACCAAAGCGAGGCTTTGTTTTTCGCGCGGCTACACGGCCGATGTCACGTCACGTCTTTTGTTGGATTTTTTGCTGTGTTTAGCGGAGAAAACTGTTTGCTTATTACTGAGTCGTTATTTCCCTGCATTTTCCCGTGGTTTGCTGCTCAAGACAGGGATACTAATTAATGGATACTCAGAAGCCGCTATAGTGGAAAAAGAAGAGCTTCCAGGGATAAAATCTTGCTTCGGGGAACTTCATACGTTTTTATCAATGCGAGAGCAATGCGGGGGAGATGTTTCTTCGGATTTCAGAACCGAAGAAGCGGAGATTTAAAGAATTTCCAAGCAGTCGAGGGACTTAAAGGTAAAACAAATTACATTTTTCGATCGGAATTTATGTTGATATCAGTCTGTGATTAACTTTTTCTTTGTGTTCTCGTTAGTTTTGGAGAATTGTTTATAAAACGTGCTCAAATTCAGTCGTATTGATTTCTTGAATTTCATCGAAGTCAGCTCGGCCTCGATGCGCTATAAATGGTACGCGTTTTGCTTTTAAACACAAACTTATGGAGATTTCCGTTTTTATGTGTTTGTTCATTCATTACATAGGTTGAAAAGCGATTTTATGTAAACAAAACAAGACTTGGATTTTATAGTTCTATCTTCACTCGCGTCGCCTTGTGCAAATACGTTTGTGCATTTTTTTTTTTTTTTGCAATTTTAATTTCCAAATCAGTTTCTCGGGCAATTTGTGACACGAAACAGGTGTATTTTATTCGGAAATTAGTCATGATAGTTATTATTCTAGACCGAGAAAAAGTTGTTTTTGTGAACTTTTGTGCGGTCTAAATGTACTGTGCAGACGGTCGCGTAATACTGTTTTTGAGAATTTCTAAAATTGAAAAATAGCCCCGGGTCGTCAATCTTAATTCTTGTTCTTCCGACCTTTCACCTTAGTAAAGCTTATCATCGGCTTTCTGTTCAGAGAGCTACGCTGTTAGGCTCTGGCTATCTATATATATTATTTTTAGAATGCAGTTTTATTAGGTTATTGGATTACTGTTGACTTCGGAAATCGTATTTTGTCATAAACTAGATATATACCTACCGATAATTAAGTGCCAACGAGCAAATGATCTTTGTTTTGCGTGGCAAGGGAGTTATGTTTTTGACAGTTTCGTTGTCCCTTCCTGTTGCGAGGATTATTTAGGAAACTTTATATTCCAAAAACTGATGATACATGTATAAAGGTTTCCGGAGAAGAGAGTCGGCTACAACGCTCCTATGGTCTTTTAAAAGAACCTGCTATAAAATTTTGAAAAGTGTCCCGAGGCACGAGGTTGGGTACATCAAAATGATATGGAAAAAGAGTAATATAATCACCGAATCATCTGCATAAAATTTCAACGCTCTGCTAGCAGCGTATCTTTTTTTGTTGGCTTTTTTTACGCACGAATGTAGTGGTTTGCGTGCCTTCCATATTCACGAAATGGTTAAGAACGCTCTCACCAGGTTGGTGGCTAATATGGGAGCCTGTAAGCCCGAGCCTTTTTTTGCGAGCCTCGAGCCTCTTCCCGCAAGCCTCGAGCCTCCTGTTAAAAATGTAAAATGAAAGGAAATGGAAAGATCATATGGCAAAAAACACAGTGGCTCGCAAGAAGATGCTCGAGGCTCACAAAAAATGGCTCCGGCTCACACATAAGTTACTCTCTGACACCACTTGGTCACACTAAAATCTAAGTAAACATGTTTTTTCATTGGCTTTAATAGTTCCGGCCTTGCAATTGGCGCAAACCAAAGTCTACATTACATTAGGTTACACTTTTTGAGGCTCGATCGAGAATTTTTCTGCATATAACAATTCTTCGCAAGGCACTATTCTCTGCCGTTTCGCCAGCCTCGCGTCTTCGCTCAGCTTGCTCGTTGGCAAAAAGTAAACCGATATATATGGCCAGTTGCAAAAGGTTTGTGAACTACTAAATGCAATGAAATGCATCAAGCAGACAAATTGTATATAAAATGACACTTGCAAGGGCCCTGAGAATGTGCGCTTAATACAGGTTGACTGTATGAAAATGCTTGCTGATGGTACCTTAGTTTGTAACTTCTATGGGTGATAATTACGTGCTCGAGAAAGAGTCCGAAACGAACTGCTAGCCGCGAGTATGGTACCACTTTTAAAACGTTTTGAAAATGGTGCAAACATGGTACGAACTGTTGTGTTTTATGAGTATCAGATGTCTAGTAAAATTTTATGTCTGAAATATCCACAATCCTAAAGGATTTATCTGGCTAAAGTTTTAACGGGGTGTTACACCGTCCTGAATTTTAATCCCCCCTCCCCACTCAGGGTAAATAGGGTTAAGGTACTCCCAACCATCAAGAGCGTCATTGGAAAAAAAAATATAAGGTAAGATTAATATGACAAACTATATATAAATAGAAAGTTAATAAATGTTGTTTGAGATAAAAATAGAATTTTAGCGACTTATTTTTATTGCGAACGGCCAGGAGCCGATAAACCGCCAAACGACCGGGGGTTGTTCAGTTGAATTTATAGGGTATCGTATGCCTTGACAAAAGCGAAATAGCTGCACAGTGTTATTCACAAGGGATCAATTAACAGAAAGTTGTCAGGCTTTTTCGATATACTGATTGGTTAGCGAGATATTTGCGTATGAGGTTGGAGTAGCTAAAAACATAAGAAAAAATGTTTTGAATTTCCTGACACCGTTGTTTATCATTATCCCAGGAATATTTTACAATGTCTTGGTCATTTCCTTCAAAGTTTAAATGCCCTGTGGTGTTTCGGGTGGTCACTTAGGGAAAGTTCAAAGTTCAATCATATTGTCGTATGGCAATAAAATTTAACAAAAATTTAACAAAATTTTCAAAGCCCGCGCTATACTAAACTAGAAAAAATGCATAATGTTTTACTATTTAAGGACGTTCGCGCGAAAATCTTCTAACATTGATTTTTTTATAAAACTTTTGCTACAGCTAGGTTATGAGTAATTCGTGTCAGAAATGCAAAAAAATTAGGGGGTCACCGACTTCGTTTCTGAGATAAGCTATCTGAAAGGCGACCCTAATTTTGAAAAATTGGTCTTCCTTACGGGATGTGACCCCAATGTCTGTTAGTCTAAAAATATTGCAAATGAATCTCTAAAATGCAACTTTCTTTCCCAAATTTTATACGAGTAGGTCTGTTCAGTAAATTCATTCAACTGGTGACGTTCCTTGAAGTAAATTTCATCTTTAAACGACAGCATTTGCAAACTCTGACAGCCGCAAGTTGGCAGGATTCGACGGCGCGCGGGTAGAAAAATGGAAAAAATTTAAACTTCCTACATTGATTTTTTGTTCATTTTTTCACAATCTGTCGAGAATTGGCAAAGAAAATTATCTATGAAAAAAAAATTGGGGGTCACCGACCATCCAAGCGAGTTAAATCTAAGCAAAGTTAACGCAACGGCTATCAGCCCTTTATGTGCTTAGATTTCTTCTCTTGCGCGCGCGCGCTCGTGCATGACGAAGCATGGCGTTGCGACATGAATTGCGTGCGCAGTAAGGATGCGCATAAACAATTAGCGCGAACGTCCTTAAACTACATGCATGTTGTCAAAAAAAAACTTTCAAGATATTTCGCCTGAGGCAGTTCAGTCTCGATCGAAGACATCCGTGGGGTGCTGTGAGTGTCGGCTTCGGCTTCTTACTCCTCTACAATCTAACAAAAAATATATATGTATATATAACGTCAAAACCAATCATAAAGCAAGGATCACCGGCGTCCCGGTTAAACCGATAGTGATCTTGGGTTGCCTGTGTTCAATGTTATCTCGCCAAATACTACCAAAAATAAATTATAAATTGGAAACCGAAACAGTGGTTCGGAAGTAACGTGCAGGATTGCAACGATGGACGTAAATTACAGCTCATCAAATTTGATTTGGTGACAGGCGGTCAAGAAATCGAAATTGCTTTTCTTATAAATTTTGACCTTTTTAGCTGTATTTTTTTGTCTCTATTTCTTTGTCTTTGTACCTATAGGTTGTTTTCACGTTATGTCACGGCGGCCATGTTGGTGCACACCTACATGCACCAAACATGGCGGTTAGCATAATATCCCATCCGCCTAAACCCCCTCGGACACCTTATTGAGACTTATATAACAGAGTAACTGGTTAGCTTTCAGTTGAGGTTGGGGTTAGCAGTTTATATAGTTAAATTTAGGCCTAAACAATCCGAGAAGCTAGGTGGTACTGTGGTACGGTAGGATATGAAAGCCTATGCCTAGCTGAGGTCACAGGTTCAATCCTGAGTGGGGATTTTAGATTTTCTTTTTTACACTTAAACATTTATTGAAAATAAAATTCTAAGTGTAGACATTACGTTATATAATTTCCAATAAGTGTCCGAGGTGGTTTAGACGGATGGGATCTAAAGGCTGGTTTTCACTAACGCATAAGCATAAGCACAAGCCAACATACGCAGACTCAGTAACATGTTGATCATTAGTTCCAATTGTTTGAACAAAACAGAACAATAGGCGCTAATGATCAACACGTTACTGAGTCTGCGTATGTTGGCTTGTGCTTATGCTTATGCGCTAGTGAAAACCAGCCTTAATAGGCCATTTCCGAGTTGCCTTTAGCCGCTCTTTCAAAGCGAGGCTAGGTGCGAACCCTTTCATATGAAAATGAGTTTTCATTCACATGCAAATAAGTTTTATTTGCATGTGAATGAAAACTCATTTTCATATGAAAGGGTTCGCACCTAGCCTCGCTTTGATAGAGAGGCTAAAGGCAACTCGGAAATGGCCTATTAGACTGCTAGCTGTCCCTTTTCAGTCAATTGAGCGGGCGAGCTAATCACAACAACAAGCTCGGCGAGACTGGAGCGAGCGAACGAGCCTAGGGGAAACTGGGGGAGAGGTTCGCTCGGCACTCAATCGCCGATCGCGTATTTGCTCGCCCGCTCGACTATCTAGAGAGGGACTGCTAGCAGTCTAGGATCTAATGCTGACCAAACATGGCCGCCATGTCCTTTGTCATTTGAGTCCCACAGGACTGAAGGTCACGTGAGTGAAAACCATCTATTAATGACCTTTTTTCCTATTTCAAGCCAATAACGCAAGCTCCTGTCCGTAGATCAGCCACTGTCAACAGTCAACAGTCAACAGTTCACTATAGAGGCCGCCATATTAACTAAGCAAATCGCCTCCAGTATAAACTCACTTTCTCGGTTTTAAAACAGAAATCAGTACGTACCCAGACGTTCGACATCAAAACAAGTTTTTCTTTCACTTCTGAAGGAGGTGTCCGCCTTCTTCGCCTTTGTCTTCGCCTTTGTTTTCGAGGTTGTTTGCGACTTTGTTTAGACCTTTGTATTTTTCCGAGTCGCCTTGGAAGAGAAAATCCATCGCTGTCGTCAAACAGATCGCAACTCAGAATTAGCCACAAAATAATGACAGCAAAGAGGCGTTTGGAATCCATCGTTGGGTTCTTCCTTATTGACTCAATCAAAGCGATGAGCTGTTCAACTCTCAACGTGTTTTTTAAGTCACTTCCTTTTAAACCACGAAACAGATTGCTTTGCTTTAAATTTCAGGGAGTGCTATAGAAAGAACACGTGTAACGATTCTAGACGGCGATCACGTGACAAGGTACCCTGTGGAGAGATAAGGAGTATATTTAACACAGTTAAAAACTCTCGTAGTTGTAGATAATATTTTAAAATTATCGTTTCTCTATTATGGACAATTATTGTTTTAATTGTGCTTTGTTCATGATATAAAGCGTCTATAATTAAAGTAATATCACATTGATTCTTGAAAACATAATCGCGTTCGAAGAACGTAAACCTAATATCGTGTTGGTTGCCCTGTGTCTTGCATGCAGAAAAATTGAATTGAGAATTTTTGGTGTCCGGACTGCCGTTTGGCGGCCCCTATTGCATTTTTCAGGGGCTCATTTCCTCCGGAAATTCCTTCGAACGGGTCTCCATAATCTCTGATTACTGCTAGTTTACTTAAAATATATTCAAGTGTTTTTAATATAAACCTGACCTTTAAGTTTGGACAAAGAAATAAAAAAAATTAACTGGCAAATTTGCGTCAGTTTTTTACACTCTGTTCACATATTTAACAATTAGATTATGAGCTCGAGATTTCTATCGCGTGATAGTTGACGAGGGCGAAGCAACAACAAATACTCTTCGCAGACACTTCGAAAACGCGAAGAAGCGGCCGCCATTAGGCTGCTCACTCTACTCACTATCTACAACAGAATAGATAGTAGCGTAGCCAATAAGATAACAGCATTCGTGATAGAACGCTAGTAGATTTATACTAAAATTGCCGGCATAGCGCTACATAGCTCTACACAGCACTACATACCCTCTACTTAGCTGACCATAGAACTGGTTCATGGTTAGCGTGCATCTATCGATTAATGGTGCACGCGGGAAGTTTGGAGAGCACGGCGGAATCGTAAGAGTTGCTGGCTGTAGCTACCGTAGTGCTCAAACCGCTGGATCTGAAGAAAACGAGGGAACACAATTTACTGAAAATGTTTTCTTATAATTATGGCTTTGAAGTATGGTGTATGCTTAATGCTTCCTTGAAACGAATTGAAAGCGAATTGGAACCGAAATATCTCGCCATTATGCGGAGTGAAGGAGCCAAAAGGAGTAAGTTTTGTCGAACTCAGTTGAACTCACTTATGAACTGGAACAGAAACTCGCTGTGCAGCGAGGAGAGAACAGCTTATGCTTTCAGTATGGATTGATTTCGGACCAAAACATCCGGTTCTTTAGCGAATGCCCAATGTCAAAACAACAGCAAGAATAATATGTCCTTGTTTAGACTTGTAAACTTGTCTTTTTGGAAAGCTTGGTGCTTCTGGAGGAATAGGCTCGCTTTCTAGCCGTTTTGTGTGTCCGCGTTCCTTCGCGCACACCACGGCTGGATCACTGGTGTGCCCTATTGTATTTTCGACCAATCAAAGACCTGCCTGCCGGAATTTTTATCTTTGTTAATCCCCTTGTACTTGGCTGTCTTTTTTCGAAATTAATTAATATCAATATTTTGTTGTTTTTATTTTGACATGATTTTTACATCATTTCCCGTGTAGTAGCCGAAAGCTTTGCACGGCCTCTGGCAATTCTTTCATCACTCAAGAAATTTCCCGCCACAGTGCACGAATACGCGAGGAACCTATAACGATTATTATTATTAGTCGAAGATATAATATTCTGTTTATGCTTATGCTATGCTTAGTATTCTATTCCACAACACTCTCACTCGCACTCATTGTTGAATAGAGGTATGGGAGCGGCGATCGAGCGCCAAGAAGAAGGTGGTAACCTTTTGCTAGTGATGTTTGACCCCGAATTTCAAGTGAATAGGGCTGGGTGGGTAGGCTGTCGCCACCTTCTCTTCCGGGCGCTTGATCACGTTTGAAGGGCAGAATGCTGGTGAGAGTCATCTTTTATCCTTATTTAACATCCCTAGGGATTGCCAGACTCAATGGGGTTCGTTAACATAGTTCGAGTCGAAATACCTCTGGAATTCAGTCTTCGCGCTTTATTTCGAGTGTTGTGAAAAGTGTTTACTAGCATAAAAAGAACTCCCCATGGATCACATATGAATTGTCACGTAAGATCCATAAACGGAATTACTTAAAGAGAAAGGCAATTCTCAATAATGATGTGACAACTTGGCAACAATATAAGCATGCAAGGAATGAAGCAAACAATGCCATTAGAACAGCTAAACGGCAATATGTCAAGGACAATTTGGAATTCAACAAAAAGAACCCGCGCAAAACATGGGAACTAATTAATGAGCTAAGCTCACGCAAATGTGGCAAAACAAGAAATATTTCCGAAATTAGGATTAACGACAAAACCATAAAGTCTGCACCCGAAATGGCAGAAGCATTTAACAAATTTTTCACAACTATCGGCCCTAACCTAGCATGTGAAATACCCCCAACAAATGTTGAACTGGAGTCCTATCTTGGTCTGCAAGTTATTGAGTGACATAAACGAGAGAAAAGCCATGGGGTTGGACAAAATTCCCTGTAAACTGTTAAAACTGGCCGGTGATATTGTTGGGCCCTCACTAACTAGCATATTTAAAAGCTCTATAGACAATGGCATTTTTCCAAGTGAATGGAAAGTAGCAAAGGTAACCCCAATCTTCAAAAAAGGTGCCAAATCCGACCTTAACAATTACAGACCAATATCTGTATTACCCATTGTCTCAAAAATTTTCGAAAAAATTATTTACCAACAACTTTATGATTACCTAAATGAGAACAAGCTCTTGAGCAATTACCAGTCTGGTTTTCGCTCACTGTACAGCACCCAAACAGCCCTACTTGAGACCACGAACAACTGGTCAATCAATATAGACAATGGTCTTTTAAATGGTGTCATATTTATCGACCTCAAAAAGGCCTTCGACACCATTGACCATGAAATCATTTTGCGTAAGCTCGTAAACTATGGAGTGGATGAGAACTCCCTCCGATGGTTCGCCTCATACTTAAGTAATAGGGGTCAAAAGTGTAACGTAAATGGCGCTCTGTCAAACACAAACGAAATAAGTTGCGGGGTGCCACAAGGCAGCATAATTGGCCCTCTACTCTTTCTAATATACATCAATGACCTGCCGAACTGTCTCACTACAGCCTGCGCAAAAATGTTCGCAGACGACACTAATATTAGTATTCCTGGCCGTACTCTCGCTGATCTTGAACCGATGATAAACTCTGAACTCGCGAATCTCAATTGCTGGCTAAAAACGAATAGGCTTAGCCTTAACGTTGCGAAAACCTAGTTCATGATCATGGGTTCTCGTCAGAGGCTACTTGTGGAGAGTAATGACGAAATCTGTGTCAGTTTAGAAAATCAACAAATCGAGAGAGTGGATCATACTACGTCGCTAGGTCTTACAATCGACGATAGACTCTCTTGGTCAAATTATATTAACGAAGTATGTAAAAAGGTATCTTCAGCAATAGGTGCTCTGAAGCACATTAGGCCTTTTGTCTCTCAATCTACTGCAATACAAATTTATAACGCCCTAATCCAGCCCCATCTCGATTACTGTAGCCCCGTCTGGGATGGGTTTAGTAACCAACTGAGCGATAAACTGCAAAAATTACAGAACCGTGCAGCCAGGGTGATTGCGAGGGCTAATTACGAGACAAGCTCCAACGTACTCCTGGAAATGCTGAAATGGGATTCACTCTTAGTAAGGCGAAAAAAGCAAAAGGCAGTTGTGATGTTTAAATGCCTCAACAAATTAGCCCCAGTGTACTTGCAGGACTTATTCAATACACGAAGCACAAATTACAATTTACGAAATTCGTGCGGTAAACTAACATTGCCCAAGCCACGCACCAATTATTTAAAGCGTATCTTTAGCTATAGCGGGGCTCAGTTGTGGAACTCCTTACCACAAGATGTAAGGAATATCAAGTCAATAGGGCAATTTAAAAGGGAAATAAACCGACTATTTCAATCATCGGTTTCCCACTCGGCAACCTTGTAAAACAGTAAGTAAATTGTATATATATTTTTAATGATATAATTGTCACTTTTTAAATACTGAATGATTTTATCGAGTTTAAATAAAGTTATATGTATGTACTTTTCAAACTCATTAATAATTCATCACGAAAATACAAAGGAAATTAATGTTTAATGAGTGTTTGGAAATCAGTTGAAACACTCCTCATTTTTGCATCCTTAATTTATCCTTCTAAAATCATTTTGTTTGAGGAGTGACCTCCTCCCCCCCCCCCCCCCCCCCCCCCCCCCCCCCCCCCTAGAATGGATACCCCAAAATCCGGTTGGACCACCTCGGACGCCTTATTGAGACTTATATAACGAAGTAAGTGGTTAGCTTGCAGTTGAGGTTGGGGTTAGCAGTTTATGTAGTTAAATTTAGGCCTAAACAGCCCGAGAAGTTAGGTGATACTCTGGTACGGTAGGCTATGTAAGCGTAACCCTAGCTGAGGTCACAGGTTCAATCCTGAGTGGGTATTTTAGATTTTCTTTTTTACACTTCAAAATTTATTGAAAATAAATTTTAAGTATCGACGTTACGTTATGTAATTCTCAATAAGTGTCCGGGGTGGTCCAACCTGATTTTGGAGTATCCATTCTAGTCACAACCAATAAACTAATGCTCTTGAAAAAATCGGGAAAAAAAACCTGAGTGGAGGGTAGCATTCACTCCCCTCCCCCCCTCCCTTGTGTACGTTCGTGGGTTAATCTAATTCTTTTTACTTTACATGTAAAGCAGTCATCAGTCATACTATGAGTCTTTTAATTTTATCGACAAGAAAGATGATCACGATGAGTGCGTATTCGTGCACTATGCAGCTAGGCAAAAATGTAATTTTTGACGACTAAGTGACATAGGAACGAACTAGTCAGAAATTATTATTCTCAGTGATGGCGCGATATAGAGGTTCCGCATTGTCCTGAGACACCTCGGGACTATTTAAGGGTTTTGCGGGAGATATTTATCATTCTAAGTCAGTCAGTCTTCTCGAACGTTGCCTTTTTTATTTTACGTTTTTATTTTAAATATGTTTGGTAATGAATTGTTACAAAAAATATGAAGTAATATTCACTTGTCAGTTTCAGTTTCTTTGACCTCGAGCGCCAATGCACTTGCGTTTCCACATTTTGTTTGGCCACATCTAAAGTGTAGATTTTAGTGTTCTTTTTTATCTGGCGTGGCTCAATTTTCAAACTTTTGAAATATGATGTAAGTGAAATGTTATTTACAAGGGAGTCAAGAGACAAGACAGAATATGTCATTAGGATCCATTCATCAGATGACTTAAAAAAAAAGACTTCTTCACATTGAATATCTCGTGTTACTGTTACTGTTACATTACCGAAATGAAGACATTGATATGATCAGTGAACCCAAAAAAAAAAACTTGAGTACTAACTTGGTAAAGGTCAGAAAAAAGAAATGTTGTGACTGAGTTTAGTTGAAGCAACCAACAACATTACATGTAACAAGTTTGCAATGAACATTTCTCAAGTCACTCAACTTTAGCTTAGCAGTGAAGACTTTCTGAGGAAAGCAAAGCAAATGTTCAAGTATCTGGCAAAAACGTCAGGATAATTAATCCTTCAATTTCCAAGAGTGCCAAATATCAAAATTCAACATTCATATCAAAATTCGTTTTGTAAAATATTGCAAAGCAAATGGTACTATGCAAGAGTACTGCCGAAGAGGTTTCATTTGAATGGTCACACCATAGGATTTCGTCAACAGACTCAAAAGTTAGAACAAATGGTACCATGCAAAAGTACTGCTGAAGAGGTTTCATTTGAATGGTCACACCATAGGATTTCATCAACAGACTCAAAAGTTAGAACAAATGGTACTATGCAAAAGTACTGCTGAAGAGGTTTCATTTGAATGGTCACACCATAGGATTTCGTTCACAGACGCAAAATTTAGAACAAATGGTACCATGCAAGAGTACTGCCGAAGTCTGAGGTTTCATTTGAATGGTCACACCCAGGGGCGTAGCCAGGATTTTTTCAGAGGTACGCACAATCAATGTTGTAACACTCCCCCTACCTCCTGCCCCCACCCTCAAGTCCCAAATCTTTCTTTTTTTCCACTTTTTTAGGTACACACGTGCGTTACAGGTTATGAAGCTACGCCCCTGACACCATAGGATTTCGTCCACAGATTCAAAAGTTAGACCAAATGGTACCATGTAAGAGTACTGCCGAAGAGGTTTCATTTGAATGGTCACACCATAGGATTTCGTCCACAGACGCAAAAGTTAGAACTGCACTACATGTATCCATACTGGGAGTGAATGGGTTAATGGTTTTGTCTTGAGTATAATGCTCGAAAAAATGCTAGTAATGTGCAAAAGCGTACGAGTCGGTACCCAAATACAATGTGACTGTTATTCGTTTCGATCTATAAATTTCATTCCATTTTATTTACTTCAATTTGTATCACTCATATCGGTCCTTTTTAGCGCCACTGGACACACAAGTCCTCGTTTTACTCATAACACAGTACAGTGGTCGGCTCGGTAAAGATTTCAAGTTAGCTTTGGCCAACCTTTTTTATCTTATGTAAATAAAGGTTTGTATTAAGAAATCAAAGAAGGAAAATGGGGGGAAAAGTTAAAACGAAAAAAATAAAAGCAAATATATTGCTGTCATAGTAAATGACGTAACTTTTTGATGAAGGAAAATACAGTGAGATCCTGAAAGCTCATCAGGGCATTCCAAAGATCAACTCTAGAGTAGACTGCTTTCAGTCTCTTCCTGAATATTCAGTCTCTTTCTGAACTGAACAATCGAGTAGTCGAGCTAATCACCAGTCTCCCACGCAGCCGTTATTTGTCTCGTCACGCAACGCTCCTCCCCACTAACAGCTGCTGAAACCTGCACCACATTCCTTGCCCATTGTGTTTGCAATAAACTTAGCGAACCAATCGTGTATCAGCAATATGAGAATGACGTAAGTTTTCGCGCGAAAAAAGAGGCCGGTGGTTTCCGGTTTACATGTGCCAGACATCCTAGCTTTTATTGAATTTTCTGGTGTTATGGTAGATGAAACTCCAAAAAAAGTCGTTAATATAAAGATAGCTCTAGGTGCTTTACGTGCCCATCGCTTTCAGTGTACAAAAACCACTCGTATCCATAAGAATTACAAAACAGCTACAGTAACATGTTGGTCTAGAGATTCAAATATTTTAAAACCGGATGCAATGACGCTACACATCTGACAATGGAGATACTGCCTAGCTCCGAGAAACACGTCAAATTAAACGCAGAATAAACTCTGAGAAGTTAAAATCAATTGCAAGATACCACTATTCCAATATAGACCGTGACTATCGCAAATAAGACTTTAATCTTAGACTCTTTTAGCCGCGATGAAGAAAACGTGACTATCTCTCAAATTATGCTAACCGCAGACTTACGCTCACATTAAACCACGGACTAAGAAATGAACAGATCCTACGCAGCGAAAAATTCCTACTTAAGCGGCTACTACTGATCTTGCAGCTCTTTCAAAGTAAGCCAAACAAACTACATTGTTATGCCAAGAGCTAGCAAACAAACGACTGCATATCTAAATATTCTAAACAGCTCTGGAAAGCGCAAATTCCTCTTGTCAGTATCACCGCTAGAGATTTTTTCCTAAGATCAAAGAAACGACAACATTTAGAACAACAGGCCTGTTATATCTTTATTTTTGTCTAAAAGGAAAAATCTCGCAGGCACTTACTTGAGATAGACTTATTCTAAAGCTGGACAAAATTTGTGCTAGGCCTGTCACCTTTTAATAACAACTTCGCGAAAACATCCAACTGAGTCAACGATAAAACGCATGCTATGATTGGACGAGTCACGCGTAGAGAATTTGGCGCGAGCAAGTTCCGAAAATGGCACTGCAACTGTGGTCCAGGTTTGAGCAGCCGTTAGTGGGGAGGAGTGTTGCGTAGCTAATCACGCGCGCGTGCAAAGGTTACGCGGGGTAAAAAGAACTCGACTATTGAGAAATAAACCAGATGACTGCCAGTACCTACAGTGTTCTAACTCTAAAGCCAGTGGAATGAAACCTTATTTTATACTTAACCTATCTGTACAACTGCCACCTTCGGACAAACTTGTCTGACCGTTGGGTAAGCTTCCACCCACGTATATTGTCTAATCAGTCCACTAAAGAAATAAAATCGCCCGAATCGTAATTGTAATCCGGCTCACACAGCTCACAGAAAAAAACGAATGTTAACAGAGAAACGCGAAGAGCACTGACGCGGACGAATAGACCATTGAGCTTGCATAGAAGTTTTTCACATCATTAGGAAGAACGAGATCCCTTGTTTGAACACCGACACAACCAATTCGTGCATTCAGGGTCATTTAGCGGAAAAATCAAATTTTCCCTTTTGGCGTGCTTACCTTGAATTCAAATGGATTATGGATGACTCAGTTAACTGGAAGCATCCCTAAAATGTGTCGCAAATTAAAATAGTCGAGCTGGCCGGATTCTGTAGTTATTATGGCTTTTTGAGTATCGATTGTCAGTATAAGCTTAAAAAACAGTGGGCTTATAACCTACAGACGATATCGCTTTAATCCATGTAGATATCAAATTGAGTTGTTCTCATCTTCTAAAACAATTTTTAGACCATTCAACACAAGGCTTAGACTTTTTCGTTTGGGGGCTTTTGATTCATCGTAACGATGCCATGTAATTCCCCGAAGTAGATCGCCAATGATCTCGTTAAAAAAAAAGCAACTATCGAATAGTGCGGACAGTGAAGCGTGCAGAGTTACATGGCGTGGTAGTGAATAACAGCGGTTTTAACTTTAATGAGCTTATGGATTTTTCTCATGTTTGTGAACTTTAGGGATGGACGATTATTTTTCTGGAGGGGTTGGGGGGATGAAAAATTTTGGAAAAAAATGTTTGTTGTGTAGTACCTGCAAACTAGCTTTACAGTGTACCTTCCACGTTAAATAAAGTATTGTATTGTTTGCAGGGCCTGAAAAGACAAAATAAATTGTTTGCCAAAACGATTTGCGTAAAAAAATGTTTGTAGAGAAGTTCAACTAAACTATTAAAAATTATTAGTTCCAAAACTGAAATATTGCCCAGTGATGCGAAAGCAAATACAGCTGAAAATAACCTGCAATATGTCTCTTTCCATTTGGATGCACTAGACAACTCCTTCACCTTGCCTTCGCAAATAAGCAGCCAATAAGTTCTTCGTTGTGCCAGGGTTTAAGTTCAGAATGTCAACGGGTTTTCATTCAAGGAATACCGCTTGCCTAGCCGGGTAATACGAGTATGACTGTGGGAACATCGTCAAAGAGGATCAGGACTTCGGTACTGTGGAATCGAAAAAGCCTACTACTTCCTTTGCATATTTCCTGTCGTATGCCTTTTATTTGCGCCAGTAGCTGCGCAGGAATTAAAACGGTGAGTGTATAAAGGAACAACAAACTATAAATTACTAGGAGCGTATGTGGCCAAAATAATTGGCTATCACACTATTGATTTTTTTTTTCGAAAAACTGCTTAAATATATTTATCACCAGAGAAGATAGCACTATAAAGAAAATGAAATGAAATAAAAATGTTTGCAGGAAGGAGCACATGGAAAAAAATGATTGCAGAGGCGTATAAATTTAAAAAAAAAATTGTTTGCAGAGGAAAATTTCTCATCCCCCCTCCAGTAATAATGGTCCGTCCCTTTCTACAGTTGTCCCATACAACATTGCAATAATCGAAGCATGACTGCCCTAGACTATCATTTATCGAAAGTTACAAGATATCGCTTTGCTCAATTGCGCCGACGGAACCAATCAATCAATCAATCAATCAATTAGTCAGTCAATCAATCAATCATCATACAAATAATGGCCCAGTACGTTACCTCCCGCAAAAGTTTCTTTTCTCTCTGCATAAAAAAGGTTACGCTTTTTGCCGACCATCAATTTTTCACCCACAAAAAGTCGCCAAAACACTTCTAACCCCAAAAAAGTCCTCAGATCGCAAATTTCAAACCCAAAAAGGCCTTCGCACCTTCCCGTCACTAGTACCTAAGTACCCTCACCTCACTGGGATTTAGACTTCTTATGCCGAGTACGTCGAGTGGCTCTAGCGTCAACTATGCATCGAACCAAGGAAACTGTTTGAAATATTTGATAACCAAGAAATTATCTCTAACTCGTGTAGTCCCCCCCCCCCCCTCCTCCCACAAAAAAAAACTGTTTAGGAAAATCGTTAAATATCGGTAGCTATAAGCATTAAGCACGTTCGAAGTCCTTTTGATTTTGAAGTCGGATGTTATAACAGAGGCACGTATACCATATGTACCGACGGATTTTAAGCGTGACTTTTACCCACCACCCACCGAACTGCACGACATTTTTTAATAGAGTTTAATAACAATTTATGGTCAGGTCCTTAAAATGCTTTTTCTTGTATCAATCAAACCTCTTTTTATTAAACTCTCACCCGCGCTATAAAAGGAACCTTGGCCTGGCCAAGCCGCCAGTCATTTCACACAAGACACCAAACTGTCAACATCACGAATTTACGGAACAAACTCACGGAAAAAACTTCATGCACGGCGATGTTTTGCAAAACATATTATAACCTCAAAATTAAATATATATATTGCTGGGAATAAATACTGACGTTTGCTTCTATCAGTTCAGCTACTGCATCAAAGCGCGGGCGTGTGAAATTTTGAATTTTGCGAAATCAAAATCTAAACGGTCGAATATGATATGGCGAAATACAAAACCTTTGAACTCGAAATCTTTTGTACAAAATAAATTCAACGCCAGACAAAAAAAATGCCTGGGTAAATGCCTGAGAAACCTTTTACCGCGAAAATCCTGCTGTAAATCCCACTATATAAAATTAAAAATATTGTAAGAAACAAAATATACGCTGTTTTGTTTTCAGCTTTGCTTTAAAGTTTAATACTCTTTTCATTACTTGACCCTGCCATAAACAACTCTAGGCTAAGGGGCCGACCATTTAACTTTTGAAGGGGGGGGGGGGGGGGGGGTGGGGGGGGGATTTCTGGTCAGCAAGTATTTTTTTCTAGAAACCTGGTGGACAGGATTTTTTTTTTCTTTTCTCAATGCTTTGCAGGATATTTTTTTTTCCTTCTCAGTTCTCTATATATGAAGCAATAATTCAGACTGCCAGCACCACCAAATCCAGAGTTTAAAAGGAAGCAAGAGAAGAATAGTTGCAGTTTCGCTGGTGATTTTGTACAGCTCTCAGTCTAAATAATAAAATAGCTTTGTAACATTTTTTTCTTCCTTACAGCACTGCAAGAATTTTTTTATTCCATTTGTGCTGCATGCAATTTTTTTCCTTCCGACAAGCGCTTGCAGGAAATTTATTTTCAAAATCCCCCCCCCCCCCCCCCCCCCCCCCCTCAAAAGTTAAATGGTCGGCCCCTAAGCTGATTTGGGATCTGGCGGGATTTGCATTTCAATTTTTTAACGGATCATGCGCAGTGCAATTTGGGGATGATTTCGTTTTCCGTCAACAGTCGTGTAATTTAATTTGGGGGGGGGGGGGTGATAACGGACCGACGGATACGTACCATACGTACGGACCACCCACCGAAATCTTCAGTCCTAAAAACACCTTTATATCCTTCAATCGTCCCCTAACTGCAAAGACGCCTTCCCTATGCCGCCAGTTACTGCTTACAGACGTCACGCAAGCCTTCGTGACCTTTTGGTACATTCCACGCTCCACAACAATACACCTCACACGCAACAACCTGCCGAAGTCATCCACGCTGCCTCACCTGTCTTTTTCTCCAAGAAGACCAAACAAACTACATCTTTACCGCAACTAATAAACAAAGAAAACATATCCTGCAAATCCAAAAATCTTATCTACTTGATTGAATGTAAAAAATGTAAATGCCAATACATGGGAGAGACCAAACGGCAACATTAAAATGAACAATTTGGAGAACACCGCCGTTCCATCATGAACCATCATCAACTCAGCGATCCCACTGCTGTCTCCCCACATTTAGGCCCCGACCACACTAATGCGTTTTCAAAAGTCTCCGTTTTCATCTCGAAGAAAACGAAGCAAAATATTTTCGCCCACACTAGCGTTTTCGCATCGTTTTCACCTGTCCACACTAAAACGGTCGAAAACGATGAAAACGACTGGGACCGGGGATTGCGCATGTGTTAAAGGTGACAGATGCCCTGATTTGGACTGGAACCGATGGCATGTGACGCTCTCAATACGTCATCGTTTTCAAAAGTCTCCGTTTTCACCTGACCACACTAGAGATTTTACGTCACCGTTTTCAAATGTCTCCGTTTTCACCTGTCCACACTAGAAACGAAGCGTTTCCAAAACGATGCGTTTTCAAAAGTCTCCACTTTTGAAACCGTTTTCGAAAGCCTCCGTTTTCATCAGCGTTTTCGGGCGTTTTAGTGTGGATGATAGGCGAAAACGCATCAAAATGTATGCGTTTTCAAACGAAAACGCATTAGTGTGGTCGGGGCCTTAATCAAGCTGGACATTCAATCAATGATGTTCTCGTAATCCCACTTGAACTCTACGCAGCACGAAACGCTGGCGGACAACTTGACGTTTTTGGACTTTCAAGGTCATACTCAAAATAGATGACATTACCCTGCCAAACTGCTGGAGGGTAGCCATACTGATGCAAATTCCCCTCAAAGGTTCGGGTTGTTGATTGCAGGTAGATAACTGTCTAGCGCGTGTTTATTGCCATTACCTTGTGCGCTCCAAGTTGTAGGGTGGTATCCTAACTAAAGAAATTAAATGCGAGGCCTGTCACGTGGATAAAAATCGGGAATATGGCGCCATGTTCCGCGCCTGATAAACAACTTAAAAGCTGCTCGGAAACGTGTCATGTTTGTTTAGTTTTCATAAGTCAGAAATTAATTCATCCCATGCTTCGCAGTAGTCTCCTACGCAGCCGTTATTAGGGCTCGTCACGCAACGCTCCTCCCCCACTAGTGGGGGAGGAGCGTTGCGTGACGAGCCCTAATAACGGCTGCGTAGGAGACTACGCTTCGCAGTTGCACGTGCAGCTTTTCTAGTGTATGAAATCAAATCTCCCGGTCAAATCTTTCGAAAATAAATTAAATAAAGAAGTTAAATGCGAGGACTGCAGTCATGTAAATAAATAACGGGAAAAAAGGCACCTTTTTCTGCCTTAAACTGTTTATCTTTTGTTTATCTTTTAATTGTTCATAAGAATGGGAAACGAATTATGTTTGTTTGTTAAAGAGTGTATTGTGGACGTGACTCGATAACTTGATACACATCGTGCGCGATCCATTCGACCAAAAAGTCCGGTTTAAATTTCCGAAATTTTCATATGTCGAATGGAACGGTATTTTCCACTTGAATGAACCTATCTAGTTTAGCAGGCGATGTTGTTGAGACTGGTTGCAATTCTTCCATAGTACCTATAGAAACAGTAAGTTTATTTTCATAGTAAGAACAAGAACTCAATTCCACAAACAAGGAACTTTCACAATTGGCGGGAATTCATATGAAAAGAAGTTCGTGCGTTTTACAAGCGTATTGCTCAAGTCATTCAGCTTTGTTTTCAACTTCCCAACGGCAGGAGCGATATTTCCTGAATCATCCACAAACACGTCGACGAAAGAATTCTAAACTGTCAAACGTGAAGAAACCGATGCAACAATAATAAAAATCTCCTGGCGCCGTGAGTGCCTGGCGTCGCCCATCTTGTAGCTTTTCACGAGGTAACAACCACGGCTGAGAAGAAATGTGAAATGGAACAGAAAATTTCCGCAAATTCCACATTTCCGTAAAACGGGACAGCCTCGAGAGGTTGACCAAAATTTCCGAAACGAATTTTTCGAAAATTTCTGTTCCATTCGATTTTGTACCGGAATTTCCGGAAATTTTGGTCGAATGGATCGCGCCCATCATATCTTTTTTATTGCGTTTGCCGATCACGTGAAACAGCTTTGTCTGGCAAGCACTTCACGTGCACTATATTGTTTAAGTTTGGCCATTGTCAGAAAATGTCTCGCGAGAGACACCATGGTTCTTCAGTATAATTACCCATCATTAAAATGTGATCACACTCAGCCAATTGGTGGCTAGTACCCGGGCTACTACTTTGTTTCTCTATAATCTATAAACAGTTTAATATAAAACTATGAAACGTAGCGGGAGCTTTGATCACTGGGAAATAGTGACGCAACTCATATTAACAGCATGCTAGCACTGTACTGACTGTATATAGAGGATGGTTATCTACATAGAGAATGGCTGTCGTTCCATAACTCCATCTTATTTAGTTGGACATCTCGGTTCAAAATACTGGCAATATTTTGTTGCTATGTTCCTCTTTTGTACAAATTATCCGGTTAAATCAGTAAACCAACGACGACAACGACAACACGACCCAAACGTCATTGCTAAAAACAAGTAACCTCACTTGTCTAAGTATCAAAGATTATGCTTGTTAGAAAATATTAGCTAAGTCTTGAATTCGCAGGTTGAACATCACTGACGACCATCTCGGAGTCTCGGTTTTAAAAACGGCTTTCCGAGTAAAAATCTCAGTGCTCGAGTTTCAGTTGAGTCAGAAGCTGACAGTCAACTAGCGGAAATGTTTCTCGATCTTTTTATTATTATTTATTGGGGCTAAGAAAGATTCGGATTGTTTGATTCAGTTGATTGATTGATTGATTGATTGATTGATTGATTGATTGATTGATTGATTGATTGATAAACTGAATAACGAACTCTCCAGCTCAATATAATAAAATAGGGGCCAAACGACTAAGTAAACTTAGTACAACTTAGCCAAACGGAGAACAAAAATACTAAAGTTCGTAAAAATGGGAGCATTAGAGAATGTACATAAAATTGACTGCTTGCAAGCGTTAACGCTTCTATCCTATTCAGTTGGTAGAGGTAGTGTCCCACGTAGCTAATCTAAGGTACATCAGATGAAGCTCGTTCAACTAAACATCAAGCTTAATTTTTATTCTAAATTCACAAATGACACAGGAAGTTCTAGTAACTGTTATGACGTAATAAAAAATATGAAACACAGACGAACACTGGCTAAGTTTCGAACAGGAAATCATTGCCTACGTATAGAAACGGGTAGACATGCAAAACCAAAAATTCCAAGAGATTTGAGGCATTGCGAATGTTGCTTATCAAATGACGTTGAAGACGAAATTCATTTCTTTTTCATATTCTGACCTAAGAAATTCACTATTCAATGAAATTAGCAAACATTGTAAAAGTTTTTTGAATCTACAAAATACGGATAGAATTAATTTCTTTTTTAATAATGTTGACCCCCTTCATATGTAAACAGTTGGGTCACTTTATGTATGAAGCTTCAGAGAGACGAAACACTCTGTTAGCAAGGACTGCAATCACGACTGTATTTTAATTTAGTTTAGTTTAATCTGTTAGTGTAATAGGCAATACATGTATGTATATGGGAATGCTAATAAACTTTGAGTATTCATTTTCGGCTAACCCTTGCAAAGTATTTGTCTCTCAAATTAATCATGCTACATACCAATTCCACAGGGAAGTTCTTCCTTATACAGGGATACACGTCATGCCTTCGTAAAAATACGTGTTTGGTACCAATTTGGGGTGTTCAGTTCAAAGATTCGCTGTGTCGTCGATACAATAGACTCCATCAACGAACATGAGCTACAGTGAAACCTGTATTAGTAAGCGAACCCCATATTGAGTGGACACCCTCTATTAAGCAGCTTTAAGCGTCCTTAGCTTTCCTTCCCAAAGTTACTGTAAAAACTCTGTAAAACGAACCTGTATTCAGCGGGCTCCTCTGTTAATTGGACGCGGACATCAAAATGATTAACCCATTTTATTACATGAGACCTTTATTAAGCGGAAACTTCATGTCTTTAAAATACAGTTTTATTAGATTATTGGATTACTGTTGACTTCGGAAATTGAAAGCGTATTTTCCCATACCAAAGTAACCCGATATGACCAGTTGCGAAAGGTTTGTGAATCAAAATATAATGAAATACATCAAGCGGACACCTTGTATATAAAATGGACACTTGCATAGGTCCTAAGAATGTGCGCTTAACACAGGTTGACTGTATGAAAATGCTTGCTGATGGTACCTCTTTTTGTATTAACTTTTATGGGTGCTAATCACGTGCTCCAGAAAGAGTCCGAAAGGAACTGCTAGCCGCGAGCAAAGTACCACTTTTAAAACGGCGCTTTGAAAATGGTGCAAACATGGTACGAACTGCTGTGTTTTATGAGAATCAGATGTCTAGCAAAATTTGATGTCTGAAATATCCACAATCCTAAAGCTGAAATTATCTGGCTGAAGTTTTAACGGGGAGTTACACCTGAATTTTAACCCCCCCCCCCACACACACACCCGCCACCCAGGGTAAATAGGGTTAAGGTTCTCTCAACCATCGAGAGCGTCATTGGTAAGAGTCTGGTAAGAGTATTAAATATTGTATTTGTATAAATAAATAGAAAGCTTAATAAATGTTGTTTGTGATAAAAATATTAATTTTAGCGACATTTTTTATTACGAAAAGCAAGGAGCAGATAAACCGCTAAAACACCGGGGGTTGCTCAGTTGATTTTATCGGGTATCGTATGCCGTGACAAAAGCGAATTTGCTACACAGTATCAAGTATTCACAAGGGATCAATCAACAGAAAATTGTCAGGCATTTTCGATATTCTGATTAGTTAACGAGATATTTCCCGATATTTGCGTCTGAAGTTGGAGTAACTAAAAACATGCGAACAAATATTTTGAATAGCAATATTTCCTGACACACCGTCGTTTATCATTATCCCAGGAATATTTTTCAATGTCTTGGTAAATATCACGAAAATCTCTCAAACCTACATACCTACAAATTCGTTCAAAGTCAACAAAAATCAAGTGCGAGACCCGGGGGGGGGGGGGGGGGGGGGGGGGGGGGGGACTCCTATATAAAAATGACGGGGGTGCTCGTCGTACCTTTTAGGGGTCAAGATTTGTAGATTGGTACCGCTTAGGGTACTAAAATCTGAAATCACTACCGTTAGAATTATCGCGGTACCTTTTAGGGTATGAGCCGAAAAAATATGACAGAATATGACATGTGTTGTTTTCGAATTGGTACCTCTTAGGGGTAAACATTATTTTGAGCCATGCCCATCAAACAAGATTCTGGTACCTTTCAGGGTGTTTTTCGAAAATTTCCGACGAGCACCCCCGTCATTTTTATATGGGAGTCCCCCCCCGGTGCGAGATTTTCGCTCGCAAAGTTTCTTAAGGCGGGAGTTAACCTAAACGCCACTTTTCCGCCGCCACTTGACATGGCTTTAATGGAAATATCTCGTTCACGTTTCAAGCAATCCAAAACCTCTATGCTTAAAACATAAACCTATGTTATGGGGTGTTTTGTAAATTTTTGGGTGATTTTTGGGTATGTTTGGGAGGAAATAGTTTTTCTCAAAGGATTGGTAAAATTTAGAGAAATAAAAAATGTTGAAGATTTAGTGAAGTTTTAAAATTAGAATTTGTAGTTAATAATTAATAGACGGATACCAAGTTAGTCCACTGGCAACCTGGGGTGCTCTTACGTGGGTATCGACTGTCTGTTGGTGTTCCAAAACTCATTTTCTTTCTCCTATCCCTTCTTAAAACCTCTTAAAATTTCATTAAAATTCAGGTAGACTCCCGCCTTAAACATCACAGCGTCTCCACGGGAGATTCAAGCCTCAAAAAACCGCGAGCTAATTAGTCGTGCCCTTGGCTATGAGCCTAGCGCACGTCTGTTTTTAAATGGGCTCCAAAAAGTAAAAAAGTTCACTTTTTCAAATGGTTTATAGCCTGAGGCGAAGTGTTAGTGACGTCATATCTATATAGCAACTTCAAGCTTATAGATGATTGGATTTATTTACAACATAAGAAAAAGGAAAATGACGAAACGAAACATATCAAGTAAAAGGAACTTACATTATTGCCGGGTTTGGCGAGAGTTCCATTCGATAACGAATGCCAGGGAATCATATCTTATCTATAAAGGCAATACTTTAGAGCCACACGGCATGAACAAACGTGATGAAATGCAACACTTTTTCGTTTTTATTTCCGATTTCGTCACATCCTGTCACAGGTGGCCCAAGCTCAAGTGATGTTTACACGTAATTAAACGTCGTGGTAACTGTTGCGTAATAGCGAAATTATAAGGATTTGTATGGGGAAAATTCACTTCGAATTTGAGCGTAAAATTAGGAACGATATTTGAATATAACTGGCTCACCTGAACTTCTTTGTGTGTTTAGTTGTGTCTTGAGTAGTTTTGGGAACGATTCGAAGCGATTCCAGCGAGTTTTAATTCAACTGTTTCTTCCTCAAATAAAATGAAAGGCTGATCGTACAGTAAGGAATATATTTTAACCGATTAATTTCGAACGGCACGGCCGTTCTTCTTCAGGGTATAACCCTACTGTAGGGTTATACCCTGAAGAAGAACGGCCGTGCCGTTCGAAATTCATCGGTTAAAATATATTCCTTACTGTACGATCAGCCTTTCATTTTATTTGTTTATAATTATTTCTGCTGATCAGATCCTTCACAAGGATCCAGTACTTCTAATTTGTCGAGTGGTCCTTTCATTTATAAATTGTTTCTTCCTCCCTAAAAGAGAGCAGTCTTTTAGGTAGGAAGAAACAGTTGAACTAAAACTCGCTGGAATCGCTTCGAATCGACCCCAAAACCACTCAAGACACAAGTAAACACACAAAGAAGTTCAGGTGAGCCAGTTATATTCAAATATCGTTCCTAATTTTACGCTCAAATTCGAAGTGAATTTTCCCCATACAAATCCTTATAATTTCGCTATTACGCAACAGTTACCACGACGTTTAAATTACAACGTAAACATCACTTGAGCTTGGGCTACCTGTGATCCTGTATTACTTAATTCTTCTATATTGCGAAATTCTCCTTGTATATAACATCGTATAACATATTGTTTATTTAGTAAAATCTTGTACCTGAAGAAGGCTGGTCTGGCCAGCTGAAATATTGTACTCAACAAAATAAACACTGTTTTCAGCTTTGCTTTACTGAAGCAGATCCTCCAGGATCCAGCGTACAAGCAGCGGGATTCTCGTATACGGTTTCTTGCCATTTAACCTCGTTTTCTTTCTTTTCGAGCAACAGATAAATGGAAGTATTAAATATAAAAGTTAAAGGGACACTGTCACGGGTTGACATGCGCCGGTTCTCGTCCGATCACCGAAGTTAAGCCCTGTCGGGCGAGGTCAGTACTTGGATGGGTGACCGCCTGGGAATACCTCGTGTCGTAGGCTCGTCATTTTTCTTTCCTTTACTCCCTTTCATTTTTCATTTTTTTGGTTCCGTCAAGGAGCCACTCGTCCTGAGGAGGGCAAACTGAAGCCAAAGTCATGAAAACATAGCATACCTTCGACGATATTCCAACGACAACAAATGGGCGACGAAGTCGCTGTCACTGGAAGCGTCATACCCGCATCGAATTTAGCCTGAAGCCACGACCTAAATATCCAATTTTCCAAATATATTCGTTTGTGGTTTCTAGACCACGCTATCTTATATTCTGCTTGATCCTCGAACTTCCTCTTCCGTCCCGAATTGGTTCTTTTCCCTCCACCGCCGCCACTAGTCGACGCCATTTTGAAATTGACGGTTCAACTTGAAAAATTCAAGTTTCGATCGAAAAACTCGCGCATGCGCCCTCGTGACAGTGTTCCCTTAAAGTTGACCTTTCATGCACGAGTGATTGCGAAAGACCGATTAAGGTGGCTGAACACAGTTTCACTGTACCTATGCGTCATTCATTGTCATTTTAAAACCACTAAAGTCTGGGCGCCCAAAATTGGCGAGGCATACGATTAAGCAACAAGCTATATAATTTGATATTTTTGTTGAGCTTTTAGGGTGTTGCCATAGCAACACGGTGGATTGAAAATCAGCCTGCAATATTTGGTTTCTTTTATTTTCAGAAAATCTAGTCATTATATTTTGTCCATCATTTGTCTCCGGTAAACTCGTAAAAATATTCGCATGTTAACACTGGTCTCATGTAATTTTGACAGAGGGATCATCCGTAATTTGTGGTTTAATATGTTTGCGTTTTGTAAAAATCTCCTCTGTTAGATTTCAAATTTTTGATGGCAGGTGAGTTCGGCATATTCGGAACTATTATTGTGCCAAATTTTGTGAAATTCTAATGAGTAGTTTCGTAGAAATCAGCACGTTTCCGAGGAAAGTCGCTAAAACATCGAGTCACAATTTTTTGGTCAACTGCGCATGCGTTGCATTTGACTGGGTTCTCGATCCAAAGACAAAAACGACCAAAAAGACAGTGTATTTCTTCAATGGTTCTATAAATTATCTATTGATTCAACAAACATTTTTACGAACAAAAAATTGTTTGATTTTTAGACGAAAAACAACACTTTCGCGATCCACGCTGAGCAAAATAAAATGATCGCTGAACAGGCGCCACGTTTGTTTTTCTCAAAACTCTGCGCGCGCTGACTCGCGTAAGCAGCTGAAATTGAAGAGCGCGCGCAAACTGTGTTCAGCCACCTTAAGGGTTTCAAATGACGTACAGTAAACGTTCGTGACGGATCACCTAGTGTGACCGGAAAAGCGACTGTACATGTAAAACAAATCATAACAATACCGTAAATGATCTTATAAACGCCCCCGCCTCCTATCTAATTAACGCCCTCCTAAGATGACAAGTTTGTATTGAACGCCCCTCTCTAACAAACGCCCCCCGTCTAATAAACGCCCCCCTTCCCTGATAACTAACTCAGACATTGAAGAGGCCGGCGATGAAAATACCATGGTGCTCGACGAGGACTCGGATGTTGACATTGAGCTATAAGAACTATGCCAGTACGGTACCCTTTTCCGCCGCTTTGTATGTACCATATACCGTTATGGATTTGTAGACGGTTTAGACTTATCAGCAGACGGACTTGATAGTCTGTCATTTAGGTTATAATATTACCGTATTTAGGTTACCATATTACAGTTATTGCAGTTACAGTTATTATATTACAGTTATTAGAATAAACGCCTCTTATCTTTTAAACGCCCCCCTCGGACCCTTGAAATTTAATGAACGCCCCCGGCGTTTATTAGATCATTTACGGTATATTGAATTAATTCTCGTACCTTAGGGGCACTTACAAGACCCTTAAAGCTTCTTAAAGCACGACTTCCTACTCGAAATGTTGTTGTTCTTGTTAATCAACAGCACACCTTCGGGTCAACAACAATAGTCAGACTAGACTTCGCGGGAAATTCAGTCATGTTTTCAAAATCGCTGAATTAAAGTGCAGGACAAAATGCATCAAAGTTGATAAGTTCATTTTTAAACCTAATTACTGACAAATTGTGGTTTGATGGTGACTTTTTTCTCCGCAAGTATTAAGCGAATAAAGCCCGTGCGCATTAACCCTTTAACTCACTCCCAGTGTCAATTATGGAGACATGTGGTGTAGTAAGAACTTTTGAGTATTTCAAAGATATCGTATGGTGTGACAGTACTTTTGCATGGTACCATTTGTGTTTTAGTATTTTACAAAATATAATTTGGGATTTTTCTTGAATTTTGATCGTTCGCACTTGCTGCTTATATGCTGCAAAAAGGAAAGGGGAGGTGGAGAACGGGGAACGAGGAACGGAGAACGGGGGAATAATCTCTAAACATGACATGCTATGCAAATCGAGCGTTGAAGTTGTCATTCTCGATAGAAGCCATTCAAATTTTGCGTATTTACAAGATATTTGGTGGATAGAGAAAGCTTTGGATCTGCCTAACTAAATAATGCGAAAAGCAGTAACTAAATCGGCGTTTCAAAAGAGGCTGTTTGGAGCGTTTTCCCTCCTTCTCGTGCCGGCTTGGGATTACGTCTACCTCTTGTGTAAAAGACGGATCAAATAAATAAGGACGCGAATGACAATATCTGGTCGAACGAAAACAATTTTAATGCTTCTTTAGCAATCGGCTCTGGGCAATGTCACGAGAGCTACGTAGGTTTCATTTTGGCTGCATGAAGACAACAAAACCCGTGTTAGTGTTAGATTTAGAACTAATACCCATCTGCTATAGCAATATGGGGATCTTCTCAGAATAGCTCGACAGAGGTTGCCAAGCCGAAAGAAAAAAAACTATTATGTATTTTATATTGTAGCAGATCTTTACCTCGGTATATATGTAAATGGAATATATAATATTACATATAACTAACTGCAGACAGCACATGATCCCACACATGTGGTATCACCGTACCATGTCAGAGTGCTCAAACTAGTAAACTAGTGAGCTAACGATTTTGTAGACAATTGGCGTTCGCGCTAGTTTTTCTACCATTTTGCTGCTACGTCGTGCTGACGAGACCCAGCCAGGTCGAAACAGCTGTCTACGGTTGCATTTTGGCTTTCAGTTTGGGCTCTATCATGCTGTTGTCGTTAAATGTTCTACGTAGTATCAGCCTTGCTTTATACTTTGTTTTCATCTCCATTTTTGGCTGACTAGATCTTCTCTAGATCCAACGTACACCAGCAGCATTTTCGTTTGAGGTCCTTTGCGTCTTATTTACTTATAAATAACCCATCAAATATTTTCGCTTTCGTGCAATTGGTCGAACTGCGTAACGGAAAACTGGGAAATGTCGGATGATATTTCCCAAGTGATATTCTCCAATTTACAAAAGTCACCAAAAGGAAAATGAGGAGGAAATTACTATTCGTGGGAAAGCGGTTCAATCCAGAAAACGCCAAAAAGTTGAAGTTTTTTGACAAAAGCATGCGAGCATGAAAAAGCACTTTAATAAACAAATATCACTGAAAATGTACGATTTGACTGAAAAAAGGACTTGTTGCGACGGAATCACTTCAACTAAAGCTGGAGTTACCAGCCTAGTAATCATGCCAAAAATTTTGAAGACTGAGACCTTGCGTTATCAGCTCACCCGTAGTACAGATTATTCAGAGGTGAGATGAAGAGATGAATGGCTTCTTGGATCCCCAAGCACACGTGAATTAGTCCTGTGAGTGTATGGCGAGATTGTGTGAAGAAAGTGTGGATGCAAGATAGCAAATATGAAAACGATGGGCAGTAAACAAGATTCCTTGTGGATAACTTGAAGCGGGCAGTTCTACTTTATTTATCAGTTGTGATACTCTTGTGAGCCTTTTTTTAGTTTTATAGTTTATTTTCTGGGCCTGATATGGTTGTGTTTTCAATGCTGATACATGTAACTGTTTTAATAAATGTACACTTGTGTCTGCTTTATCCTGCACCGCATTCTTGTCAGTTGTTTGGGTGCGGGGAATCAGTCAATAACTTTAATTATTTATTTTTTTGTGATAAAAATGAGCGATAACAAAATGTTTATCAAAAAGCAGTTATTTTGGCTTTAAAAATATACACGAATATTAATTTTTGTCCTTGGACATATCTGTTCCTCGAAGCTCGCAGTTTTCCTCGTGCTTCGCTCTTGGAAAACTGTTCGCTTCTCGGAACAGAAGGCCATATGTAAAAAAGAAAAAGAAAATCAGAAAACCGAAATAGAAACAAACAGACAGTAGATAAATCAGGATTTCGTACATAAAGGCTTGAAAGAATGCTACATAATCAAAACAGCGCGTAACAGGCCTCTGCGAGCGAAAGGATATCCCTTTATTTATTTTCTGTTTAGACCTGTTCACTCATAACAAGCATAGTCCGAAAAATCTACCCATGTGTACACATAGTTTTTTCCAGTAGATAAATAAGGGCTTATCGTAACTGTAACTATAGAACGCACGGATCACAACGGTTTGACGACAAAAAAAAATCTGCTAATGTCAGTTTATGGTTATAAAACCCACGCATATAAACATGTAATTAATAAATTGTCACTGTGGAGCTTTTTTGGTAGATAACTACAGTATTCTGCTAATGTCAGCTCAGGGTCATAAAAATCTACCTACGCATATAAACACGTAATTAATAAATTGTCACTGTGGAGCTTTTTCGGTAGATAACTAAGGGCTTATCGTAACTGTAACGATAGAACGTAGATCACATGTACAACGGTATGGCGACGAAATAATTCTGCTAATGCCAGCTCAGGGTCAATGAAAGTCTACCCATATATACACATAATTATTTTGTAATTGTCTCTTTTCTGTGGAGCTTTTCCGGTAGATAACTAAGAGCTTATCGTAGGCTGCGACAAAAGACTGACACAGATCACAACGGTTTGAGACGTTTGACGACGAAAATTCTATATAAAGTAGTATAAAAAAGACGGGCCAAACACGACTCCCACTGGTCGCAATGTAAATAAGACACGACAATTCGAGTTTTCACTAATTTTTTCACTTTTTGAATTCGGTAAACAGATATTAAAGTAATAAATCATTTCGCTTTACCTTTTTAATAGAACTCAGTTGAATTCCCCTTATCGCCTAAAAAACGCGCACTCTAAATTCAAAGAAAAGAAACTGTAGCAGTATATAAATACCTTTTGACTCCCGGCGTATTTCTGTGGAGTGCAGCCAGCTAGTTCTGCGGGCGTGAATCGAATGGCAACACAACCAACTGAGGCCGCAAATAGGCATTTGCCGATTGTGCTAGTAAAAGTGGCATATTATGCTAGTGGCAGTGCTCGTTTTTTTGCCCAAATTATGCTCAAATTATGCTCGCTTTTCAAAATTATGCTACTTTTTTAAAAAATTATTCTGTGCACAAACTTCACAACTCACAAGACAAGTTTGAAAATGTATTTTATTAACCCTGGCCAGACGTTCTGGGCCCGGTTGTTCAAAACCTGGGTAACTTTATCCGGTGGTTGGGCCTATACGGCGAATAAATCTGCTATCCAGCTATCCTCTCTGTTCTCGCTACCTTGTAAACTATCTGGATGTAAGTTCACTGCACTTGACTGGTTTGGCGTGGCGGCCGCCATTTTGAAACGAGCACTGGGAGTCGTGGGAGAAAGACTAAGGAGTCTGGGACCGAGACACAGACTTCCGGTTCCGTTTCATCGAACTCCCGCGGTATTTCAACACAAGTAAAAAAAAATCGAAAAATAGGAGTGGAAGCAACTGTTAATAGTAATCTATCGTTTTTAGTAGCTGAGATCTTCGTTTTCTTGAATTATTCTAAAATTGTGCTATTAAGACAAGAAAATATACGGATTATGCTAGCAGTGTTACTTTTGGAAAAAGGGCAAAAATTATGCTCAATTCCTCAGATTATGCCAAAAATTATGCTAGCACAATCGGCAAGAGCCTAGCCGCAAACGAATATGACCTATGTTAGAAAGTGGTTGCTATTAAATTGTTAATCCATTTCAGGTAGCGAAAAGCACGCGAAAGAAGTCGTCGTTTTACCTTTTTGCATTTTAAAGAATTAGACTGTCTACTTGTTTTGTTTAGTAGACTCAATCAGTATAACATGGATCAGTGGAGATCCGGAAGTGTTTTCGAACTTTGTCTCGTCAAATATAGTTTCTCTGGGTGATCTGATTACAGATGAAGAAGCTAAGAACATTCCATCGGTTTTTCTAAAAAGATAATTAGTTAAAATTAATACTAGTGTATCCAAAAGATAGTAATTGCTGCGGTAAATTTGTTGCAATAATGCTGTTTTATCGCCTCGCTGGTATTACGTTTACAATTTTACAGTGAGTTCTGGCCCAAAATGTGTGCGTGGCGCAGTGAATTCTGGCCCAAAATGTGTGCGTGGCGCAGTGAATTCTGGCCCAAAATGTGTGCGTGGCGCAGTGAATTCTGGTAAAAAGCGATCAAATCGAGATTTTTCCTAGCTTATATTTTTTCTCATATATTTCTCTTAAATCCTGATTATGTTGCTGCTCACTCGCTACGCTCGTTCCGCAGCAATGAGAAAAAAATATAAGCTACGAAAAATCTCGATTTGATCGCTTTTTACCAGAATTCACTGCGCCACGCACACATTTTGGGCCAGAATTCACTGCGCCACGAACAATAGCCTCGCTTGCTGCTTCAAGCTGTTGGCTGCGAGATTTGTAATATTTTGGTCCAACATGTGCCAGTCGTAATCGGAACTGAAGTGTCGAAGACTACCGCGAGTTGAGCGAGGACTGTGAGGCATGGTGATATGACCGTTGGATAGCAAAGATTTTCGAAGATTGTACGGAATAAAAGACAAATTTATTTTGAAATCACTCCAACAGCGGTCGATGAGACTGAGCTGAGCGCGTGGGGACGCGAAACCTGAGCCGAGCCCGTGGAGACGCGAATACGATACGGCTAGCTAGTAACGCAGCATATTCATTATCAATAATTAAGTTAAACCTAAATTTTCACACCTTCCTCGCGGTGAACGCGTCCTTTGCTCAACAATATTCTACAGACATTGCAAGAACTTGATGCGTGAATTACAAAACAAAATTAGTCTTATCAGCTGGAGTTTTCGCCGATTCATCCCGGTTACATTTGCTTTGCTTTCCCTCAAAAAACGAAAGAGAAAATTCTGTAATACCAGCGAGGCGATAAAACAGCATTATTACAACAAATTTACCGCAGCAATTACTATCTTTTGGATACATTAGTCCTAGCTTATATTTTTTTCTCATATATTTCTCTTAAGGACGTTCGCGCGAAAATCTTCTAACATTGACTTTTTTATAAAACTTTTGCTACAGCTAGGTTATGAGTAACTCGTGTCAGAAATGTAAAAAAATGGGGGGGTCACCGACTTCGTTTCTGAGATAAGCTATCTGAATGGCGACCCTAATTTTGAAAAATTGGTCTTCCTTACGGGATGTGACCCCAATGTCTGTTAGTCTAAAAATATTGCAAATGAATCTCTAAAATGCAACTTTCTTTCCCAAATTTTATGCTAGTAGGTCTGTTCAGTAAATTCATTCAACTGGTGACGTTCCCTGAAGTAAATTTCATCTTTAAACGACGGCATTTGCAAACTCTGACAGCCGCAAGTTGGCAGGATTCGACGGCGCGCGGGTAGAATCAAAGGGCTCTTAAAGCCATCTCGTTAATGCGTTAGAACGTGAGGTTAATAAAAAAAATAGAAGAATTGATAGTGAATATGGTAAAAATGCCGTTGTAGCGCACCTTTACAATAAGTCTACTCAAAATACGTACATGAAAGCATCACATGATGCAAATCAGCCAATAGAAATCTACATGTTCGCGAAATGGGCGTAGTTTTATTTTAGTAGCCATTTGGGGTATTAAAAACAGGAAATCACTAATTTTCGATTACAAAGTTTACATTTTCACGCTAGTGACTAAAATGGGGTCTATAATTTGGTTATACAATAGACGTGTCGTGTTTAGAAAATGTTATAGGCTGGGCCTTATCATTATTTATTTTTTTTTTTTGCAAAAGGAGGGGAACCCGTGCCCCTCTGCTAACACCTTTCCTGTATAGCGTTAGGGGATCTGTTCTTATCAGTGGTCCACTTTTTCAAGGCCAAAAGCCAGAATAATCCTCAACTTCGACGACTAAGGAGAGCTTTTTTTTCACAAGATTTGGTGCTGTTTTTTCACCACAAGCAAGAAAGCGTGTGGTAACCATCTGTCTTCGCTTTGGTGAGTGCGTGCTTTTCAATTTTGGTTTTGGTCTCGCGAGTTTTCTCGCCCTCGCGTTACGTGGAGATGGCCGCGCGTCCCTCGTACCAGCCGTTCGTCCACACTAGAACTGTCCGCTTGATAGCGCAGGAAAACCTGGCTCTTGATTCGCTCAGTATAGCGTAGTCGTTACCGGACTTTAAAAAAGAAATCGTTGGGGTTGTACCCCTCTTCGGAGGAAAGTGCTTCGACATCACCCTCCGATCTACAGAATCGGCCACACGGTTGGCGGCATCGGGCTTTGACTACGAAAGCCGCGTTATCCCTTTACGCCTTCAAGGCAAAAAGCACTACACTACATATGACTACATACATACACGACTACATACACGACTACATACGAAACGTCAAGTTTTATAAAAAAAATGAATAAGTTCAATATGTTTATCACCGCGATTTGTGTTCTATTTCTTATCAAGCTACGATTGCCCCAGAACAAAAGTCTTTACGACTACACGTGTCATGCGTTGAATTCCCCGATGAAAACCTGCTACAACTCCTGGAACAATACGGCGACCTCAAAGCGCGAGCAGTCCGCCGGCTTTGCTTCAAAGCCCCGGGCTACGAGCACATCGAGAACGGTATCCGTGTCGTAGAATTCACACGTTTACAAAAGGCACGCAACTTAGTCACTCAAGGGCTCGAGTTTTTTTTTTTTTTTCGCCGTGAGGCGAACCACGCGGCTCCAGCGCCCGGGGGAACACCAGAGGCCCCCCGGCCCCCACTACCGCAACCAGCAACGACACCTCCCCCCCCCCCCCCCCCCCCCCCCCCCTGTAACCAAAATAGGCCATTTGCACGATGGCGTCATTTGACTACAACTACCAGAATTCATTTAGTTTTTCCTTTCTTATTTAAATTTTGTAATCCAAGGAGCCATCATTCGCAGTAAAGAACAGTGGATAGAGCTGGGGGAAAAACAGACCAAGCATTTCTACCAGCTTGAAAATCAGCGACAGACACGCGACTCAATTACAGAGTTACGTGCCAGCAATTCAACCGTGACTTCCAATAAAAATATTCTTCGCGAATGTCGCGATTTTTATCGTAACCTCTATTCGGCTGAACAAGTTTATTTATCTAGCCAAAACTGGGTTTTAGTCCAACTGGATAAAACTCTGGCATCCGAAGACCATGAGAAATGCAAAGGTTACCTCACACTCTTCGAGTGTCAAGAGGCCCTTTCACAAATAATAATAATTCAAATGCAATCAGGCAAATCGCTGGGAGCCGGATGTCCGGTTGAATTTAATCGTCGCTTCTGGAGTAGATCAGACATGCTAAATTACTCTTTAACACGGATCACTCTCTGACACACAACGTCAAGGAATTATCCGCCTGCTTTACAAGAAGGACGACAAGTTAGACTTGAAAAACTGGCAACCAATTTCTCTGTTAAACACAGATTATAAAATTTGTACTAAAGTACTAGCCAACCGACTACGTAAGGTTATACCGCTTATTTAAGCGAAGATCAAACATGCGGGATTCTGACCGCAGTATTTTTGAAAACCTTTTTCTGATCTGGGATACAATCGACTATGTAAACCATAAACAGCTTTCGGCCGCTGTTATTAGCCTGGATCAGGAAAAGGCTTTCGACCGGGTTATTCACGGCTTTTTGCAACCCGTTTTAGAGCGCTTTAATTTCGGCCAAAATTTCAGCGCTGGGTAAACATTGTTTACACGTTATAAACAATGGATGGCTCTCGTCGGCCTTTTCGCTCGAACGGGGAATTCGACAAGGTTGTCCGTTGTTGCATTATTATTCAGTATTATTTTATTTTGTATTAAATTTTCCACCGCAGAAATATACTCCCGCAGAAAAAAATTACTTGTTTTAATGATGTATATCGGCTTAACAGGAACTTTTTAACAGTGAACCTATAGAAACCTCCGGTCAGGAAGTAAAATTGCAGTTTAATACCGATGCCTTGGATTTCATTTATACTTGACCAGAAATCCGCAAACATTTCCTCTCAGCAGAAATTTTAGCTGTCTCGACCCGCAAAAATTTCCTCCCGCAAAACAAATTCAGTCGGGCAATCCGCAAAATTTTCCTTCCGCAAAAATTTGCTCGTGCACGGTAGCTAAATCACCAAAACTATGACGTCTTTCCCATAGTATTGCATAATCAAACCGTAATAGCAATGATTCAGTATTCCAAAATAGAACAAACCCAAAGATCATGCTATTTTGCTCTGCCATATCGCTCATCAGTAAAACACAAACTTTTAACTTCCTTAAAACGTCTCCATTCGTAAAAATACACCGTGAAATTCTCAAACTGCGTTTCCCAAGGAAATGCATTTGACCTATTTTTACCCTTCTAAAGCAGCTTTAATGGCTTTACGACAAATGATTGAAAATTTGAAACATTGATATTTCTCTATAGGTAACGTGAGAACTTTAATACCTTTGCGGTGACGGAATGTGAGATATGACAAGTTCATAACAAGTTCTGACATCCCAATACCCTAGGGAAATTAACAATAGGTCCGGGGGTGCTCCTCAAAAATTTTAGTGGCGGTATGTGACGCCCTTCTTGAAATCCTAGCCGGTTTAACCAACCTTATCCTCAATACCCTAATAGCTTCTATAAAGAAGAAAGAAGTAACCCCCCCGGACAAATGTTAACAATGGCCTTTTGTTAACAACTTTTGTCCCTTTTTGTATTCATTCGTAAATCTCGTTTATGCGCATGCGCATTAACGAGATAAAAATGGAAAAAATTTAAACTTCCTACATTGATTTTTAGTTCATTTTTTCACAATCTGTCGAAATTTTCACAATCTGTCTATCTTTGAAAAAAAAATTGGGGGTCACCGACCATCCAAGCGAGTTAAATCTAAGCAAAGTTAACGCAACGGCTATCAGCCCTTTATGTGCTTAAATTTCTTCTCTTGCGCGCGCGCTCGTGCATGACGTAGCATGGCGTTGCGACATGAATTGCGTGCGCAGTAAGGATGCGCATAAACAATTAGCGCGAACGTCCTTAAATCCTGATTATGTTGCTGCTCACTCGCTACGCTCGTTCCGCAGCAAAAACAAAGCTGAGAGATAATCGGTTCATGCTTTGCCTCTGTCGTGTAATGAATGCATGCGGGAAGTTTCGAGAGCGCACGCAGAAAGTGTACGCAGAAAGTGTAAGTCTGTAAGTGAAAGTTAAGTTGTTCGAGGCGATAACTGAGAGCATCTCTAGCTTCTAGCTTACTAAGTACAACGATGACTCGACATATGGCATAGTCAAACATAGAAATACTTGGTGAAAGAAATCTGAATTAATTTGTATCTTTTAATTGAAATCCGGGATTAACTTAGTTCGCAGTCACACGAACGGTATTTTCTTTGACAACGTTTTTTTCTAAATTAAGTAGCGAAGAGCCTGAGAATTAACCTGTCTCCAAAATTCAACGCGGATTTTTCCGTTGACACAAACTTCAAATGTTGTAATATCTAAATATCGCTTCCGAAGAAGGTCGTGA
Organism: Dendrophyllia cribrosa; assembly: GCA_024195265.1. NCBI lineage: Eukaryota > Metazoa > Cnidaria > Anthozoa > Scleractinia > Dendrophylliidae > Dendrophyllia > Dendrophyllia cribrosa. The sequence continues at coordinate 12,757,773 of JAJLRJ010000006.1, read as the reverse complement.
CGGCCGAAACGTCGAGCAAATTAAAGCTCATAGCCAAAATTGAAGTTGGTTTCTTGCCATTTATAATCGTAACTTGTTTAAAAAACTGACTGCAAGTCTCTACGATCGCTGCTAGTGATCCTACAGTTTTGCGCTTGATCGTGATAGGAAACATTGTTTGAGAGACCCATGCATCACAAGCCAAGAAACTTATCATACTAACCTTGCGATCGGGACTAGCAACCCATTCAGAGATGAAGTATAGCAATACGCCTAGTTGCTTTATGCTTCATGAAACCGGGTTAAGCTCCTTCGTATGGGCCATCTGGTTAGTGTGCGAGTTTAACCTTTTAGACCATGATTGAAAACATTGGTAAATATATCACGTTCTTCAAATTCTGGATAATGTCAGCCTCATAACACTAAGAACCTTTTCAGTTATTATTTGCTTTTTTTATAAGAACGTTAAGGCTGGGATTGGACGAAATTTTAAGAACTTGTTGAGAACTAATACCCGGGATGAGATTGTGTAAGGTGGTTCGATACAGTTTTCTGGAGACCATACCAACATTTTTCAATCGGCTTTTAAGCGATCTTTTCCAAGTCAGATCAACATGAAATTTTCACCACTAACTAGTTTTGAATTGAAGTTTGGAAAGATATATTGTCTGGTAAAATCGATATTACCATGACGACGATAAACAAGAAACTTAGAAATCAGTAAAAGTGAAATTTAGCGCGTTTAAGATTTCGCATTGAAAATCCCACATAGACATCTTAAAATATGGTATATGTCATATATATTTTGCAAGAATAAAAAAATTCTGTATGTTTGATTTCAAATAAATCGCAATAATATTTCAAACCTTACTTTTTGTGTACTGGTAATAAATTGATCGAGAGATTAACACTGGTTTTGTGAAATTCCTTAGTGATAGTGTCAAAATGTAGCTTGATGTTATGTTTGTAAACATTGAAAGTTTCGTTTACTTTCTCTTTTGTGATCTTGAGAACTACCTGTTTTCCTAACATCGCTTCATGTGCAATTTTTGGGTATTTTTCGATTTTAATTGCTTTTGCAAAAATTTGAGAAACGGCTCGATGGATTTTTTTAAAACATTCACTGTGCATGCTTACCGAAGTGCAAAATATTATCTGAAAGTTTCATTGACATTGATTCACTGGAACGCCTTTAAATTAAAAGATAAAGACGACGTACGAACCGGCCGAAAAAATGGCGTTACAAATTTACTTTTTTAAGTTATGCTTAACAATGATTTCAAATCAATGCGCACTGCATTCCTGCGTGATTTATACTTTCGTTGTGATCTGCTGTGCATATTATTATCTATATTCTAGCATGATTGTACCTTATTACTCTCCTTGCTACTTTCCAGATTGCCTTAAGTCTCTTTTTAGGATTATTTTGAGCAATACATGCCCTTTTGCGTTTTGAAAACGTTTTTACCAGCAGGCGTTTTGAACGCAAAAGAAAACAGATGCAAAGAAATTTGCATCAATAAGCGTACATTGCAATGTTTCAATCACGGAAGGGGTTTACCTCGGTGTAAGAACCTGTGACTTTTTCCTTTGTTTTTTAGCTTTGTAGTATTGTATTCCCAGTTGACTCTATTGTTTTATGCCTTTTGTCTTCTTTGTTTTACGTCACTCGTGAGTTTCACAGGTTCTTACACCGAGGATGAGCCCACGGAAGGAATGTAGTGCGCATTGATTTGAAATCATTACTGAGCAAAACTTAAAAAAGTAAATTTGTAACGCAAACGTTTTGGCCGATTCGTACGTCGTCTTGACTGATCTATAGAGTATTTTCACTGACGTCATATCAAAATTCAGAAGCAGTTTTCGATTCTAAAATGTTTATGGAATTGTAGAGAGTGTAAAACTACACATCTGGGCCAAATTTTGAAGCGCAAGAGCATTTAATTTAAGAGTTATAGGCGAATGAGTATAGACATTTTTAGTAAGAAATGTATGGAGCGGCCATCTTGGTGTCCCACTTAGGGACACCAACATGGCGGCCAAAAATTTAAAGACATTAAAGTCTTAATAACACCAAAAATCTCATCACAAAATATTGTATTTACTAATCGAACTTAATCGAATTAATCGAACCCAATCGAACTCGATCCGGTGGATTGAGTTCGATTGGGTTCGGAAATCGAACACAATCGAACAGAATCCACTGAAACACGTTCGATTGCCGGATCGGCAATTAGGAGATTGGATGCAATTGACCCGGGAATTGAGCGAAAATTCTGGTACAGCTACAAAACCATCCTATCAGACGCAAAATTTTGTCGTGCTTTTAATTATTGAGCAAACCAAACTGTCAACAGTAACAATAACAACCTGAAAACGTTCGTTGGGCTCCACTGCGCTGTACAGCTGACAGAGAAAGTATCAAATGTAAATAGCGAAAAAGCAAATTCTGCACCTTAAAACAGCCTTTATAATATCTTCCTATTTTTCAGTGCCTATTTCGTAGGGCATACTCCCAGGCACTGTACGTGATTATCATTTCCGGTGTTCTATTTTGGATTCAAAAGACCCGAAAACGAACGGAATCGAAATTCGAAGGCAGGTTCGATGATTTAAATTCATTTGAGATTAATATACTGTATCTGTATTTTATTTAAATAAAGCCAAAAACCACTAAATGAGCAAATTCAAGACTTTATTGACTACAGCAAATGACTAATGACTCCATGGTTAATTGATCATGACGCGGTGCTGCGTCCCTAGCGTGATCAAAGTTAAGTTCCGATGCCATTTCAACCGCCATTTCTACGTGTCTAGAGAGAAAGCAATGGAACTAAAACTCACTGGAAACGCTCTAAATCACCCCAAAAAAACACACAGAAGACAAGGAAACACAAAAGCGAAGTAGGGTAGGCAATTTTTATTGAAATCTTGTTAGTATTTTTTAACTCCTAGAATGGACCGTTTTTCGTCATACAAATCCTTATAATTTCGCTCGTAGCGTTTACTGTGACACATACAGCTTGGGCTACCTGTGTTGTCACTGGAAATGCTGGAAAGTGTGACACGGATGCCAGTTTTGCTTACATCTCCATCTCCTTTTTTTTTTTTTATATTTGCGTTGAACGAAAGGTCAGGCTCGCGCGCTTCGCGCAGGTGTCTACGCGTCGCGCCTTTGCGAGCTAGCCAGCGAAAAACAAAACGACCGTTTTGCAGTCTACCTCTTCGCCAGCGACCTTTAGGATCATCAAATGGTTTTCCACAAACTCTACTAGAATAGGAAATCATCCATAATCAGCCATTAGTTACTTATTCCCTTATTACGTGGTATTTTCCCGGTAATGTTCGGTGGTTATGAAATAATTCACCCCGGGGAGGGGGGGTGGGGGGGGGTTACTCCTTTATATACGCTATATAGGTATGTGCCGCCCGATAGGGTAGGGTTTTTGAGGTGCTCAGTCCTTAATAGGGTATCCTTTTTGGTATTGTGATCCTTAGATATTCCTTAGATAGGGTCACTAAATTGCAGTATCCACCCCAACGCGCAAAACGAAAAAGAGATGGTCTGTTAAAACTGGGCCTTAAAAAGGGTATCAAATCTCGATTTTCTACCCTTAAATAGGGTCAGGATTTGAGAACCTTGGCGGCACAAACCTATCCTAAATTGTCGGGAGTACCACCCCCCCCCCCCCCCCCCCCCCCCCCCCTCCGGGTAATTCACTTACCATGTAATTGCACCTTTTACAGACCACAGTGCCGCAACCAGCTCACGTTGGATGTGACCCATCAACTGATCTCTTTCGTTTTTACAACGCGAAAAGCACGCCCTTTCTCGCCAATTTTCTTTAACACCTCGAATTTTTCGTTGTCCTCCACGTCACCGACGTCAAATCGGCACTCTTGGTACCCTTTGACCACGTATTTTATCGTTTAATACAAGCTCTATAATTTCCAAAGCAGAATGTTGACACGTGTTCAAGGTGTGTTTGCTACATTGAGCTTAAAGACTATACAAAATTCTTTGGTTTCAACCGAGGTTTTATTTTACCAATCAAGAGTTCGGAAATCGAACGTTCGATTGTATTCGATTACCCAAAATTTTTTTTGTGATTTCGATTACGTTCGATTACCGAACCAATCGATTAAAATTCCGTTCGATTTTGTTCAATTAGCTACGTCGGGTTTAGTAAGCAAAGGAAGCGTAAAGGTGAAGCTTTGGAGTCACCATGCTGTAAAAAACGACAACGAAAAACCTGTCAGCATTGCGAAAGAAAACGGGCTGTCATCGACAAACTGCAAAGTGATCTTGAAGACAAAGATGCGCAATTGAAAGAACTTAGCGAAAGATTCGGGCGCTTGGAAAAGGAAAAGGGAGCTAGAGCAAGAGTTTGCCGGCGCCTTGAAGGAGGAAAAACATGTGTGTTTTTCTGCTGAAAACTTTCGTAACCACGACCACTTACACAGGTATTGTAAACTGGACTGTGTTTTTGCAGTTGTTTAACTTCATTATTGATATGAAATACTGGAGATCTGATATAAATGCGGATGAAAATCATCATTATTATCAATCAGTACGCGACCAAATAGGAAACTGCCTTCGAGAAAACACGCGTGAGTGGCGGGGGATATTGAATTTGACGGGCTGCAAACGCATTTACGACCCTGTTTCTGTTAAACATTTTTTTCTTATTAAATGAATTTGTACGATTTGGCCCTGTGTATTGATAATAATGATAATCACATGACTTTTGTCGGGCATATAGTTTATTTGTGTCCTTCGTAGCATCATTTGCACCCTCGCTCCGCTCGGGCGCAAATGATGCTACTCGGGCCACAAATAAACTATATGCCCTCCAAAAGTCATGTGATTGTCCTAGTATCAGCTACGTCAAGGGAGACCTCGTAGCTTGTCGATGCTTGCTGAATATTTTTTTAACTCTTGAAAGATTAAGACATGCTTTCCCAGAGGAGCATCTAGCCTATCTTTTTAAAATGTCAAGGTCAACAGTTTCAAGAATATTCCTTTCTTGGATCAACTTGTTGTACTTTGAATTGGGATCTATTCCCATCTGGCAGAGCAAGGACTTGATCGAGGAAACTATGCCCACAGCCTTCAGAGAAAAGTACCCAGCCACCAGATGCATTTTAGACTGTACAGAAATCAAGATTTGCAAACCATCATCCTTGCGAGCTTAAAGTCAATGTTTTTCCTCTTACAAAAACACTACGACTGCCAAGGGATTGTTAGGAATTGCATCCTCCGGTGCTCCGGTATTTATTTCTGATCTTTACACTGGCAGTATTTCAGATAAAGACATTACAAAACAAAGTGGAATCCTAAAGCTGTTGGAAAAAGGAGATGACTGCATGGCGGACAAGGGATTCGACATTAAAGATCTACTGGAACCAATTGAAGTGACTTTAAATATTCCTCCTTTTCTTTCTGATAAAGGTCAATTTAACGAGGAAGAAGTTGAAAATACACAGTCAATAGCTAGTGTTCGCATCCACGTGGAGAGGGCTATAAGCAGAATCAAAATGTGCAAAATAATTACCAATGTTGTGCCGTTGTCTCTAGCAGGAGTGTTAAATCAGATTTGGACAGTGTGTTGCATGCTGTTATTATTTCAGTCCCCAATTATCGACCAGGATAATGAAGAAGACTGATCATTTTGATTCATAAAGTTTCTGGCATTTATTGTTAAAAATTAAAATTCATAATACCAAGACTTCTCTTTTGTATGACTATAACATTGTTAAGATATCTAAATGTTTGTTCCTTTTCATTAATTTGCGCAACAACATGCCTGTACAGAATATTAATTTATAAGTTTGCATCCTGTTTGTATTTATCGCCTTAAAAGGTAAGGCAGGCAGTGGGAAAAATAAAGTTCATGAACTTTAGAAGGGTATTTGTGAAAAACGCCAGGATCAAAATCAATTTTTTCTACAAACAGATTTTCTGATCCCTCCTTAGAATGGAGGCAAAATTTGCTCCACCATAACCCTGAAATTTCCATTAGGCCTTGAAGTTGAAAGTAATACTTAAGATTACATTTGACTCTTATGTCTCTTTTCAGTTCTAAACATTCCTCAACTGACTTTCCCTTCATTGAAAATAAGCTTTTAATTTCCAGAATTCCAACCGATGGATTCTCACTAGTATCATATTAAATAATGCCATCAGGCGAGCAACCCATCCAGTTAATATCAGGATGAACCAACAAGCCACATTTGGAAACTTCTACTTGAGGACCTGCCAACTCCTTGAACTCTTTAACAACCATTGGTTCCATGTCTTGACCATATCTCATGGCTTGAGTCTCCACCTTAGGTGATGACAATAAACTATGTAAGAATTTGTCATTTACTGGTGCTTTTCTAGAAACAACTTCACCAAATCTCGAGGCAGTGATTCTAAATGCTCGCTCTTGATGCCAAGCTGAGCAGCTGGACTGACTTCTCGTATGTTTCTCGATTTCCAATTCTTTTTCTGGGGATAAAGTAATATTTGCTAGGAACAGTTTTTCTTCTTCTAGAACTGTAGGTGGTGGACCTTTCCTAACATGTTCTGGTAAAGTAATTTCTATGGGGAAGTCAAACACTGCCTCCAGGTCCTCTCTGTAAATAGTCTCTACAAAGCCCAGAGAATATATATATATATATATATATATATATATATATATATATATATATATATATATATATCCGTTAATTGATTTGCTAAAGGACAGCCTTCCAAGAAATTTCCCCATGGAAGAGACTGGTGAGTTGCTGTGTTATTGTATTGGAGCCAAGAAGCATAAGTGGTAGGACTCTTAACTGAGATGTTCTCTCAGAGTTGTTGAACGTGTTTTTCAGTAATCAGTTGTTGTTCGACTGGTCTGGGATCGTATAAATACTCCTGTACAGTCTTGGGTACTACTTCGCGAGGTTTTCGAGCGATTCATGGTTTCCCAAACTCGGAGGCGAACTATCTTTGTGGTTCAAGCGAAGGACCTCGAGGTTTATGCCACTGTTGTAGATGCGAGGTTGGCGACTGAGTCATCATCGCGTAGTTTTACCGTTACGTGGGTAAACAATGCAGCTAAATGCTGGCATTTCCCAGTTCCAGCTTTACATGAACACTGAGTGGTAACTTCCATACATCCATCTTCGCAACTATCAAATACAATTCTTAGTTTTTTTTAGTTTTTCACTTCTTTCGACCTTATTTTTTTCTCCTGTTAAATGTAAATTGTCCCTTTCAGCAAAATCTGTTAAAGTTCAATTTCTTTAGGTCCGCCGAAATCCACATATATTTAGTGAAGTGATGGAACTTAAGGGCCCATTAACTGATCTTTTTGACCCGTTGCTACGGAAAATTTCTTGTAAAATAACTTTGTCACATTTAGTCATATCAGAGTTATTTCATGGGTTTTAACTTGTTCCTCATTGACAATACCAATGATGACGTCATCAGGCCATGCCCATGGTCACGTGACTTATTTCGAAAAAATCTAAAGGCTTGTCAGCTTATTACTTTATCGGAATTTTGTTCAGTAACTTAATTTTTTAATTTATATTCCCTTTTCGTTATGCATAGATTGTGTTTAATTTCCAAAAGGTAAAATTTTGACAGTAGTGCAAAATTTTGGAGAATTCGTAATTTTCTGGAAAAGACGTGATTCCTCAAAAGGAATGCATAGCTTTGTTTTCAACCGTGGTTTATATGGTAGCTCGATGAAAAAAAGTGTATTTTATGAAAAATCACATTTCCTTTAGAGTTTAAAGAAAACCGGAAGTGTCCCACAAGTCAACCGGACGTTACTCTTTCAACGCATGCGCAGCTCACTCGACCAGACGGAAACGATCTCTTGACTGTCTCCTGACTGCCATTCCGTCTGTGTTGCAATAATAGCGACCTTCAGATTGGACTACGAGTACGAGATTGAGTACGAGTACGAGTTTTCAAACCAAATTCGTGTGCCTCATATACTTAAACAGTTTAAAATACAAGGCTAGTACAACGGAAACAGGAGCCGATTACGCTCCTGACGGAAATTAATGGCAGGTTTAATGGCCAATATTTCGACCAGTAGAACTAGTATTCTACAGGGCCGGCGTTGGAGTGAAAATAATATACAACGGCTCTTAAATTTGAATATAGATAAATATATAGATAATACAGATAAATGTATTAATTTAATTTCCGTTGTACTAGCCTTGCATTTTAAACTGTTTATCTACACTTTGGGTGACGTCTAGTACTCGCATCCCTTCATAAAGGAGATCCGGAAAGAAAGTTACCACTATTTATCGAAGTGTTGAGTGGTCCTCTGCATTTAAACGTTTCATATACTTAATTATTACACCAATCTTATCCCTAACGTTTATTTACGTGTTAGTCAGCAACAGGAAGGAGTTACAGTTCGGTGGATACAATTATCTCGAAATTCCAAAGTCGTACCCGTACTCGATTTCGTACTCGTAGTCAAATCTGAAGGTCGCTATTAGAGAGCTTAAGCAACGACGAGACAACGCCATGGAAAACGTCACTTGAAAAAAGGATTCGCGCTTTTTTAAACTACTTTGCAGTTGCTCCAATTTGTTTAGTTTGTTTAATGTGACTGGATTGTCCAGCAGCTGAATTTGAAGGGATGGCTTTCCAGTTCAAAAAAAAGGAAAATTGACCGTCGTGTGTTCACGTTCTCCACAAAACCTATAATTTGATCATTTGACGTTATTGTTTTGCTGGGAACGGCAAAGAAATGTACGAAAATGTAAACCGCACGTGCAACACGTGCAGAGTACTTTGCTTAACTTTCGCAAATTTCTCTCGTTTGACTGCGGTTAACATGGCGGCAATCATGAGTAAAGCCCTGACTCGTCTCCAGTCGTCTCTCTAGGCAAGACGTAGGAGACACGCTTCTCTCGTTAATTGAGACGACTGGGGAAGAGTCAGAATAAAGCCCATTAAAAACCGTGGAAGCTCTGAAGATGAGAGATAGAAGTTTCCCTTCTGGTTCCGCACTTTTTGAGTTAAGTGCTCAAATTTCACGATGGTATTTTCATCGATGGCGGCCGTTTTCCTTCGTCCTTACACCGATTTTTATCTGGATGAATAGAAATAAAAGACATTTTATACATCCATCTCTGTTTACAATGGAAAAGAAAAGTAAAAAAAGTACTTGCAAAGCATGGTTTATGTAGAGAAATATAGAAATATGTATATCCCCTCGCATTTTATGCAGATATCCTCGACCCCGTTCCCAAGAGCCTCTCTCCTTCCCCAAGAGTGCCAAAACTCAACATTGAAAAAAGATCCCAAATTTCATTTTGAAAAATATTAGAAAACAAATGGTACCATGCAAAATACTATCCAAGAGGTTTCATTTGATTGATCACACCGTAGGATTTCGTCCACAAACTCAACAGTTACATTACATGTCTCCATAATTGACTCTGGGAGTGAACGGGTTAAAACCTAGTGCGTAACACCTTGTTTATTGATTCAAACTGAAAAGTCGAGCTGGCATCATTGGGTTGAATGTGATGATCATTACACCCATCTATCAAAATGTTTATCAAACATAAAACCATCAGTATTCTGAATAAATGTGCACGATTTAGGATACAATGAAGGGAAGTTTCTAAGGAAACTGTGGTGCTGCGTCGGTAAGGAAATGAAACATTACAATTTAGTTTTGTTAAATGAGTTAAGGTAAACTGACCACCGTAAAATGATTCACTAAGCTGATGTTTCGAGCGCTCTAAACGTCACCTTTTGGATCTTTTTTTTTTTTTATGGTGGCCAATTTACATTATCAAGTCATTTGATAAAACCATATTTTCACCTTAAAGGGACACGTCACGAGGGTGCATGCGCCAGTTTCTCGAATGGAAACTTGAAAAGTGTAGCCTAAATTTTTCAAGACGGAAGTCTCAATTTCAAAAATGGCATCGAGTTTTTTCATTTTCCACCGTGACCGCCGCCACTAGTCGACGCCATTTTGAAATTGGCACTTCAACTGGAAAAATTCAGGCTACACTTTTCAAGATTCGATTCGAGAAACTGGCGCATGCGCCCTCGTGACGTGTCCCTTTAAAATATGCTGAAGGTCCTGTGGCTGGTCGAGGTTCATACAGACAAAAAGGACACGACACCAGAGTTTCCATGTTCAAGAATATATTTATCATAGATAACCCTACATTAACTAAAAAGCGTCAAAGGACTGTTACACCAAGAAATTGCCTCGCATTATATTTACCGCAGAAGTTGGAAGTTCTAAGGAAGAATATTTACAAAGTAAAAGACGAGAGACGAGGCGTGAGAAGCTGAACTTCATTTAAATTTGGACAAATTACAATACAATCATACAACTTGGGACAGGCTACGAGGTATGTCAGGCAACACTGAAAGAAACGTTGCGTGATAGGAAGTGAATAAATGCCATCCAACAATTCATTGTAACTACGTAGTATACCAAAACATAATGCAAGTGACGTTGTTCCATACATTTATCATCAAGTGAATAAAACGGTGTAGCGAGAAATCGGGAATGTGTTGTGTGATGACATTTATTCCTCCTACGTGTCCTGAACAAAACTTTTTCCCAGGACCTCCACTCTTACCAACTTCCTGCCGCTGACCATTAGAAGCGGAAGGCTTTTAACCCTTTCACACCCAGAGTCAATTATGGAGACATGTCATGTAGTTCTAACTTTTGAGTCTGTGGACGAAATCCTATGGTGTGACCATTCAAATGAAACCTCTTTGGCAGTACTTTTGCATGGTACCATTTGTTTTTCAATATTTCACAAAATGAAATTTGGGAATTTTCTTGTATTTTGATGTTTGGCACTCTTGGGAGTGAAAGGGTTAAGGGAGAATGGGCTGAGAACTGCTATTTCTGACGCCAATAAAAACGCAATAGAAACAAGGAAATGAAGTGTATGCATTGAGCTTCCAAATCCACCCAACATAAATTAAATTCTTAAAATATACCGTGCGTTTTATGCGGCGTCAGCATGATAAACAGTACTAAAGTACTTCTTGTAGTTATTATATCTTAAATTAAGTGAACCACTATTTTTAGGAAAACCAGTAAATTAGTCCACAACAGAAGTGCCCACAGTGAAGCTACCTCGCCAACAAAATATCGATTTCAAATCAATTCATCCTGTAATCAAATATTTATTTAAGGAGCAATGTCGCCTTTTCTAAAGTCAAGAAAACATATTCGTTAAAAGGAAAAAGGAAAAAAAAGTCTATTTTTGTTAACAATCACTATATTAGTGTATTGAAACTATGTTCCAGGTTTTGGAGAAATCCTGAAGTCTAAGATGGCGGATCCAAGATGGAGGCCGTGCAGAACTAATGACGTAATTCCCGCACCATCTGACGTGATCATCCCATTTTGCGGGCCGAAAGGAAACAGTTTTGTACATACCATACACCCTCTAAGTTTTATTGTCATAGCTTTAATGCTCTTGACGTTACGCGAAGGGGCAGGCAATGGATTGTAACTAAAATTTGGCCATTTTTTCAAGTTCTTCTGGATCTTAGAAATCACAATATCTTTGCTCTTTGGTTTGGTCCATGAGAAAGTTACTTATTCAAACACTTAGTACAGTTTTCACGATAAAATTGCAAAATTCCTCTGACATTGCCCTTTTGATGCAACATTTCTTTCATTTCGCTCTTTAGGCAAGTTTTGAAATGTATGCGAGCTAACTTGACTGTGCGCAAGTCTGGGTGGATTGACTGGGATTCATTCTAAAGCGGTGTCACACTTGGCAATGTTTGGTGCAACTTGTCTCGCAACACTGACCGCAAAGGACTGTAGCGCAAGACGGTACGCATGTCCAGTGGGTGGCAACATGATAGGAGACAAGTTGCAGAAGGGGGTGTTGCTAAGCAACACTCAGCAACACAAAAAAATATTCGTCACAGCGTTGCGAAAATCGTTGCAAAAAGTAGAACCACTACTTCTCGCAGCGATTGCGGCAACAAAAAAAACTTGTGTCGCAATTTAAAAGTTGCAGGAAACATTCACTAGTGTAACACCGCCTTTAAGTATGGCGGTGCAAATTCGAGACTGGCCGAACCAGAAAAAATCTAAATTTCCAATCCTTACTAATACAAATGTACAACATCAATTGAACTAGATTAATGGAATTATCCAAGTGATTTAGTGTGTTACCCTTCACATTTAAATTACACCTTTAGTTCGCAGCCGGCAATTGCGTGATAACGCCCCGTCTGTAACCTGGAAGGTTAGTCACGCAACTGTTTGCAACGAAGGCACGCGAAAGGGGATGCGTGTACTTTACAAGTAATTTGTTGTTTCCTCTTGCTTCTGCAGCTTACACTTAAATTAGCTCCTCAATAGTTACAAAAGCAAGGAAAACTAATTTTATAACTTTTGTCCAATTTGTTTTTTTTTTAAAAAGTGCACATTTTAATCACAACAAGCTAAGTGACGAAACAACCTGATTGAAGTTTAAAAAAGAACATCAAGAAGGACTGGATTCACACGAAAATGACCCAAAACTGCGAATCGTTTCCATTCTATTGGCGAGTAGCGCCTTGCCAAATACCATTAGACACTATTCAAATATTGCCTTAGATGACTGCGAAATCCGACAGTTTGAATGAACTGCATTTGCAGGAACTTCATTCTGTTTGCGAGCTAAAGACAAACTTATTTAATAGGGCAAGACAATTTGATGTCCTAATAATTCTTTACAAAATCAGCTTCATTTAACAAGGCAATGCCTGTTCAGCAAGTGCACCGGAGTTTCGTGGTTTTGTTTTCAAGTGGGAAATGAAAGTCTTTTAATTCCTTCCTTTTAGTTGCGAATATGGCCGTCTTGATACCATTATAATCAAAGCACAAGAGAGCTGCCATCATAGGATCCAACCCTCGCACTGGCAGTGATAAACAGTACCCACCCGATTCGCGTATAATTAACCGTATATAAGCGGGTCTAATTAACATCAAATTACCGCATGCAAGCGGTAAAGTAGGCCCTATTTACCTAACAGAAGTATTATTTATATTACTGACGTTAGACACAGAACTGAGAGAAAATAGCTTCAGTTTAGCACTGATCTGCAGTGTTTAGGGTTAAGCACTGATTTTAAAACGGTTAGCTTTCATTTATGGTTATGGGTAACTATAAATATGTTAAAAATTACAGTTCCTCTCAGCTAGCCCTCCTTGGTGTAGTGGATATGGGTGTTAGTTATGAAGCAAACGACCCGGGTTCAAGGCATACACCTTTCTGATCTTTTTCTTTCTTTTACTAAAAAAAAAGGAGTTTTACTTTATGTAAAATGTTCAAGTGAAAGACAAAAGCCAGTTTGAGATCAGCTCTATTTTCGTTATTTCTCAGTAGGTGAATAGGGCCTACTTTAACCGCTTGCATGCGGTAATTTGATGTTAATTAGACTTGCTTATATGCGGTTAATTATATGCGAATCGGCTGCAGTACCACAGGAACGTACTGCTCAAGAGCTTTCATTTGAATGGTCACACTTCAGGATTTCATGACTTGCCATTTGACTCTGGGAATGAAAATGTTAAACATACCAACGTGACTTTTAATCTCACAGGTTAATCAAATTGAGATTTGAGTTTCATCGATTTTACACCTAAAATTTGGAATTCTAGAATGTTTTTCACAACGCTCCATTAAGTGTTTGATATATTTACTAAAAAAAAAATAAGATAAAAATAAATAAAATAAAAATGAACACTTAGAAGCAAGGATTCAGAAACTGAAGGGTATGTCATCTAATTTAAAACATGCCACAGTGGCTGCTTTAAAAACATCCTCACGAAACGCTCCCTTGTGTTTGACATATCATTCGTAGCTTTTTTGACAAACCAAGACGAACATATCTCAACTGAAAACACTTATCACAAAACACATATCCCCAGTCTCTCGCCCCATGCACCCACGCATCTGCAGCTGTCACGGCTGGAGAACTGGAGAGAGCCTGGGATTGCGTGATTACTTTCACGTTCTCAGCCAGCTTCTCGTCCCATGCTCCTTCCAACAGCAGCCGTTACGGCCAGGGCACAGAAGAGAGCCTGAGAATAAGCTTATTTTTAGCGTTAGTCTCAGCACATGAACGACGCAGACCTGCCTGCCAATAACAACACAATAAGAAAGGACAAACTATGCACCCCCCCTCCCTCCCTCCCCAAGTAGCGTAGGACTGGAGGTATCCCAAGAGCAACTTACCTTCTTTTGCTGCTCTCTGTTAAAATTAAATAATTCCTATGGGTATTTACATGAACTTGTACACGTTTTGGTTCCACTGGTTAATTTTTCAAACTTGTAGAAACAATGTCATTTTCTGTTGTATGAACCGCGTATCAAATAAAAACCACCATTTGCCTGTTTACTCAACACCCAGGCGTCATTCCGGCAAACGTTAAGTGCAAAATAAACAAAAATTCTCCGCCCACTGCATGTCTGAAAACAAAACAAAGAACCACTGTTTGGTTCCTGAGCGGCCAACATACTTCTAAAAAACCCAAAGCATCTTTATGTCAAGCACATTCTGTGCTGTATTGAAAGAAAGAATGTATTTCGATTCCAAATGGATTCCACTTATCTTCCCCTCGCCATTCAACAGTTTCAAAACTTGTGGCAACGTCCAGAAATCAGCAACTTTCTTATTTATCACAACTTCAACTCGTTGGCAACCTTCGAAGCGATGTTCTTGAAGTTGATTGACGTGCCGGCAATGCGCTTGAAGCGAACCCCATTGAGCGACAGCCGTGGAAGTTTGCATACCTCCATTTCCCACTGCACGTGGTTCGCATCAGCAGGGTTGCCATGGCAACAGAATAGTAAAAAATTCTCACGCTGTTCATAATCACAGTTATTTGATTCCAACACCTTTTTGATCTCTTCCATCATCTCCAGCGGGTCCATAGAACTCGTCGTCTTCATGCTCCACGTAAATCGAAGGGAACGCGGCTTGTCGCCCAATGTTGTGTCATTCATAGACCTGCGATACAAACAAAAGAAACCTTTGAATTATACAACAGATCAATCATTTACGTTCATCGTTTGGACTCTTTCTACTGAATAATACAGTGGAACCGTGATTACTCGAACCGTCAAGGGGTGGGGGGGTGGGGGGGGGGGGGGGGACTGTTCACGATATCAAAATGATATCATGTGTCCTTTCAAACTTCCATTTTCATCGGACACAATTGGTTGAACATCCGCCAACTTGGAATTTCCCTGAGACATATCTGTGTGGTTTGCAATGCATTATTGGGCGAATTTAAATCACACGGCCTTTTTCTGAATTGTCTCGGATCGTGACAGCTTTACACAGAAAAATAATCGGTGCAAAACAGCATAAATTCTTATTTTCATGTTTTTGGAATCGAGTGCGATAGCTTAACAAGACTTTTAAGACAAAAGCTAAGTCGATTTTTTGTCGTTTTAAAATGGTTATACTATTTGCAATTTATTTTGTATTTAGAATCAGGTCTCACAGGTCTCTGAAATCCTTATCTAATAACTAAAACAGGTAGACTACACAACAGCAATAACAGTATTGATGCAACATATTAACCACAAATTAAGATCGGTCTTCCTTCTGAAGAAGCGAGAGTAAATGCATGAATGAACCAATCAGACACTAGGTTCAGTAAAATGGACTAAAAACACAGCCAAATTTTAGCTGTTTTTGTTAGTGGCACAAGCTGCTAATTGGCCAAAGTGATTTAATTCAAATAGAATAACACACGTGCCATTGAATCAAAAACACGACCCATGCAGTTTTTTCCATATAATAAGGTCCAAATAGAACATTAAGTCTGGCTTTAGTTGTTGATGGGTCCCACTGCCACTGCCACTGCAAATCAATCAGGGAAATGTAATCACCATTTACATCTTATGGAAATGTATGGAGACATAACTTTTGAGACTGTCGACGAAATCCTATGATATGACCATTCAAATGTCATCTAACGTCTTTTGCAGAATTTTTGCATGGTACCATTTGTTTTTCGATATTTTACAACAACTAATTTGCGATTTTTCTTGAATTTTGATATTTGGCACTCTTGGGAGTTAAAAGGTTAAACCAATGATATGCTTCAAAGAAAGAAAAGAAAATGGGGCTGATTGAACGAAACCAAAACAGATGCTAGAGTTAGGACGCTGACAATTTAAACTGACATGTTCATGCAACTGGCACTAGCGACTGATTGGTCAAACACGGACTGAACTCAAATAGCAAAGCGCAGGCACCTTTGAACCAATCTACGGCTAAGTCCATTAAACAATGGTTTCGGCAACTTGCTCTGCAAACTGAGATCGACACTACCAAATGATTGGTATAACACTGAGCTCTTACACTAAATCATAAACACCATCTAACCAATCCATAACTAGGTTCAGTTTGCTACAGTTTGGAGAATTCGCGCTGCAAAAAGACTGGCACTAGCAGCTGATTGGTCCAACTGTGCAGACGCAGAGTTTCCCAACACCTGCCTTTTTCTTTGTCTTTTTCTGAACGAGAGCCTAGCAAACGTTCCTCTCAGGGATTTACGCCTGGGATTTGAACGGGCCTTTGGGTCCGGATACACGGACTTTACCCCTGATGCACTATCTCCTCGGGCCCTTGAACGCAACAAGATAGCTTGTCAGACCCCTCGCCATGCAAGCCACAATGAATTATAAATACTGGTTTATCAGTAAAAATCGGCAAAGAGCCGTGACTTCCTTACACTGTGCATAAACTGACAAACAAAACAAACAGAATTCAAGTGCTGGTGGGTGGCTAAAACAACAACATGCTAAAATAAACTGGACTGGGATAAGTGCATTCACAACCCGAGGGAATAACTGGATTCATAACTGAAGCAGAATCTGATTTAAACTCAATGATTTTTCTTGGTGTAAATTCTGCAATAGAGTCTATTAAAACAAAGCAATGTCACCCTGTACTGTAGCATGATTCTCAGACAGTCCAAGGTCCTTTGCACTCATTCTCTCCTCTCCCCGTTTGATGTCCTTTGTTTGATGGCTTGTTCTTGATGTCATCTGACCATTGAACATTTCCACCAATCAAAGTGATTGTTAGACAGTTTTTTCCCCATCAGGAATTTCAAGAATGGAAAGAACGTGCACTGATTGGTGGAAATGTTCAAGCCATCAAACAAAGGACATCAGTCCGGGAGAGGAGGGAGTGAATGCGAACTACTTCAGACCATATGAGAATTCAGCATACAGTACTGCTGTTAAATTAAAAAAAAAAAATTGAAATGTTCAGACCCAAGAAAATTTAAGCGGGTTGCACGGTAGGCTTCCAGTTTTCATTCACAAAGAAAAAACTTGTTTCCTAACTTCCATGGGTGGTGTATGCACTTTTACAGTCAAAACCAGTCAAGTGTTCCAACTGAGAGTGAAATAATTAATTCATTATGGCAAATTTGATTTCATTACCAATTTCAATGGATGCGTTCCTTTGGGATGATCTGGATCCAGATCAGTGATCTAAGATCACTCGGATCATGCTGCATCAAAGGAACCGATGAATCCTTGTCCAGAGTGGATTCGTCGGTTCCTTTGATGCGTCATGATCCTTGTGATCTTGGCTCAGTGATCCGGATCCAGACCATCCCAAAGGAACGCACACAATAATCCACTCTACGAATAAAGAATGCAAAATTCAAAATAAGCCTCGATTCAATAATCTAATTTTGATTGGATTAAGTCATTGCTTCACACTCTTGAAACATAAGAATTTGACAGGTTTCTTTACATTTGCATAATCCATATCCCAACGGTCATGCAAATATTTTCAATTTCTTTTCCTCTTTTCTCATCAATTATAGCTTTTTTGTTTCCTTCCGAATATCACAGGAAAGGCTTTTTGTTGTTCTGGAGGGTTAAATAGGGATTGACAAAAAGAAACGAGAAGATAAAAACCTTTGGTAATGTATGCAAATACCGGAAAACCTGTCAAATTACCATGCCCACCCAGCACATGAAACTGCACGTGATCCTGATTAAAATCCAAGTTTTGGATCAAGGTTTGTTTTTTATTTTGCATTCTTTATCTGAAGAGTGCATTATTGAACTAAGTCATGAAATCAAATTTGCAATAATCAATTCATTATTGCAAATCACATTTGACCGGTTTTGACTGTTAATTACAACTGCTCAATGGGGAACAAACAGAAATGAAAATAAACGGTGCAAAATTTCTGGTCATTAATAGCTGAGGAAATCACATGTGGACTAATACTGGTCCCAGAAATTTAGCCAACAAAACAGGATGGGTGCTAGTGCATGTGTGTGCGTGAGTGTTGAATAATTATGCATGTGAATGAAGAACAACTACAAGACTATGTGGTTCAAAATAAATATGGAAAATATGGAATGGACAGAAGAATGAAGGACATGAATATCACATTTTGTGATTACAAATACCAACGGTGTGCATGTTAGACAACGTTAGACAGTTATTCCCTTCCCTAAATATCAGGCCACATGGTTGCGAGTGCAAATCATGTTCGCTACGTTAAAACAATAAACATTAGTCCACATCATTTTTGATTAGTAACTCGTTTACTCCCAAAGTCAAACTCCAAAACAATTTATGTTTTATGTGGTTCTAACTTTTGATTCTGTGGATAAAAATCCTCGAATGAATGGTCTTCACCAGAACTTGTCTTCTGTTTTTGGGCTATTTGATATTTCTTTTTTCCATTATAGAACTTGGTAACTCTCAAGAGTAAAAGAGTTACAGTAAGTCAGCTATTAATCATCTGTTATGTTTGTTATGTAGGGTGTAATGACAGTGTTAGCCTCAGTATATATGTTAAACATGCCAAAAAATGACAGTTACGGTGGGACAAGGAATTTGCTAATTAAGAGTGATTAGGATCAATTGACCACAAAAAAACTATGGTTATTTCACTCTGAAACACAATGCAAAGAAGTCACGGTCAGAAAAACCTTGAGGTTATTACAGTGTAAGTACTGTACACTTGTGCAATAGATCATGGTAATTTTATCTGCGAGGGGTCTGTAGCAGGCGCGCCCAAGCTGCACTGTTCCATCCAGAATCTGACCCAGAGAAGGTTGGTACCACATGACGTCACTTGGCGGGTACAGAGGGATGCTGGGAAGCAAAATGACTTACCGTGTCTTGGATGGGAGGGTATTTTTTTAAGGCAAACAACAATGTGAGAACGCTTGCAAATAGAATTTGAAACATACTTCTTTTGTAACGTCATGCAGTAAGAGACCTTCTCCAAGTTTCAAGCTCAATGTTGAAAAGATTTATTCAAGTATTTAAGAGGTGTTAGTAATCTTACATTATTTTATTTGTACTTAGAGAGTTCATAGTTTGTGCTTGAAAAATTATCATCAAATGTTGATTATTATCACTGTCAGCAAGGTGTCTTTCTCTCAAACAGCTTTGTATATTGAACAATCTGTTAACATTTTTTTCCAAAACATCATTTTAAAAGTTTATGTTTAAAGATAGCAACTTAAAAGAATTTTCAAAATGGCAATGTAATGCATGGGTGTTCATACTCATTACGGTAACTCTTGCAGCAATACTTAATTGCTGGTGCTTAACACGTTTAATAAATAAATCTTACTTTAAGGTTTAAGAAACTGAATCACATAACATCAGTTATGACAATGAAATTCCCTTAAAGTTGAATTTATGGCCAAGCATTTAAAAAGCACTTTCACCATGCCAAATATTTTATATTATTGCTCTCACTGATTTTCAAACAATTAACTTTAAAGTAAGATTAGACAAAAGGTTACAGCCCTTGAGTTTATCTTTTTCTTATTTCCCTAAATTGACACTCTTCTCAGTTACCTATCCCGGTACGGAACAGCACAACTTTTGGTATTAACGTTCAGATAACAAAGTGGTTTCTTTAAGCTGGTTTTAGATTCAACAACCCTTCGCCTTCAAGAGTCTAACCTTGAATGTAAAGTGGTTCTTTTTTTCAATCTGTGGATGAAATTTTGAAGTGACACGATTTAAATAAAAGCTATTGAGCAGTACTTGCCTGTGGTGCTGTTTATTAGCTGTGCAAGGTTGTTAACTTTTGAGTTTGTGGATGAAATCTTTAATTATTGTGACCAATCTCAATTTACATTACAAAACTTTTAGATAGTGAAGGGTTATAAAGTGCCAAACTAATTATCAACCAAATTAATCAATGAGATATGTTTGAATCTCAAAAGGCTTAAACAGAAATTAATAAAGACAGCTAACTCTGGATGTTTTACAAAACATTGTTGCGTGGTCTGTTACATTTTATCAGGAAATGTTTGCATATGAATAACTGCAAAATTAATTAACGGCGCAATTACACGTTCAATAGAGCAGGTATATGTTTGCATGTACGAACGAAGTGGACTTAAAAAGTTGGAATTTTAAATTTTTGGAACAATGAAAATTCCCAGGTACAAACTAGCATTAAAAGACTTCCTACCTTGCTCACATGTTTAACATTTTACTAAGAGAACAGCTGTAACCTTAATGATCATAAATCCCTTCCTCCCTAAGGCTCCTTTTCTAAACCCACACCTACAACTCACTCATGATCATAGTTCAAGAGATATTTAGAGCTACCGGTATAGTGAATAATCAGTGCCAAAATTCATTTGCATCATCATGTCTAACTCGCTAAAACATCCATGGATCTGCTAGTAAAACTAATGTCAAAACTGGGCAAACCCAACAGCAGTGCAACCTTGACACTGTTATTAAAGAGCTTTAGATTTGAGTACGACTATGAGATTGAGTACGAGTACGACTTTTGAATTTAAAGTCAGACACATCCCCAGAGCTGCCAGTTCTTCCTGTTGCTGACAAGAAGATAAGGAGACCCCAGGTATAAAATTGGTGTGATAAATAGCTATCAAAGGCACATGAACTAGGTTTGAAAAGTCGTACTTGTACTCAATCTCGTACTCATAGTCCGATCTAAAGTTCCCTATTCACTTCACCCTGTAATATATCAGATATAGAGAGGTGACAAGACATGATCTTGACACACTGAAACCTTAGAACTAACATAAAATGAATTGAAAACAACAACAACAACAATTTCAATGCTTCTCTCCATTTGTACTTGAAGTGCCTCTTCTACTTACACACAAAAGAAAGGGAGATTTGAATTGTCTAATACCCCTTGATCCCCCTGCAATGGGACCACACCCATCTCAAAAGAAGCATCACCAAAATCTATCATCTCTCCCTATAATGTTAATTCACACTCAAAAGGTTTTAACGCTTCTGTCAAACAGAGGACATCCACACTCAGTAGTCCTAAATAACAAGTTATGCTCAACTGACCCTTGTCCGCTGCCTCCCATGCTGCCATGGGACACTTCTCTTGGTTCTCTTGGAGATATGGCTTGTTCCATCGGTCTAAGGGGCAACAAACTCTGTAAGCTGTTATCACTTACAACAGTTGATTCCTTATAGGGCGTTTTCACTCTGTCCCGCTGGACACAAATGACAAAGGCCATGGCAGCCATGTTGGTGTTCCTAACAAGGGAAGTTAATTAAAATTCTTTTGTACGGGAACACCAATATGGCGGCTATGACGTCAAGTGAAAATGCTCTATAGTCAAAATTTGAAAGAAACAAAAATTCCCTATTTGTTCAAGTATTTTTGGATGAATGATTTCATCCACAGAGTCAAAAGTTAGAACCACCTTGTATAGCATAATAAACAGTATTACAGTAAAGTATTGCTCAATAGTTTTTACTTGAATGAACACACTTTAGGTTTTTATCTACAGAGTCAAAAGTTACAACCACCTTGTACAGCCTAATAAACAGCACCACAGGAAAGTACTGATACAAAGAAGACAAGACCAAAATAATATAAAAGTTTGGTAGAAAACCTGAGCACCATGTTAGAATTTTGATATAATCAGTGTGGACTATTAAGAATTGACTGTGATAATGAAAAAGTGCAATGGTGAGCAAATAGGTGATATGCCATGGAAAACTACAATATATATCCCACCACAGTGTTTAGCCACAGAGAAAATCTGGATGCTATTAGCTCATTAATAAAATGTGAAAAGGAAGATTTTTAAACAGAAATGTTGCTGATGCAATCTCTTTACTTCATTACAAGTACACAAATTAATTCCACTTCTGTGTAACTTAACTTCATTTCATTTCAATTTATTATTATCATTATTTTTATCAGCTTGCCACTAACATTTAAAGCTTCTTCTTCGCCTTTAAGTTACCCAACAGAATATTAACACATCATAATGTATTTATTTATAAATATTATTACATTAAGGTTTAATTCTTTAATAACTGACCGTTGTGTCTGGGGGCCAGGTCTCGATGCCACAGTAGGGTCCAACTGCCTACTAAGAAGTCAAATGGGGTTAACTTTCTTGCCCCTTACTGAGGCACTATTTTTTTGGTCTTGACAAGCCTAGTCCTATTACAACAGTTTATTTTATTTTATTTTTTACAAATTAACCCTTTCACTCCCCGAGTCAAATATGCAGACCTGTAATTTACATGTAGTTAAATAACTATTGACAGAGCCTGTCGACGAAATCTGGCATGAGTTGTAGATGGGTCCCCTGCCACTGCAAATCAATCAGGGAAATGTAAGCACCATTTACATCTCACAGAAATGTATGGAGACATAACTTTGTCTGTGAACAAAATCCTATGGTGTGACCATTCAAATGAAACCTCTTTGGCAGTACTTTTGCACCGTTCCATTTGTTTTTTAAAATTTTACAAAACAAATTTTGGGATTTTTCTTGAATTGTGAGTTTGGCACCCTTGGGAGTTAAATGGTTAATGAGGCACTGGGTATGTTTGTCTTATGAGTCTAGTATTATTGCAACAGCAAATATTTTACACGTCAATCTGCATAAGATGTTAAGTGAACATTAAAACATAAACTTGAGTACATTTGTACAAGTACATGCAACATTTATTTTGTTTAAGATAACTTATAGATAACTTTTATCAGTCTTTAGCAAACATTCTTTAAATAATTTATCCATACTTTTTATGAAAATAATTTGCAAAGAATTAAACAATAAAGGTAACAGTCAATGTTAACAAAAAACTGATTTATGAGTGGGTCGATAAACTGTTTACTTCTTGTTATTTATGGTACTAATGCAATGCCATTTTTTTAAATAACGATAGGTGTACACTGGAATTTTAACACCACAGCATAGCTCCAAATAGTGCACCATCTATAGCCAAAAGCTGACTAAATTTTAGAATTGATAGATTTAATCATTTATAGTAGAATGCCAGAATGCCGGATCTAAAATATGGGGTATAGAATGGTCTATCGCAAATGATGCGTCTCGGAAAATATTCACCGAGTCTCGAATTCTTGGCATTTGAAATTGGAGTCTCGGAATCTCAGGCTCGCTATAATTTTGGAAGTCTCGAATTTTGATAATTTGGATCTCGCAATCTCGTAAATTTTTCTCGTAAATTTCAGCTTCCGTTGGAGATTTCGGTCACGTTTTAAGCTCAGTTTTAGTACTATCAGCTCAACATTTTCCAGCAATTGGAGTGTCGGGCTCGGATTTTTTAGAGGTAAAGTCTTGGGCTCGGATTTGATAGAAACGCGAAAGTCTCGGACTCGAATTTTTAAACAAGGGTCTCGCAGTCTCGCAAAGTCTCGAATTCACCATTCTATACCCATAAAATAAACTGACAGGTGCAATTTCATAGCTTTGCATTATTATTGTTTCTGGTTATTATTTTTTTTACTGTTTCAAAGTGCAAGTCTATAGGCATGGTTGTCATGATGAAATTATTGTTTTATTTTAACCAGGATCTTTGTTCAAGGCAGGATACCACGCATAAAGATCTGTTTGTTTGGCAGTCAAGGACTGGATGGTTTCACTTTAAAAATGAAAATACTTTTTAACATACTGGTAATTTAATATATGATAAACATTAGCCCACTGAGCCGAAAATTATTATCAAACATTAAAAGGACCAACTTAGAAAGAACATTGAACTTTTTAGGGGAGGTAAAAGGGGAGGATACCCCCCCCCCCCCCCACAGGTATGTAGTGGGAATGGCATGGTGGTGTAGTGATCACCGCATTGGGCTTTCAACTTTACAGTAGGTGGTACAAGACCTGGTGTCAGCCATTGTGTTGTTTCCTTGGACAATACACTTCACTTCACGTTGCCTCTCTCCAGGCGTGCGTTTCTCAAAGGTCCCAAAGACATTTCGGGCCCGAAAGCCATTTTTAATTCTCAGTTTCTATCAAGTGGAGCTGAAGTTAATAGCCCACAAGCCTGCCCGACGTGTTTCGTCAACTACGAATTCTATTTCTAAGCTTTCAAAATAAACAAAAACTTATTTCTTGTCATTAACACTGTGCACAAAATAAGGCTTTTCGGGCCCGAAAAGTTTTCGGGGCGTTTGAGAAACGCACGCCAGGTGTATAAACAAGTATCAGTGATAACACTGGGGGTAACCCAAGCATCCTATCCAGGAGGGTAGCAGCGATACTCCAAGACACTTCATAGCATATAAACCAGGTCATCCTGTGATGGACTAGCCTCCCACCCAGTGGGGAGTTGTGATACTCCTAGTCACTTCATGGCATATAAACCAGGCAACTCTGCAATGGACTAGTATCCTCCCCCCCCCCCCCCCCCCCCCCTCCCCACTAGCAAACACCTGTAAACCTACCTCTTACTAAATCTTGACGTCAGTTTGCTTAGCAAAGATGGTCTCCCACTCATTCCAGGACTGTTAGGGTCATATCTCTCAGGTCCATTCTGGGTACGGGGGCGTGTTTGACCACTATGAAAGGTACTCCGCGCCTGCATATTTCTAGTTCCTAGCCTTGAAGGGGGAGGTTGAATGTCAGGGTTAGGGTTAGTTCTCCTGGAAGAAACAACACGGAGAAACCATAAGGCGAGGAAAACATAAAAAAGAGACTTTTACTGGGCCTCTTAAATAACACACACTCTGAAGTTCAAAACTTAACCAACACTTCATTTTTCTCTGACGTAATTATCATAGTGTACATCTCAGAAAACAAGGATGTTCAATTCAACAGGGTCAAAAGGATATGTTTGTGGGTTGTGATTGGTGGATTTCAATCTATTTTCTCAGTTTCTGAATTCAGGGGACCAGCATTTGTAGCCATAATTATGATTGACAGCAGTGTAAAATGTAAACATTAGCTGGGACTTGAACTTCAGAGTAGCAGTAAGGCTTTTTTCCATCCACCCACTCCAACGTTAGAACCACATACAGTCGGACCTCTATTAAGCGGCCACCCTCCATTAAGCGGCCACTTTCCAAAGTCCCGAATTATTTGTCAGTAAAGTGCTGTATTCGATACCTCTATTCAACGGCCACCTCTATTAAGCGGCCCGCGGCCACCTTTTTGCTGTTGCAAGTTTAGTATTTATTGTTTTTTTACCTGTATTAAGCGGCCAGCAAATTATCTTTTCAAGCGAAATGGTGATAGATAATATGAAGGTGATAACTGATAACAACAAGAACTGCAATTTAATCTCCACTATAATGACAAGTCACAAGCCGCAATACAAAATACTGTACTTATCGACTACATGCTCTCTGTGTTAGAGCTAGAACTTTGCACGGACTTGAAATGCGCAAATACAAGGCAATTTATTTTTTGTTTCAATGATTTTTGCATTTATCTTCACATATGTTCACTTCTCAACAAGCGTTTTGCTATATAGAGGCAATAAAATGACATTGACTGCCATTTCTATCCCAATATATTGTACCTCTATTAAACGGCCAACCTCTATTAAGTGGCCATTTTTCAAAGTCCCGAGGGTGGCTGCTTAATAGAGGTCCGACTGTAACATGGAACACATTTTTTTGAGTGTACAGTGATGAAAGAACCAGAGAGCAAAAGAGATCTAAAGGACATCCCCAAAATTGTTATCTGCTAGATAAGAGTACGTTTGGTCCATCAAAGATGTGAACGTACATGTAACACGATGGATGAATATCACTGTGGATTATAAAAAGAAAATGCCGTAATTTCAAAGTTTTGAAAGCAATGAATATTGCATTCCTGCATATGGTATAGAGTGTATGTACAATCGATACGTGACTGAAGGGCTAAACCATTATACCAACTTTTAAACTAACAACTGACTGGCTGATGCTGTGTTCACATTAGGGCAAAGCATGTTTAGTCTTATCACGAATGAAACAAGATTTACTATGAATAGCGTTCACACCAGGCGGTGCAGGGCACGAATCATGATCGGAACATGTTTATTTTGAGCGTGATTAAGTAATGATCCGCATAAGAAGGATAGCGCTGAACGGCAATGGAATGTCAAACACAATGGAATGTCAAGATTTTTCATTGTTACAACTAGTGATCTCATTGGCCTAGACTCAAAAACCGCTAAAAAGTTAAGGTTCAATTTTTTTAAGGTTTCAAGTAATTTGAGACCCAATCGCACAACATACAATTTTTAGAAGAAATTGTATTTGGGGAACTTCATCAAAGAAGCAAAATTATTAGCCATTGTCTTCTGCTATTCTGTTTGGTTAAGCACAAACATTTCCTAAAATTTATTTGACTCAAATGGATTTTCTTTATTTTTATAATGAAATATAATTATTAACCATCAGCTCCTCCTCTATTCTTGAAATCAAAGATATTCTATGTGGGAAAGAGCTAATGCCGCAGAACAATGAAGTTTGCTATCGTTCTTATGTGGAACAATACTTAAAACTACAGTGTATCTTGTGAGGTATAGTTTTGATCAAAGCCAGACAAAACATGTTAGTACAAACAATGTCTCTGTGTTTAACAATGCATCACCCTTCCTTCCTGAAGGGCTTGAAAAGTGAGATTGACCACAAAATCATGCAACAAGATGAAGCTCTATTTTCATGGTTTCATGTGTAGTATTATTATAAGATTTTATGGGAGCTTTCATCGTTGTATGCCTGTTTCTTAAAACAGCATAAATTAAAGAATTGGGCATAAAACATGTTTTCAAAATTAATTAACAACTAATTCAATGTACATGTGAACAATGAAAATGGGAAACATGTTTTGTTGAAACATGTTTAAACATGCCAAGGTGCTGATGTG
This sequence comes from Dendrophyllia cribrosa, assembly GCA_024195265.1. Taxonomy (NCBI): domain Eukaryota; kingdom Metazoa; phylum Cnidaria; class Anthozoa; order Scleractinia; family Dendrophylliidae; genus Dendrophyllia; species Dendrophyllia cribrosa. The sequence continues at coordinate 12,730,653 of JAJLRJ010000006.1, read as the reverse complement.
AACATAGCAGCATAATACCTGTTATTACTGGTCTTATCATTGCTTGTAAGAAACATAAGAGATCTTATAAGATCTGATTTTTTTTCATATAACTTAACACTGACGCTTGCTTGTGAACTGCTCAAGAAAATTTTCAGTTTCATTGTTCAATCCTCTCACTCCCAAGTGTGCCAGAAATCAAAATTCTAGAAAAATTCCAAAAAAATGTCGTAAAACATATGGTACTATGCGAAAGGTTTTATTTGAATGGTCACACCATAAGATTTTGCCAGACTCAAACGTTAGAACTAAACTACATGTTTCCATAATTGACTCTGGGAGTGAAAGGGTTAAAGTTATCAGAAGGCACTTAAGTCTTGCCATGATTGATGTTTTGCGAGTAAGCACTGTGTTAGAATTTGAGGTTAAAGGAAGATTTTGTTATTGATAACTAATAAGTAGACAAATGATAATGATTGAGAAGAGCTTGTGAACTATCCTGTTAAGCTTTTCTGTTAACTGTTATTAGGACAATTAGCATTTTATTTTTCATTATTAAAGAGTCAGTAAAGAAGCACAGTACTGTGCAAACGTAATGAGTGAATTTCGATGAGAATAGGTTCAAAACCAGCAATATTTCAAAACTTGATCAAAACTTACATGCTGCTATTGTTTTGACACTCTTATCCACAAATTTTGCTTGACAATTTGATGAGGGTAACAAAATCAAATTCAAGAAAAAATCCAATTTCCTTTTGTCAAAGATTGAAAAACAAATAGTACCATGCAAAAGTACTGCAGAAGATTCATTTGAATGGTCACACCATAGTATTTAGTCTACAGACTCAAAAGTTAGAACAACACTACATGTCTCCATAATAATATTGACTCTGGAAGTGAAAGGGTTAAGTGATTTTTAATTTTCATCACAGGCCAGTTGTAGCAAGGGCCTTCCATTCACAGCAAGCCTTAGTGTTGCACCAAAAACTAATGCTTGGCAAAACCTATGGTGCAAGAGACAATGGACTCACCCAGTTCTATGCCTATTTTCCTGGTGAATAGCGACTGGTGGAAGTGATCTACGTGTGTGACAGCCGGTTACCAAGTTCTGACGGAGGTTGTTTAGAAGTGGGTCTGCCTGCCCCCACTACTGCCGCTAGGGCCTGGTTCAGTCACACTAATTAATGAAAGGCAGAGAAATGAAAAATAAGAAATCAAGTTCTTCCAGTGCTTTTACAAGCTTTACTGCTAGCTTGAGAGGACAGTGCGAAGATAAGATTGAAGTGCTCAACACTAACATACAAGACATTAGATAACATGAATGATGATAAATTCAAAGTGGAGAGGTATGAATAATATGGTGTAAAGTTTAAGATCATCTGCAGAATACCCGTCACAAGTAAACCCTCCCCCCCCCGCCCCCCACACACACACAAAAAAAAAACACCTACTACTGCGTACATCTCCCAATAAGGACACCACTAAGAAGAGTACATCTCAGACAACAAGTCTCTTCGACCCTGTCACTCCCAAGAGTACCAAAAATCAAAATTCAAGAAAAATTCCAAATTTCATTTTGTAAAACACTGAAAAACAAATGGTACCATGCAAAAGTACTGCCGAAGAGGTTTCATTTGAATGGTCACACCATAGGATTTCGTCGACAGACTCAAAAGTTAGAACTACATTACACGTCCCCATAACTGACTCTGGGAGTGAAAGGGTTAAGTGGTATCCTCCCATATGCACACCCCTCCACACATGAAAAACCAGGAAAATCCCGGTCCCTGGCCCTTTTAGACAGCCTTCGCAGTATTCACTCAGATCTCCCCAAAGGACACAACTTTCTGTGGAGAAAACACTTTTAGGGAGAGAAAACCCTTGAAAGCACTTTGAAGAACCGCCTCATACAAAGAAAGATTAGACTCTAGGAGTGAAAGCAGAATTCCACAGCTATCAATCTTAACTGACGAGACACTTTGTTATCCAAAGAACATTGCTCTCACCTGTCTCCTTTCCCATTTGTTTGGCTTGAGGGCGTCTGTGAGGTGCTGTTCCTGTCCTCGGCCCGTTTCTCTCCATACACATACGTGTTTCGTCTGGTAATTCCTGCAGGCATACTGTGTTGCTGCAGAATGTTCATTTACAAAACATCAAAACAATGTAAAACACTGAGAAGACACTTGATTGTGTGTCAACAAAACAATATTTCACTACAAAACAACATAATAGCCATGGGTATCTTATGGATTATTTCTTTTAAATGAAAAGAGAAAGCATTCTTGTCTGTGAGCACTTCTACTAGTACTTGGGGAATTAATGTGAAGGGTGCAGTGGTCAGCATCTCATTCCTGAGACCACTCAAACTCATTTAAAAATTCATCAAGTTTCAACAAAGAAAAGCAAAAGCATGACGGTGGTTTGGAAACACGATCTTAACTTGCATAGATTTTAACATTTTTTTTATTTCAATGATCAGTTTGTGAAGCTATATCAAGGACTCGACAGAGTGTTTCATCAGGTATCCAAACACCTTGATGTTGGTTAAAAAAACACTTCTCAGTGTTTGGAAATCCTGATGAAACACTCTTTTTTGTGTTTGATATACACCTAATTGCAATAACGTTGTCATAGAAAACTGTAAAAACGAAAAATGAAAAAGGCCAATAGGAATTAATTAGACATACAAAGCACATTCTCGCCGGATTTTAATAATTCTCAAAGCATGCATTTTTTTGTAGTGCAACTGTGCACAAGTAACAGCTCAGAGAATAACATCAACCGGGTAGCAACATATTTCCAACATGGACGGTTATGATTTCAACTTTTACCTTGGTAAATTTCAATAGCTACTGCACGTTTAATCATGCCGCGTGTTGCTGTGATGATTAAGCTAATTAATTCCTATTTGGCTTTTTTCAATTTTCATTTTTCTATGACAATGTTATTGCAATTAGGTGTACCATATTACAAGAAACATTTCCCCACATTGTTTCTCTAGCCTCCACCCATATGTGTAAATTGGTACAAGGTACCAATCCATTCAAGCATGAGAAACAACACCCTTGCCTTCTATATGTAAGATATAAACATTCAGAGAAGTTTGGTAGAACTTGAAACTGCAGTGGAAACAGGAGCCAAAGATGATTGTTTCCACTGCCTCCTCGACTTCTTTCAAAACTTTTCATAGATGTTGACTAATTACCCTTTGTGCTTTTCCCCTTCTGTTTCTGTCTCCTGCTCTTTCAGGTATTTCAGACTTGTTAGGATTTGAAGCTCGACCAATAGATGTTGCATTTCGCTCATCATTAGGAATGGCATTTCTTACTCCGGGCTTATCCCGTTCTCCGCGAACCATGGGTTTAGCTTGACCTGATGTTGTTCCACCAGATTCTGTCGCAGCTCTGATAAAAATAATTATCATCTTATTATAATACTGCAAAATTCCAAATGCACCCCCCCCCCCCTTTCCCCTCCCCAAAAAAATTAAAATGAAATAACAAACAATCACATTTTACACTAGTTACTGTCAATAGCACTGTGCAGTATTACTAAAAATAGATAGTCAGACCCCCTATGTGACTTAGACAAAGTTTACTGTCATCTCAAAGGCTTTGTATGAGCCTGATGTGTTTTGGATGTGAAAAATCGGTAAAATTAGCGGTAAACATGATTTGAATGTTTTGGGGGCTTCAAATATAATAAATACTAGTGGTTCCTAATGGAAGGTTAAGTGCTGCGAGCAAAGCATATTTCTTAATTGCCCTAAAAAATATTGGGAGGTACCTAATGTCCAAAATTGATTGTAGTAAAGAGGAAGGAATGTAAGTCTTCGGTGTCTTTTTGATTTAGGCAAAATATGTAGGCCAAACAAACTAATGCGTACAAGAAGAAAGAGAACAATGACAACAAAGCTAAGAGTGAATTTATGAATATATGTCTTAATGTATATATTTGCGACAACAATGGGTTGTTTGGTACATTGGCTACCAAGCGCATCACTCATTTATTTCGGTTTGTTTGCGACCGCAATGGGCAGTTTGGCACATTGGCCACCGAGCGCATTCACTCATTTCTTTTTGTTTTGGCGACTTCAATGGGTCATTTGACACACTGGCCACCGAGCACATTTGCTCAGTTTAGTTTGTTAGCCACAGACCAGAGCAAATCGGCTAAACTCGTGATTCTTAGGTCGTTTTATGGGAAAGCATGTGTTTGAGCCAGTGTTGCAATGGTCAGCTCTGCTGTCGAACCACACAAAAGCGAGGCAAATTAATTATGCACAAAATGTCGAGGATCAAACCTGTATCTGAGTTAAATAGGACTGCTGCAAGCGTTACATTAGGGAGTGAAAAACTGATTCAAGAAATGTAGATTTTGGCTTAAAATTCAACAAATTATGTGATGAGGCTGCACGGTGAAATCCGATCATCGGACTTCCAATCTATTAGCTCTCATGCGATAAGAAAATATTTCACGACTTGTGCCCAAAATTAAGGTATTTAGAGAAAAGTAAATTTTTGTATTCTTTTTGTATGACTAAGATGTGTGCATCGCTAGCTTGGAAAAAGATGCGCAAATAGGTTCCAAATGATCCAGAATATGTATTTGATACAAATACTGTACCGTTTATCGACCCGCATTTTATACAAGCAAAGCAGAACAAAAGGTCCTGAAGATGACTTTGCAAAATTGTTTTTTAGCAAAAATCCTGTCTTTGAGAATTTATTCTAAGGGATACTGATTATATACTGTAAAGTTTGGAAAGTACGTAGGCTGCAATAATTCAATAAATTAGGGAGCTGCTTACTCTTGAGTATTTGTCCAACGGGTACAAACTTTTCTATTACTAACTGTAGTCGCATAAACAGCATTAAAATAAACGTATCCTTTCAGTGGAGCCGCAATGGACAGATTATCATTACTTTTTACCATCATTGAAACCTGCTTTTTTTGCCATGGACCACTTTACTGCTTGGTTCTATATGCTTCATTTCTAACAGCCCAGCTGTATATGCTGCAAACTGAACCTCTCAAGAGTGAAATATACTGCCGCTCTCTATCATTCTTTGCATTTTCACAAAAATTTGAGATGTTCCAAGGTTTTCTATTCAACATTGACCCAGGTGTTTGATTTTCTTGCGAAAATATTGATAAAAGCCGCATCAAAGTCTTCGCCATTTTTTCCCATACAAAATTCTTATGCAGATAACACATGGAGGAGTTTGTTTGTCTGAGTCACAACAGGGGTCAAAAGTACATGTATGTGACGTCATTAGTAAACAGAGCTATTATCATAGTGAACTTTTAAGAAACCTCTCAGATAATTTTACTTCAATGGTTTTCAATATGTTCTTGGGTTATGATTCGTGGATTTTTATTCATTTGTTTAATTGTGTTTTTCAAGGGCCAACCAAAAATTGATTGGTTAATATGATAATATTACAGCTGAATGCTGTGTTAATCACAATCCCTAGTTCGCTTAAATTAAACTTCGCAATTTAAATGTTGTTGAAATGCACAGCAAGACAGTAGTGGGCTTGCACTGCAGGTAATCAAAACGTTTTTTATTAGTATTTTAACTTAAGAGCGCGTACTGTTAAATCCCAGTTGCAAGCCACCCCCTTCCCCATTTGTAGGCCCATCAGCCCTCTAATGCAAAAATACATCCCACTTATAAGCCCTCTGGGTTTTAGCTCAGGCCCCCAACCCCTGCTACTTTTTCTCTATTTCCTTTACTTCGCATATGAGCATGCTCACGGAACATTTTACAATATCCTAAAGAAAATTGTAAGATTGACTGTAAATAACTGTGGGACAAAACAAAAAAGTATTTTTCAGGAGATCTCTTCACAATCTCATCAAATCTTCAAGTAACACTTGAGTATTTTAAAAATCTGTTTATGGTACTGTTTTTTTTTTCTGTACAAAGTGAGAAACATTTTCTATAAGCCCCATTTGCCAATGTATCTAGACAATGACGTAAGTAAAGTTAACTTCACTTTTTTTTATCAGCTCATTCTGAAACATTTTTCATTTCATTCTTATTAGTCCTCCTTGATATAAGCTCCCCCCCCTCTAAGTCACTATGTCACTTAACATAAGACAGGGGGAGGGTTCTTCTGTAAGATATACATAAATGTGATTAGAATCAAGAATGTGCCAGGTCAATACATGTACAGTAACTCTACAATTAGGATTAGTATGCATGGTCAGAGAGAACAAAAAATAACAAATAACACTGAAAAAAAAAACAGAGAGAACAAAAAATAACAAATAACACTGAAAAAAAACTGAGGGAAGAACAAAATAGACACAAATAAATGAAAACAAAAACAAACCAAACACAATTTGTTAGTACAAAATTAAAAGAGTGCAACCTAATTCCATGCTTGCCTTACTACAGCGGCTGTTTTATTTGGAGTGCGACCCTCAGAGTACCTTCTGGGAAGCTCTCTGTCTCCTCTCTCCCGTCTTGCACTGGCTCGGCTCGGGCGGATGGGTGCAGGAACACCAGACGGCATCAATGCACTCGGTCTTGGTGCACTAGTGGTTTCCATTAGTGGATCACTAGAGCCATTCAGCTGTCAAAAAATTGTCAAATATATTAATTTCAGGTTAAAGCCCTACAACACAAGATATCAAAGGGCTCTAAAAGCCATCTCATAAATACAAAACAAAGTAAGTGTAAGTCCACAGATCGGTTTTAATTTTCCATACTGAGTTTGAAGTCAAAGAATTGAAGAGCAAAACAGATTTAAAACGACCAAAACATCTTAGAGTGACATAAATATGCATTGTGTAAAAGACTGTCTAGACAGCTGGATGATGTAATCTGGGGAATTAAAAAAGTTTACTACAGCAATCATCTTTTAACACGTGATACACTGGGGAACTAAAAAAGTTTACAAATGATGGAACAAGTGAAAATTTGCATTATCTGTCCCATACACTATATCTCACTCAATGCTTCGTGTATTTATGAGACAAAAATACAATCTCACCGTTAATTTTTGCCTTTTCTCATCCAAGAGAAGGTATGTAGCCATGACCTCGTCATATCTATTGTTCGACAGTGCTTCTTGAATCTCGTCTCTTGAAAATCCCATTTGAAGCATAATTTCTGAAAACGAAATGACAAACTTGAAAGTAAGCCCTTTTCAAAGTTATTAAATCTAAAGCTAAAAAGGCCATCCTACATGTAAGAGCAGCCACTTTTCGAAGAAAATTCATGAAAATGACTTTTTTTGGCAGAATGAGCCTTCACATCCAGATACAATGTCTCCCCATCATATGTAACAATATATAATAATAAAATATATAGTTGTTGTTGTTTTTGTTAATATGAATGCTTACCTATTCTCCTTTCATCTTTAAAATCAGGGGTAGGTTCACTATATGGTTTAAGATCTTGATTATCATATCCTAAATTCATCCATTTATCTGACATAATTTGCTGCAGAGAAAAGGCTATGAATTAGTAATTATCATCAATTACAACATCCGCAAATTTAGCATTCAATGAATCCACTACTGAACACAAGCAGTACCATAGGAAAGTTTGGCTGAAGAGCTAAAAGGCTGCCATTTGAACATATGCATGCTAACATCCAAGCTTGCCTCTAGTTAATAGTAAAGTGCATCTGAATTTATATAGTAGTCTGTCGGGTATCACTGTCCGTGTTAGGTAGTTCTGAAGAGAACTGTTGTTGTTGACAATGACTGAAGTTTCAACAACCACAGGGGAAGCCATCTTTAGAGTCTCATGTTGTGTTCACATCAGCCATAAGCTTGCATAAAATCTTATAATTACACATGAAACAAAACACAAGAGCTCAAACTTGCTACTGACAGTGTGATTGTGTGGTTTAATCTCACTTGTCATGAAGCCCTTTGTAAACCATGGGCAATGCAGGGTTTAGTAAGGAGATTCATGACACTTGCACTAATAATATAGCATGTTCTGTCTGGCTTAGTTCTAAACTACAATGATACTCATAATAAACTTGTTTAATCATGATTCATGTACTGCACCACCTGTTCTATTGATGTCCTTGATCGGGCATTCATACATGTAGGCGGCAGATAGCTGTTGACATCTGTTCAGTGGTGTTCTTTCTAAATTAGTAAACCGACTTTCTAGGAAGCAGTGTTGTCGAGTGGTTAGGGCACCGGACTTGAAATCCGGAGGTCCCGAGTTCAAGTCTACCTCTGACCACTAGCTGGAATTGTTTCATGGTAGACCGAGTTCAACTCCTCGTCCACGCTTGTAAGTCTGCCTCCTGCCAGTTGGGATTTTTAACATGTTATGTTCAATTTGCAATATTTGTTTCCATATTTGAGTGGCGTGCCTGTGAATTAGCTGGATAGTTAAGTGCTCCTCCACTATAAACAACATTATTTTTTTTAGAGTGAAACATTTGCAGTAGCCCATATTGTAGGTAATGGATTTAGAAGACCCCCAGTCAATTAATATGTGATTAGTTAATGGTGTTCAGCAATGTGATTGTTGAAATCACCATTAATGTTTTTGTTGCCCATTTGTGTTCAGTCTGTCGCATGTTCAAATATCTGAAATTAAACATTTTTCTGGCAGTTAGGCTATACATAATATCACTATCACTAAAAATGTACATATACAAGCAAACATACCTCTAGTCTAGATCTTTTTGTAGGATTAAGCACTAAAAATCTCTTTAAAAGATTTTCACAATCTTTGGGAAAGAAGAAAGACAAACATCATGTTAAAAATACTGTCAGTAACTTAAAAAAGTTAAAAATATCATACAATTCATAAAAATCCATAATAACTTGCACTTAAAAATGGGTCCTTGTGACATGTTTGTTTTTCAAGAAACAGAGTACACAATTTTTTTTTAAGTATTTCCTATGACACAGATGGGTACACTTTGCAATAACAGGAGCTACAATGTAAAGGACTACTGAAAATTACGAATACAGTCATTGTACTACCAATAAACTTACCTGTCGACATATAAAAAGGTATCCTATATTTTCCTCTGAGGACTCTTTCTCTTAATTCCTACAAAGAAGGTTCAAAGTTAATGCTGTCATCAATATGTTGTGCACTAACAATCCATGTTAAATTAAAGATACATTGTACTGTACACATAGCCACTGCAATAGGCTATGAGACAGTGCTACCACATACAAGTTACATCTACAGTGCATATGGGTGTACATGTATGTGCCGCTCTGAAGGGTACGGTTTTTTCCAGCAGTTCAGTCTGGGATAGGGTATAAAAATCAAGAGTTTTGGTCTACAACAGGGTAGCATTCACTGGGAAACTGACCAGTGGTATGAAGACAGAGGTACTGGAAAATAGCTAAGTCTAGGATTGGGTAGGGATTTTTGTTGCCTACTCTAGAATAGGCTTGCAAAATGCAGCTGAATGTGGTCTGGCAATGGTAAGGGGTTTAGAGTCCCAGTGGCAAACCGCCACCCAAAAAATAAAGAGTACCCCCCTCCGAATGGATTTAAAACACAAGGGGCCAGTTATTTCAACGAAGTCTAACTTAGACCGCAATTTAAGACAATTAACGAACCTCCACATCTGTTTATATGAGGGTCATTTCAAGTCAAAAAATGTTTTTCTAGTCTGTGTTATATGCCTTCTGAACAATGTTTACAGTAAATAAGGTTTAAACATTTGAGATGGCAAGATTGAAATTGGTTAAGACCGAGGTTTTGTTAAACACTGTCTAAGCTTTGTTAAAATAACCGGCCTAAGGCAGCTCTAAGGTACTGCTGTAAGTTCTATCAAATTTATCCTTTACTAATCTAGTGACAAAAAAAACACTTCTTACTTTTAAATTTTGTCCATCAAATGGAAGGGATCCACTGACTAGCGTGTATAAAATGACACCTAAACTCCAGACGTCTACTTCTGGACCGTCATACTTCTTCCCTTGAAAAAGTTCAGGTGCTGCGTAAGGGGGACTTCCACAAAAAGTATCAAGCTTGTTACCTGGAGTGAACTCATTACTAAAACCAAAATCTGCGATCTTAATGTTCATGTCTCCATCTAAAAGTAAATTTTCAGCCTAAAATGAAAAGGTATAAAGAGAATTAGAACAGGAATAGCTCAGTAAAAAAAAAAAAAGTTGGAACACACACATAACATTTTCAGGTTTTTTGTAAAGCACACTTTACCTTGAGATCCCTATGAATAACATGCTTTTGATGGCAGTACTGAACCGCAGATACAATCTGAAATTATAGTAAAACAGTGTCACCAATGCCCTGAGGTCAAATGACTGAGGTTAAAAATAAGGGAAAGATAAAAGATAAAAATTAGCAGTCACCCACTCACAATGTCACATTGTCCCTTTGAGGAGAAATCAGACTCGAATGAACGCTTACCTGTCGAAACTTTGCTCTTGCCTCCTTCTCTTTCATTCTTCCGTGTGCCACAAGGTAGTCAAACACTTCACCTACAAAACGGAACACAGACAAATTTAGCTCTCACACTAAATACGCCAGGTCTAAATTTTGTATAATGCTAAAACAGTTTGTTCAGTGGCTTTGCTGGGTTGAAAGGTTGAGTTTAGCTAATTAGTCCAACTGAAGTTTTTTCTAGCAATACAAATTTACACTTTCACTCCAAGATTCAAAGTAATAGAGTTCTCCCTTTTGATTCTGTGGATGAAATCCTTAAGTGTGAACATTCAAATGAAAGCTACTAAGCAGTACTTTCCTGTGGTACTGTTTATTATGCTGTGCAAGGTGGTTCTAACTTTTGAGTCTGTTGATGAAATGCTTAGGTGTGACTATTTATATGAAAGCTACTAAGCAGTACTTCCTGTGGTCCACTGATTATTATGCTGGACATACCAGGTGGTTCTAACTTTTGAGTTTGTGGATGAAATCCTAAAGTTTAACCATTCATATGAAAGTTACTTAGCAGTACATGTACTTCGCTGTGTTACTGTGTATTATGTTGTATGAGGTAGTTTTAACTTTTAATCTGCGGATTAATTCCTAAAGTTAAGGATTTTTCTTTAAGGATTCCCAATTCTCAATTTCTGGCTATAAAATTTAACTACATGTACAATAAAGCTGTACCTCCACTAGCATACTCCATGACAAGGTAAAGAGTCTTATCTGTTTCAATGACCTCATATAACTTCACTGCAAAATAAAATTGACAAACATTTTCTGTCGTGACTGATGACTAGCAAATTAACTTTATGTTAACCCTTTCACTCCCAAGAGTGCCAAACATCAAAATTCAAGAAAAATCCCAAATTTCATTTTGTAAAATATCACAAAACAAATGGTACCATGCAAAAGTACTGCCGAAGAGGTTTCATTTGAATGGTCACACCATAGGTTTTCGTCCACAGAATCAAAAGTTAGAACAACAATACATGTCTCCATAATCGACTCTGGGAGTGAAAGGGTTAAGAAAGGAAAATAAAACATCAAACCGGTTTGAAATTTTTTAAACCAAAAACAAAATCAAACAACCCTTTGCAGAGAATATTTGCTAAGAATTACAGATTGAAAGAAGACATTTTTTTTTTCTCTTCTTTTGAAAAGATAGATACTTACCAATGTTGGGATGGTCAAGAAACTTCATAATCCTAACTTCTCGAAACAACTGAAATGACAAAGTCCTTGGATTAGACGAAATAAATAATTTTAAGCACTTTTCCAAGGTTGTTTTATATAAAATAAATGACATATATTGTGCACATATCACATGCATCTTATGGTGCTTTAAATGTACATGTACACTGTACTTATGAGAATGAGATCCAGAGCAAAAAAACATTTTTTCTTTCCACTTGTCCAATATGCCACTCAGATTTTGGTTGTCTGAGAGTTAATTTCCCTTGTCCAAAAAAATGAATAAATTTATCCAATAAATAAAATTATCAAATAAATGTAACTGTAAAACAAATTTACAATGTGCTTGGTCTTTTGTGTTTATTCTGACAGCTGATCTGATTTTTGTTGTTTCTTAAATCTTGCACATTTTAATACAACACTATTTCATACACTTTTGTCACTGTTTGATTGGGGAGGTGAAAAACCATGGATACTACATATGTATCTCTAGAGAAAATTTTACGTGTATTCTTTATTTCATTATAATATTTTATAATTATTTTTGCCTTTCAGTAAAGATTACACAAGGCATGTCCCATTGCCATAACAAAAATCCACTTTCAAAAAAACACACCCCAACACTGCAAATGTCTGTAATTTTAAAACAGAAGAAATAATGGAGTCTGCTGCTGCTGCTTAACAAAGTGATACATTTAGCACTTTCTGGAGCAATTTAAACAGTTAAAATTCCAATCCTACAGTTTAAAGAAGCAAAAATATCATTTGCAGAACACAGTAAATCCATTAATGGAAAGGACTATTATTGCATGTAAACTATTACACGTTGTACATTTACATTTTCATGTTAACGTTTACATTATGTACACCATGATATGAAAGAAATCCTGGGACTGTTCTGTTCAAGAGCTTTAATTTTTTGTTCGAAGAGCATTTTTCTCACTAGCAAAAAGCATAGGGATACCTTATTTGGACTTACTTATTATAAATGCATTACTTAATTTCACAAAAGCAATGACCTTATATTTTGCGAGGCTTTATTTCCCGATTTCAAAGAAAACAGGTTTTTTTTTTGTTGCAAAAAATGGAGATTAAAGTGTTTTGCATTTATTTTCTACATGCAAATGCAAAAACAACAAAACTATAACTCCCAAAAAAGTGGAATAGTTTTTGTCATGCATGAAGGATTTTGTATCAACTTGAACATATTAAAAGGGCATTGTCACACAGATTTTGCTGTGTTTTGGTCAAAATACACCAAATAGTTGATAAAGTACCTTTGCTTACATGTAAATACAAATTGCTCTTAGAACACCAAGAAGATAATATCAAGTGATTTATTCAAAGAAGAACAAACCATAATAAGTTTTCCCGTTATTTTTTCCACAACACTTGGGAGGAACTTGAAAAAATTGGCCAATTTTTTCAAGTTGCAATCCATTTCCATCCTGGCCATCGGCAGTCAAAGATAACTAGTTTATGTGCACTCGTAGGGTATTTGTTAACAAAACTGGACCATTATTTGTAGGTTTCCTTTGAAACAATTTTTTTTTTTGCTTTTCAAAGTGATACTAAAAATAGGTGACATAGCCCCTTTAAAATTTCAGGATCATAAAGATGCATAAGACATCAAATAAATAATTAAAAAGTTACATCGTGATAGAAAACAAAGACCTGTCTCGTTTGTCCAGCAACATGTAAAGTTCTCAAATTATGCATCTCAGCAAAGTTCTCTAAACATACCTGTAATCATTTTAAAATCATTCTAACGATAAACTAACGAAGAACTACTGGAACAACCAATTCAAAATGTATGAATACTGAAACATATCTAAACATGGTGGAAATGTACATTTTAGTTCAAGGTGATAAGAATTAAGTTCTTTCCTTTCTTTCTATTTTAGTTTTCAAATTTAGAATTTCAAGGTTTGTGAAGTTTTAATAAATGATTCAAAAGGTAAGAACTTGCCCATTATTACAACTTCCTTTTATTAAAATTAATCACTCACAATGAGGTAATAAGGTATATTGGACAGAGCCAGCTGAGCAGAACTTCATACAATTTAGAAATGTGTCACAAACAAACCAGCGAACAGTAAAGATATGTCACAGATTTGCATCCATAGCAATGTTTTGTGAATTAAATGGGGAAAAAATCCCTTAAAGCAAAAAACAGCTACACATTCCCTTTGTTTTGCATTATACAAAGATCAAGATGAAAACACTTAGAAATATTAAAGTTTACTGCTCTTCTTGGGTCTTTCTTGATATTTTATGAATCTACATAGATAAGATCTACAAACACATTAAATTCTGATTTAAAAGAAAACAAACTTTTCATATTTATCCAAGCATTCACTTTTCAAATTTACATTGCTTACTGCATTAACATTTTAAAGAACTTTCCCTTCCACTATGAAAAGGGAACCAAAAAGACTACAGAATGAGATTACAGGGTCATGGGGTAAAAATATTGGATATTGAATGTTTGAAGGTGGAGACTTTAGGCACTTTGGATTCAAATACTAACAATATAATGTTAAATGCTTGAATGAGATGCAATAACGGAAGGGCAGTTGTCTGTTGTTATTGCATCATTAACTAGTTAATCACATCAAATATTAAATATTAGGCTAAGAATAATTTATTAGAATACAAGTAAAACATCATCAGTAATATTTCCAGCCATCCGTAAGTATTGTATTTTCTATCTAATAAATGTACACCACACTTGGTTACAAGATATTCTGTTAAGGAAAATTGATTTTTACACAGCCCTAAAGCATACATCTTGCATACTGTGTTAAGTTCACTGCACTCATATTGTTAGCTGCAAAAATCTTGAGTTATCAAATTTTAGAAATGAAACTGATTCAATCAGTGCAAATTTAAAGGGTGACCATTCAAATAAAAAGCCTTTCACCAGTTCTTACTATTTTAAATTTTAAACTTTTCCAGTCACGACTCAGTCAGTCAAGAGTAAAATTTACCTTATTACAGGAAATTGAAATTTTCATGATGGCTTGAGGGCAATTTTCTGTGATAATCAATTTTCGCTCATTTGAATAATTTGTGGCAAATTTCTTCTATTCAAACAGTCAAACCCCTATTAAGCAGCCACCCTCAGGGAAGTGGCAAGTAGCTACTTAATAGGGGTTTTATCACAAAGTAGCATATATAATGCATGGTTTTAATGCCACTATATTTGAATACAACAAGGTTGGAGGCTTGTGACAATATTGTTGAATGCCCTGTGTTCAAACTGTACACTGTTTATTCAAACTTTATAGTTTCAACATTCACGTGGACCCTCAAAAGTTTCAACTCAAACATTATCAAATGTATTTTCCTCTTGCAGCTATTTTACTCGTCAGAAGTTCAAACTTTTAAATCAGCTAATAATGCGTGCCCACTTATTCAATTAACCAATGACATACAGTAAACTGAAACAAATGAACTTC
This sequence comes from Dendrophyllia cribrosa, assembly GCA_024195265.1. NCBI lineage: Eukaryota > Metazoa > Cnidaria > Anthozoa > Scleractinia > Dendrophylliidae > Dendrophyllia > Dendrophyllia cribrosa. Next base: position 12,715,620 of record JAJLRJ010000006.1, on the reverse strand, counting down.
GCGCAAAGGCGGGAAACAGCTCTAATTATTTGAATTATATAAAAAGTGCCCTGATAGCCTGTTGCATACTAAATTCACAAATTCAAAAAAAATACTGTGTTTTAACTGTTTAATCATTTGTCGCCTTCTATATCGGACACTCATCTGTCATCAGGTTGTTCAAAACAAGGCCACACTGTGTATTGAATTTCTGGTGCGCGCTTTATAGGGGTAACAGCAATAGGAAAACCCTTATTGGGACTGCAAAAAGGTGGCTGCGGTCACTTAATAGGGGTGGTCGCTTAATAAGGGAGGTTGCTTAATAGGGGTTCTATTTACAGCATTACACTGACAATAAATTCAGGACTTTAACCCATTCACACCTGAGGATTTTTACGTTTTTGAGTGATTTTCTGCATACACACGCCCCATAGGATTTCGTGACTTCATATTTGGAGTTACCATTGAAAGTGCTGCTGTTCTAAAACACTGAAGGCTCGAGTTTACTGGAAACGTCATTGTGACGATCTCATTTTGCTTGGTTGATTTGCAATAAAGGGTCCAATATGAATTATCTACGATTTTTGGTAAGTTCACAGCCATTTTTCATCTTTAGTAGCTGCCTGGTGAGCATCATTAAGCTTGGAGGTAGTTCTGAGTCCACTTCTCAATGAAGCGAGTTAGGTGTTGTACTTCGTTTACGAATTTGGCTCGTTGCTCGTTGAACTGGAAAAATGGCCGCCTGGAAACGAAGTGGCTTTGGGACTCGACTCTGGATGAATTTCTCGACCTACCGCGGCATATTTTGGAAGTTGCGACCACAGGAGAATACAACAAGCGCGAAATTTCGGCGGTGGGTCGGAGCGGCTGTGGACTTAGTATAAATATGAAATGTGTGGGGAAAGAATGGAACGCTGTCAAAATTTTTGGCTTTTTCCCAGCATGCAGTGCGGTGGTGATGTTGAAAATCGAGGCAAGGTGAGTATGCACTAGTATAAGAAGCTGTAGTTAGGCCCGAGCAACGAATAAGAGCAAAAAAATTCACTGCCAAGCTAGGACTAGGACTGAATTTTGCTGTAAATGTTGACTTTTGGGTTTGCCACGATGATTTGAATAAAAAAAACTAAAGGCAAAAACGTGATTTTTGTTGTTTTTCTATGACGTTAAAAACGGTCATTTTTGTTATTGTCCAAATTCAAACGCTGATATTCTGCAAAAATCGCTGACTTTTTTGTGTTTATTGGGTATCTCAATTTGAAAGACTTTCTAGTCAATGCTCACAACTGCTAGTTAGGGCAATGTTCGCACGATTGAGAAAGTTGCAATTTTTTAAAGCAGTGGAGTATTGTACGGCCGGTTTTGGCCGGTGTAGGAGCGAATGGGTTAACTGGCCACTTAAAAGGGTATGGTTGCTTAATAGGTAGCTACTTAACCCATTCGCTCCTACACCGGCCAAAACCGGCCGTACAATACTCCACTGCTTTAAAAAATTGCAACTTTCTCAATCGCGCGAACATTGCCCTAACTAGCAGTTCTGAGCATCGACTAGAAAGTCCCTCAAATTGAGATACCCAATAAACACAAAAAAGTCAGCGATTTTTGCAGAATATCAGCGTTTAAATTTGGACAATAACAAAAATGACCGTTTTTAACGTCATAGAAAAACAACAAAAATCACGTTTTTGCCTTTAGTTTTTTTTATTCAAATCATCATGGCAAACTCAAAAGTCAAAATTCACAGCAAAATTCAGTCCTAGTCCTAGCTTAGCAGTGAATTTTTTTGCTCTTATTCGTTGCTCGGGCCGAGCTCTAGCCTCTCGTTCTAATGCATACTGACCTTGCCTCGATTTTCAATATCACCACCGCACTGCATGCTGGGCAAAAGCCAAAAATTTTGACAGCGCTCGATTCTTTCCGCACACATTTCATATTTATACTAAGTCCACAGCCACTCCGACCCACCGCCGAAATTTCGCGCTTGTTGTATTCTCCTGTGGTCGCAACTTCCAAAATATGCCGCGGTAGGTCGAGAAATTCATCCAGAGTTGAGTCCCAAAGCCACTTCGTTTCCAGGCGGCCATTTTTCCAGTTCAACGAGCAACGAGCAAAATTCGTAAACGAAGTACAACACCTAACTCGCTTCATTGAGAAGTGGACTCTGAACTACCTCCAAGCTTAATGATGCTCATCAGGCAGCTACTAAAGATGAAAAATGGCTGTGAACTTACCAAAAATTGTAGATAATTCATATTGGACCCTTTATTGCAAATCAACCAAGCAAAATGAGATCGTCACAATGACGTTTCCAGTAAACTCGAGCCTTCGGTGTTTTAGAACAGCAGCACTTTCAATGGTAACTTTAAATATGGAGTCACGAAATCCTATGGGGCGTGTGAATGCAGAAAATCGCTCAAAAACGTAAAAATTCTCAGGAGTGAATGGGTTAATATAGGTTTGACTGTATTTAAAAAATAAGCAATCTTTTTTTTTCAAAATTTTATGTCAGTTAGTAAAGACTTTTACAGGTTCAACTGAAAACAATGGTAATACAGCAGTTTTACAAGAAACCATCTACCGTCAGAACTCTGATGTTGACCCTTCAACTCAAAAGGGTGCCAAAAGTCAAAATTCAAGAAAAGCCCAAATTTCATTTCATAAAACATTCAATAACAAATGGAATCATGCAAAAGTACATGTACTCGCAAAGAGGGTTCATTTGAATATTTTGTCAACAAACTCAATGTAAATTACAATTTTGAGTTGCCAATTTCTTTTCCTTGATTTTTACTTAAATACAGTATATATTAAGAATTTCTCAGAAAGCCACTTCATTTGATTAGCAGAAACCTTAAAATTAGTCACAAGTTCAATAATTTTAGTCGCGAAAAAATAACTACTACGTACTACCAGAACTGGAAATGAGAAATTTCTGAGAAAGTCTGAAAAAGTGCGCCTGTGATACACTTCTTGGAAACCACATTAATGGAGCATGAAATCGACGCTTAAGTCACACAACATTCAACGTGAATTTTGCAGGATTTTTTGGATAAAATTTTAACTACCAGTTACAAGACACAAGACTGTTGAATATAATTCCTTTATTAGCTAGGCCATAAAACAGTCGCAAAATCGCGACTAATAGACAAATTTTAGTCGCAAATGCACCCGATATAGGCGCAATTTCGAGCCCTGCATTACTAACAATACATTACAAACAGGAGAGAATGTGTAGTTAATAACTAATTCTTATTTTAGGGTAAATTCTGTTTCATAGCAACAATAGCAAGCACCGCACAAGTAATTTTATCAGTAAAACACTTCACTGGTGAAAACCGAGTGGGCTAATAATGTTATAAGTAAACGATTTATCTACTTGTAACTTTACAAAAAATTTAGCATTGAATAGTTTTAGTTACGAACTGGAATTTCTTTACAGGCTTACAGAAACGAAAATATTTGTTGTTGTATTTAACACTGATTCAAAGGCAAAAAAATACAGTATATTCACTGATAATTTGTTTATCTGAAATACACTTACATAATTATAGTAAAACATTCACTATACACAGTAATAATTGGATATGCAAATAGCACCAAAAATTGCCATTCAATGTGCTACATTAAATTTTTGTTTGTGACTCACAAGCATTTACATCAAGTGCTGCAAACATTTTACTTGAAAGTACAATATTTTTTTTAAGCACTGCATCTGAAAACAACAGCCAATGAGACGGAATACACAGTCTGATTACTAAGTTTTCTAGAAAAAAAAATCACTTCTATAATAATTATACAAATGGCTACCAAGTACATAAAGAACAAGCAGATATAATAAATTATAGTATAGATCAGAAAATAATTTTTTGTTCCTCAAATTTATTTCTCAGATAAAATATTAATAATTTTTCCAGGAGATTTTGAACACAAAAGGTTAAAAAAGGCACTGAGTTGAATCCTGAACCTCCAAGTAATAAACTAAAACCTAAATGCTTATATTTATTATTTTGTGTATGCAAAGAATGCCTTTTATATCACATACAAAAGACAATGAGTGGATTCAAATAGTCAGGTATTGTATGTTTTCTACTAAACTTAACACCATTTTAATGAACAAGATTTCAAAACCTACGCAAACTTTTGTGAATCGAATGTGCAGGAAGAGGCTATAGGTAGTAAAAACGCAAAGCAACTGCGATTCTCAGCTGTGCAGAGGCCTTAAACTGATAATCCACAACTTCTATATCATTGAACATTTTCAAATGTACATTCATGCATCACAGCTAACTTGTGACGTAAATAAGCCTCAAACGTAACGGACTCAAACTGTTCCGCTTTCGAAGAAAAACCCGTATTGCGATGAAAAAACATTGTTTTATTAACGAGGGGTAAACAATAAAATCTATGATAAATCGATGGTCAACCACGTAGTTTATACAAGAACGTTGAGCCGCAAATGCAAAATATCCCACCATCGAGCCAACTCACTGCATATGGCTCTGAACATGCTGCTCATTACTTGAAAATTGAGCACGCGAATATATTAAAAGGTGATCAACTCAAAGGCGATTTTCCTATAAATCTGCGAGGATTTCGACAAGGGATTTTATTCGTTGCATTTACAGCTGACCAAGACAATCTTAAGAGAACACGTGCAGAACGAACTAAAACTTTATTAATAAAACACAACTCCAGCAAATGCTGTCTAAAATATTCTATTCGCATCACAACAAACAGTAGTCGATCCAAGACATTCACAGAATTTCACAGTTCGAACTGCAAATATTCGATTTCCAAAGAGCAATATTTTCGACAAGGAACTAATTATACTTCGAACCAATGCAACTCGGCACGAAATATGGGATGAATGAAATAAACTCGTAGAAATAGAGAACCTTTCGAATACTGAAACATTATTTCACATGTTTAGTCGGCGAAGTTTCACTTTGAAAAAGGTTAATCAGATCGAACCTAAACAAAAATATCAATACTTGGTGCTCTAATCTTAATGTTAGCAGAGAGTTCTATTGAATGACAACAATATGTAAACGAATAATAATTTCGGTTTGGAACATAGAATTTTTTTCTTGCCATAAACGATCGCATATAAATCAATGAAGCAACAATCTTGTGGGGTATTTCGTAGCAAGAGTTGGGAATTTTCGCCAACACAGGCTGGGAAATCAGAACATTTTGCAACATAAATTGTAAATTACGGGCTTTGGTGCGCTCTTAAAAACAAACCGAAGACTCGAACGTTGCTTTCGAATACGTAATTAAGCTTACATGCGACAACCTTGCAGTTAGGCCAGAGTGAAAACACGCTTTACACTTGAGCCATTTTCCCAAAACTTTGCTCATAAATTACGCTCACCTTTTGCAAACTGCTTGGATTGAGCTGTGTCTTGTCGATAATCTTGATCGCCACCTTTTGAGACGGAAAAATACAAGAAACAGTAAGGCGTTGGAGCCGGTCTGTGTTTCATTATTACACTACATCCCTCGCAGTGAACAAATAAGCCAGCCGACGGAAGCGAAGAATCTACAAGTAAATTCGCGACTGTAAATAGAGAATGATAACATATATTTACCTCTTTCCCTGTTGGTACATGTTTGGCAAGTTTAACTTTAGCGAAATTCCCTTTCCCAATGGTTTTTATCAGGCGATATTTGCCTATATGGACTTCCTCTGGGTTTGATGTAGACGACCGATTTCGAGTAGTTCTAGAACTCCCTGATGTAGAACTGTGGCCATCGGGGACCTACCGAAAAATCAAAATGATCGTAAATAAAGAATTATATGCTCGCCAACTAACCAAGGATCAAGGACATAGCCTAAAGTATGCGATGAATTAGCAATTTAACGACAAATTGCAACTCATCCGCAGACCTTTTCGGGAGTTGGCCCACTACATGGTCGTTCAGGTTGATACGACATGCTTGTAAAGTTACTTTTCTTTTTGCCCAAAACGGCTCGTTATAACTCTATAAAACACTTGGACGGCTCCAGAAATGCCTCTTCTATTAGCCTGCAGGAAAAGTACGAACCGGCGTTACATGTAAAAGCCGCAAACCACGGCAGACTCGACGCGAAGTACAGTCAAAAATCGATCGTCTTGTTTAAATACGGCGTCTTGGCGAACAAAGCCAAAATTTTCGAAATTCACCTTCGATGTGCGGACCCTCGGTCGATCCTGGCCACTATGTTCCATGGGCAAAAGGTGCTTTCAGCCCGTCCGAAGCCGTGTTGCCGACTGGCTGATTTTCAAATCCGTCTTTCCAGCAAAATTTTCCTCCAAACACCACAAAAATCAAATGTTAGTGTCGGGTTCAAACATGGAGGCCGGGAAATTCTGAAGTGCCACGGCCTCTGCGCACTGCAAGAAGCCGGTCCAGACTCCCTACACGCCCCTCGGTCAAGCCTCGCTGCGCATACGTGAATGCCCCGGGGTTGAAAGTTCGATGAATGCAACGGCTTGTTTTAGTTACGCCTGGCGGAAAAGGTCGGTGGAGAAAATAATGGCGAACGGATGCAAGCGGTTTAATACAAAGGATATTCTAGAAGCAATTCGCATTGCAATTTTTTCCAAAATGCACACTCCCTTTCCGTAGCAGAACTATTAGATTTCTGACGAAAAAAAATAACATACGTGTAAATTTATGGGGTTGGGGGGGGGGGGGGGGGGGGGGAGTTGAGGCGACTGGCGTATTTTTGCGAAAGAGAAAGATTCTCTGGATGAGGTCGTTTAATACTTGTTACTCGAGCCAAAACCAAAAGAGTTCTAATTACATGTTGGTATCTTTTATTTTCAAATCAATAATAAAATGTTCTAGGTATTGTTCTGTGCATGTTTTCAACTTTTGACCCGGAAGGAAATGACTTTTTAAATCTCGACTATAAAAGATTTTTTTACGGATTTGGAAGCCATTTTCTGGCTACTAAACTAATAAAAAAAGTCAGAAAGTTATGCAGAGTTGTTCTTGTCAAGGTCTTTAACTGATCTACCAGAACGCAACTTTCCTCGAAACCTTTTTATAGCTCAGTATAAACTGCGTCAGTCTTATACAGCACGCGTAACAAATAATATATATTTGGAGCGTTTTGGCAAAATATTATTAAACGGTTCCCAAACTGACTTATGAAAAACTTATAGGTAGCTTTCTGCTTTAATAATATGTCAGTGGTTTTGATATCAGTTTCGGCGTACCCAATAACTGAAAATGGCTTCCAAAATAGTATAAAATCTCTTCAATTACTTTAATTAGAATCGATTGATAATGAAAAAAAAGTGTATTTTTGAAAGTTTGATTTCCCCCATATATCACAGGAGTGTTACGTTTCGTCAAGGCTTAAAATCTTGTGGTGTAATGATCTGATTACGCACTGACCATTTCCGACATGTCATAGTAAATATTGGTCCATTTTTTCGTCGGTTAAAATTAACTACACCATGCATTCTAAATTGAAAGGATCGGATACTGAAAAAAATCTGAACAAAGCGAACACAAGTATTAGTATTATAACAGTTACGCCAGTAAGATACATACTCTTTGAAAGGAGCGAGGTGAAAATAGTTCTTCCCAAAACTTTATACTATAGATATCAGTTATACGAAGTATTGCGAGTGGCACAATCCATTAGTTCAGTTAAGCTTTCCTGATAATTCCTAAGTACTTAAGTGCTTTAGACCACTTATTGCTTCATTCCATATTTAATAATATAAACGTCACGCCATGGCAATCGCTGGTACTGAAAAATAGTTCTTTTTACATTTAATATTTCTCTTCAAACAAATCAGAAAACTTGAGCCAGGATGAGCCAGGATAAAGATACCTATAAATGGATGAAATTCAAAACTGTAACAGGAATGTCAGATTTAAATCACAGCAGCTAACGAGTCGGTAATTTCCGGTGATTCTGTTTACTGTACAAGGTAATTGTAACTTTTCCCGGAACTTTTTTGGATAAATGCCTAATGAGAAAGCTATTGAGCCCACGTTACTTTCCTGTTGGGGTTCTGTTTAGTATTCTATACAAGGTAGTTTGTGTGACCATTCAAATGAACCATGTTTAGCTGTCGAGCTGTACTTTCCTGTGGTGCTGTTTATTATGCTGTACAAGGTGATTTTATCGTTTGAGTCTATGTATAAAATCCTAAAATGTAACCATTTATTTGAAAGCTATATTAAGCAGTACGTTTCTATGGTGCTGTTTATTAGGCTGTACAAGGTGGTTCTAACTTTTGAGTCTGTGGATGAAATCCTAAAGTGTGACCATTCAAATGAAAGTTATTGAGCAGTAATTTCCTGTGATACTGTTTGTTACAGCAGTTTTCAATTCAGTGTCGTAAAACCAAAATCAAAGTAATTACTCTGACCAATCACAGCAGTCGTAAACAATCCAATGAACCAATCAGAGCTCGAAGCAATTACATGTTGGCGGCGCCAAGCGCGGGAAAACGCGTGCGAGCAAGTCACGATTGGTTTTGGTTTTACTTCTGATTGGTCGAGAAAGTGGCGCGAGATTTTTTAGCCAATCACAAAGCGTAGCAATGCAAAACCAAAGCAATTGTGTAATGACTTTGCGACACTTAATTGAAAACTGCTCTATGCTGCAAAAGGAGGCTCTAACTTTCGAGTCTACTTTGAAATCTACGGTGTCACCATTCAACTAAAAGCTACTGAGCACTTTCCTGTGGGACTGTTTATTATGCATGTTGTACAAGGCGGTTCTAAAGTTTGAGTTTGTGTATGAAATCCTAAAATGTGAAAACTCGGCGATCATTTAAAAGCTTCGTGAAGTACATTCTTGTGGGTTCTATTTATGCTATACAAATGTCGTGACGTTTCGTCCGTTTCTACTGCAAACAACGCTGTGACAAAAAATAAAGAAACTAAAGAGCTATCAACTGTACCGGCAAACAGTCCATTAACCAATCAGAAATCGAGGTAAAAACGGCGTCAGTTAAAAAGCGCGGGAAACATCTTGCACCTGGTTCATGTTCAAGCGCTGAAATAACGGCCAGCCGTCTTCGCTGAGAATGTAATAGTTAGGGCGGTTTGTAGGAAGTCGAATGTTAACGATCGAATGCATGAAGAAAATAAATTCATGCTACAAACCTTCTAAAATATGTACGACCTCTTTATCTTAAAACAAACCCATTGCTTTCAAGTTAGACATACACATACATAGACTTTATTTAAGGTTACCGTGTACCTTCGGGGGTGTCTCCAGTATAACAGCTCTAGCGTCTTAAGATTACACTTAATATACCTAAACCTAGACATCAAATTAAAGCTTATAGAGCTGGCTATTTAAATATGGAAACCATTTGGTAATAAAATGAATTGTCGAATTTTTTACGACGTCTAAATTCGAACGTCCGAATCAGCTTTTAAACGCTATAACTCAAAGCAATTATTGTATTTTGCTAATTTGATTTGTTTTCGGGTTTCCGGACACAAAGCGCTAAAAAAACGTGTCGGCGATTTCCCATATTCAATTGCAGTGAAAAGTTACCGAATATTTTCGAAAAAGGGAGAAAAAAATTGGAGTAATCGCACGGAAATGGCTCTCATTGACGAAAAAGTTTTCGGAAATAAGAAATTCGCCGACAAGTTTTTGTTGATTATATGTTAGCCTAGCTTCTGTCCAAATTTGAGGAAAATCGAACAAATTCCCTTTGAGTTGTAGCTCTTCAGTTAAAGTGTTCCCTACAAGCGAAAAATTGACTTTGAGAAAACAGCGCTTAGAAAAACATATCGCTTCATAAACAAACTCCGCCCACAAAAGTTATATCATCATTTCTCCGTCAATTTTCACTATTTTTCGATATTTTATTTTTGGATGAAAGTTCATTCTGTAAACTTTATTTTGACACCAAAAAAAAAAATTCAATAAATTTTCGATCTGAAGGTACACGGTAACCTTAATTCGGATTTACAGAGCAGCACTGAGATATACTAATATCTCCAAAAGTTAACTAACTAAAATACACATATAAAAATAAATACATACATGTAAGACAAGTGTTTATATTTGTGGTGTAGCGCCCAGTTGATTAATTTCTGACGAGACACCATTTTGCGGAAAGTTTCACTGACCAATGCAATTACAACAGAAACCATTAATCCAATGAGCGGGCCAATCACAATTCGAAGCAAATATACGTCGCCAGGGTAAAGCGCGGAAAAACCCGTGCCAGCGTGGTTTTGATTTTACTCTTGATTGGTTGAAAAAGTGGCGCGATTTTTTTTTAACCAATCATAAAACGTAATAAACCATACAAAACCAAAGTAAATTATCAAGATTGCTTAATGGGTCGTTATGATGGGAAAAATCAACTCGACTGCCTTAGCCGCTTTAGATAATGGTAATTATTATTAATATGAAAATTCAACGTATATTTTTTGCTTTCGAAGGGATATAAATGCCGTTTGTTGCAGCTTTGAAATTCCGAACCCTAAAATTTTCTGCCGCTCGGAAATATTGAGAAAACGAATCTAAACACTTTGACATATTTTTTCTCAAAAGACCCTATTGCGACATACGGTAAAACAAAATTGCTTGCCGGGTGCACCCAAAGGTTGTTTTAACATACATTTCTGACAGACAGATACAATTCGCGACAGCGGATGATAAGTTTCTTTTTAATTAACGATTGTTTATTTTGTCTTATGCAAAATCGGGGTAAACAATTCCGAAGGGTATGAAAAGCCAGTGGCGCCAAGCGTCTGCGGAAATGAAAGCAGCCGGTTCATGAAAATGTCACGGAAAATTGAAAAAAAAAAATCGAAATCACAATATGGTACACGCAAGGAGGACTGCAGGAAGAAACTCATAAAGAAATCAACGGTTGAAGTTTGCGTGAAGAATAAAATGATTCGAATAAACTAAGTTATGAAACTTAATAGAATGAGGTATTCCATTTTGCGATTTACAACGCGGACTGGATTTGATGAAAATTAGCTGTTTATCTCATTAAAGTAAATAAAAAAAAAAACTTTTATTTATTTATTTTATGACCAGCATTACATCATAGCATTCGCTGGAACCGCTGGCTGCCTTGGCAAGTTGGCAACCTCTACGGAATATAACTGAAAGTCCCCTTCCAGTTCGCGTTAATGGCAAGCCTACACATATCCCGATCTCGTTCCCCCTAGAAGTTGCCACAGACAAAGAACTTTCGTCTATACAGCGCATGGTCACATTTAAGGATCTCGGCATTGTAGCCTACAATTCATTGTGGCGTCTTTTTTTGGTGGGAAATGCTGTAAATTTAAGATTTATTTTGTGTTTGTCCGCCATTTTGGTTTCGCAAAACGTCGGGAGCTGGAAGGAGCAAATTAGGGTAGGTAGACTGAAAGGGTGGGTAGACTGCAATTCTCGTTTAACTCGGCGCACGTTCACGTTCGTAGCTTTCGGTGTATAAGGTATCATACATTATGTTAATACAAATACTGTCATAATGTATTTAATAAGAGTATCACTGTAAAAAGCATGGCTAACAATCAAAATACAGCACGTTCACAATAAAATATGTTCAAAATATGTTCATTTTCTAGGGTTGAAATTATCTTAATATAATTTCCGCTTTTCCTTTTAACAATTTGTTGTTAATTTCGATGTTTGTTTTTCTCACTTTCCTTGTTATTGTTATGTAATTGAAAAATCTTAGAATTTTTTTCTTTTTTAATTTTATTGTATGTTTTTCCTGCTTATACTCGAAAGTCCACGAATACTGAATGTATCCATATGAATTAATTTGATAAGGCCACTTATGTTAGAAAAAAAGAACTGAACCTTTTTCAATTTTAATCCTTGTTTATATGTAAATTTGGCCTTTATCGGTTTGAAGACGCCAGCTGGCGAATTGTATTCAAATTTCAAATTACAACGAACAGCTATCAATTGAGTAATGCATCAACGTAAAGGGAAGGCCATTAAGAGCTCTGGTGCTTAGAAACCTTATTTAGGACAAGTATCTTCCTGTAACTTATAGCCTCTGAAAACGATTCACGGTATCTCTGCAAATGTTTTAATCATACGATTGAAATCTTTGGTTTTGTCTCAGTCAAAGCCATACGTAACACAGACACAATGTAAATGCTTTATCTGTTGTTTCGCGAATCGAAAATTTCAGAACAGGAGTCCAATATGCCGTTCAAATGACATGTTTGTCATGATTCTCACGATCGAATATCGACATTTCGAGATATCAATGTCAGAAACAATAAGTGGAAATAAATTGGCACTACAGTCGTATAAATGGCTACCGCAATAAGAAATACAGCAAAAACATTTCTTTTATATATTTTAACAATAATCAACCCGATACGTGTTCGTTATTCATTTAATTTTCATCTGACATTTCCGTTTGTTTATATTATTCTGTTGGTGGTAACCATTTCATTTAATCGTTCAGTTCTGATTTTGTTATTCAAAGAAACCTTGACGAGTAAAAAGGATCGAAAAAAAAAAATGAATTAAAACAGAGCACATGTTGTGGAGATATTGAAATAGGTTTTATTTAAAAAAACGTGCCTCTGATTGGTTCAGTGAAAATCATTTATCATAAAAGCCCCTACGCATGTTTACGTCAGACTAGCTAATTTCACCCCAAGCCTCGCTTTCATAATAATAACAAAAATTTATTACTTATAGAGCAGTTCTCAATTGAGTGTCGTAAAACCAAAACTAGTCAAAGTAATTACTCTGACCAATCGCAAAACAGGCAGACAATCCAATGAACCAATCAGAACTCGAAGTAAATACATGTAGCCGGCGCCAAGCGCGGGAAAACGCGTGCGAGCAAGTCACGATTGGTTTTGGCTTTACTTCTGATTGGTTGAGAAAGTGGCGCGAGATTTTTTAGCCAATCACAAAGCGTAACAATGCAAAACCAAAGCAATCACTAAATTACTTTTGACACTCAATAGAAAACCGCTCTATAGCGCAAATAATGCATATGAAATGATCAGATGCGCTACATCTTTCAATCCAAGTTAAATAAAATAATAGATAATAGACTAGTATTACAATAACAAAGTATAAGGTAATGCTAATGAAACTAATAATAATGTGATAAAAAAGGTAAGAACTATTTGCGATAATTATAAAATAATATAATAAAACTATTAACAATTTTTCGACTGAAGTGTAATCTTGTGACAATCTCATCAATGTAGTCATAAAGGAGCAAAGTTGAAAAGAATACCCACTCAAAAACAACGTGAACTTGTCAAAGGTTTGCAAGGAATCTCGTACAAACGAGGCTTGGTGGTGAATTTTGTGGAAATAGAAAATCATTTAGGACACGTCCCACGTCCAAGGTGACGACCGTGGTTACCAGAGGTTCTCTCGCGGCACGCATTCGTGAGAAGTCGTGAGAAGTCGCGAGAAACGCCAATGGCACCCATGCAGGGTAAAAGTTGACATGAAAATCCAGACAATCTGGATTACATTAATCTAAAACTGGATTGCCTAAAAGGAACAACGCTAAATCTGAAAATGGATTCAGTTTCTTGTCGTGGCAACAACAGTGCGCATGTGGATCCATCTGCACCTGCCGCTGACCTAAAGAACTCTTTTCGAATTAATCCCTTCCCAAAGAAACGCCTGAATCTTGAATCTGAAAATTCCGGATTCAGATTTCATCTACTGTTGAATCCGCTCTAAGTACCAATTCATTTGATTCACGATCCGTTTTTGGATTTCAACTGTAAGGAAACTTGCTTCTTTAGCTAAGTTTCGTGGTGCTTTTTTTTACATAAGCACGCTCTTAAAAGTTGTCACAGACATTGCAAACTGTAAAGCTGTTGTTACACGTAACAAGTTTTCGTGCAACTTGTCTCGCAAAAAAAATGTTGCAAGTTGCAAGCACGCTTTTTGCGTGTAACACCCCCTCGTGCAACTGAATTTTTGTGTTTTAAGTTGCACAAAAAGCCGAATCGTTTTCTGCTTTCTGAAACAAATGTCTTTAAGATACATAACAAAAATACGTGTAAAATGGCTCTTCCAACTTGTTTTGCCACACTCTTTAAGCCAACCAATCACAGCCCTGCAAGGATGTGACGTTTTTCTGATTATGCGCCTTTTTTTCAACTCACGCAATTTTTTCTCGAGACACGTTGCATGGCAAATGGACAATAAAGCGTTTTCACTTGACGTCATAGCCGCCATATTGGTGTTCCCGTACAAAAGAATTTTAATTAACTTCTTTAGTTAGGAATACCAACATGGCTGCCATGGCCTTTGTCATTTGAGTCCCACGGGACTGAAGGTCACGTGAGTGAAAACGCTCTATATTCGTATTCTCGGTATTAAACTTGAACTAGCTTACAGTCGAGGCTAATGCGGGGGAATATCATTAAAAAGATTTGCATGTGAAAAGATTCCCCCGCATGAGCCTCGACTGCACGCTAGTTCCAGTTCAATACCGTGAATACGAATATTGTCCATTGAAAAGTGTAACGTCGTGCGTGCAACTTGCAACAATTTTTTTTGCGATCAACCAATCAGAAGTAAAATCAGTCGCGACAGTAGTCGCGTCGCATTCACATTTTCCCGCGCTTTGCACCAGTACGTTTCCTTGACTTGCGTTATTAATACGTATATGGCCATAATTATGGTGTTACGTAATGCGAAAACCACTCGAAAAAAATGGCTTTAAATAGAAAACGGCTTTGTCGTTCAGAAAAGAGAATTAATTCATTTGTTTTGACTTTTCGGCTATAGCTATATGCTAAACCGTCGTTTAAGTAAACACAACGATGTCTCAGAAACCTGCTAATGAAGAAAAAATTAATAAATTATTTGCGGTTGTGTCAACCGCAAAACATTGTCAACGATGAGAGCAAAGTAAGATATTCCGTTTTTTTTAGGCATTAGGTGTATGAGTCACGGCTATTTTTAACGTGCACTTATCTCATAAGTGTACAATTCCTTCCCATTAACAGGATTTTCAGTTTTCTTTTGTATTCCATTGTTCCTGTTCTCTTCGTAAGCTTGTTGGAATTTACTTCATTTCATATCCTATTTGTTATTATTCGGCCTGGCGTCGTGCAAAAATGTCAATGCTTTTATTTTTGTCGAGTTCAGAATCACCCTACGGCAGTACTTGTTTCAATAGCGGCTCGTGGGAATAAGTACATGTGAATCTAATCGTTTCAACAGGAGAAACACTCAGGGTAATGTTTTGCGCTAGTAATAACAAGTTCTTCAAGTTATTTTCTTTACAAAAGACACTCCACTCGCTCGCGTCGTATATAATTGTACTTAATCCACTTTATGTTTCGAGTATGTCTTACGTTTATTAGGATGTACAAGTGGGTGGCTGACAAGAGTTCAATAAGCCTCGTATTCGCCTTATCATGTTTTCGCATAGATCTAATGATCTCACGATTCTATCCACGCTTACATTCCGTCCATGCACAACCCGCGCTTTGGAGTTCGTGCTTTGAACAAAATTACCTTATACTCTTTTATAAGAACGTTTTTTATAAGAAACATCGAGGCTGGGGTTGGCCAAAATTTTAATTAAGAAGGTGCTAAGAACATACCCAGGCTGAAATTGCGTAAAGAACATCTTTATTTGTCCCCTTATTTCTACGGTTAGCTTAACTAAGAATAAAATAAGGTGTAATTATAATGGTCATTCTCAATAATTTGGTCAGAGAAAATTGATAGTCCAATGGAGCCCACTGCTTAAACATTTTGCAAGGTTGCAGGTGGTTTTCTATTTCAAAATAGCAAAGTTGTATAAGAATTAGGAAATTGGTATAGAACTTGGTCAATTTTCTTTCTTTTTATTCAGAACTGATTTACTGAAACACTATATTATATGTTTCCACGCTCAAATCGCCAAAAAATATAAACGTATACAGTCCCAGAACAGACTCAAGTCGAGAAAATTAGACGTTTATGTAAAAAGAAGAGTGTTCTAATGTTGTTTTGCATAAAGTAAAAACCCACGTATAAGAACCTAAAATTTAAGAACCTGTTAGGCTAAAATTTTCATTTCAAACCCCCTTTTCATAAGAACCTATTTAGCCTAAAATTTTTAATAGTTTCTTATTTCACAAAAATGAAGGCACAGATGAAAATACAGAAAAAAAATTTAGTCTAGGTTTAAGTCAGTAAGATTCAAAGAATAAACTAAAATGAAAACCATATCATGTCTGCGCCAATACTGGATTACACAATGCAATTGTATTACAGTGTAAGAATACAGTTCCATGTGTCTCTCTCATTTTCGAAGTCACAGTTTTGAAGCACATTGAAACTTCCTTGCATCCATGTCATGCATCAATGGCTTTCCATATCACATATGCCCTGTAGTAGTTATCTGTGCTGCTCGCTAGTGTCTCTCTCAAATTAAGAACCTATTTAAGAAACCAAGTAGCCTAAAATCCCACTAAATACCATTTTTATAAGAACCTATTTAGGCTAAGTTGGAAAAATCTAGGTTCTTATACGTGGGTTTTTACTGTACTGAGAATGGGGAGCAAAGCTATTAAACACTAGACAATGTGATACCACCGTGATTTCTTTTTCCATTCTCCTCGAGACGGAATTCAAGAAAATTTTTCACATTTGGCAGCACTTTCCTGTGACGCTGTTTATTATGATTGTATACCATGTGGTTCTAACTTTTGAGTCTGTGGATGAAATCCGTGATCTTTCCTTGAAAATGAAAGCAACTTAGTTCATGGTTGAAATTGAGCAATATGTCCTTCTTCAATATGTGCAGTCTTCGCATGATGGGTTAATATTTCCTCTCGCCTCGACTACTCGCATTTGTGAAAAAAAAGCTCATAATAAAGTACTTCCCGTTTTTGAGTTTTGTTGCTGACTTGAGACACGCCCTACGTCGAGACGCGCAGGTTCTTTTAGCACTATCATCGGAAGCTTAACTTATCCTCGAAATATCACTACACGAACAAGCATAAATGCGGACTCGGGCCGTACTCAAGACCGAGGGCACACACTAAAAGAAACGCGAAAAATATCACCAAAAATATAAAATTGCCATCTTATCCTACCCACGTTTCACTATAGTATATCAGTATATACTGGAAAAATATGAATTCCAGTGAGAATATATTGTATTTTATTTTTATTAGGTAGGGCCAAAGTGTTAATTAAGGCCGACTGGCGGAAGCGTTGATAAATCGATGGAACGTGTAGAAGTTGGCACAGTGGTAGGCTAAATTTATACTGACGTTGCTGATAGATCAATACCATTGCGTGGAGCCAAGTTTATACAACATACCGGATGTAGCCTTCCTTTTGGAGGAAGGCTCCTGCCTGGTTCCTGACCATATTCAAAATCATTTTTTGAGCTGGGTAATTCGACTTTCCATAGTGTGAACACAGCCTAGTTTAGGCCACGACCTTCGCTCCCCGTCAACGAGTTTGCTGTTCGTTCACACTTCGGCCGCCGGATAGGTTTTGTGTTTTGTTTGAGTAAAAGTTTACGTTACGAGCGGACTGTCGAGTTTTTCGCGGCCGTTGTTTTTTTTTCGCGCGCTGTCGCACTTATCGCTCACATAAGCTGGAATACTCGTATTAAACCTATGCTCTAATAGTAAAGCCCTTGTTCTCTGCCTGGCTACGTTAAACTCGTTTCCGCGATTTCGTGAGTACCTACGCAAAGGAAGGGAAGACGAAGAAGTAACAAAAGATCGAAAGGCACTGCTTCCGTCGATTGCCTCAAACTGCAAGCACTCTAAACGACAGCTGCGCGTCCAAGCGACGGCGGTGGGCCGAGTGCACGGTGGTCGGTTGTCTTGTCAGTTTCTGTCTTGTTTCGTTTCTTAGAAAGCGAGTGCGGGAGGCGCGTGACGGCATGGCGCGCGCGTGAGGCATGTGAAGGCATGGCACGCGCGGGAGGCGCGTGAAGGCATGACGCGCGAAAAGGACCAAAACTGAGCTCTCCGAAAGAAAATGAGGAGCAACTACAGAATGCAGGGCCACTTTTTATCGTATACCAAACGAGCTGGCTCTTTTGGCTCGGTAGTGGATTAAAGAACGAGAAATAAAGCC
Source organism: Dendrophyllia cribrosa (assembly GCA_024195265.1). NCBI lineage: Eukaryota > Metazoa > Cnidaria > Anthozoa > Scleractinia > Dendrophylliidae > Dendrophyllia > Dendrophyllia cribrosa. Next base: position 12,697,598 of record JAJLRJ010000006.1, on the reverse strand, counting down.
AGCTCGTTTGGTATACGGTAAAAAGTGGCTCTGTATTCTGTAAACGTGACTTGTGGTTCCCGTTTATCAGGTTTAGATAGATGGCCAATATGACGAGTTCAAAGGTGCCCCAAGTGGCATTGTAAGCGGAAATCAGGTGATATGACGCGAGCCGGTCGAAGCGCATATGATATCATACATAATGACATTCCACGCAATTCTGTGTTTACATGTAAATTACAAAGAATAATTTTGCTATTTGTAAGCTAAACATTTTTGTTACTGAAAAGGCTTTAGGGCTTCCTTGTGGACCAGACGCAGTTGTGTCTAGAAATAAACAACATATTTTGCTCGGAAATCATTGGCCTTCTCCTAACATCGGCCAGATGGAGGAGGGTACCGCGCTATAACGCGCCCTTTGAATTTTGAACGCAAGACTGAGCGAGATAATTTCTTTAACTGAGAAGAAAAAACAATTTGTCAATTAGGCGACCTTAGTTAACAACAAGAGACTCGAAGTCCTGACTCAATTTCGGCCAGACTTAAAAATTCACTGACGCCTTTCTTCGCCGATCTATATTCAGCGAGGTTTATTTTAAACGCAAAAGATTACTGAAAAAAGCAACAAGTACACTGGTGTAGAAGTCAAGAAATTAGCGATATTAATGCAGATATCTACATGGGTATCTGAAAATACACTGAAACGTGTCAACTCACCATTTTTCTTCGACTCTCACCGTCGGCTGTCCTTGCAGTAGCGTCCTTCAAGATTTAAAGCCGACCATTAATATGAATGACGACAACACAGGTTTTATACGCCGGATGAATTCAGTTCACGAACCGTGAATGTCCAAGTACTGCAGTAAGCTATGATGTCATCAATGATTTACTATTTTACTTACCCTGGCTCTTGGTTCTTCGCCATAGGTGGTGTACAAAGTAGTTATCATCTTTTATTACTGTTAGTTAGACGAAGATGGGTCTTATCTTGACCGGCCGGCGAAAGAAAATATCCGATAATGAAATCGCAATTTTAATACCGTTTGAAATTTGCGTGACGCATTACTCAAGCGTGACCAACCTGCTGGAAGGTAACAGAAAGAACAGCTCGCTAATTGACATGTGAACGGTTGCCACGAGCAACCACGCAGACAAAAATATGGGAGCTATGCAAATTGTAAGTGAAAAGTCTTCTCGACTTCCGTTTCCCGCATAATCGATATTAATCTGTAATTCTTTCCGCTCGCCATAACCTGCCTGAGCTATATCGGGATTTGTATAAATATTTGAACTAGTCAAAACAAGCGACGTGCGAGATCTCGACAATTAAGTGCGGAATTGTAAAAGCAAAAACGTAGTCGGCTTCATATATTAAAAATATGTTAATGTTATAAATATTGAAAACATAAATATCACGATAAGTATGTACTAAACCATAACTTTAATTTGAAAGGTATCACTAATAATATAAGATTTCATCCACAGACTCGAAAGTTTAAAGTTTAGAAGCCGCCGCACACCGCATACCGCGCTCAGCCGTGAATGAATGTTGCAACTGAATATTAAATGTTTCAAATGAACATTTTGTTTGCTTTGATATGACATGATATGATATGCGACATGATTAAGACTTAAGATTACGGAGTATTAAATTTTTAATCACCAAGCTATGTTTTCTTTGGAAGCAGTCTAACCCCTAAGAGCCGAGAACAAATGTGATGATTTTAATATTCCCACTTTCAAAACTAAAAGAACAAAAGGAGTTAAAGTCGTGATTCATAGTTTAATTTAATTTTACTGTTTATATTTAAAGTGCCCATAACCTTAAAATAGATATTTTCAGAATCAACTCTACGTACATGGTGAAATATTTCAATTCTTGTTTTGAACGTCACGTGAGTGAGTTTTAAAGATTTGAATTTACAAAATGCTACTTAAATGACGACGTCAATTGATTATCCTTAAGCTGTGAACTGCGCATTGTAAATTCCAGGTAAATTGCCATAGAAATAATGGCAATGTTATTCTAAAAATATGTATTTAAGGGTTATGGGCACTTTTATCCTGCGACCTCATCAGTTGAGAACTATTATATCTGATGATGGCCATCTCATAGTTTTGACCCTATCCGTGACAATTAACTATTCCCGTTTTAATTTTGGTTTCATCCTTGACCCTGAAAAACAATCGCTACATTTTTCACTTTACTGAAAATCCCTAAATTAAATTACACTGTCTACACGTTGATGTGTAACATTACATGCAGACGCAGGCGCGCCTGCCTCCTAGACAGAACCAAGGGTCGGCAGTATGGGCCAGGGGGGGGGGGGGGGGGGGGGGGGGAGGGGTACTCAACAAAGCTTTGTACGGGGATGCTCCGCCCCAAAGTCAAAACCCTTACCCTTTCATAAACCGTTTTTGACAGAAAAGGTACCCCTTTCATATACCTTTCATTGAAAATGGTACCCCTTTCATATACCTTTAATTGAAAATGATACCCCCGTCATATAGCCTTAACGTGCGTCTGTTTGATATATTTTGAAGGGCCCGTTTTATAATACTTAAATTGCGGTTTTCCCTACCCTTTTTTATGCTTCTACCCGTGTTTTCGCTACCCTTTCCTATTCTTCGTGAAATCCCTACCCTTTCATATACTTCAACTCGTAAAATCCCCACCCCTTCATATACCTTCAACCTAAAAAAGGCACCCCTTTCGGGCGGAGCATCCCCGTATAGCCCATTATAAGGAGTACCCCCCCCCCCCCCCCCGGGAGTGTGGGCCGGTTCTGTTTTGAACAGATACGCCGCTCATAGAAAATTGAGTCTAACCAAGAGACTATAATTGTCAAATTATTTTCTCTTGGTCTAACTGAGTCCGTGAACTAGTCGATCACAGTAACTCACAGGCAGAGACAAAAGTTGATGTTTCGAGTGAGTCGGTGGTCAGTTTACCAACTTAATCGACTCAGTTTTTTCAGTTTTAGTTCAAGTTTCTCGCGCAGCATAAAATAAGCATTGCATTTCCAATGTTTATGTGAAATGCGTGTTAAGTTTAAAACCATCCAGCGTGTCTAAACGGAACTTTCTACCTGAACCGACATGTGAGTATAAACGGGGGCCCTCAGTGTCGCTAAAACAGAGATATCAAGAGCACGAAGGGCCCGGGGGCCTTCATATGCCAAGGCATATAATATAAATGAAAGTGATGACACAGTACCGAACGCTTATTAAGCTTTTCTAAACGCGTATACTGCTATTCAACAATCCTGCTTTTTCTACGCGAAACCGCGACAAAAGTTGTCTGATGTCAGAGCAAGAGTGGTTTCTAATTATGGCGCCAACGCTTCAATAGTTCGGATAGTAAACAATTTTCTCTTGGAAAAGATTAAAAAGGATTAGAAACCACAAAAACAAACAACCGAGGCTTTCTCAAAAGCCCGCCAAGTTTATTTTTGGATATTTCATGAGAAGTGCAGTCAGCCGATGAAAAGTGCAGTGGTTTGTCAACTGTCCACTGTCGCTCGCCTTTTGCAGCTGGGGCTATCGATATACTTCGTTTGCATTGTGAGGTCTAGAGAATCCTGCGACTGTGGCAAATCGAAACAGACGCATACTGCTCAAATAGCTTGATTGGATCTTATTCGGGCACAAACGTAAAATGAATCACTTGAATTTTGAAGGCTAAACTGAGGGAGGGAAGGCAGGGGGTCATATATCTCGTGCCCACATGATTCCAATCGATAATTGTTTATTGGGGGCGCGCGGCGGGGCGTAAATGAAAAGCGCTATCTTGAACTTCGCGGGCGATCGTTGATGAACGTATCATAATCAGCGCTTCTCAATATTGCGTGATTTGCTTGTCCGATTGAAGCTCGTCTCCGAACTTCGCACCGATTCGCACGTTTAAAGGCTTGATACCGAGAGAAAGATAAATGGAACTAAGTTTCTCAGTTGCCCGTGAAAACAGGCACACAACAAAGAACTGTCACTCGTTCACTGCGGGTGGTTATAAAGTTACGTTAGTGATAATCAAGTGTCGACAACTGACACACCGGGATAACAATAAACAAACCGCATAGCCTTTTACATGCTCGATATGTATTGCATGGCTAGTCAACTGCGGTCGATGCTCAAATAGATGGTTATTTAATCCTTTGTTCTTCAATTACAACTTCGGTTTATTGCGACATATCAATATAGTAATTGTGTTTCCAGGCCAATGCAGTAAGAAACCACACGACTGGTATATCGCGTGAGTCCTTAGTAGACCAGTTTGCAGACACCCTTGGGTGATCAATTAGCCGAGGCGACAAACCACACCCCAGGGGGTATACCCCATTCAAAGACCCAGCTAAGGTTTTTTGAATAGCATTATATCGACAAACTGAAAGTTTTATTGGGTCAAGAGCAAATGTTTTCGCTTGCTTGCGTAAGTATTCAGAACCTCTCGAGAATAAGGAACCAAAAAACAAAATTCACGAAAGATCCCAGATTTCAGGATTTTGTAATTAAAATATTGAAAAACAAATGGTATCATGCAAAGGTACTGCTGAAGAGGTTTCATTTGAATGGTCGATAACTGGCTCAAAGAAGTTAGAAATACATTACATGTCTCCATAATTGACTCTGGGAGTGACTGAAGACGGTTATACACAAGCCTTCGTCATTGTGTGGTACATGTATTGACAAACAGGAAGCAGTCCAGGAGTGTCCGAAGTTCAATGGAGACTTGGACCAGTTGCCAGGCCGGAGCCGTTTACCCCCTGGAAGGAACACAGAGGAAGCAATCGATCATGAAAAGATTAATTTTGTAGGTGGGAGGGGATTGAGTGAGCCATGAAGGATGATAGGGACCCAAGAACATTACAGGCACTGGTACATTGATATCTCGTCTTGGACTTGATATTGTAAATTGGTTTCGTTGTGACGATTTCAGTACTCAAAATTAGCTTTTAAACCTAGAATAGTAAAGGAGACCGGTATTTTTGTGCTCTATTAATTACCAATATTGATTCGATATGAAATATACTGCCTCTGGCTGTTTGTCATCCTCGTGAATATCATGCATGCTAATCATTCATACAAAAAGAATAAGTGTTTTCATGATTAGTTCGTTCAGAACAGCGATTTTTTATAATGAATTAATTACAGACTTCTAGCTCATTGTCAGGCAAACTTTAGACGCTGAACAACGTGGCCACGACTACTGACAAACTATTTTACATTATGTGATCAGCCGGCAAACGTCGGCTAACTTTTTGGATGAATGGCTGAGAAACTAGAAACCGCATATGAGAAATCCTGCTCAGTTTTCAGTTTTTAAAAGCAAAGCTGAAAACAGCGTATATTTTGTTTCGAACAATACTTAAGCTTGCCAGCCCAGCCTTTTTCAGGTACAAGATGTTACTAAAATTTACAATGTGATCAGTTCAGATGTAACATACAAGGAGAATAATTTTCGTAATAGAGAAAAAATTCGTAATACAGAAAATCAATTAGTGGAAAATAATTAAAAATAGGAAATGTGTATTACATTTCATTACGCTTGTTCATCCCATAATACATATTTCTTGTTTTGCAATTATCTTCCATTATTTGAAATTCGAAGGAAAAGAAAGAAAATTTTTTATTCCGCCTCGCGGAGATCTGGAATCAAGTTAACAACCCACAACTCTTTGCAGGAGGTTCATCATGGCGGCAAGGCGCTCTTTTCGAATGATCGAAAATGCGCAAAATGTTATGGCAATCATTTCTAAATTATAGAAGAAAGGTCCTCCAAAACGAGATTCAGAGGCAAAGAAACTCACGATGAACAATGTGGAAAGGTTGGATGTTCATCCTCGAATCATTACAGCGCTCAAGAAGGGTAAGAAGCGAGTGAAATACGATTCTTACTTGACGTAACAACAAAATAATACTAAAACTCCAAGAAAAAGAAATCAACCAATTCTTGAAAGAGGAAACGAAACATGGTCTGTTCTAGCACATTTTGGAAACGTAAATGTGAGAACTTGAAAAAAAATTCTAGACGAATCATACATTTAAGAAGGATTCTGCCTTAGAAAAGTGTCCTTTTTATATTTTAAATAGACATGTTTACATTTAAGAGCAGTGTGTGTCTTAGAGAGGTGCCCACCTAAGAGAAATGTCCAACGAAGGGGGGTTTCTCAGCAAAATGCATCTCATTTAATTTTGAACAATTATTTATTTACAGCAAAGCTGACAAATCTCGCCACCATTCTCAGCATGTCAGCAGCTGATCTTGAAAGAACCACAAAGCTGTCTTTTTTTGACATCTCCATTCTTCTAAAAGCTGTTTCATATTCTCTCCCATGTCCACCCATGAGAACTGCCCTGTCACTCTACAACAGCCATTCTCAAAGTGAACGCTCACCCAACGGACATAAACTGACTTTAGGGTGCCAAATACTGGATGGCTTTCTACGTGGGGGCATCCTCAGGCAGGGCATCACAGAGGTGACAGGAGAGAGTTCCTCAGGAAAAACACAGATTTGTTTGCAGTTGTGCTTAACAGTTCAGTTAGCTGAGGAGACAGGAGGGCTTGGGGGAGGTACATAACAATTTATTTTATTAATCCCTTTTCACTCCCAGAGTCAATTATGGTGCGACATGACATGTACCGTGTTTACCCGCGGATAGGCCGCACTTTTTTCCCAGAAAAATGGGACCGAAAGGGTTGCGGTACAAGCGTTTTTCCCGCAGAAACCATTGAAAGTTTGGGGTGCAGCCTATCCGCGGCTAAATACGGTAGTTATTTCTACCTGTAACTTTTGAGTTTGTCAACAAATCCTATGCTGTGACCATTCAAATGAAACCTCTTTGGCCCGGGGGGGAGGGGGGGGGGGGGGGGGGGGGGGACTCCCATATAAAAATGACGGGGGTGCTCGTCGTACCTTTTAGGGGTCAAAATTTGTAGATTGGTACCGCTTAGGGTACTAAAATCTGAAATGACTACCGTTAGAATTATTGCGGTACCTTTTAGGGTATAAGCTGAAAAAATATGACAGAATATGACATGTGTTGTTTTTGGATTGGTACCTCTTAGGGGTAAAAATTATTTTGAGCCACGCCCATCAAACAAGATTCTGGTACCTTTTAGGGTGTTTTTCGAAAATTTCCGACGAGCACCCCCGTCATTTTTATATGGGAGTCCCCCCCCCCCCCCCCCCCCCGGGCTTAGTTTTTCGGCTTATATGTGCCAAGTGCATTGTACTGTGCATGTCACTGCATTCCTCTCCCTCTACATTGTATTTCTACTCTTGATTAATATACACGCCCCAGTGGATTTCTGGAAAGCAGGAAATAATTGAAAAGAGGAAAAATGTGAAGCTCAAAAATGAAATTAATTTTATTATTATATAAACACCAATGAAATACCAGGTGAGCTTTCGCACGTAAATATCATATCTTCACATGTGGGAAGAACATGTTATCTTCACACGTGAGAATAGCATGTTTTTAGTTCTTACATGTTGTTCTATGTTAGGACTACAAAAAAATATTAAAGTGAAATGGTTTGATTTCATTGGTGTTTATATAATAAACAGAACATTACATGGCCGCTTGAAGATACAAAATTTCTCTCCTCATGTTGAAAAATATTTCACTTGTTCGCTGCGCTCACTCGTGAAATATTTTTAAACACTCAAAGAGAAATTTCGTATCTTTGCGCAGCCATGTAATATCATAATATCCTCTATTTATTATTATTAAAAGTCCTGTAATTCAGCATGTTATGAGTTTGGAAATATAGACATAAACTCTGAGGGAGTTCAACCCATTTTTGCAGTCCGGATGATCTACACTGTAACTAATGTCATAAATCTAAGCTAGGCCATTTTCTAGGTTTATGAATAATGAACAATGAATAGAGGTTTATAGTTCTGTGCAAGTCTCAGAATTATCGATCAAATTATAAGTCTGATAAATTACAAAAAAAGTCAAGGGACTTACATACTGTATGGTGATCAATCGCAAGCTGCCTTCTATTGAAATCAAAGCTTACCACACAACAAGACCCTCTGGTACTGTAAAATATTTTTTTATTATCATAATATTGTATTTTAACAAGCAAATACATGTAGTAATAAAGGTTTGAACACCAATTCATTCTCTAATCAGTGAAATTTTATTACTTTATAAATTTATTATTAGGCATAAATAGTATAAACAATGATAATAATAACAATAATTTATTACTATTATTTATCTCAGTCTGTATTTTATTTTTGTAATGTGATTTCTTATTTATTTATTTATTTCTAAAAGAACCTGCCTCAATTAGCTTGACGCTACCTGTGGGTGCCTACTATTTTGAAAATAATGTATTTGAAAATAATGTATAATAATATTTATTATAATATTTTTTTTAAAGATTAATTTATGAGTTAAAGATCCTTGGAGTGATTGCACCTATCTTTCTAGATAAAAAAGGTGCAGTTATGTATATCTCAATTTTATAACAACGTTTTTTAGATTAACCTATAATTTAAAGATCCTTGCAGTAATTATAGCAGTTTCAGCAGTTAAAAACTTGTATGTATTACTCTAAATAGGTGCAGTTTACATCTCAACTGAGGATGTTTTCCCCAGCAAAAGGCTCCATCAGCTTACACAGTGTTTCGCCAAAATTCAAGCACCCCATTCAGGGGCTAATAAACTCAACTTCAGTGACAATGTCTTCATTGAGCACGCAGCTGATGTGGTGAGTTTCATTGACCTATTGTACATGTGAATCTTAGCATATGCACCTCATTCTCTAAGTAGGAGCTACAAAATCAACCGCTGTCTTTAAAAATTAATTTTGAGTCCGACATACTAGATACTCTAATAATGTATAATGCTGTTCTAAAAACTCAAAATTTAATACAAAGAATGAATAAGTGCTTTTGCCACCCAACAATTTTGCAGTTTTTGTGAGCCAATATTTTCTTTAACCCTTTCACCCCCATAGTCAATTATAAAGACATGTTGTAGTTTCAAACGTTTGACTCTGTGGATGAAATCCTATGGTGTGACCATTTAAATGAAACCTCTTCAGCTGTACTTTTGCATGGTACCATTTGTTCTAACTTTTGAGTCTGTTGATGAAATCCTATGGTGTGACCATTCAAATGAAACCTCTTCAGCAGTACTTTTGCATGGTACCATTTGTTCTAACTTTTGAGTCTGTTGATGAAATCCTATGGTGTGACCATTCAAATGAAACCTCTTCGGCTGTACTTTTGCATGGTACCATTTGTTCTAACTTTTGAGTCTGTTGATGAAATCCTATGGTGTGACCATTTAAATGAAACCTCTTCAGCTGTACTTTTGCATGGTACCATTTGTTCTAACTTTTGAGTCTGTTGATGAAATCCTATGATGTGACCATTCAAATGAAACCTCTTCGGCAGTACTTTTGCATGGTCCCATTAGTTTTTCAATATTTTACGAAATGAATTTTGGAATTTTTCTTGAATTTTGATGTTTGGCACTTGGAAGTGAAAGGGTTAAATATTACATAAAAAGAGCTAAAAATTGCATATTTTATCAAACTCTTTCAATTTTTGAAGGTCAATTTGTATTTAGCACGGTGCCTTCTCTACATAAATTTGTATGCTAATGATACAAAATGTAAACAATGACGTCAGCAAAGATGCGCCTAATGGTGTACATGTATGTCAGTTTTCATTAACTTTCATAAGGTAGACAGCTGCAGCTGGTCTCATAGGTGTCTACCTAACATCTCATGTGGAAACAATCTGCGACAAGCTGTCCAAGCGAATTGGAATCCTGAATAATATCAAGTCATGTCTCCCATTGAAGCAGCAAATTCTATTTTATTATGCTATGATTAATCTGGTAATGACCTATGCTAATGTGGTGAGGCACACCTATGGCAAAGAACACTTGAATAAAATCCTACGACTACAAAAGAGAACTGCCAGAATCATCCTTAACGCAGAACCCCAAGCATCCATAATGCTTTTCAACAGACTATGCTGGGTTCCTTTTTATGAAGAGGCTAAAATTGCAAAATGTAGGCTGTCCTACTAGCGTTCTCAGCAAATGCATGCGGTGCCCGCATATTTAATAGATGGTTTAAAGACAAACAGTGCACAGCATTCAAGGCCGACAAGGTTTTGCAAACTACTACTAGGGAGAGAGTTTGCTGTAGTTATCATTTCTAACATGTACTGTCATGCACACAGGATGACTTAAAGAACATCATTACCCATCGCTTGCCTGTGCTGTTCAATAGAGGAGCTATCAAGCTTGTTATCATTGATTCCATTGCTGCTCTCTTCCGTGTGGAGTATTCATTTGGAGAAGCTTCAAAGCGCGCAAATGTTCTCAGGTCATTTGGAGCAAAGCTTCACAAGCTAAGCCACCAGTATGGTATCCCTGTGGTGTGTGTGAACCAGGTTTGTTGGTAACCCTGTGTTGCGTGTAGAACCAGGTTTGTTTGGTTAACTATAATTACTATCCTCCTTCACAGGCAACGTACTCTCTCAATGAGAAGTAAACAGCCAGGTGAGAGACCCGAGGGGGAAGGGGATACTCCCTACAATGGGCTAGACAGGGATGCCCCACCCCAATGAGGTACCTTTTTGAAACTGGAGGTATATAAAAGGGTAGGGATTTCACAAGATGAAGTATAGAAAAGGGTAGGGAAAACTGCCATTTAGGTATAATAAAAAAGGGTACTTTAGTTTCAAGGGTATAGTAAAGAGATACAGTGTTTCTTCTTTAGGTATATGAAAGGGGTACCATTTTCTATGGCAGGTATAAATGAAAGGGCTACCTTTTCTGTCAAAAATGGTATATAAAAGGGGAAGGGTTTGGACCTCGGGGTGGAGCACATCGTACAAAAAGTTGTCGAGTATCCTTTCCCCAGGTGAGAGACTCACTGGTAAGGCCGACAAAAATACGACTGACAAGGGAAGGGGTGGGAGGAGAGAAAAAAGCGAAGTCCACTTCTTGCTTGCCTTAGCTCCCTACCCCCTCAATCCCTATTCTATTTTTTATCCTTTTGCCCCAGACCTTGGAGTTGCCTGTGAAAAAGGCTACATTATTGTACATGTTAAAACTGTTATTACATGGAGATTACATTATATTGTGTTTTATGTTTGCTTTTTTAGGTCTCTGATGTCATCCAAACTCACAGCACCAGGTTTGTGTCATTTTTTTAAAATAAATTCAGTCTGAAAATGCAGTGAACAAAATCCATTTCATTGGAGGTGATTTACCTGCCTAAAAAATATACCTCGGGTAACACAGAGCACAAATTTGAGAAGGTACCTTGTAGAATGACAAAGCTGTGAAATGTTAGGTGCCCAGCTAAGCACTTAGGGTATACAGATCATTATTTTAATCAGGCCCCTTTGCTACTATTATTGTCATATTATTTATCAATTTGGTTGAAGATTGCCCAGGAGCTATTGCATTTAAAATCCCCACCTTCCCCAGCTGACGACTGGCCTTTCCTTCTTACCCCTAAAGAATTCCATTGAAAATGAATTGATCCAGGCTAAATACTTCCATTATTTTGTTCAATTTTTTTATGGGTTCACCGGCTCAAGAATTCCATAAAAATGTGTTTATAGTACTGTACCCCAGAAGAATTTTGTAAGAAAAGCAATAATTAGCCCTAAAGAGTTCACCTGTTCACCGCTGAAGAATTCTGTTTCACCCCCAATGAATTCCACAGTTTCAGACCCTTACCCCTAGAACTCCTAGAGAATTCCACTGTTTTTATCAATTACCCCTAAAGGAGGGGGGTGGTGGGGGGGGGGGGGGGGGGGGGGGGGGACGAGAGCGGGGAGGAGAACTACCAATACTAATGATTGTCATCTGAAGACAATTACTGTATGAGTTATGAGAAAAACAAAGAAATATGAATGCTATAGAAAGTTAATTAACAGGCACGAGTCAAAATGTAGAGATCAAGTTTTTTCATGAGAGTTTCGTTCCTTCACCTCACATAATTATTTAATATGTACTCCTGTCTGGTGCATCTCTGAAAATGTTCATCCTATATACATGTACATGTATATCTAACTGTCATGTCTGCTACGCAGGCTGCACAGCAGGGAATATTTCTGCTTCTCGTATTTGTAATAATGTAATTTAGAGATGCGAATCAATGGCTTAATTAGAGACTAAACACAACCAGGTTTTTAACTTTTTTTTTGTCTTTTTACCAGAGGGTTAAGTGGAAATCACAAGACGGTGATACCTGCCCTTGGAATGGCCTGGTCCAGTATGGTAACCATGCGATTGATGTTATCCCGAAGAGAGGAACTGGTACAGCCCCATACATTAGATAGAAGGGTAATGATATAGACAGTGTAACTTGAAAATTTCAGTTAAAAGCCCTTCAAATAAAAATAATGTACATGTAGTAAAGATGCAGGAACTTATAATCAGGATGTACAGTATTGGGGAGGTTGGAAGTTATCATCTATTTACTTCCCTCCCCTTCTGCTTTTACAATATTGTGTTGTGTAATTGTTCACCAGGATTCCAACATTGAAGGAAGAGAGGGGATAATATTGTTATTTAATGTTCACTGAGATTATGGATGTATCAGTAAACCAACACTAAAACGATTATGTTCATTTTTACAGCCTTCCCAGCTACTTCAGTCTGTTATTATTGTTTTGTACAAGTTTACGTCATTATGATATCAAACACAAGGAAGTGAGTTTCATCAGGATTCCCAAATGCCGAGAAGTGGGTTTATAATATGAGGCGTAGCCAAGAAGTGTTTTTTGGACTGACTTGTGTTGGAATTTGCATGCCTAATGAAACATTATTTTAAGTGTTTGACCCGGGGGGGGGGGGGGGGGGGGGGAATAGGGTATCATTTTCCGCGAAACTAATAACTGTGATAGTGAACAAGTTTCTGGAAAATAGCAAGTCTGGAATAGGTCTAGGATAGGGTAGGGTTTTTCGGTGTTTAGTCTAGAATAGGGTTGCAAAATGCAGCTAAAATGGTCTAGTATAGGTTAAGGGTCTCAGAGTCCCAGCGACACACCCCGTCCAAAAATTTGTAGAGTATCCCCCCCCCCCCCCCCCTCCACCCTCCCCGGGTGTTTGACATGCGAACTAATCATCAAATATGGTGAAAATGGAGGAATAAAACCGCCAAAATCTGTGCAAGTTAACATCAGGTTTCCAAATCATTGTCACACTTATGACTTTCTTTGTTCAAGCTTGACAAATTATTACATATTTTTAATTTTGATTTTCAGGACAATAGCCCAGTAATCAAGAGATGTCTCAGGGTCATCTTTGCACCTCATCTTCCAAACTCCACTTGCTTGTTCTATGTAGATGGGGAAGGTGTTCATGGATATGATAGTCATCAAGACTTCAACTGAGTATATAGCAACCCTGTGCTGAAATTAATGGGAGCCAAATGTCTGAGGATTTTACCATTAATATAGCAAATTGTCATGAGTGATGACTACAATGTAGAATAAATACTCCAAAATCAGGTTTCTGACAAAGGACTGGAATCTGTTCTTTCGGACCGTTCTCGTTTTACTTAAAAATATTTTCTTCAGTTCCAGTCCTTCATCGAAACATCACTTTGCAGTATCTATCTGATGAGCCCAATGGACAAAATTTATTGGCCTAAAAATTGGAAATGAGTTTATTGACACTAAAATGCAAAAACTACTTACAAATTAAACCTAAATTACGTCACATTATTTACTTACATGTTACTACATTACCCTTAGCCTTACGTACCTTTAGCTTACAAAACACACACACACATACACAAAAACAAAAACAAAACAAAAACAAACAAAAACAAAAAAAATATTAATAAAAAAAACTACTAGTTATAAGGAAGAGGTTACAAGTGCGATTATAGAGCAGTTTAGGAGCCTCAAAGGAAGATAGGCCGGTGAAAAACAAAAGATACGTCTCTGCTGAAAAAAGAAAACAAAACGTACGATAGAAAAAACAACACGGTGAAAGATGTCAGGGGAAAATTTGGAGAGAAACAATCATAGTTACTCTAGGGATAGTGGTTCAAAATCGTTTTTGTATAGTTTGAGATAAGCTTTAAAGCTTTCTATAAATGGGAGATTCTCCTTACATCTGCAGATCCAAATGAAGAATCTAGCCAATAAGAAAAGGAAGTTAATACTATTTTTGTGGTTCGATTTATCTGATTTTAGACCCAGAGCTAGAGTTTTGTCGAGAGCGAGGTTTTGTGGGACAAAGTTACGATACTTTAAAAGAGAATCAAATGTTTTCCAAAAGAGTTGTGTTTTATTGCAAGACCAAAACAGATGAAGAATTTTTTCAGGTTCTTCTTGGCAAAAGGTACATTTATCATCCTCTTTGAAACCCATTTTAAATAGAGATATATTTGTGGCCAGAGATTGATGTAAATATCTGAAGTGAAATTCAATAAGTTTTGTGCTTTTTGTAAATTTTTTTGCAATCTGATAAGAAATGAGACTTACATTCATTCATCACTATTGGGATTTAGCAAAAAAAAATGCTAAAAATCAAGTCCTAAAATTCATTTTGTAAAATATTAAAAAAAAAGGTACCATGCAAACGTACGGCTGAAGAGGTTTCATTTGAATGGTCACACCATAGGATTTTGTCGACAGACTGAAAAGTTAAAATTATCAATACTACATCTTACCATAAATTATTGACTCTGGGAGTTTATGGGTTTAAGAATAAAAAGAAAGTAATTGATCAGGTCCCAGTTCCATTCAAGAGGTAAATTGTTCCATCCTCTGGGTGAATCTCTATCCAGTAGAGAGCAAAACCAGTGGTGTGTATCAGTGCTGGAAATAATGTTTCTTGCTTAGAAGGTCAGGTGTCCTTTCAAACCTCCATTTTGATCAAACATTGTTGGACATCCACCATTTTGGGTTTGTCTTGAGACACAATGTGTTGGCATACATGACATTCTATAAGTGTTTTGTTGTTTGCAATTTCAGATCACATGGCCTTTTCTGAAATTTCTAGACAACCTCCTTACCAGGGTCTTTCATCTTCCCACCCTAGGGGGGTAGGAAGTGGAGGACCCTGGGAACGAAGTTGATTTTTTGAATCGAGAGCCTTTAACAGCAAAATAAATGGTACAAACAACATAACTCCTCACGGAACGCCTCACAGGATTGGCTGAGAAAACAATAGAACAATCAACAGAACAATGGCTAACCCTAGACCTAAAAACAATAGAGCTGCGTGGTTTACAGGTCCAATGAAATTAGAGGTTCTAAAGAGCTGCGCGACAACTGAAATTAGTAGGACATTTACGGATTGGACAATGTCTGATAATAGACTTATTTTCAGCACTCTGTTTAGAAATCTTGTCCACTGGTGGATAGCTTTGTCCACTCTTCTAATAATTGGCCAAGTAACACAAGAAAATCACACATTACTTGGTAAAATGACTTTATTCTCCAATGGAGCCATTTTCTAAGAAAACAGAAATAAATAATTTATTCTTATTGAGATACTACATGTAGTTTCAACAAGCGTATAATTTTACAAGAAGGAAAAACAAAATCAAGACAAAATAAAAAAGCCGTTAAGTAGCAGAAAAATAATACTTTGATTCCTTATTACTTACACAAAAAATATTTTAAGGTGTTGTAAATTATACATTGTCATCAATGAAAGAAAATTCTGCATCACAGTACTTACCCGTACCTAACAATAATTAAAATCAACAAATGAATTTAATTATTGTTAGGTGCATGTACATGTAAGTACTGCTTGATCATTTTTACTTGTAAGTTATAAAAGAAAAAATACAACACATTTATAGTATTCCTGACAATGACTTTAAATAAAACATGTTTCAGATGAGACTAGAGTGATTTCATAAATCGTAAGAAACAAAAAAGTAACATGACTATTTCAGAATGTACAAACGTGTACCTTGTAGTTATAAAAAAAAAGGATTGCATCCCAGAGTTAATCTGTAAATTTTACAGATGAAGAGCCACCTCTCAGTGGAAATACTGTAATAAAGTCATTATTATTATTAATCCAAAGTGATGGATGTCTGACAAATTTTGTAAAATGTCCTATCAAAATAGAGGTTTGAAAGGACCACATGTTCTAAGTGAGAAAAACTATTTCCTGCACCGAGATACATGTTAAATTCCATGTGTCAGTAAAGGCAATTTGAAATTTATAGTTCAAATTTGCCTTAACATTGGCCTCTGGCGCAAACATCCTCAGGGCTTGTCACGCAAACACACAAACACCAGCTTAATGCAGCCAACAAATACATGTATGACTACATTCACCCATCACAGGTCATTTATAAGTTTTCCCCATTAAACTATTTGGTGTTGGTTATTCACTTTTGTGTATATTTTACCCTTGGTTCTATTTAAATTTTTCTTTATTTTATTATCATATATTAGAACAATGGAAAATCAAAATTGAACTACAACATACACGTACATGTATACATGTAAAAGTTCACCTCAGTGTCAATGAAAAGTGGTATGTATTTATCAGCAAACATTGACCACTATACACCGAATGCAAATATGGACGTCTAACAATCTTTTGTTTCGACAGGTTCTCAAGAAAAGAAAAGCAATTGGATAATGATAACGATCAGATCAAAATAAGTCATTGTGTGCATTTTCAAGGCCACATTATTTTAGGAGAAGTCATGTTATCATTAATTTCTCTGAAAAATTCACCAAACAAAAAACTGCCTGATGGCCATATTCACATTCGGTGTATTCACCTCCACTTTGATGAATAATTAACAATTATTGTTAATTAAATTATGAAAATTAATATGGCCAATCTAACACATACTTAGAGAGGCATCCATCTTGGTAAAGATATTTAGCAGAGCACTTAACACAATGTGTTTCAAGGACCAACACTATTGTCTCTTTTAAGTGATCTCACTGATTGTCTTGAACAGAAATAAGACATTTTCAACTACCGTAAAATCTCTTTTAAGCCACCGAGAGGGGGGTGGGGGCTTAATTCCTTCTAAAGAGGAGTGGCTTATTAGAGGGGGGAGGGGGGGGGGGGGGGGGGCGACCTTATTTGAGAGGGGTGGCTTAAATAGAGATTTAACGGTATGCACATTGTAAATTTATACATGCACTTAATTAAAAGGATTCAAAATAATTATTAAAAATGCATCTATTGACAAAATTCATCATGCCTCATTATCAGCCTACTGGCACTCATCCATGCCACAATAGACCATTCTCCAAAATTGCGGCCACAAATTCAAACTGCTTAAAATTAAACTGAGTGGAAAATTGATACTAGCAGCAAAAAAAGCACCTTTACTTTTGTAAGCAATCAAAAATTCATTCAGTCAGGTATTATTTCACTGGAGAAAACATAAGCTGAAAATTGACAAATTTACAGATGTTTCTGTGACTGAGGGTATGCGCCATACCCCCAGTCACAGAAACGCCTGTAAATTTGTCACATTTCTGATTGTGATTTCTCGAAGAAATTGTAGTAGATATATATTTCCTTGAAAATGTTTCTTTTTCTATCTAAGACAAGCTCTTCCCTACTTTGGAGAATATTAACCGCCTCATCCAGAAGATTGAATTTAAATTTTGGACACTATTTTGAAGAAGGATCAATTTAAGCAGACTCGCCACTCTCAATTTCACTGTGTCCTGTCCCTTACAAGCATTGCTGTATGTTGACCTCCAGCAGACACCCCTAACACTTCATGCAGTTCAGACTGCAAGTTCTTTCCTTGCACTTTAGTGGGTATGTACTCATCCTCATCCTCACCAGTTCCTAATTGTAGACAACTTCCGAAACCCCAAGAGTACAGATCACCCTTACGCGAGACTGCTAAACTGACAGCTTCGCCGCAAGCAATCTCACAAATGGGACTATGATCGAGTGAGGTAACCTGAACAGGGGCCGAAGTTTCCTTTGCATCTTCGCCTAAACCAAGCCTTCCATACTCTGCCCTTCCCATTGCGTACACTCTGCCTGATGCATCAAGGACAATTGTATGGTGCTGGCCGCTGGCTATTCTGATGCATTTGTCACTTAAAGATGTCAGTGATTCCACTTTTGCTGGAGCATACAGAGTCTCGACGTCTCCAGTTCCCAGTTGGCCATAGTTGTTCAAGCCCCAAGCATAAATGGAGTCATCTTGAGCAACTGCAAATGTGGAATAGCTGCCACAGAAAACATCTTTAAATTTCAGTCCCTTCTTTCTGTCTCTGACTTGCTTTGGGTTCAGGATGTACTGCAAGCCCCGCCGACCCCCTCGACTGGCAAAACATCCCATGATCCTTCCTAACTGTCCTTGCTCAGCGCATCCCCAGGTGAAAATTTTGCCGTTCTTTGTCAAAGCAGCAGTGTGGTCATTTCCAGAAGCTATTTTGATTACTGGGTCATTCTGTAGAGCCAGAATAACTATGGGTTTGTGCTTTTTACCATCTGCTTGGAGACCAACCTGTCCACTAGCATCCTAAGGAGAAAAATAAAATTTACCAGCTGTGTGAATACGTAGCACCACAATAAGATGCACTCCCAACTTTGAAGCTTGATTTAAGAAAAAAAACAACTTTGCATTGCTCATGTACTTGATGGTGAGCTTACAAATAAATCAGTGCAAGCCTAAATCTTGAGCCTTGAAATTAACATTTTGTTGATTTATGCAGGGTTTTTGTTAGAGCAGGGACACTGAACCTTTACTTGGCTATTTCACTATTTGTCCCAGCTATTTCTCAGGAAAATGTGCTTAGATATTTGAATAAACAACTACTATTGAAAGTCATAGCAGTTAAAACAAAGACCCAAATTGGTCAGAAATGGACTAAAATAAACCCTTTGGGCCTCAAAATGTGGGAGACCCCCTCCCACACCTACCCCCATATGGGACTGCCTCACAATAAATAGTCCCTGTTATTCACAATTATTTTGTCCCTGTTATTGCAAACCTTAACAAAAACCCTGTTTATGGTGAATAGTGGAGAAAAAAGTAAAAATTGCACAGAAAACTGAGCCTTGTTTCTCTTGAAGAGCAATGCTGCCAGGGCTTAGAAAAAAAATTCACAATAGGATCCACATAGATCACATGAACATGAACATTTCATAAATAATCTGTAAAATTTGTTATTTCTTCCCAAAGTGTTTAAATACATGTACCTGGAACTGGAAAAGTGAAATCATAAAGAAACTGTCATCTTGGTTGACACATGTACATGTAGTATCCCATTTATTTTTAAGTATTGTTCCACATAGGAACGATAGCAAACTTCATTGTTCTGCGGCATTAGCTCTTTCCCACATAGAATATCTTTGATTTCAAGAATAGAGGAGGAGCTGATGGTTAATAATTATATTTCATTATAAAAATAAAGAAAATCCATTTGCGTCAAATAAATTTTAGGAAATTTCGTGCTTAACCAATCAGAATAGCAGAAGACAATAGCTAATAATTTTGCTTCTTTGATGAAGTTCCCCAAATACAATTTCTTTTAAAAATTGTGTGTTGTGCGATTGGGTCTCAAATTACTTGAAACCTTAAAAAAATTAGACAAAATGCACCCTGAACCTTAACTTTTTAGCGGTTTTTGAGTCTAGGCCAATGAGATCACTAGTTGTAACAATGAAAAATCTTGACATTCCATCGTGTTTGACATTCCATTGTCATTCAGCACTATCCTTCTTATGCGGATCATTACTTAAATAAATTATTAAAATATTGACATAAAGATATAGATATTTTGGTGGTCATTCATGAGAGAGATTAATTTTAGAGGTCGGAATATATATACATGTATTTGGTGGAAATAGATGTATGGAATAATGAAATTTAGAATAATTATTCATTGTTGAAATTTTCTATTTTGCTGTTTTCAAATGAATTATTTCTATATTTGCCCAACTTTTTTTCATTTCATTTATTTATTTCTCCAAACCTTAGCAGATGAAATACAGAATTGAATATAAGATTTGCCTGACTGCTATTTAAATGATGACATTGCATGCATGAATTAGCAATAATATTTATTGTACTCATCAATCACCACTCTTTCCTCACCAGTATTAAAAGTTTAAAACCATGACACCCACAAAATTAATATTAATTTTTGGCTGCCTTCCAAGTAACAATATTATTACATATGATGGTGAAAGTCTTTTTCAGATGCATCACATGGCACTGTACATGTACATTATGGCATTTTTTCAAGTCGTGTTTTTGCATTCAAACACTGTACAAATTATACAGTGAAGAAAATGTGATTATGTTACGCAAAAAAGCTTGTCACATGGCATAGACAAATGCAACACACAGTGCATTTGAAATGGAACCGGGCATCACAATTGTTGCTCTGAAGGAGCCTGTAAAATTTGTGCATTTCACGTTTTACTGGAAAAAGTAGTAAGACATGCACTTACTGAGTGATTTGGAGGGCCACCAGACGGGAAAATATTCTGCCTCACAATAAATAAAAAAATTGTAAAATTTGTGCATGTCACGTTTTACTGGAAAAAGTAGTAAGACATGCACTTATTGAGTGAGTGGGAGGGCCAGACGGGAAAATATTCGGCTTGAGGTCATGGCATACGGACCGAGCGCAGTGAGGTCTGTGCACCATGACCAAGAGCCAAATATTTTCTTGTCCGGACTGACTTAACTTAGTCAATAAGTATTTTATAATATGACTGGAAAGTACAAGAATAGTCGTGCGGTGCGAGGTCGCTTGAACTCGAGCTGGGCCGGACAGCTTTTTCCGGACCGGCTAACCCTGTCCGGCCCGCTCACGTCAACTTGCGATTCTACTTGTTTTTTTTTTTTTTGTAGGATTGCGTCAGCGGGGCCGTACGGTCATATTGTAATTGAAGGGCCGAGAGCATATCCAGCCCATGTGACTTTTTAGGCCTTTTTTTATTTTTTCTCGCTCAGAATAGCCTCATTTTATTGTACAACGAATAATATCACAAGCCCTTGTCGAATTTGCACTAACCCTAAGGAATTTGACCAATTTTTACCTGACAAAAGCAGAGTTCTGGCCCTCCAGTGCTTTGACGGTACATTCAGAGCGCAATTTCGAAGCCATTTGAAAGCAGTTTGGCCATGAGAATATGCCATTGCAATACTTCTGACCAGTGCCAACAACCTGAACGAAAATACTGTTATTTACGCACACCTGGCTCGCTTTATCTATCGTGACCTCACTACGGTAACACATCGCCTCTGTAGCGTGTGTGTAAGCCAACGTGTATGAGGCCCGTCTGGTGATTGAAAGACATCATTAAGTCCAGTCTCTAGCACCTCCCAAAGAAAT
Source organism: Dendrophyllia cribrosa (assembly GCA_024195265.1). NCBI lineage: Eukaryota > Metazoa > Cnidaria > Anthozoa > Scleractinia > Dendrophylliidae > Dendrophyllia > Dendrophyllia cribrosa. The sequence goes on along the minus strand of JAJLRJ010000006.1, from coordinate 12,676,308 downwards.
GAGTCATGTTTCTTGTCCTTCCTTGTGTCTGAAGCACCATTTAGCGCTCGAGGTGAAAAACGGACCTTGGTGGACAAGTACGAGCCGGCGGGAAAGTCTGTAATATTGTTATACAAGATAAGCCGTGGACTAGTTGATTTTTATACGAATGATTATCTCCAGCCTCATAGTAGCAGAATTAGAACTCATACAAACCATATTTGGAAATTCAGGCAGGATAAGGCTACTAAAGATGTTTATTTTTATTCTTTTTTTCCTCGTACTATTAGAACCTGGAATGCCCTGCCTGGTGATTTAGTTGAAAGTAACACATTAGAATCTTTTAAAGCCAAGCTTTTTGACTATTATGCTAATTAGATTTTAATCATATTTTAATTTGTAAAATGTAATATTGTGATTATGATATATTAATTTATTTATTTCATTTTTTTTTTTTTTTTAATTTTAATGTTGTTTTATAGTTGGTGTGATGTCTTCCGATTTTACCGACTTATTAAATGTAGATGTAGATCAGAAAAGGGGCAGCGTTGAGCGTTGTGGGTGATTTCCCATCCCGTGCTGTGGTTGAAATGCCCGATATCCGAAGTGCTTTCAGACTTATAGTATTTTGCAATAATTTTCGGGCAGGAACTCCATTTCGGTTTTGTCTTAGGATTTCCCGACATGCTTTGCGACAGTGGCAGATGGGTCCGCTGTGCGTGGTCGGGCTCTTGAAATACAGCTTTGGGCAGCTCGAAGTGAGTTCTTGCTGGCTGGCCGAAAGTTGTTTCGCATTTGGAGTCTTTATAACCTGTGTAGCAGGCGTCGGGGAGGGGGGAACTGGGGACAGAAGGGGAAATGACGCCTGCAATAAAGACCCCCTTTTGTTCATTTCTGTGGCTGCCAGCGGCACAATGAGTAGTTTATTCAAAAATGTAAACACATCACATTCACAATAGCGGCGGACGGAGACGTTTTGGCGAAAGCTTTGGCCGATTTAAATCTCGCCGGTAGCTACAATTTGAGCTTGAAACCTGAACAAGTATCGGCTGTACGATCTCTTCTCGATGGCAGGGATGTGATAGCAGTTTTGCCCACTGGATACGGCAGCCTTTCAATTTCGCAATGCTAAGTTTAAAATAAGCGATTTTGTTGCATTGTCAAAGGAATCGCGTACAATGATGTTTTCACTGGGATATAAAATGATTACCTTGAGATGTTTGTCGGTTGTTCCTGAAATATCATCAATATTACAGTAGGCTGTGCATTGTCACCTTTCGTTTTCTGCAAAGTCAACGTCTCCTTGATCGTACTTGCTTCAGAAAACAAAGACTTCCTCGAAGATCCCTGTCCAGAAGATTTTTCATCCGCCACATGAACATTAACTCGTCTCTTTTCTTTATTTCTCTCAGGCGTGATGGTCGTGGGCAGCTGTCTTTTCCTCGATCGATTGCAGTTGTATCATCACATCCGGCCGAAGCAGTCCGGCATTGCAGTGCTTGAAGTGACAGCTGTTCTAATAAAACTGTATTACTCTGCAGCATTTCTGATCTTCCAAACACAAGGTCTACATACGTGTTCTGATATTGCTTTCGCTTTAAATAAAGGGCAACCCATAGATGATAGAACAACAGTCCGCAAACATCAACCGACATTGTAAATAAGTTTACAAAGGAAGCCCTTGATCCAGAAGACACGAACTCGATTCTACAGAATCTGCAACAATTATTTAAAGTTTGTTCTTTCGGTTTTCTCCTACTTTTAGAACTCTTCGTAGGAGTAGCTGACATTTCCACTCGAAGACCTTCTCATAGTTGAGCCTTTTCCCAAAATTATTTTTCTCACTTTGAGAAAATTTGCACGAGGCGTTTGGTAAATCCCTACGTGAAAGCGTAAAAGCGCGTGCTAGTTTCTGATTGGTCGACGTTTTGACAGTTGACATAATCTGATTATCTGAAAATCGGTGGGCATAATACGAATAGCCCGGTTCTTATAGCAGGCGTTCCTTCCCTTTCCCCTCCCTTTTTTTTAGAAAACGCATTTCTCCGACGCATTTTCACTATTGTTATTCACTACCATAAGTTTGCTTTCTAGATAATTGTTTTCGAAAACAAAGGTTAGTCGTTTTCAAAATGCAGCCGCCAAGACATGTGGATCGAAATTTTCATAACGTAGTAAAATTATCAAATCGAATAGCGTTATCATGTTATTTGCCGGGCATTTAGCAACAGCGTATTTTTAAACACCAGACCAAAAAAGTTTTTAAGAAGTTTACCTTTTTCCGAATGATCTAATGCCCCATCGATCCATCGACCAATCAAGATTTTGTTTGGAGGGAATAACTATTTGTTATCAGGCGACCTTTTTTGAAAACTTTTTTTTGCAGAAAAGCGAAATTTGCATAACGTAGAAAACATGACACCAGGAATGCAATGGCCACGATTTCCGATTTACCGCTCAAGCTCGTTTATTACTAGTGTGAGTTCTAGTTAAATTTTGCCCGCTTAGCTACGTTAAGCAATCAAGATGTAGACACAATCGTTCGGAGGAACGACAATATTAGCCGCCGGGGTTTCTGTTTAAACTTTCATTTGCGCTTAGAAACTTACCACTAATGAATGTAAACAATGGCCGCCAAACTGCTCGCTTGTCGCAAGAAAAATATATTTGCTAAACTTTCTTTCACGCTTTGGAAGTTTCCGCATATATTTGTATTCACTCGAACGCCATATCTTTCTTAATTTCTGTGAGCGAGTAACACTTGTTTTTACTCTTTAGAACACACGACGCCGCAAGTGTGATGCCCATTGTTTTGCAATGTTCGTTACCGAAGTTGAAAATTTTAATATCTCTGGTTCTACAAGGCGTAACAAAGTGCTTGAAACAGGAAACTGTTCTGTCGTTTAAGCTCTAAACTGAAATGAAATTTATTTTGACGCGCCACATCTTTCTAAATTTCTGCGAGCGAATAACACTTGTGTTTTAACTCTGTAGAACACATGACGCGACAAGTGTGATGCCTATTGTTTTGCAATGTTCATTGCCGAAGTTGTAAATTTTAATATCTCTGGTTTTACAAGGCGTAACAAACTGCTCGAAACGGAAAAATGCTCTGTCGTTTAAGCTTTAATTTGAAATAAAATCTATATTGACGCGACTAATTTTCTGATTTTTTTTTCTGTGTCAGTGTAGGTTTCGTGACAGAAAGTTTTAAAATGATAATAAGGCGGCGTTGTGCTCGTCGGCTCGTGTGACAGCAGTGCAGGTGAACGGCTGATTTCACAAGCACGCAAATCCTGCTAGAGTAAAATAATTATTTTGAACGGCTGGCTGTCAACGACTGAACGGCTAAATAATTATTTTGAACGGCTTACGGTGAACGGCTGAAGAAAAATTTCGAACGGCTGGAACAAGCGGCCCCAAGTGGGAATTAGTCACTTAAAATTCATGTGTAAAATTCTTTCTTAACGTCGTGTTTACTAATTATTGAAATAAATCTTGAATGAAACTAAATATAATAATCGAAGTTAAAGACAGCAGGGAAAGTTATGTTGCAGAAAAACAAATTTAGCCCTTTTAAGTTTGACAGTTGTCGCGCGGTAAAAAGTGCACTTGCATATATCAATCAAAGTGCCCTTTGGGCTATCTCCTGTAAGTTTTTTCCCATCATGCAGTGCTGTCATATTATGTCCGAATATTGTTTTTAGGCTAGACTGTGTGGTTTCTTGAGTTAAATTTCTCTTTTATCAATTTTTTTTGGACGTCATTGAAAATGGTGATGCTCTCCTGTCTTGTTTCTGGAGCAAGTGTTAGTAGTTTCAACTCGTCTGGATCAGTCCACCTGGTTTACTCTCAAAATATCTAACAAGAGCCTCAAACAAACAATATGTTACTGTTTCAGTTCTTCCCTAGACATGCACCACCACTTATAAAATAATGGCATTCTCGTCATTTTTAACAGAGTGTAACACATGTACATGGTAACAAAATCTCGATTTGTTGTCCAGCTCAGAGATTGAACAAGTTTTCTATAACTGCATTGCTAGTAAAATGGCACAGGAATATTTTTATCTTAATTTCTCTCAGTTTCTACTCCTGATAGAATGGGGGCTATGCGAACAAGACACCATCTTTAGGTGCATAAAGAGACCACCAGTCTTTTTATTAAATGGTGGTTCCTGTCCGAGAGACCATTTCCGTTAGTGATTTTTATCTAAACCTGGGTTGTTTTAATTATGTGTAACAATATCTTCAACAAAAATAATTTATTGTCGAAATATTAAATTGACATTGTAGAATTTTTTTAAGTTTCTATTTAAGCTAATAATTTTAAGTCATTAATTTAAGTCATCAATAAATGTCAGTGTTATATACAAGCTATGTGATCTTTCCTTTTGTGATACTGTATAGTCCCGGAGCAAACGTTATCCTTTAGTTTAGAAAAATGTCGTGCGATTTTGAAACATGTTTTAAATTCTACAACACCAGGCCGGAGGAAAATAATTACCGAGACGCAGTAGAGAAAAAAAAAAAACACATTGCATAACGCTGTAAATATTCTCAAATTAAAGTGAAGTTAACTGAATGTCAATGCCCGTTGTTCAGGTCAGGCGACATTCTGCGAAGGTTCTGTCAAGCACAATACACAAGACACTACTCCACAACAGAATAATTAACTAAAATAACCTCAAGAAGTATTGATTCCAATATAGACACAGCATTTTCATTCTTGGATCTTAGACTACATCCGTGAAGAAACACTTTCTCACAAGTCTTGCACGCCATAGACTATTTAAGTCTATTAAAATAGACACTAAATCACGGCCTAAGAAATTTTCTGATCCTCAGTAATATTTTCACAACGATAATAAAAACTTCAGCCAATCTAACAAACGAGTCTAAGCCAAATTAAAGAAACCCTAATATATATAGATAGGCTTAGCCTAACAGCGGAGCTCTCTGAACAGCAACGATGATGATAAGCTTAACTTAGGTGAAAGGTCGGAAGCACAAGAAAAATTAGAATTAAGATTGACGACCAGGCTATTTTTCAATTTTAGCAATTCTCAAAAACAGTAAGCTTATTACGCGACCGTCTGCACAGTACATTTAGTCTAGACTGCACAAATTCCACAAAAGCTCACAAAAACAACTTTTTGTCGGTCTAGAATAACTAGTATGACTAATTTCCGAATAAAATACACCTGTTGCATATGGAAAATTGCTTGAGAAACTGATTTGGAAATCAAAATTGCAAAAATACAGACATCTTTGCGCAAGGTGACGCGAGTGAAGTTAGAACTATAAAATCCAAGCCTTGTTTTGTTAACATAAAGTCGCTTTTCAACCGATGTATTAATGAATGAACAACCACATAAAAATAGAAAACAAAATCTTTTGAAAAATTTTATTCAAATATCCATTAGTCTATGTTTAAAAGCAAAAAGCGCACCATTAGCGCATCGAGGAGCTGTCTGGCTGAGCACATGGCGAAATTCAAGATATCAATCCCGACTGAATTTGAGCACGTTTCATAAACATTTCTCCAAAACTAACGAGAACACAAAGAAAAAGTCAATCACAAATTGATATCAACATAAATTCCCATAGAAAAATGTAATTTCTTTTACCGTTAAGTCCCTCGGCTGCTTGAAAATTCTTTAAAACTCCTCTTCTTCGCGGGTTCTGAAGTTCCTCGAAGCAAGTTTCATCGCTTAAAGCTCTTATTTTTCTGAGTGTTCTTTAAAACTTTCTCTTTCTATTTTGAATATTTTAAATGTGTGTTATTGTAAAATCACGGCCGGTTTTGGCCCGGCACGGCTGCGGTCAATGGGTTATAAAGGAGTTTAGCTCAAAACAAATGCTTCGACGATCTACTAGCTTCAATTCTCCTAAGACGAAATCAGGTTTAAAAATAAGCACTTAGCTCTATATTCCTCCAAAAACGCTTGACTTGCAGAGTTACGCAGCCTCAAATGCGGTCTTGACCACTGTTTGAGAAATGTGAAACCTCTCTTGAGAGTAGCAAACCGCGGAAAAATGCAGGGAAAAACGATTTTGCAAACCGTTTTCTCCGCTGAACACAACAAAAGTTTTTTTTTTCTGTTAAAATGTTTTTATCAATAACAAATCCCTAAAGTTTACAATATTATCCTGAGAGGCTAGTCATTTCCGGTTACAAGGCATCCTGAGTTAGAGCTAGTCATTTCCGGTTACAGTAATACAAGGTCACTTCCGGTTTACAGTCACTTGAAAGTCTAGTCCATAAGGGATTATTTATAAAGTTCATTTCCGGTCATTTGGTCCACGTGAAAGTCCTTTCCGGTTTGCACATGATTACTTTAGTCATTTCTGGTATTGAATGATGAGTTGCCAGTAGCTAAATTATGAGAGTCACAAGCTTTGACTGTTGTATTTCACAATTATTCGGATGACACCACAAAGCAGAACATTTCTGTTCGGTTATTCAGGAGAAATCAATTTGCAACTGTGTTGTGATGTCATTCCTTATCTCCCTTACAGTGGCCCGAGAGTTCTCGGTGCCATTATGAAAAGTTGCTTTATTTCGAAAAACCCATATACCATAAAGTATGGTCTTAATGAAAAAGTGCGCTCGCATGTCATTCTCGTCGTCAGCAGAAGTCCATAGGTAAAAGAAAATACTCTAACATTAACTAAAAACCTAGTATTGAGTAGTGCCGATAGGGTGGGAGTGAAAACACCCCACACCCTTCCACAGGTTCAAATTTTAATCTAGCTTGGAAAGGCGTGGTAACCAGTTATCCGGTTCCACATTTGCAGTACCATTGCTAAACCAGACACCCAAGATTTGCATTCTTGACACCCACGTCAGGCCATAAGGAGTGTCCGGACATGAGCACCAAGCTCCTAACCTCATGGATTCGATCTATATAATTCGTTCTTTGCCACATTTAATTTAGTCCCTGCACCTGTCTCGTATTTGTGAAGTAAGGCCGAGTCGGCTAAAATTAGGCGATATCACGCAAGCTTGAGCGCAATGATAGTTTTATAATTCAACACATTGATAACAAAGCACAGTTTGAAGAAAAAATATCGAGGCCGGTCCGTCATTTTTGCATTCTCTTGTCAAAATGCGAAATTCCTTGAGACAGTTGCTCTCGAGTTTCACGCACTTCATGCACTCTCTCGTGTCAGTTCGTGCTAGCTATATATCGGAAAAAACATCGACTAACACAGGACATTCTCATTGTTACCTATAGCTGCTGTGCAACAACACTGGAGATCGATGCGGGATGATAAAACAAGACAGACGAATAACAAGTTCATTGAGCACAGAAGACAAATCAAGCGAAGCAATCGTTTAAAGAGGGTAAGTAAAGTTTACCTGAATTAAACCCTTTCTTCTAGACATCTATTGACTACTTTTTTTTTGAAGGATCAATTTAGCTACATAAGAGTTTCCGAAAAAAGTAACAGAAATGGTAGCATTAAGGCAAAAAAACTTTGCATTGATAAGGTCCTGACGATTTTGTCTTTTTCTGGTATTTATTTTAGAAACTTTCTCGACGCCTATCATGTGTAGAAACCTCGACGGTCCTCTCCGACGGAGACAAAGTAAAAGCACGAGAGATTCTGTCTTCCCCAAACGCGGTGGAATATATGTCATCGGAGGAAAGTGAAGAAGAGACAGCGGAAACAAGGAACGGCCCCAAACCACGAAAGATAAGAAAGTTAGCGTGGGAGAAAAGTAAACTACGCAACATCAAAGAGCGACTTGATGAAGCGTATTTGGAAGGATTGAGTGAAAGGCAACGTCGCACTAGTGCCAAGGTCAGACGGACTGATGAAGAATCAACTCGCCCGCGCCCATCTAACGGAAGCCCTCGTTGGGCAGTTCGCACTGACCACTAAGTAGATCGGCTTTTATTTAACAAATAGATTCCATTTGGCCGTGCGTTCAGTTATAGATCACAGATGACGTCAAAATGTGGTATGAACAAAAAAGTGGCACACGAGCCGCAGGCGAGTGTGTCACTGATGTCCTTACCACATTTTGACGTCTTCTGTGATCTATAACTGAACAGGCACACGGTCAAATGGAATCTATTTGTTTTATACAATGAACAGAAAAGTAAAAAGAGTAAAATTACGAACTTGCCTCGTAGCGCTCGACTGTTCGAAGATTTGTTCCAGTTTAGGTATTTTTCAAGTCGCCAAGAACACTTTTCGTCTTGGTTTCTTCTTTTTCTTGCTTGTAAACAGCTCCTGCTAAACATTTTTCGAGGCTTTCACTTGCTCAATCCAGAATAATCTCGCAAAAATTTCCAAAACTGTGCGCCATGTTGGACAAAACAAAGCAAACAGTTTTTCTATGACGTCAGCCGTGCGTCTGTAGTCTTTTAGATCATAGGCAACGACCAATCACAGAGCGCGTAGTATTCAGTTCATTGTATAAATGTACAGTGACCGGTATTATAAATATACATTTTTCAACTGAAAATTTGGATCGTTTTTCATCTATTCGCTGGTGGGCGTTCAGGCACGTTATGTTTTAACGAAAAATGTCACATCGGATAGAATAATAACAGTTGATTGTCAAGTATTATCGGTACGACTGTAAAATGGTATAGCAATTGAACAAATGAAGTTGTGATGAAATATCGCTGTTGTATTTGTGTTATTGGGCTGTACATCAATCTTAAAGAATAACAACGAGTTCTCAGACCGTAGGAAGAATAACAAGCTTAAGCTGTCCACATATGCTAAAAGGCGTAATTCACGCTACACGAAGGAAACATTCAAAAATCAAATGTTTCCGATACGGAAACTACTGTTTCCAGCCCCCCGACTTTGTCTGATTACGTCGACGGAAACACGAAACAAACATGTTTCCGGAACGTTACCTCGTGTTTCCGCAAGTGTTAACACGAACTTACGCTTACGGAAACACACGTTTCATTCAATGGAAAACTGACGGAAACATACAGAAAAAGTGGTCCGGTTCCGCTGTGTCCGCAGCGACGGAAACATGGCTAAACGTCACGTAGCCAGCAACGGAAACACGTGTTCGCCGTCGTGTTTCCGCAACGGTGTCACATGTTTCCGTAATGTTTCAGTTGGCGGATTCTTAGTGTTTCGTCCTGTGCAAGTCCTGAGCAATAAAAAAATTATCCAAACGTGTACCGATGGTTTTATCCGCATTAAACCATGTGCATTGTATTTTTCAGTCGGCAGTGTTTTTATGCGCCAGTTATCAATAAGCGATGAACCGCAGATCTTTCAAATCCGTGGAAATTGTAGGATTTCCTCCAAACTTATCAGAAACGTTTTCAATGCAGTTAAAATCGCCAGCAATAATTTTAAAAGAGTTCGGAAAAAATATTCATGAATTGTATCATAAAAGCATTTACGTTCATATAAGTATTAACCAAATTAAATTTCGTGTCGTCAAGTTCAGTTTAATATAAAACACTAACAATTCTACCAGAAGAATCTTTTTTCCATTGCAAACATTTGAAATCAGTATTTTCAGCGACAAGAATGGCAACACCGCCTTGTTTACCAAGAGCGGGCGACCAGAAACTTTTACAGAGCCATTTAGCTGTCAGAGAATTTATCGCATTTTGTCTTGTCGCTAAAGTTTCTTGTGAACAAATAAAATCAGAACGGGAATTTTTCGCAAAAACTAAAACAGAGCGTTGCTTGGCTTCATTGCCAAAACCACGGATATTCAAAGTTGTAAATTTAGCTCTGAATGCAAAAACTTGGAGAAAATTATTCTGGTAAAATTATAAGACATAAGCGCTTTACTAAACAATTTTTGCAAATCACATTTAGACACGCAGTTACTTGCTTTTCTGTTTACTGTTTGTTTGTCCGATGTCCAGTGTTTTTCCTCTTCGGCAAAGGTTGTTCGCCGTCATATTCAGAACGTTCGCGAGTTTTAGGGTCCGTTTTCTTTGCTTCAGGAATTGGCGTGTCTTGTTTGTCTTTCTCTGTGTTTTATTCCAGTGACGAGGACAGGTTGTGTTGGTTTCCTAACTGGCGCGAAGGCAAGCGTTTGCGAACTTCCCTGTTTGTAGCCGCGGGAAGCGCGCGAAAAACAAAGGCTCGCTTTGGTTTCAAAATTGCTAAGATCCCGGATGTTGTGTGGCGTCATACGCGCATGTTTTGCGACGTAATACGCGCCCGCGAATTAGCCCTGCCCAACGGACACACATGTACACACGCGCGCCCGCGAAACTTTCCGCTAGCCATGACCATGAAAAATGACGGGCATAGGTTTTATGAGTATGGGGCTACGCAGCGGGCCTTCGGCCTGCGAGTGCTCCGCTAATATACATCAGGAGAGCTATTACAATGAAGGCATGGATAATAGACAGATAAAATAATTCTAATCAGTTCTATTGTCAACATGAAACCCTGCTGAAATTATCAAGGACCAATATTATCGAGCAAACATGTCATATATTCCTAGGGTGATCTAATGAGAAAGCTATTCTAAAGGCTTTTTTACGACTTTTGCCTGTCTCATTTTATACTACTGTATATAAATGGATCGTGAAGCTAAATAAGCCATTTCACAGTTCGACGGAATACCAGATATATTAAACCATCCATAAGGAAAACTAGGCCCCGTAGCCAAAAAAAAAAACAGACCAAAATGAACCGGCAAAATGAGGCCTTAAAAAGTCACTGAAACCTAAATGTTTGAGCCTTAAAATGAACAAAAGTTAAAAACCAAGATTAAAGGTCAACCGGCAAAATCAGTACATGTAATCCTGAAATATACACTGTACAAGAATCAGAAGAAATGTTCTACTGATTACTCACTTAATGTCGCTTGATAAAATAAAACTTTTTTATTCACATGTACATACAGCGTTTGTGAAATTCTTTCTGATCACTTTCAAGCACCCGTTGTAAGATGGATTCAACACTGTACAGCAACAATAGTAACAATGCTATTGCTTACCTCAAACTCTCTCTTCCCTTTCTTTGGAACGTAATGCTATAAACAATATCAGTTCATTTTTACAACAGATAAAGGATATTAGCCAATTCAAGCGCACAATTCAAATGACAGAAATGATTCATCTCTACCGGACCGATTGATTTCCAAAGGCCTATTGATCTGACATCATAAAGGGAATATTCATACTTTTTCCAAATTTCCCATCCAGATAAAGCCAGAAAGACTCCCACCGAATTTCATGCTGCTAATATGCCAGCAGTAAATACATATAAATAAACGTTTCATTACAAAGTTCACGAAACATGAGAACCTGGCTAGTGAACATGCATAGTTACTAAAACAGGGAATGACCTATAATGACCTACATGCCACAGCGAACAATAAGTTTATTGGTGAAAATCATGTTTCCTAAAAACATGAAAAGCCATAATCGTAGGCCGCAGAAATCATTGCTATGCAGAAGAGAATTAAACAGTAGGAATGTTACCTAACTGAATGCCGGGGCATTTTTCAAAACAGCGATCGTGTAGACAGGCAAAATGCGTCCGCTTCTTTCCTTAATCTTTGATATCAAATACTTATTTTCTAAAAATATCATGAATATAACATATGTTCTTATATTTGCCTCTAAAAACGCGTTTTGTACTAATACCTAAACTTAAAAACTCAGAATTCTAATAACCCAAACCTATATTTCACAATTACATTTCTTTTCCTTTCGTTTGAAAATATCTATTTTATTTTATATAAAAATTCTGGAAATATTTCTTTTTTTTTATGACGCATTTAATTAAAATCGACCTGTTTATTGACCTTCATTGAAATAAGCGGTTTAGGTTAAAAGGATATGTCTCAAGAACTCTTGAATTTTTGATAAAATACAGCCAAATAAATTGCTCTCTCTTGGAACGTTGTCTGAAGTCTTAGTTCACTAAATCAAGCTATGAATATATGGCTTTGTCAGGCCACAAACATGCGCTACAAATGAATCACTCTAATTCAGAATAAACAAAATAACGAGAGCTTGAATTTTTGATAAAATACGGCCAAATAAATTGCTCTCTCTTCTAACGTTCTCTAAAATCTTAGTTAACTAAATCATCAACGTATGAATATATCGCTTTGTCAGGCCACAAACATGCGCTCGCTAAACCGCTTTCAAAAAATATGCTACTCGACTCTTGTGTTGTTATTGATAGTATCTAACAATCAAAGTGCCCTCTGGGCTATCTCCTGTAAGTTTTTCCCCATCATGCAATGCTGTCAGATTATGTCTGGATATTGTTTTTGATGTTGCAATTGGACTTTTAGGTTAGAGTGCATGATTTCTTGACTTCAATTTCTCTTTCGACAAGTAAGTTTCCATGTTATTGGTAATGGTTATGCAGTCCTCTTGTCTTGTGTCTGGAGCAAGTTTCAGTACTTTCAACTCGTCTGGATTTTCACCTGGTTTATTATCAAGAGCTTCATACAAACATTGTGTTACTGTTGCCTTCCCTAAACCCACGCCACTACTTAAAGTGTCAATTGATTCTCGTCGTTTTTAACAGAGAGTAACATATGGTAAAAAAAAACGCCATTTGTTCTCTGTTGAAAGATTAAACAAGTTCTCTATAACTGTTATCATCCATACGATTAATTACTAGCTTTTCATTATCAATTTTGCTGTAGAAGAAATTCCAGCATTACTTTAAAAAAGATTGGTCCCTTGGTGATTGTTATCTAAACATGGGTTAAAACAACCAAATAGTTCCCTGTACAGTATCTAACTGATCACATTCCTTATTTTCAGGATCTCCCATAACTTTATGTAAGAGTTCTCCTTGCTTTTCTTTCAAATATAACATGTTTTATTTGCTCCAGTATAGGAACATGATAGGAGCTTATTACTCCTGAACATGATTGCATTTTCATTCTTAGATTTTTAATAGATACTTACATCCGTGATCATAAAACACTTTCTAACAAGTCTTGCACGCGGCAGGCTGTGGACACATAATCACGGCCTATTTACTGATCCTAATATGTCCACAGCGGTAACATAAACTTCAGCCGATTGCCATTTATTTTGCAACACGAGTCAGCCAAAGAAACCCTAACAGTATTTGCCAGGACAGTGCAGCGAATACATAGAGAAATCCACCGGGATCGTGTCATCAGAGAAATTATCCAAAGATCAATGGGTCAATATTATCGAGCAAAGTAGATAGATAATTGCGACTTGTCACATCCTAACAGTGATCTATAGCAAGGAACAAATACCTCGTAAACCTACTTGGGAAAGCTATTTTAAAACAGAAAAGTCATTAGCAAGGATTAGTGTGGTGTCATCGTCGTACTGTGACACTTTGCTCTGTTTGTTATTCGAGCCTGGGATTTGAATTCCCTCAATGCTCGGTTCCCGGCGAATAGCTTGGCCTAGATATAGAGTCTCGGCTACAATGAGAGGCGACAAAGGATCGCCCTGTCTAACTCCCCCTTCAAGAACAAACACTGGCGAAAACCAACCATTGTTCGTGACAACTTTAGTTATGTCTGTGTAAATAACGTTAAATTGATTACCCATCGCCGGAAATGCGGTTCCAGGTTAAAGCGATGTAGCACACGTTGTAAGAAATCATAATTCACGCGATCGAAAGCCTTTTCCTGATCGAGACTGATCAATTTTCTTTGCATTGTACAATTTAAAACAAGCAGCGATGTCTGCTATTAAAAACACGGGTATTGAGAAGAATCGGCGATTAAATTTGAGATAAGTCGATATATTAAAAGCAAAACTTTCTAGAATTTTCTAGAATAATATCTTAACTTCCTAGGATCATATTTCATATCTTTAATCTCTTGTCCAGAAGAATAAGCATTTTAAAACTCGTTGGCGTAACGCCACGAGTAATGAAGAATGTAAAACAGTCAACGGATTCTTCGATTGTGGAGCAGTTACATTATTGGGGCTACATGTATGCTTCGAATTCTTAATTTCTTATGTATGCTTAAAGCCCGGTTTCACAAATGGTAGAGTTTGCTATCTTTTATGACCTTGAAGTTCCGGTTATGACAAGTGATATGACGTCACTTTGTGGTCAGTTTTATCTGTGAATGCGGTCAATACGCGAAGCAATGTCTTTGACTTCAAACTCAGTATGGATAATTAAACCGATCTGTGGACTTCAAATGGATTTTTTCAACACTTCCATAAACGCTACACCACGATATAAATGTGAAGTCATTCGAGAAAGCGCCAGCCTTATAATTAATTCATCTATTCTTAATCTCAAAAACACTTGAAACAGAAAAACTTGTCCACAGGTTACTAACCACTTCTCGCCAAACTTAAAACCCGGGGAGATACTCTATATACTTTTTGGGGAGCATGTGCCGCTGGGACTCTAAAACCCTTACCCTATACAAAACCATACCCTTCACAGCCACACATACCTATATACCTTACAATAAAACTACCCCCCCCCCCCCCGCCCCCCCGGAAAAAGGGACACACGGCCAATTTTTAGGTCGGGCTGCTTTGCTAAGCCCGACCAACAAAACATCATTGTAAATGCATACCTCAAACTCTCTTTTCCCTTTCTTTAGAACGTAGTGCTATAAATAATACCAAAATAATTATTAATGTCCTGAAGCAACTAGTTTGACAGTTTGACAATCCAGATTGGACAAACATTAAAACACATCGCAAAGGATATTAGCCAAGCGTGCTTCAGTGTGCCAAATATCTGACCAAAGTCTACATTAGGTCAAGATAACATTACGTAACACGATTTGACGCTCGATACAATTACCTACATGCTTCAAGCAACATGTTCCCCCAAAAACATAGAATTCATAATCGTACGCCTTAAAAATCATTGCTATGCACGAGAGACATTAAACAGTAAGAATGTTACCTAACCGAAAAAAAAATATACCGAGGCATTTTTCAAAACTGCGTGTATATGAAATTTAACACGCATATTTTTTTAGATTAAGGTCAAGTCAAGAAACCACTGTATTGAAATTATTGAAATAGCGAGAGCTTGAATTTTTGATAAAATACGGCCAAATAAATTGCTCTCTCATTTAACGTTCTCTAAAATCTCAGTTGACCAAATCAACCTATGAATATATGGCTTTGTCAGGCCACAATCGTGCGCTCGCTAAACAGCTTTCAAAATATATCCCACTCGACTCTTATGTTCTTATTGATAGCATCTAACAAAAATGTGCTAACAAAAATGCAACAAGAATGTCCCCACAAATTCACTAAAAAGTCTATTAATAGTATCTAACAAAAATTTTGCTAACAAAAATGCACAAAGAATGCATGTTAGACCACATTATACTCCTGTAAGTTAAACATTAACTTACAGGAGATAAAAATGTGCTAACAAAAATGCAACAAGAATGTCCCCACAAATTCACTAAAAAGTCTATTAATAGTATCTAACAAAAATGTTGCTAACAAAAATGCACAAAGAATGCATGTTAGACCACATTATACTCCTGTAAGTTAAACATTAACTTACAGGAGATAAAAAGGTAATTTGAAACCTGCATACAGACCATGCGCTTCAAAGAATTCTCTGTTACATGTATCCTTGTAGTTTCGCTCGCCAAATTACGGCTGATAAACGGTAAGCGAAAGGCTTGAACGGCTCGATTGGATAGCCGTTAGTATCATTTTCGCGTGAGAGGTCACATATGGCAAAAAAAAGCAGTGGCTCGCATGAAAAGGCTCAAGACTCACAAAAAATGGCTTTGACTCGCAGGCTCGCACATTAGTTACTCTAGATCTCTCATTCCACTACACCGAAGAATGAAACTGTTCTTTACATTTATCCTAAGTTATAAAAATCAGAAAAGGTTTATTCTTATTTTAATGCAATACTTAAGCTAATACTTGAGATGCAAGCTGCGAACATATAAAATATGACGCTCAAGACGAGAGTTTGTTGACATACATGTAAGTTCGAATAAGTTCCCAGTCAGACGATCGCAACCGGCCGTCATTTGAGCCCTGAATCACCGGGTATTTATGCTGACTGCATTCACAGATAAGTAAAATTTAGAGCATCTTTATTTTTTTGTAGATACAATTAAAACTTAAGCAAAATTATTATGACTACGTACACAAGCTAGACTGATTCCATGTCGCATCAGAGAAATTTGCCAGTTGGCGTTGGACGACAGAAAGTTGGGCGCCGTTATTTCGGTTTTCTTTTGTGATAATAACCTAAAGGCCATTCAAAATAAACAATAAACCATAAACAAGAGGAAACAAAGAGCTACCTCATACATACTAATGAGCTTCACTGAAAGTCCGTTTTCCAAACCCGTTTGGAAAACGCAAACGCATTAATCCGTTTTTTGAAAACGCATATAACGCGTCCATTTGTGGTCGGATATCTGACCTGTACTGTAGGAGAAAATAAATCGTTTTACAACTCTAAAAGCTCGCAGACGTGCTGCTCACTAGTTCAATCGTAAAAAAATCTGCTTCTTTGCGCATTTGGGACCCCTTGGGCTTATAACAGTGTGGCATTCCCTGAAAAAGTGCGGCAATGCCACGGTCTGGTAAGAACATTGCGTTCGTCAAAAATCCTTGCGTTTAATTTTAAAAAAAATATCGCACCGCATCAGTGTGAAAACAGAAGCTTACCGCAATATTGCGTTACAGTAGGAGCCTTTTATTTATTTTTTTTGCATACGGTATTTCTCAAAAACGACGGAAAAAAAAAACAACAGAAAAAAATTCTGAACAATGTTTTGCAACTAATTTCTAGTTCACATACCAAAAATGGAGAAATCTGAGCGAGAAAAAATAAAAAAGGCCTAAAAAGTCACATAGGCTGGATATGCTCTCGGCCCTTCAATTGTCTTTACTTACTTAATACATATGTTAAATTTATGGGTGTCACATTTTACAGGAAGAAGTACTAAGACTTGTCTTTACTTACTACAGTATGTACACATGTAAAATGTGTGCATGTCACATTTTAAAAGGAAAAGTAATAAAACTTGTCTTTACTTACACAGTACGTACAACTGTACTTACCCTGTATGTTCCCCAACCAAAAACAGTTCCTTTGTCTGACAAGGCCATTGTGTGACTGTCTCCGGCAGATACCATGACGACATTGACACCATCCATGTCTGTAACGAGACCAGCTGTAAACTCCTCACCACCATCACTTGACGTTACACGACCCAGACCACCTTCATCATTACAGCCCCATGTGTAGACCTGAATAATAAAGTAGTGGCAGTAAAGGGGCTAAGTCACCTATTTCCATTGTTCTCTTAAGCCTTTAACCCATTCACACCTGAGGATTTTTACGTTTTTGAGTGATTTTCTGCATACACACGCCCCATAGGATTTCGTGACCTCATATTTGGAGTTACCATTGAAAGTGCTGCTGTTCTAAAACACTGAAGGCTCGAGTTTACTGGAAACGTCATTGTGACGATCTCATTTTGCTTGATTTGCAATAAAGGGTCCAATATGAATTATCTACGATTTTTGGTAAGTTCACAGCCATTTTTCATCTTTAGTAGCTGCCTGGTGAGCATCATTAAGCTTGGAGGTAGTTCTGAGTCCACTTCTCAATGAAGCGAGTTAGGTGTTGTACTTCGTTTACGAATTTGGCTCGTTGCTTGTTGAACTGGAAAAATGGCTGCCTGGAAACGAAGTGGCTTTGGGACTCGACTCTGGATGAATTTCTCGACCTACCGCGGCATATTTTGGAAGTTGCGACCACAGGAGAATACAACAAGCGCGAAATTTCGGTGGTGGGTCGGAGTGGCTGTGGACTTAGTATAAATATGAAATGTGTGGGGAAAGAATGGAACGCTGTCAAAATTTTTGGGTTTTTCCCAGCATGCAGTGCGGTGGTGATGTTGAAAATCGAGGCAAGGTGAGTATGCACTAGTATAAGAAGCTGTAGCTAGGCCCGAGCAACGAATAAGAGCAAAAAAATTCACTGCTAAGCTAGGACTACATGTAGGACTGAATTTTGCTGTAAATGTTGACTTTTGGGTTTGCCACGATGATTTGAATAAAAAAAACTAAAGGCAAAAACGTGATTTTTGTTGTTTTTCTATGACGTTAAAAACGGTAATTTTTGTTATTGTCCAAATTCAAACGCTGATATTCTGCAAAAATCGCTGACTTTTTGTGTTTATTGGGTATCTCAATTTGAAAGACTTTCTAGTCAATGCTCACAACTGCTAGTTAAGGCAATGTTCGCACGATTGAGAAAGTTACAATTTTTTAAAGCAGTGGAGTCTTGTACGGGCGGTTACGGGCGGTTCAGGTGTCAATGGGTTAAGGGAAGTGCAATCAGGAATTGAAATTAAGTCGATAAAATATTTAATAAAGGGCCCATTTAGGACGTATCTGACTGGTAAATACCACCTTAACTCCAAGAGTGCCAAATACAAAATTCAAGAAAAATCCCAAATTTCATTTCGTAAAATATTGAAAAACTAATGGTACAGTACCATGAAAAAGCACTGCTGAATAGGTTTCATTTGAATGGTCTCACCATAGGACTTTGTCCACTGAATCAAAAGTTAGAATTACACTACATGTCTTCAAATTGACTCTGGGAGTGAAAGGGTTAAGCCCCAGGGCAAATCCCCTTTTTTCCAAAGTGGTAACTAAAAACTTTATGACCATGTATAATATACCATTTGAAAGGTTTTGATTAGTACAATTCATAATAATTATTAAACATTTTAATATTCATTGATCTTGGATGTGTTTCCTGAGGGGTGCGCTTGTTTCACTGCAGTGACTGTTCAGATTTTGAGTCACAGCTTATAGCCGAGAGTTTTCCAATTTTTTTTTGGTGAACATTGTCATGACTTTACTTGCTAAGTTTAGGGTCTCAAACAAATATGGTATGCCATTTTAAATGCAGGAAGTTATGGCTTTGATAAAAATGGGTTTAAAATGTAAAAATAAAAACGCTTAGCAAAGTCCTACATGTAGTCTTCATACATTCTGGGTACAACTACTGTATACCTCATTTTGTAGTTCTCAGTGAGTAGAATAACATGAGTTTTATCTTAGAGAACATGTGCATTAAGAATAAAACATTGAAATGTTTGGGGGGTGGTCAATCACATCATAAAGTAGGGGGTACAGGGTATATTGTATTTCGGAAAAATAGTCACTTAGGAGAGGTGCTTGCTAACTAGAAGTGGTCGCATTGGAGGTTCAACTTTATTAGTTATTAGTCTAAACGAATCTTGTGTAATACTAACCTTTCCATCATTTGTAAGGGCCACAGTATGCATTCCTCCACATTCCACTTGGGCAATGTTCAGTCCATCAAGACCCTTCACCAGGGCTGGTTTCTTTCTTTCCAGAATATCCTCACCAAGACCCAGCTGACCTACATCTCCTTGTCCCAGCACCAGAACATGACTAGTGTTGCTGCTATCACAAGTGGCTGCCGCCTCTGCATATCAAATAATTAACCCTTTAGGGAAATTTGTGCCAATTGTTTATGCGCATCCTTATTGTGCACGCAAACCCTGTTGCAGCCCCATGCTACACCATGCCAAGCGTGCACAAAGGAAGAAATCTAAACACACAAAGGGATGGTAGCCATTGCTTGAACTTTGCTTGACTTGACTCACTTGGACAGTTGGTGACCCCTCCTTTTTTGGATAGATCATTTTCTTTACTAATTCTCAACAGATTATGAAAAAATGAACAAAAAATCAATGTACAAAATGTAGGAAGTTTAAAAATTGATCAGGGTTTGCAAATGCTGTTGTTGAAAGATTAGGTTTACTTTAAGTGATGTTACCATGTTAAAAATTGGCAAAGAAAGATCCATTCTATAGAGACGCATTTGCAAAGTTTTTAGACTAACAGATATTGGGGCCATATCGAGTAAGGAAGACCAATTTTTCAAAATTAGGATGGTCTTTCAGATATCTAATCTCTGAACAAAGTTGGTGACCCCCTACAATTTTTTTGCATTTCTGACAAGAGTTACTCGTTATCTTGCTGCAGCAATGCCAGAAGATTTTCAAAAGTTCAATGGCTTTAATAGTTGAATGTCACTCTTTAGGATTTCATCCAGACTCAAAACTTAGAACCACCTTGCACAGTATAATAAACAGCACCACAGGAAAGTACTGCTCGATAGCTTTCATTTGAATGGCCACACTTAAGGATTTCATCCACAGATTCAAACGTTAGAACCACCTTGTACAACAAAATAAACAGCACCACAGGAAAGTACTGCTCAATAGCTTTCATTTGAATGGCCACACTTTAGGATTTTATCCACAGACTCAAAAGTTTGAAACACCTTGTACAGCAAAATAAACAGCACCACTGGAAATTACTGCTCAATAGGTGGTTTGCAATCAATCTCTAGAGACATAGATAACAATAGTGAAACGAACAACTGCTGGTGGATGAACAAAAGGAGCTAATGAGAGAACTATTGTTTATGTCCACCAGCATGGCGGCGATGACGTAACATGAAAACCACCTATAGCTTTCATTTGAATGGCCACACTTTGGGATTTTATCCACAGACTCAAAAGATAGAACCACCTTGCACAGTATAATAAACAGCACCACAGGAAATTACTGCTCAATAGCTTTCATTTGAATGGTCACACTTTAGGATTTCATCCACAGACACAAAATAGAACCACCTTGTATAGCATAATAAACAGCACCACAACTCCATACATTAATTATACATGTATGTGCTATTGTTTTTTTTTAGGCGTTTTATTGTTTTGGCTTTTGTTTCAGTTTTAAGAATCGTATACATTACCAATGTATGGCATGGGGTCATACGGAAATCTTTCCACAGGAAAGTATTGCTCAGTTGCTTTTATTTGAATGGTCTCACTTTAGGATTTTATCCACAGACTCAAAAGATAGAACCACCTTGTACAGCATAAAAAACAGCTGCAGCACAGGAAATGCTCAATGCCTTTCATTCGAATAGTCAATTTACAGGTTTTGTTCCGTCAAACTTGAGACTGGCACTGGAGCGAAAATTAAAAGGGTAAACCTAAAATGCCCTGCTCGGTGAAAGATTAACTTTAGTTGCGATGAAATGAGATGACAGTAAAAAGAGACGGCTGTAGGGCAGAACATTCCCGGGCCGGTTGAAAACCTCACGACCAAAATACCAAAATACCAAAATTGTGACTGCCCATAAGCTTACCTTTCCTTTCTTTCTTCTTGTCAGTTGTTTCTTTTGCTGGCTCCTCCGCTTTTCGTTTACTTGGCTGGCGTTTCCTTGCAGGCATCGTTAATTTTAAAATGATAAGCTTATTATACAATATATCTTCAAAACAGCACTTTCGATGAGTCAAAAAAGTTTCCTTTCCTGAAATCTCTGAAACCTCGTGCAAATGGCGGATTATGCGCGCGCACTGATGGCGGGAGATTTGAATCGATCCTTTGAGCTGACCAAAAGCATCGCGGCACCAAAAAAAATCCGGATGTAAACACAGGTAGCCCAAGCTTTATGAGTGTCACAGGACGCCTGGTTTCCATATGATCGCTACGATCGCTGCGATCGCTGAATAAACGTTCTGCGCTTGCAGCGAAATGGACTAAGCTATTGAGGAGGGCAGGAGACTTACATATAAAAATGACGAGGGTGCTCGTCGTACCTTTTAGGGGTCAAAATTTGTAGATTGGTACCGCTTAGGGTACTAAATCTAAAATGACCATAGTTAGAATTTGGGGGTATTGAGCCGAAAAAAATTACAGAATATGACATGTGTTGTTTTAGAATTGGTACATGTACCTCTCAGGGTTAAAAATTCATTTAAGCCACGCCAATCAACATTCTGGTACCTTTTAGGATGTTTATCGAAAATTTCCGAGCACCTCCGTAATTTTTATATATGAGAGACCCCCCGGGACCGGAATAATCCGAACGGAAATGTGAAATGTGTGGACCATTATATTTGCTTTATCTACCAGTTCCAGGCCGTACGTCAGTTTTGTTCCGTAGGCGTGGCTACTCAGCTCGTTTCTGGTCATTGGCAAATGGTTACACGCCAATCTCGAACGCCTCCCATTCTGGAGTTTTGCGTACCATTTTTACAAATCGTGGACCAACCGTTTTCCCCTTGTAAATGGTAAACACTAAAAAAATACGAGAAGACGACATATTTTTTGGCTTGTGAAAAGCGAAGCATTGAAAAGGAGTACTAAAAATGGCGTCTTTTGTTTCGGGTATCTAACCCGGAGGGGGGGGGGGGGGGGGGGGGACTCCCATATAAAAAAGACGGGGATGCTCGTCGGAAATTTTTGAAAAACATCTAAAAGGTACCAGAATCTCGTTTGATGGGTGTGGGTCAAAATAATTTTTACCCCTAAGAGGTACCGATTCTAAAACAACACATGTCATAAAAACTCTTATTCTTCGGCCATTTCAACTTTAACAGAAATACAATACACACTGCGGTTATAAACATGACAAAACAACGCATGTTGTAAAAAACTTTGATTAATGACTTGACGTTAACACATGTCATATTCTGTCATTTTTTCTTAACTCTTTTCCATACCCGTGGAGGGGGCGGAAAGTGCCAATGCTGACTTTGTTAGAAGCGTTTAACCAATACTCACCAAATATCATGCGTTTATCCCGTCGTAAGTCATGCAGAAGGGTATTTATACAACCTTCCATTTTTACATTAAAATGTAACACACCCGTGTTACTTTAACGAACAGGAACCCTATGTATATCCCGTTTAAATGTAAAACCGACAGATACAGAAATACTTTTAATTGTAATATCGGGTGCATATATAACAACTCAATAGTACTGCAAACGATCGTGATTTGATGTAAATACACCTGAGTCCTTTTTATCTCGTGAATACGAGAAGCGTGTTCAAAGAGATACAGTATGCTATAGGCAGCCCAAGCTCAAGCTGTGAGTCATTGGAGATGATATTGCGAAATAGCGGTCATGGCGAAAATATAAGAATTTGTATGGGGATATTTACGATAGTACAAAACATAAATACTATAAAATCTTAATAAAAATACGTTATCTTACTTCTATGGTGTATTACTTGCTGTCTGTGCCCTATCTATCTATCATATCTTTTTTCTGTACTAAACTATATCAATTTCCTGCAGACCACATACATTATACTAATTGAGATCTAAAGACTTAAATCATGTGTTTTAGATAAAATACACTTTATTGAACACTTGCGTTAACTTTTACAGGATTTTGGTTACAAACTTAAACATCAGCCAAACACTAAGACAGCTTAAATCATGAAAGCTGCAAAGAAGCTGTGAGCAGGATCCATATGAATTCCAGTCTTGCCGTCCTTCACTCGAAGGGAAATGATGTCACCAGCGTTAAGCCTAAACACTCCCCCTGTGTATCCGGTTCCAGTGATACTGTTAAACCGTGCGGGCTGAGCTAATAAAATGGGAGTGCCATTACGAAGAACAAAGATCCGCTTGTACTTATTTGCAACGTCGTGAAAGTAGGCCTGGGCATAGACATAGTAATATCCGGGGGAGGGGATGGTCAGTTTGCCGTTGCTGTAAGTCATGCCACCTGTCACGTGAGCATTTGGAGCTGTGGAGGTCCACGTTGTTATATCTGTTCAATTTAAAGAATTAAAGACATATACATTCGTTATAGAGCAGTTTTCAATTGAGTGTCGTAAAACCAAAACCAAAGTAATCACTCTTGCCAATCACAACAGACGCAGACAATCCAATGAACCAATCGGTACTCGAAGCAAATTCACGTAGCCGGCGCCAAGCGCGGGAAAACGCGTGCAAGCAAGTCACGATTGGTTTTGGTTTTACTTCTGATTGGTTGAGAAAGTGGCGCGAGATTTTTTAGCCAATCACAAAGCGTAGCAATGCAAAACTAAAGCAATCACGAAATTACTTTCGATACTCAATTGAAAACCGCTTTATGTGGCCAATCATGTGTTATGTAAAACAAATTTCTATCGACCATACGCATTTAACTCGTCCGGTGAATTCCCTTTTAAACACCAACATCAAAATGCAAATTCTCCTTCCTTGTTCCGATATGTTTCTTATAGAAGATGAGGGGAGAAGTTGCTAAATATCAATAGAATTCATCTTGGGTGATCATTTTCTTAATTTTGTTGACCTCTCTGATTGCCAGCATTGATATTACAAGGAGAAATTTGACGATGATAACTATTGGGGCTTAAAGGGTTAACTCTCCGAAATTGAGTACGTTACGCATACGCCAGCCAAATGGATGACGCGTGGACAGTTGCTTCGTGTTAATTTGTTTTTTCACCAGCGCTCTCGTGTTCATAAATAGTGTATGAACGTTTTACAATGCCTTGTATTATCATATGACCCGTACGAAAAAAATTTATACTTGTTATATGGCAAACTGGTCGACGATGAAAAGGGGCATTCTGAATGGTTCCCTGAGCGGTCCGAATTTTGCAATACGGACCACTAAGATGGACCAATTACGAACTCATTTCGCCGAATTCCTTTTATGAAACATTTTTTCTCATGTTTCGCGGACAATTTTAGTTAAACTTTTCTCAAAGTTGCTTGAAAAAAATGCAAGAATATGCTTAGCTTTGGCGCGCACGCATTAGCCAAGAATGGTTGCATTAATTTATCAGCAAATTTTTAAAAACGCCATTATAACAAAAACTTTATTGAACCAGCTTGTTCGGTCGGTATTGGGAATTATAATATGACCGTACGGCCCCGCTGACGCAATCCTAAAGAAAATAGAATCGCAAGGTGACGTGAGCGGGGCCGGACGGGTTGACGTGAGCCGGTCCGGAAAAAGCCATCCGGCCCCGCTCGAGTTCAAGCGACCTCGCACTGCACGACTATTCTTGTACTTTCTAGTCATATTATAAAATACTTATTGACTGCGTTAGGTCGGGCCGGACGGGAAAATATTTGGCTCTCGGTCATGGCATCATAACCTCGAGCCAAATATTTTCCCGTCCGGCCCGACCTAACGCAGTCAATAAGTGCATAATATTGGTCTCGTTCTTTATTTGCAAGTTAAACTCGCAAAAAAAGAACTCGATCAATATTTTCCCAATACAGACCGAACAAGCTGGTTCAATAACATCTATACCCGTACGGACTTGCGAGCCTTTTCTTTACAAAACCATTGATGAAAGTCGCGTGTGAGGGCCGTCCGCATTTGCGCGAGAGGGGCCGGAAAAAGCCGTACGGCCCTACTACTAATTAAGTTAGGTCGGACTGGATGGGAAAATATTTGGCTCTCGGTCATGGTGCACGGACCTCGCTGCGCTCGGTCCATACGCCATGCATGACCTCGAGCCAAATATCCGGGCCTGCCATTTAGTCAATATTGAAGTACATAATATTGACTTAACAAATATAGATATGATCACTAACCGCTTGAAGGATCGTATCTGAACAGGAAAAAAACGCAAAACAGGACAAAGATCTAGAGGTCAACTAGACTCATGAAGGAAATAATTCAATATAAATAAGTGTGTTATTAGCTTCTTTAAATTTGTAAAATATTCGTTCTTCGTATTGTTGTGCAGCAATAATCGGCTCGCGCGAATGTGTTTCGCGCATGTTTCGCGCGCTTATCTCGCCTTGTGTTCCACCGTTCTTTAAAGAATAAAAAACAATATTGCGCGTAGCCTTTTACATCAACCACTACAAAGGAGATATACAGTGAACTTTCTCTTAGCCGTACACAATCGAGACCGGCTTTAACTGTGACCGCCTTAGAGAGGTGTCCACAGCTATAGAGAGTTTAGTTACCGACATTTAACAGGCGAAGTTCGATCGGGACAAGCCAATCACTAATACGCGCTTCGAGAGGTGCCAGTCTTACAGAGATGTCTGCTTCTATTCTCTATCGCTGCGCTCAGCCGAATAGAACCCATTTCCCATGTAAACACTAGAGACAATTGGAGGGAGCCGACCAGCCATTTTATTCACAGTAAAGTATAACCCTTAAAATGTATGTATGTGTAAGCGCATCGCAAACCATGGTCCCCGTAAGGGAAGTCTGTTCAAAACACAGTATTGATTGTAAATGGTACGAAAAATTGAAAGTTTACGTAACGTTATAGCGGTGATTAAGCCGGATGCGAAAAACCAGTGGAAAAAACTCTTAATTCGGAAAAAAATAGAAACGTATTTTGAAAACCAATGCAGAACCACCTTAACCTCTGGAGTTTAAAGGTTGAAAATAACAACTAGAATGATTTAAAACTGTTTATAGCGATACATAATATGCAAAAAATTACCCCGAGCAAAGTTGTAGGATAGCTGATTGGCGTCAAGTGAAGAGCACGAATCAAGGAGTGGTATAAATAGGCAAAAACTGCGAATGCCAAGCATAGTAGTGATACGTATGCCCATGGGAAATACATTTTTAAAATGTTGACTGCTTACTGGATATCAGTTGGTGCTCTTAGTTAGTTATTTACCTCCTTGTTGTAGATGTTGATATTGATTGGCTGTTGGGTATTCCCATTAATGCACACCTGTAAAAGAAGTGAAGACTATGGACTAAGGGGTTGTTTTTAGGCAACGAAGGGATATGTGGTTTATTTATTTGGTATTGACGGGTTTTATTCTGACAATGTAATCACTTGATAAAAACAAACAAAAACGAGTTATGTGGAAAACAATACTATTACATGGGTCTGGATAGGGGAGCTGCAATCTCAGTTATCATGCCTTGTCCTCATTGGCGAGACATTTGCCCAAAAGACACTTTTTGACAGTTTAAAATGAACTTTAACCTGCATATCATGGGCGCCCTTTGCCTTCACACAGTACGCGCCTCCCGCGCTCTCGGAAATGAAACGCGCGATTGCTACGCAGGCTAAACGAACTTGAAATGATCTCGTTCATACAGTGTAAACATACATTTCACAGCTTGTGGTCGTTGAGTTTGTAAATATAGGTTAAATACAGAAAACAAAATTTTAAATTTGTTACCAAAATGATCAGTAGATTCTAAGCTTTCTGGATCCACCCGTATGCGTGCGCATAATTTGAATGGTTAAGTCGCTAACAAGCAATGACCGCGCACTCTCACTTGTACTCGTTGCCCGATCTACATGGATTGTTTTTCAGTTTTTGGATATATTTTAGCATTTCTAGGTAGAGTAGTAGCTAAATTACTCATATCTGTGTGTATAACGGAAGAAAGTAACGTATAACTTTGTCACATTTTTGATTTTCTTAAAAATTATTATAAAAGGCATTGAACTTTCCCATGTTGCGAAAGTTCTGAGTTGACATTTCAGTTAAGAAAACTGTAGTTGTTAATTTAATTTATTACGAATTGGAAGATGACTAAGGCCTTCGGGAAAGCTTTCATTTTTACCGAAACAATTCGATGGGTGCTCCTCTGATACTCACGTAGTTTCTTTCAAAATTTGCACCCAAAACCTGTCATGCAAAAACTAGTTAAAAGTCAAGTATCAAGGCTGGTGTACAACGAGGGAAACGTTTACGACGCATCATGAACACGAAACTTGATAATCTTCGTTTCTAGATACCTTTCTGCTGAACATGGAATTGGCATTGTAAGGGCAACCAAGATGATGTTATGAAATTTAAATAAGTTCACTTACTGTGCCGTTGATTGCATGGATGCAAACAAAGCTAATGAAAACTGCGATGGCAAACGTCTTACAAAATTCCGCCATTTTCCCAGCACTGATATACTCGAACTGAAACCCGCTTTTAGCAGATGTTGTAATTATTAAGTAAAAGGATTGGAAATGCGACACTTAAAGCTGCTAACATGTGCATATATGTTGTTGCGCACGTGTGTCTTGTGTGGTATACCAAACGTGCTTTATGTCAGACCAGCTCTACACAGTTAAATAGATTTCTTTGGTATTTTAAAATCGTCTGTGAATGAGCTCTTGATAGTAAGAAAAGGGGTGTGTGTGTCAGATAGATGCCATCTATTAATGCACCGATCAAATTGAACCTTCAAACTCCCGCCCCGGACCAACCTCGGGTATTGCATCAATTTTCATGCCCGGGATAACGGGAATTTGACATTGTTTAGGGGGTGAGGAATTTGATGACAAGTCGCCTCAATATCACGTTTTGTGTTGGGTGGTATTCCTGTTCAAAATCATGGCGAAATGCGACCCAGAGGACGCGTTAGAAGTTTATAAAGGCAAAGGATTGGCTTTTCTTACCAACTGGCCGAAGAACAAAGGACTACAAAGACTCTGAACGAACTGACCGGTTGACTTGGTTGCCGCGAGTTGCGCAGAAAAATCTAAAAAACGTGTTGTATAAAACATCAAAATGGGGTGTAGAAGCTAAAATATCTTTCCCGTGGATAGGGGCATTTGATCGCCGAATACAAACTTTGGATTAAGCTAAAAACTACAAAACGTGACATTTAAATATTCAGTAAACAATGAACTATTCAGCCTACTGCACGTAATAAGCTAAGAGGATTTACAAGCATTTGAGGTGCAGACCAGGTTCTCAAGCAATTCAAATGCCCAAGCAATTCAAATCAACGCTTTTTGTTACCAACTGGCTGATGAAAAAAGGACTACGAAAGATTTAAACGAAATGGTCAGTTGACCGATTGTCGCGATTTGCCCAGAAAAATCTAAAAGACGTGTTGTATAAAATATCAAAACGGGGTGTAGAATCTTATATCTTTCCCGGAGGGGCATTAGTAGTAGGTTAGGGTCAAACTTAACCTCGTTACTGCGTTCCCTATGCGTTCCCTTTGCGTTCCCCTTATTAGCTATGCTTAATCATGACGTCATTACCTATACCTTTTGTCTTGTTGTATACTAATTTGGATTTCCCGCATACTAATTTGGATTAGGTGCCCAGGTGCCTAGGTGTCTAGTCAATGACGTCACAATTTGGATTTCCCGCATACTAATAAGTACCTAGTCAATTACCTATTCCTTTTGTGTTATTCTGAAACAATAGTAACAATAGACCGGCCATTTGCGTTCCGTATGCGTTCCCTTTATTAATATGCATAAGTGCCTTCCCGCATATGTAATAAACTCTCTATACCTATTCCTTTTGTGTTATTCGGAAACAATAGAAACAATAGACCGGCTCAAACTTGCCCGCTCTATCCCAACTCACTTCAAAACAAAACACAACTGACACAGATAACTTTACAGACATATAGATCAAAACAACATGCCTTGACCAGGACTCGAACCTGAGTTACTGCGGCCACAACGCTAGACCATCAAAGTTGTGGTTAATATTATAGCTGAATAAACTAATTAGAGGTTTCCGAAACATTCAAGTTTAGAAGCAATAAAATTGCACAGTGTAAAAGAAACCACTTCTTATTCGTTTCTATCGCAACATTCTCATTGCCGCTTCATCGCTAGCCTCTATATCGATTTTCAGTTTCCCAGCCATCACCCACTTTAAGTTTTAATTTTTTTTCCGGTAGCTTCAATGTTCAAACTTTTAATTATGCGAACTTACACTGAACTAAATTTGCATGAAAAATTAGCACCTCGGAAAAATAAACAAAGCAACCAATTACATGCGTTAATCAAACAATAAACCCACACTCTGTTTAAGTAAAAATATATTTAATAATAACAAAACGCATTAAGGTTTCATCAAATCATTATGTCAACAAAAGCTGTTTTATTTAGAACAACTTAAATCCATATACTACACAAATGATAAGGAAATCAAGAACAAAATGTTAGAATGAAATAGCTTTACGGACGTAGCGCGAATTCACTATAAGGCTGTATTGCAGTCCTAAAGCTTTGTTGCCTTTTTTTCGGAAGCAAAGGTTTCCTCTGAAAACGATTTTACGTTTGGTTCATCTCCGTGTAAGTAAATCCACTTTGTTTTATCGTTTGAATAATGTCTTAATTTAACTGGAGAACTCGGACGGGGGTTGTAAGGATTTTGGGAACTGGTATATTTCTATAACGCCACGTTTATCATCCAAGAAATTTAGGCTGTTTTTGCAAATCCTTGATCATTATATAAAATGTAACTAGATATCCGCGTTTACTGTTGTGATCAAATGATAGGGGTACAGGAGGGGTACAGGAGGGGTACAGGAGTTTTCACCACCACCACCACCACAATTCTATTGTTTTCACCACCACCACCACAATTCTCCACCACCACCACCACAATTTTCCACCACCACCACCACCGCCACCACCACCACAATTCTATTGTTTTCACCACCACCACCACAATTTTCCACCACCACCACAATTCTATTGTTTTCACCACCACCACCACCACAATTCTCCACCACCACAATTCCATTGTTTTCACCACCACCACCACAATTTTCCACCACCACCACAATTCTATTGTTTTCACCACCACCACCACAATTCTCCACCACCAACACCACAATTTTCCACAACCACCACCACCACAATTCTCCACCACCACCACAATTCTCCACCACCACAATTCCATTGTTTTCACCACCACCACCACAATTCTGTTGTTTTCACCACCACCACCACCACCACCTCCACCACAATTCTCCACCACCATAATTCACCACCACCACCACCACCACCACAATGTTCCACCACCACCACCGCCACCACCACCACAATTCTATTATTTTCACCACCACCTCTACCACAATTCTCCACCACCACCACCACCACAATTCTCCACCACCACCACCACCACCACAATTTTCCACCACCGCCACCGCCATGGTGGCGGTGGTGGTGACGGTGGTGGTGGTGGAAAATTGCGGTGGTGGCGGTGGAGAATTGTAGTGGTGGTGGTGGTGGAAAATTGTGGTGGTGGTGGTGGAGAATTGTGGTGGTGGTGGTGGAGAATTGTGGTGGTGGTGGTGAAAACAATAGAATTGTGGTGGTGGTGGTGGTGGTGATAACAATAGAATTGTGGTGGTGGAGGTGGTGGTGAAAACAATAGAATTGTGGTGGTGGTGGTGGTGAAAACTCCTGTACCCCTCCTGTACCCCTCCTGTACCCCTATCATTTGATCACAACAGTAAACGCGGATATCTAGTTACATTTTATATATATGATCAAGGATTTGCAAAAACAGCCTAAATTTCTTGGATGATAAACGTGGCGTTATAGAAATATACCAGTTCCCAAAATCCTTACAACCCCCGTCCGAGTTCTCCAGTTAAATTAAGACATTATTCAAACGATAAAACAAAGTGGATTTACTTACACGGAGATGAACCAAACGTAAAATCGTTTTCAGAGGAAACCTTTGCTTCCGAAAAAAAGGCAACAAAGCTTTAGGACTG
The DNA here is from genome assembly GCA_024195265.1 of Dendrophyllia cribrosa. Taxonomy (NCBI): domain Eukaryota; kingdom Metazoa; phylum Cnidaria; class Anthozoa; order Scleractinia; family Dendrophylliidae; genus Dendrophyllia; species Dendrophyllia cribrosa. The sequence goes on along the minus strand of JAJLRJ010000006.1, from coordinate 12,645,087 downwards.
CAATACAGCCTTATAGTGAATTCGCGCTACGTCCGTAAAGCTATTTCATTCTAACATTTTGTTCTTGATTTCCTTATCATTTGTGTAGTATATGGATTTAAGTTGTTCTAAATAAAACAGCTTTTGTTGACATAATGATTTGATGAAACCTTAATGCGTTTTGTTATTATTAAATATATTTTTACTTAAACAGAGTGTGGGTTTATTGTTTGATTAACGCATGTAATTGGTTGCTTTGTTTATTTTTCCGAGGTGCTAATTTTTCATGCAAATTTAGTTCAGTGTAAGTTCGCATAATTAAAAGTTTGAACATTGAAGCTACCGGAAAAAAAATTAAAACTTAAAGTGGGTGATGGCTGGGAAACTGAAAATCGATATAGAGGCTAGCGATGAAGCGGCAATGAGAATGTTGCGATAGAAACGAATAAGAAGTGGTTTCTTTTACACTGTGCAATTTTATTGCTTCTAAACTTGAATGTTTCGGAAACCTCTAATTAGTTTATTCAGCTATAATATCAACCACAACTTTGATGGTCTAGCGTTGTGGCCGCAGTAACTCAGGTTCGAGTCCTGGTCAAGGCATGTTGTTTTGATCTATATGTCTGTAAAGTTATCTGTGTCAGTTGTGTTTTGTTTTGAAGTGAGTTGGGATAGAGCGGGCAAGTTTGAGCCGGTCTATTGTTTCTATTGTTTCCGAATAACACAAAAGGAATAGGTATAGAGAGTTTATTACATATGCGGGAAGGCACTTATGCATATTAATAAAGGGAACGCATACGGAACGCAAATGGCCGGTCTATTGTTACTATTGTTTCAGAATAACACAAAAGGAATAGGTAATTGACTAGGTACTTATTAGTATGCGGGAAATCCAAATTGTGACGTCATTGACTAGACACCTAGGCACCTGGGCACCTAATCCAAATTAGTATGCGGGAAATCCAAATTAGTATACAACAAGACAAAAGGTATAGGTAATGACGTCATGATTAAGCATAGCTAATGAGGGGAACGCAAAGGGAACGCATAGGGAACGCAAAGGGAACGCAGTAACGAGGTTAAGTTTGACCCTAACCTACTTCTGGCATTTGATCGCTTAATATGAGCCTTGGATTAAGCTATAAACTACAAAACGTGACCCTGATTGAAGTATTCAGTAAGCAATGAACTATTACCTGCTGCAAGTATTTTTCAGGCGCACACCACGTTCTCAAGCTATTCAAATCAACGCAAACTTCATGAATGCCAGTTTTCACGAAAGAAACCTGGTTTTAATCATCCCCCATACTTCTTTTATGACCCCGGCCCCGACCCCGCGTTTTACTGACACCCGTTTTCCAAAATGGAAGACGAACGAAAACGACCCCTATACTTTTAATTTTATTTCGCGGCCTTAAAATGATTCAATGCACTTGAAATTTATATAGAGAGTGTATTACATGTTAAACTTTAGATCAAAAAGATTTAAACAAAAATTCATCGACTAGGTTTTAAATAAACACTTCCCTAGCAAAATTTTACTTTTGTGAGTAAAATTAGCATATTTAAGACATTGCTTTTGATCACATCAACTGAAATCTAGTGAAGCAAATAGGATGAAACCTTCAAGGAATGTCGGTTTTATGGTACATAACTGAATATATGGTAAAAATATTGTTTCAATTTGTCAGGAAAACGCTGGCATCGACGAATTAACAGAAAGTAATGCGAAGTTTTAAATCTTTGATGGCAAATATTCAACCCAATCTTATTCGAAAACGCTCTCATAGAATTTTTTCAAACTTTGCAGTTTTGAAGACTTACATCTAGACTAGACTATAAGCGGCATACAGTCGTTTTAAAAGTTTAGGTCTAGATGTTGAGAAAATTACTAATATGCAAAAACCATGACGTCATCAGAGCGTTGTTATGGTAACACCGATGTCAATCAAATCTACTTTTTTGGAAAGTTAATTTCATCTCTAGTATATGTGTGAAGCAGCTTGCCTGACCGAGCTCAGACAATGGAGTATCAGCCGTTCAAAGTTGGGATGTTATGTCGCCAAAAAACCCAGTCGAGCCACCTTAAACTGTTAAAGGCAATTAAATTAAAGAGCTTCTAGCCTAAGTCCGCTTTAAATCTTCAACTGGATGCCTCTTACATTTTTAGATTAGTATTACTAGTATGATATTGTTTCTATTTTTGATTATTGATTTGTTAACTCATACGTTTGTCTGTGGGTTAGTAACTGTTGATGATAAATAAATAAAGATCTTTATTATTAACAGGTACTGACAAGAAGCCCAATCCTATGTCGCCGATCCAGACTATGTACTAAATAAAATAAAATCGAAGGACGATGTTAGTTGAAGTAAAAGGAAATTATCGACACTTACTTTGTTTCCAGATGTATTTCCGCCTTGGCAAAAGTACAAGTTGGTACAAACCAGAGCAACACAGATAAAAACCAGGCGAACTTCATCTCGCAATCGAAAGCGCTTAATTTTTCTCTTCGAAATAAGAACATAGAATGAGGCGCACGGTGAAGTGATTTTTGCCATAGGTCACTGAATTGTTTATTAATTTTAAGCGCAAGTAAAAACAAGAACTACCCCAGGGCATGATGCAATAACTTAATTATTCATATTCATAGGACTTGAATTTCGTTCCTGTTGAGGAATTTATTTTTCAGTTTCCTCATGTCGCGTATAAAATGTTATTTGTAAGTGGGTTGGGAAAGCTGAAGTAATAGTGTTATAACAAAATATTTTACGATTCGGTCTGTAATAGATCGCACTAGCTCTTGGTGATTTTTTAATGCGTTATGTTTCGCACATTAATCAGCACTTTGTGGTAAAGGTAACGTAGAATTGAACAAACATGACTATTAACATATTTATCAGACATTTCTTCGATACAAACACTGGTCCACCAGTTCTTCAATTCAGCACAGACTAGGAAAGTTGAACAGTAGTTATCAAACATAAGCTTTAAACGATCAGACATCATTTGTTAAAAAAAATGGTCTCAACTAAGTTATTTGCGAAAAAGAAAACACTCATTTCTGAATATTTATCTTTTAAGTAGACTTTTCTTCTTATATCTCTCGCTTAGCCTTATCAATCAGTCCATTTGATACATACATGGCAAAATGAAAAATGACAATTATTTTACATGAAGTTGCTAAATATTTGTACATTTGATATACAATTTGTAGGTAATTTTACTCTCAAGATAATTACAGTTTGACTTATTTAGATTCCCTTTATCTGCTCTACCACATACATTTTGCAGACAGCTGGATACAATGTTATTGCCCCCGCAGGGATTTTGCCGAGAGGCAAAATCCCGAGGAGGCTTCTTTGTAGTCCGCGTGTGTATAAAGATCTATAAAGTGAAGTGAAGTAATGTACTTAAAGTAACGTATACAATAGGTATACCAGATCAAATCTCGATTTGTCTGACCAACAGGGCTCGCACGGAATAAATGGGTAATAATGACGCAGCTTTAGTAAATGTCCGAACGGAATAAATGGGTGATGTTTACGTCACAATATGAGGGATTTCTGTCATTCAAAAATTCAATAACTTGGAAAGCTTAATTTCTTCTGCAGTTAATTAAAAGGAATTTGTCTCTGCAAAACATCGATTTGTTAGATAAAATCTTGTCATCCAAAACAACGATTTTCCTGATCTCTTTAAGAGACATACCGTAAATCCATGACCAAGCTTTTTGAAGCTTTGTTAAGCAAACTTAATTCCAAACATGTCCAAAGAGTTACCCTAGCATTATTTTGCAGTAAAAAAAGCTGGTGTTAAAGAAAGCTGACGACATGACGTGATCAAGAAGAAAACAAGAAGAATGAATGAAAAGGTTAAGCTTAATTTCAGTGGCCCTCGCGACAGTATTACGATTGTTCGAATCTTGATCAGTGGTTTTCATACTTTTACAATGTAATAGGGATGATATCTGTTTACAAACATTCTTTTTGTTATTCAAATGTGCCAGCCACTGGAACAAAAGAACCCTTTGTTTCGGCAGCCAATAAGGCTGTGGTTGGCACATTAATAACAATTGGTGACGTCACTGATATCTTCCCTATTCACTTCTGCCGGTAATGGAACATAATTTTATCATGTCCCACAACCTACGACATAAGACGCCTTTTGCCACCGAGAACATGCGATCCCGAGCTGAAAAGCAATTTGCATCTCGTCAATCTTTTTGTTTTGTAGGAAATATACGCGGGCGACCAGTAAAATGTAGCAGTGTTCGTCATCTTTATCAATGTTACGACGATAGAGTCGTCTAAAAAGGCAAAAGTGTGGTACAATGTGTCCCCTTAAACGTCACAAACTTTTATTTAATGGTGGCGAAAATTTAGAAATCCTTTTCTTCAATCCGTCGAAAACAGTCGAACGTCACTGAGAAACAACGCCACCACATCATGAGCTTTGATGATGTGGCGCATGCCTTAGGCTATTGATGACGAAATGGGAAAATATTAGCATGAACTTGAGACAGGCACGATAATATTATCCTATTTTATACAGCTTTTTAACACAGGGTAATCAATTTCTGTGTGAAAGCAATAGTCTTAGTCCGTTTTTGTACGGATCAACCACAAAAAATATCAATTTATAAATAAAACAATCATGCCACTAATATTATCTCAAAGAAAAACATGTTTCTTTGCACAGTTAAGATAACTTTTTGTTTATCCTTTTGGTAAACCAATATTTGGCAGTAATTTGTCCCGGTGATAATTATTCGTGACGAAAACTAACGTAGTAAGAGCGAATGAAACCCACACAAAGCACGAAAATAACTTTATACAACGCTAAACGTCATGTAAGACCGTCAAAGAGAACTGAGCTGGGGTTGAAAAGTACGGTCGAGCCGAATAGGTCAGTTTCATAATAAACACTCTCTTTCCAGAGAAAACAAACTTAATTAGCCGAAAAAATAGATAGCGGAGAGCAACGCGAAGGAGACATTTTTGGTAGTTGATCAAAAGGTTAGGAAATCAAACTAGAGAGTCATTCGAAAAAACCTGGCCTCGCTCTTTCGCGCGTATTTCCCGCCGTCAGCACTGGCAATATGTTTTCTTCGGGTGCTGCCTTATTTTCGCTACCCTCTATCTGAAATCATTAAACAGGCTACTCACCGGCTACTTATCAGTTCGGTTATAGCGTGGTCCTGTTCTAAGGATGCCTCGATAACCGTTTAGCGCCTCTTTCGTTGAAAATTACTTTTTTGGAGAGCAATCGAACGGAAATGTCCGACATTTTCAAGATTTTCGGCCCAAGACCTCCAATTAGACTTAGTTAAATACAAAATAATAATTCCGAATTTTTTTGACGATTTCAGACACCGAAAAGAATTTTAGAAAATCTCGGGAATTTAAGACAATGGGTAAAATTTTGTAGAATTTTAGAGAAATATCAGCTTCCAGGTCACACTTCGACAATTTTACATATTAAGCAAAAACGTCGCGAAAGTGTTTCTTTTGTGTTACCGCTGACCAACTTGAGGGCTCATCCTCACAGTAGTGTCTGCAGTGCAACTAATCAGCGGTTTCCCACTCGAATTATGCTTTCCATGAACTCCATCTCTGTTGGCAGTAAAAATGGCTGATTCAAGTGAGCCATCTACTAGCTCACAGTTGGAAGCAAGAGAGAAATTTTAAGAATTTTCGAGAATTTTAGAAATTTTAAAAATAATTTTAGAGGGAGACAAACAAAGCTGGCCAGATTGATCTTTATCAAGATAAAATTTGTTCTCTTGTCTTTATCTACTCCTTTTCTATGATTCAGTAGAGAGTAAGGTGTTTCCCCAACAACAAAAAATATAGCACGAGTGTGTTTAATAGATTATTTCCACATCTGAGTTTTTTGAGAGTTGCAAGGTTTCGGAATGAACACTGCTAGGGATTTTGACTTTGCCTTTACCAATGAAAAATTTGGGAAGACTGTTCAAGAACTCTTATGATCAAGAGTTTCTTTCAGTCAGAGATCCACAAAGACTTAGCACCATTCTTTTGTTTTATTTCAATATTAAACTATGTATTACAGCCATGCATCTAAACTAGCGAGTAACCCGAGGCAATTTTGAAAAACAATTTCTGCTACAAAAACAGCGTGACCTTGCAATATTCATTGCAAGTAACCTAGCTTTTAAGTCGGTCAATTTATTAGGTTATGGTGCAGTTGCGACACGACGTTAAATAAGAAACGCGCCAAAGTAGCTGTGTTGGCTCCACATGTAAATTTTCCAATTTTTGTACGCCGAAGTGAACGTGATGACGTCACCAGCCTTCAGGATGAACACTCCGCCTGCGTACAAGGAACCTTCGTCTTTTCCTGAAGATGGCGATTGAATCATGGTTATGATTTTGTTGTTCACACGAAATAAGACTCTTCCATGGTGTGGGCGAAGGTAGTAAATCTGAGCGTAGATATAGTACCGTCCAGGGATGGGCACAGTCAGTTTTCCATCCTGGTACTTCATGCCGCCTGCAAGATGGCTAAATGGCGCACTGGCAGACCAGTCTTTTATCACTAAGAAGGCAAAATATGAACATTTGAGAGTTCAGTAATTATAATTTACTCAATCTACACCAGAACATATAGCATTGCGTTTAAACTGTGACTTTAAAAAGCAGTTCGCTTCAGTTGTTTTATTGTTTTTTAGACAATTTTCTCACAGAAAGAAACTGAACAATTAGGTTTAGCCCGGTGTACTTAATAAGTCTAATTTGGTTACATTTGGTTACATTTGCAAAAAGATGAATAAACTTGACCTAAAAACAGTATTTTTCTGTAATAGCTAGCGTATTTTTAATCATTGTAAGCATTTAGGGGCCAAGTTACTTTCTAAACAATAAGCGATTGGGTAGTGAAAAGTGTTTGGAGTTACTTCTAAATTATACTGAACCAAATAGAGGGAAAAGTAAAACAATTACTTTGATTGGCCTGGTAAGTCACTGCTTGTTTATTGGCAGCTTCGATATGAGCAGATGGCTTGTTTGGATTCTGCGATGGAAAAGATAAAATATGTCGGTTCCACGTGTTTATGATAACTGACAAACCGTCATGACAGAGCTGGGTTCATGAAATATTGGCATATTATGTCATCTTATAGCATAGAAATGACGGTCTCTGAGGAATCTAAATAACTTTCAATTCATATTTCAATTTTTTTAATTTTCAATTCAAACTTTTGCTTTGCTGCGTTGATCGATAACTCATGGATTGTCCATATTTTATCTGACTGCAACCGAACTTTTGTATATATTATTGTTGAAATCCTCTTGAATGCTTTAAACTCTTAAATTTTCGTCCCATGAGACTAAAATATATTCTCCGGCTAACTACCAGTGACGATTTTTATAAGAGTCTGTCTTCATTATATCCTAGTGTTACCACAGCTTCTATATTTCTATATTCTATTATAGCTCATCAAAGACCTTATGAATATTGAATTAAAGACAGTAACTTAAAACCTGTGCAGAAAAGATATCGCCCTTTAAGTTGTCTTTATCAATGCAAGTTAGGAATTCGTTCTTGGAAATTCGTCTGCGCAATTTTTTCAACTGAAACTTCTGAAGTTTTGTATTTGAAGTATACTAAGAGGTTAGCGGTCAATTAACTGATACATTTGTTATTTTTGCCATTTACCATTTATATCATCTTGATATTTATTGAGAACTGAATTTTATTGATATAACTTAGTTTCATATCTGCAAGTAATACAGTTTGCACAATTTACTTTTAATAATTTTGTCGAGAAACATACCTTTATATTCCAGTCGAGATTTTGAAAATCAAATTCATTTCTAGAATGTTTATTGGTGGCTCTTACCTGTAAAAGACATTGGCAAGGTGTTCCATTATCACCTTTAGCTCCTGTGTCTCCTTTCACACCCTTCTCACCCTAAAATGATACATTTATTGGCTTTTAGTAGTGGATTATAAATAATGAAAGACGGTATCTTTATTTTACAAAAAGGATAAAAAAAGCAGTCAGAGTTATAAAATTTGTTGTTACCTTTATGCCTCCATTGCCGTTAACATTGATGTTAATGGGACAGGTGGGAGTTGCACAAACGTTCTGTTAAACAAAAACAAGATCGACGAAAATTATTCTCGATATGAAATTAGACTTTCTTTGAATGATTGAAGTGGTACTTCTCAGAATGATATATCTGGATTTAATAAACCAAGAGTACTTTTGGAGCCGCGTATTTTTTGTTTTTGGCCACACGGTTGCTGAATAAAAGCGCGGCAATTTTACGTTTCGGACAGCAAGCGATACAAAGCAAACGAAACCGTCGCCTGTATTCCTAACAGATTCAATTATTCTTGCCGTTGATTTTTTTGTTATTGTTAATTTTAGTCAAACCGCAAGTCTGCCTACCAATTTTTTTTTTAACCCTAATCTACAGTAGCTGTGAGACTGCGAGGAACTATAATTGTTTGCGTCAGAACAACAGACGCTGAAAAACTCACGAAAAATTCACTTTTTTCAAATATTTTCTTTTTGATTTGAAGAAATGGGAAATTATACATTGCAAAATGAGTAAGTTTCAAATAGGAGCTGAACGGTCTAAGACAACCTTCGCGATGAAGGGTGAATTATAATTTAAGACAGAGTAGCTTAACAACATAAATGTCTGAATAACAAATGTACTAATATACCTAGTTTAACGTATTTTTTTTCCAGCGATTAAATTTTTTCTTGCTCCTTAACTGATTTGAAACTGTTAATTCAATTGAATTATAGAACTTCTAGGCTAAGTCCACTTAGCCTATAACTGGTCATGACAAGAAGCCCAAGCCTGTATCGTCGATTCGGACTGTGTACTAAACAAATCAAAATCGAAGTACGTTGTTCTCTGAGTTGGAATAAAATTTGGGGCATTCAACGATGAATGTGTAGTCAAACGCTTGGAATGGCGCTGAACTGTTTTCCATACCATTTTAACACCTCTGAACGAGACTTTGTAAAAGCTAATGCAGTTGGGTTTTTCGGTTGTTTTAGCTGAAATTTTCAGCATAGAAAATTTTAGGGAATCAAAGGAATTTTATCCCCCTAAGTTTCTATAGCTGCTGCTTTCTTCATTGTGAAAATCCCAGCTGACCTTGCTTCGCACCAAAAACGACACTTTTTATCCCTCCGAAAACAAAATGCGTTAAATTTCCCGATGTTGTGAAAGTTTGAGGCGACATTTTACAAAAGAGAACTCTAGTTTATAGTGTAATTTATTACGAATTTTTAAGGCGACTTTTGAAGGCTTTCCGAACAGCCTTCAGCAGAAACGATTTGTAGGGTGCTCCAGGAAATTGAAGCCGAAAGACGTTGTTAGTTGGAATAAACGGAAATTATCGACACTTACTTGTTTTCCAGATGTATTTCCCCCTTGGCAAAAGTACAAGTTGGTACAAACCAGGGCAACACAGAAAAAAACGAACTTCATCTCGCGATCGAAAGCGTTTAGTTTTTCTCTTTGAAATAAGAACGTAGAATGAGTTGCAGGGTGAGATGATTTTTACCATAGGTCACTAAACTGTTTATTAGTTTTAAGCGCAAGTAAAAACAAAAACTACCCCAGGGCATGATGCAATAACTTAGTATGACGAGGCATTCATATTTTATTCATATTCATAGGACTTGAATTTCGTTCCTGTTGAGGAATTTATTTTTCAGTCTCCACGTGTCGCGTATAAAATGTTATTTGTAAGTGGGTTGGGAAAGCTGAAGTAATAGTGTTATAACAAAATATTTTACGATTCGGTCTGTAATAGATCGCACTAGCTCTTGTGTTTTTAATGCGTTTTTTTGCACATTAATCAGCACTTTGTGGTTAAGGTAACGTAGAATTGAACAAACATGACAATTAACATACTTATCAGACATTTCTTCGCTATTCAAACACTGGTCCGCCGGTTCTTCAAGGAAGTTCTGCAGTAGTTAATTAAATATTAGCTTTAAAACGACCTTCACGTGGTTCGTATGACCACGTAGAAATGGCGGTTCCGTCTCCGATGGGGACGTAAAAGAAATACTGAGGACGCAACGAACCCTGGCTGTGACCACCCTCAGTGTCATACTTGCTCATGGGTAGCGTGGGCCTGATTGATTGTGAAGCGCATTTGAATATATATATATATAGAATTTGCGCTGTACAAATGCATACATTTCAGACATCGTATGTTAAAAAAATGGTGTCACTTCAAGTTATTTGCAAAACAAAAAACATATTTCTGAATATTATTTTTAAAGGAGACTTTTCTTATTGCATTCCTCGTCTAGACTTACCAATCCGTCCATTGAAGACATGCATGGCAAAATATGAGGTGACAATCATTTCACACGCAGTTGCTAAATATTTGTACATTTGATACAATTTGTAGATAATCTGACTCTGAAGATAAACAACTTGACATATTCAGATTCCCACATAGATTTTGCAGACAACTGGGTACATTGTGCTATCTACTTAGATTTGAAAAAGCAAAGTTAAGATATTTCAGACCTTTGTTTTGTTAGAAGCAAGCACGTTTTTTCGATCGTTTTTTCAACTACCTTATTGGAAGTTATTTTAGAAATTTCTGAGCAAGAATGATTTGTGTCATGTGAAAAGAGTAAATCGCTTTAATTTAAATTGCACGACGTCAGAATCATCTAAAATGACAAAGGTGTGGAACAATTGTCCCCTTCAACGTTACAAACTTTCATTATAATGGTGACGAAAATTTAGAAATCCCTTTCTATCCGCCGAAAACAGGCGATCGTCAAGAAACTACGTCACCACGCCATGAGCTTTGATGTGATGGCGTAATCAATGAGACATAACATTTACCTAATTTGTACAGCTTTTACACAGTGTAATCAATTTTTGTCCGGAAACAATAGTCTCAGGGGCTACTCACATGATACCGGAATGAATTTCATTCCGGAATCAGTTTCGTTCCAAAATGAAGTACGTACTGTATTCACATGACAAAATCGACCGGCTCAGCCTAAGGCGTTCTCGCTTGCGTGGTTTTCGCGCCAGATCAGAAAACAAAGATGGCGCAAGTTTCGCGCAACGATACGCATGCGCCACTCGCCCCAGACTACAAGGTTTGCGGTTTTTATCTTGGAACGAAGTTCGTTTTCAGTTTACATGATACCAGAATGAAATGTCATACCTGAACGAGAATTTCATTCGGATTGAAAACCGGAGTGAACTCATTCTGGAATGACCTGTACGGGAACAAAATTTCGTCTCGGTATCATGTAAACAGATACAGAGAAATATATGGAGATGGAATGAAGTCGTTCCAGAATGAAAGTCATTCCGGTATCATGTGAATAGCCCCTCAGTCTTTTTATTTACGGATCAACCACAAAGAAGATCAATTTATAAAACAGTCTATCTACTTAGATTTGAAAAAGCAAACTTTAGCCCGATATTCAGTCAGACCTTTGTTTTGTTAGAAGCAAGCACGTTTTTTCGATCGTTTTTTCAACTACCTTATTGGAAGTTATTATAGAAATTTCTGAGCAAGAATGATTTGTGTCATATCAAACTGAAAGGAAATCGCTTTAATTTAAATTGCACGACGTTAGAATCGTCTAAAATGGCAAAGGTGTGGAACAATTGTCCCCTTCAACGTTACAAACTTTCATTATAATGGTGACGAAAATTTAGAAATCCCTTTCTATCCGCCGAAAACAGGCGATCGTCAAGAACTACGTCACCACACCATGAGCTTTGATGTGGTGGCGTAATCAATGAGACATAACATTTACCTATTTTGTACAGCTTTTACACAGTGTAATCAATTTTTGTCCGGAAACAATAGTCTTAGTCTTTTTATTTACGGATCAACCACAAAGAAGATCAATTTATAAAACAGTCATGTCATTACTTTTATCTCAGAGAACAAAATGTTTCTTTGCACAGTAACTTCTTGTTTGTCCGGTTGGTAAACTAACTTTTGTTAGTAATTTATCCCCGTGAGAATTATTCGTGACGCAAATTAAATAAAAAGAATGTTTCCAAATTTTCCAAATTTGAAAACCATTTAACGTAGTTCGAGCGAATGTCACCCATACAAAGCACGAAAATAACTTTGTACAGCGCTAAACTACATCCAAGACCGTCGAAAATAAGCTAGGGTTGAAAAGTACGGTCACATTTAGTCAGATTTATTTATTTATTCTCCAAAAATTAACAAGTTTATAACAATGAATAATTAAGAAACAAAGAGAAAAGGGGCAAAAAATAGTTAAACTAATACCTTGCCCTCAAAGTTGGAAAGTACGGTCGAGCCTAATAGCTCATTTCCATAATTAACACTCTCTTTCCAGAGTAAACAAACTTAACTAGCCGAAAACAAGATAGCGGGGAGGAACTTAACGCGAAGGAGAAATTGCTAATAGTGGATCAAAAGGCTTGGAAACTAGAGAGTCATTCGAAAGAACCTGGCCTCGCTCTTTCGCGCCTTATTTCCCGTCGTCAGTACTCGCAATACTTTAATTTCTTCGGGTGCTGCCTTATTTTCGCTCCCCTCCATCTGAAATCATTAAACAGGCTACTTACCGGCTACTTATCAGTTCGGTTAGAACGCGGTCCAGTCCCAAGGATGCCTCAATAACCGTTTAGCAACTCTTTCAAAGCTTTGTTATGCAAACTTAATTCCAAACATGTCCATAGAGTTTCCCTAACATTACTTTGCAGTAACAAAAGGTAGTGTTGAAGAAAGATGACGACATAACACGATGAAGAAGAAAACAAGAAGAATGAATGAATAAGTTAAGCTTAATTTCAGTGGCCCTCGTGACAGTGTTACGATTGTTCGAATTTTAATCAGTGTTTTTATACTTTTACAATGTTATTCACTTCTGCCGGTAATGGAACATAATTTTATTCCACATCCTGCAACAAAAGACACCTTTTTCCACCGAGAACATGCGATCCCGAGCTGAAAAGCAATTTCTGTCACGTCATGATCTTTTTGTTTTGTCTGAAATACACGCGCGCGACCAGTAAAATATAGCCGTATTCGTTATCTTTGGTTAAATACCCGGTTAACAAATTTCATTTGAATCTCAAACCACTGGACCTCATCGTCATTTCATGTTGAAATCGTTCTCCTTTTCTCGCAATAAGAACGCAACATGTAAAAAAGTATAGATAAAAACGGCAAACTGATCCTTTCGGCAAGGAGAAGAGATTGAGACGGAAGTGAAATAATAATAAAAAAAATAGTTCAATTGTTAAGATTTTTACTGATACAAGTCTACGATAGATCCGGCACTCTTCATTGGTTTGTCGCTGTGGTTTTGCCGTTATTATAGTATGTAAAAAACCTGATAAGATTTTACAGACACGCAATCACTAAATCGAAGCAGTGACTGAAAAGAAAAGATTTTGTGATCATGCAAAAATCGACCATAAAAGTTAGAATACATTCATGCAAAATTAGTTATCACATTAGTTACTGTATAGCTGTCAGGTTATAAACAGCGGGGGCAGTTTTAGTCGCAGCTATTACTAGTTTACTTAGAGTTGAAAAAGCAAAAATATTCCAGACCTTTGTTTTGTTAGCTTTTGCTAGAAGCAAGCGTGCTTTCTTTCGAGCCCCTTTGTATCTGCCTTATTGGAAGTTGTTGTAGAAATTTCTTAGCAAGGAATTATTTGTCATGCGAAATGAGAAAATCGCCTTAATTTAAATGCTAAGACGTTAGAATCGTCTAAAATGGCAAAAGTGTGGTACAATATGTCCCTTTAAACGTCACAAACTTTTATTAAATGGTGGCGAAAATTTAGAAATCCTTTGAATCCGTCGAAAACAGGCGAACGTAACTGAGAAACAACGCCACCACATCATGAACTTTGATGATGTGGCGCATGCCATAGGCTATTGATGACGAAATGGGAAAATATTAGCATGAATTTGAGACATGCTAAAAAATGAAAACGATAATATTTATACTATTTTATACAGCTTTTACACAGGAATCAATTTCTTTGTGAAATTTTTAAAACAATCATGTCATTAATTTTATCTCAAAGAATAAAATGTTTCTTTGCACCGTTAAGTTAACTTTTGTTTATCCTTTTGGTAAACCATCATTTAGCAGTAATTTATCTCGGTGATAATTATTCGTGACGCAAACTAAATAAAAAGAAGGTTTACCAAATTTTCCAAATTTGAAAACCATTTAACTTGCTATGAGCGAATGGCACCGATACAAAGCACGAAAATAACTTTGTACGCCGCTAAACGTCATATAGGACCGCCAAAGGGAAGCTGGGGTTGAATAATACGGTCGACTCTAATAGCTCAGTTTCGTAATAAACACTCTTTTTATGGAGTAAACAAACTTAACTAGCCGACAAAAATAGATAGCGGGGAGGAACGCGAAGGGGAACTTGCTGCTAATGGACCAAAAGGTTAGGAAACTAGAGAGTCATTCGAAAGAATCTGGCTCCGCTCTTTCGCGCCTTATTTCCCGTCGTCAGTGCTCGCAATACGTTTTCTTCGCGTCTTTTCAGTATTCGCTTCCCTCTTTCTGAAATCATCAAATAGGCTACTTACCGGCTTTTTATCAGTTCGGTTAGAGCTCGGTCCAGTTCCAAAGATGCCTCGATAACCGTTTAGCACCTCTTTCGTTGAAAATTATTTTTTTCGGAGAGCAATCGAACGGAAATGTCCGACGTTTTCGAGTTTTTCGGCTCAAGACCTCCAATTAGACTTAGATACAAAATTCCGGAATTTTTTTCAGGAATCTCGGGAATTTAAGACAATGAGTAAAATTTTGTAGAATTTTAGGGAAACACTGACAATTTTACACAAGCAAAAAGCCGCGAAAGCGTTTATTTTGTGTTACCGCTGACCAACTTGAGGGCTCACCCTCACAGTAGTGTCTACAGTGCAACTAATCAGCGGTTTTCCACTCGATTTATGCTTTCCACGAATTACATCTCTGTTGGTAGCAGATATGGCTGATTCCAGTGAGCCATCTACCAGCTCACAGTTAGAAACAAGAGAGAAATTTAAAGAATTTTCGAGAATTTTAGAAATTTCTGAAAGAATTTTAGAAATTTTTAAAATAATTTTAGAGCCTTTTTGGAGAAATTCCCAGCCGCAAAGAATTTTAGCTCATTTTTCAGGAATTTTGTAACTAAGCCTAACTCTACTAACTGCGGCGCATTTAATAAAGTACCCCAGCGAGCAAGACAAACAAAGCTGGCCAGATTGATCTTTATCAAGATAAAATTTGTTCTCCTGTCTTTATTTACTTCTTTTTTATGATTCAGTAGAAAGTAAGATGTTTCCCTAACAACAAAAAAAATGAAATAATGGCACGAATGTGTTTGATAGATTATTTCCGAGAGTTGCAGGAAAGTTTCGGCATGAACACTGCTTGGGATGTCGACTTTGCCTTTTCCAATGAAAAATTTGGGAAGATTGTTCAAGAACATACTACCTGAAATTTTAATCTATTTCTTTAAGTTTCGATGCACTCCTAAAATCAATCGTTTCTTTCAGTCAGAGATCCACAAAGAGTAAGCACCAACCTTTTGTTTTATTTCAATATTACTGCGCCTTTCAATAACATGCGGAATTTGAAATTCAAATCTCCACAAACGGTTGCGTTATTCCCTGCCGTCAATCATAATTAATACCAAAGCCAACGGACCATGTAAAAAAGAAACAAACAAAATGGATCGAAAGCTACCAATCATAATGCACGGACGTCACCTTTTGAGCTCATTGAAGTGAAGATCTGTTTCCTGAGAGGTTAAGCTAAGATGATTGACGGCAGTGTAAAACGCAACCGTTGCTGGTGATTTGAATTTCAGATTCCACGTGTTATTGAAAAGCGCAATAAGCTATGTATTACATCCATGCATCTAAACTAGCGAGTAGAAGAGACAATTTTGAAAAGCAAAATTTCTTCCACAAAACAGCGTAACCTTGCAATATTCATTGACAAGAAACCTAACTTTTAAGTCCGTCAATTTATTAGGTTATGGTGCAGTTGCGACACGACGTTAAATATGAAATGCGCCAAAGTAGCTGTGAAGTCTCCGCATGAAAATTTTGCAATTGTTGTACGCCGAAGTGAACGTGATGACGTCACCAGCCTTCAGGATGAACACCCTGCCTGCGTACAAGGTACCTTGGTCTTTTCCTGAAAATGGCTGCTAATGAATCATGGTTATGACTTTGTTGTTCACATGAAATATGATTCTTCCATAGTGTGGAGGGAGGTAGTTAATCTGAGCGTAGATGTAGCACCGTCCAGGGGTGGGCACAGTCAGTTTTCCATCCTGGTACTTCATGCCGCCTGCAAGATGGCTGTATGGGGCACTGGCAGACCAGTCTTTCATCACTAGGATGTAAAGTATAAACATTTGAGTTCTGTAATTGCGTCGACGAAGGAGACGCTTCCTAATCTTGTCAGGTTCAGCATGGTGTACTAATGTCTAAATGAGTAGTTTCTTTACATTTGAGATGAATAAACTTCATCTCAAAACAGTATTTTTCTGTAATAGCTGAAGTATTTTTAATCATTGCAAGCCAAGTTACTTTCTAAACAATATGTGATTGAGTAGTGAAAAGTGTTTAATTTGGAATTAATTTTAAATTTTCGGCTTCAAACACACTGAAGCAAATAAAGAGAAAAGTCAAAACAAATTACTTTGACTGGCCTGGTAAGTCACTAGTTTATTGGCAGCTTCGATATGAGCAGATGGCTTGCTTGGATTCTGCAATAGAAAAGATAAAATATGTCGGTTCCACATGTTTATTGATAACTGACAAACCGACATGACGGAGCTGGGTTCATGAAATATTGGCATTTTATGTCATCTTATAGCATAAAGATGACACTCTCTGAGGAATCTAAGTAGCTTTCAAATCATATTTTGTGATTTGTAATTTGCAATTCAAACTTTTGCTTTCAAGTGTTGCGTTGATTGATAACTGATGGATTGTCCATATTTTATCTGACTGCAACTAAACTTTTGTATATATTATTGTTCAAATCCTCTTGAATGTCTTAACTTTGCGTCCCTTGAGACTAAAATATATTATCCGGCTAGCTACCATTGGCAAATTTTATGAGAGTCTGGCCTCATTATATCCTATTGTGACCGTAGCTTCTATCATTTTCTATATTCTATTATAGCTCATCAAAGACCTTATGAATATGGAGTAAAAGACAGTAACTTAAAACATGTTCAGAAAAGATATCGCCCTTTAAGTTGTCTTTATCTAGGCCAGTCACTAATTCATTCTTTGAAATTCGTCTGTGCAAATTTTTCAACTGAAACTTTTGAAGTTTTGTATTTTGAAGCATACTTACATGTAGAGGTTAGCAGCCAATTAACGGATACATTTGTATTTTTTTGCCATTTACCATTTCTATCATCTTGATATTTGTCGAGAACTGAATTTTATTGATGTAACTTAGTTTCATATCTGCAAGTCATACAGCTTGCACCATTTACTTTGAATAATTTTGTCGAGAAACATACCTTTATATTCCGGTCGAGATTTTGAAATCAAATTCATTTCTAGAATGTTCATTGGTGGCTCTTACCTGTAAAGGACATTGGCAAGGTGTGCCATTATCACCTTTGGCTCCTGTGTCTCCTTTCGCACCCTTCTCGCCCTAAAAATGATCACAATACATTTATTGGGTTTTACTAGTGAATTATAATTAATAAAAGACGGTATCTTTTTTTACAAAAAAGATGAAAAAAGGCAGTCAGAGTTAAAAAAATGTTGTTACCTTTATGCCTCCATTGCCGTGAACATTGATGTTAATGGGACAGGTGGGAGTTGCACAAACGTTCTGTGAAACAAAAACAAGATCGACGAGAATTATTGTCGATATGAAATTAGACTTTCTTTGAATGATTGAAGTGGTACTTCTCTGTATGATAAATCTGAATTTAATTTAATGAACCAAGAGTTATTTTGGAACCGCCTATTTTGGTTTGTGTGGCCAAGTTGGCAACATGGTTGCTGACAGAACAACAGACGCTGAAAAACTCACGAAAAATTCACTTTTTTTTCAAACATTTTCATTTTGATTTAAAGAAACGGGAAATTATATATTACAAATGATTACCTTTCGACTTTAAACACCGAAAATTCGAAGTTTTCTTTTCAAATAGGAGCTGAACGGTCTTGGACAACCTTCATGAGCTATCAAGAACAAGGTTGAATTTGATAATTCAAGACAAAGTAGGTTAACGACATAAATGTCTGGCCTCGGTTGTTCCGAAAGGTGGATAGCTCTTTCCACCGGATAAATCACTATCACTATAAGTTGGTGAATAATAGTTGAGGCATCCAATGATGAACGTGTAGCCAAACGATTGGAATGGCGCTGTACTGTTTTCCATACCATTTTAACATCTTTAAATGAGACTTTGTGAAAGCTAATATTACAGTATGAGCTTTTCGGTTGTTTTTGCTGAAAGTTTCAGAGTAGAAAATTTTAGGGAATCAAGCGGGAATTTTATCCCCCTAACTTTCTATAGCTACTGCTTTCTTCATTCCTAAAATCCCAGCTGACCTTGCTTCGTACCCAAAACGGCACTTTTTATCCCTCCGAAAACAAAATGTGTTAAATTTCCCGATGTTGTAAAAGTTTGAGGCGACATTTTACAAAAGAGAACTCTAGTTTATAGACGTATAATTTATTACGAATTTTTAAGGCGACTATTAAAGGCTTTCCGAAAGGCTTTCTACCGAAACGATTCGTTTGCTGCTCCAGGAAATTGAAGCCGAAGGACGTTGGTAGTTGGAATAAAAGCAAAATTATCGACACTTACTTGATTTCCAGATGTATTTCCCCCTTGGCAAAAGTACAAGTTGGAACAAACCAGGGCAACACAGATAAAAACGAACTTCATCTCGCGATCGAAAGCGCTTAATTTGTCTCTTCGAAATAAGAACGTAGATTGAAGCGCAGGGTGAAATGATTTTTACTATAGGTCTTTGAATTGTTTATTAGTTTTATGCGCAAGTAAAAACAAGAACTGCTCCAGGGCATGATGCAACAACTTAGTATGACGAGGCATTCATATTTTATTCATATTCATAGGACTTGAATTTCGTTCCTGTTGAGGAATTTATTTTTCAGTCTCCACGTGTCGCGTATAAAATGTTATTTGTAAGTGAGTTGGGAAAGCTGAAGTAATAGTGTTATAACAAAATATTTTACGATTCAATCTGTAATCACACTATTAGCTCTCGTGTTTTTTTATGCGTTGTAGTTCGCACATTAATCAGCACTTTGTGGTAAAGGTAACGCCTAGAACTGAACAAACATGACGATTAACATATTCATCAGACATTTCGTCGCTATGCAAACACTGGTCCGCCGGTTCTTCGGTACAGCCTAGTCAAGGAAGTTCTGCAGTAGTTAATTAAATATTAGCTTTAAACGTTTCAGACATCCGTAGTATGTGAAAAAATGGTCTCACATTAAGTTATTTGCGAAAAACCCACATCTCTGAATATTTTATCTTTAAAGGAGACTTTTCTTATTGCATCCCTCGCCGAGACTTACCAATTCGTCCATTGAAGACATGCATAGCAAAATATGAGATGACAATCATTTCACACGCAGTTGCTAAATATTTGTACACTTTGATACAATTTGTAGATAATGTGACTCTGAAGATAAACAACTTGACATATTCAGATTCCCACACAGATTTTGTAGACAACTGGGCACACTGTGCTGTCTACTTAGATTTGTAAAAGCAAACTTAAGATATTTTAGACCTTTGCCGTTGTTAGAAGCAAGCACGTTTTTTCGATCGTTTTTTCAACTACCTTATTGGAAGTTATTATAGAAATTTCTGAGCAAGAATGATTTGTGTCATGTGAAAAGAGGAAATCGCTTTAATTTAAATTGCACGACGTCAGAATTATCTAAAATGGCAAAGGTGTGGAACAATTGTCCCCTTGAATGTTACAAATTTTCATTATAATGGTGGCGAAAATTTAGAAATCCCTTTCTATCCGCCGAAAACAGGCGATCGTCAAGAAACTACGTCACCACACCATGAGCTTTGATGATGTGGCGTATCACATGAATGAGACGATAACATTTTTATATTATTTACTTATTTTGCACAGCTTTTACACAGTGTAATCAATTTTTGTCCGGAAACAATAGTCTTAGTCTTTTTATTTACGGATCAACCACAGAGAAGATCAGTTTATAAAACAGTCATGTCATTACTTTCATCTCAAAGAACAAAATGTTTCTTTGAACAGTAACTTCTTGATTATCCGGTTGGTAAACCAACTTTTGTTAGTAATTTATCCCAGTGAGAATTATTCGTGACGTAAACTAAATAAAAAGAATGTTTCCAAAATTTTCAAATTTGAAAACCATTTAACGTAGTTTGAGCGAATGGCACCCATACACAGCACGAAAATAACTTTGTACTGAGCGCTAAACGACATGCAAGACCGTCGAAAATAAAATAGGGTTGAAAAGTACGGTCGAGCCTAAAAGCTCAGTTTCATAATTAACACTCTCCGTTCCAGAGTAAACAAACTTAGCCGAAAAATTAGATAGCGGGGAGGAACTTAAAGCGGAGGAGAAATTTCTGGTAGTGGACCAAAATGCTAGAAAACTAGAGAGTCAGTGAAAAGAACCTGGCCTCGCTCTTTCTCGCCTGATTTCCCGTCGTCAGTACTCGCAATATGTTTTCTTCGGTCGCTACCTTATTTTCGCTCCCCTCTATCTGAAATTATTAAACAGGCTACTTACCAGCTACTTATCAGTTCGGTTAGAGCGCGGTCCAGTTCCAAGGATGCCTCGATAACCGTTTCGCACCTCTTTCGTTGAAAATATTTTTTTTTCGGAGAGCAATCGAACGGAAATGGCCGACATTTCCGAGTTTTTCGGCTCAAAACCTTAATTAGGCTTAAGTACAAAATTCCAAATTTTTTTTGAGGATTTTAGACACCGAAAAGAATTTTAGAAAATCTCAGGAATTTTAGACAATGAGTAAAATTTGGTAGAATTTTAGAGAAATATCAGCTTCCAGGTGACACTGACAATTTTACACAAGCAAAAACGTCGCGAAAGCGTTTATTTTGTGTTACCGCTGACCAACTTGAGGGCTCACCCTCACAGTAGTGTCTACAGTGCAACTAATCAGCGGTTTCCCACTCAAATTATGCTTCCATAAATTCCATCTCTGTTGGTAGCAAAGTGAGCCATCTACCAACTCTCAGTCAGAAACAAGAGAGAAATTTAAAGAATTTTCGAGAATTTTAGAAATTTTTGAAAGAATTTTACACATTTTTAATATAATTTTAGAGCTTTACTGGAGTAATTCTAATAACTGAGGCACATTCAATAAAGTACCCCAGCGAGCAAGACAAACAAAGGTGTCCAGATTGATCTTTATCAAGATAAAATTTGTTATCTTGTCTTTATCTACTTCTTTTTTATGATTTAGTAGAGAGTAAGATGTTTCCCCAATAACAACAACAACAAAAAAAAAGAAAAAAAAAAAAAATGAAATGTTGCCACGAGTATGTTTGATAGATTATTACCACATCTGAGGTTTTAGAGAGTTGCAAGAAGGTATCGGCATGAACACTGCTAGGGATTTCGACTTTGCCTTTTCCAATGAAAAATTTGGGAAGATCGTTCAAGAACATACTACATGAAATTTGAATCCATTTATCTAAGTTTCGATGCACTCCCATGTTTTCCCACGATCCAGGGTTTCTTCCAGTCAGAGATCCACAAAGACGTAGCACCATCCTTTTGTTTTATTTCAATTTAAGCTATGTATTACAGCCATGCATCTACACTAGAGAGTAACCCAAGACAATTTTGAAAAACAAAATTTCTTCTACAAAACAGCGTAACCTTGCCATATTCATTGCAAGTAACCTGGCTTTTAAGTCCGTCAATTTATTAGGTTATGGTGCAATTGCGACGCAACTTTAAATAAGAAACGCACCAAAGTAACTGTGATAGCTCCACATGTGAATTTTGCAATTGTTATATCCCGAAGTGAACGTGATGACGTCACCAGCCTTCAGGATGAACACCCCGCCTGCGTACAAGGAACCTTCGTCTTTTCCTGAAGATGGCGACTGAATCAAGGTTATGATTTTGTTGTTCACACCATAGTTAATAGAATAACTGGTTATGAAACTCAACAAATTTCAAAAAGAGTGTACAAAGCTGCTTTGTTTTATGTTGAACGAACCGTGACCCTGCACATTGTTTTGTTTAACGTGTGAGCCCAAATGTTTCTACTGGTCAGTTGCTCATATGCATTTCAATACCTTTTGTGTTTTGTGCAGGGTCAAGGCAAACGAACAAAACAAATGGAGAACAAAAACATATAACAAAGGACTGACTGAGTTTCATAACCAGTTTGTTCTATTAACTATGTTCACACGAAAATAGACTCTTTCATGTTGTGGGCGACGGTAGTAAATCTGAGCGTAGATATAGTACTGTCCAGGGGTGGGCACAGTCAGTTTTCCATCCTGGTACTTCATGCCGCCCGCAAGATGGCTAAATATCGCACTGGCAGACCAGTTTTTTATCACTAAGAAGGCAAAATATAAACATATGAGTTCAGGGTAGCAGGGATGAGCGCTCGCCTTCCACCAATGTGGCCCGGGCTCGGACTTGGCGTCATATGAGGCTTCAGTTTGTTGTTGGTTTTCATCCTTGCTCAGAGGGTTTTGCTCCCGGGTGTCAGTAAAACGCGGGGTCGGGGCCGGGGTCGGGGTGGGATTAGGTCTAGGATTAGGTATGGGATTAGGCATAGTGTTAGGATTAGGTAAAGCGATTATATTTAATCCCATACCTAATCCTAGACCTAATCCCATCCCGACCCCGGCCCCAACCCCGCGTTTTACTGACACCCCTTGCTCCGAGGGTTTTTCTCCGGGTACTCCGGTTTTTCTCCCTCCACAAAAACCAGCATTTCCAAATTCCAATTCGATCCGGAAACAGTGGAAGTAAAAGCCACCTCTTGGATTCCACTGAAATTCCTATTTATTTATTTATTTATTTATAATTATTCACTCAATCTAAACCCCTGTGGTTAAATTGTGACTTAAAAAAGCAGTTTGCTTTAGTTGTTTTAGACATTTTTTATACAGAAAGAAATGGACCAATAAGCTTCAGCATGGTGTATTAAAGTCTAATTTGGTTATATTTAAGATAAATAAGCTTCAACTCAAAAAGAGTATAATAATTAATTTTTCTTTAATATTGTATTTTAATCATCGCAAGCATTTACAGTGCGGCTACTGTTACCGGGGTCACCCATACAAAGTTAACCAATCACAAAACAGAACGAGAACAATAGATTCCAAAACTTTTTTACTTTAGCCAATAAAATGTCGAGTACAGAACAATGAAATTTCAACTTGTTCGTTCGCCATGAAAACAGATCAATACAAGTTTTGGCTTTACAGCGTTGGATTTTCAATTAACTTTGATTCCATCCCTATTGAACTTGACTAGTTTTAACAGCGCGATTTGGAAGGTAAATATCGGCGATTCAATTGAAAGAGAAACTCCAAACTGTGTGAAAATAGGGAATGCGATGGCTGTACCGTATGTCTACACAAATAAAAGCAGTGCCGGTGGCGGATTTCAAATAATTTGTTGAAGTTTTCTTTACTGCGTCAACGGCGGTGTTTTTTGGTAGTACCATTTGTAAAATAAATACACTTGACGCCAGCGAAGGAAGACATTCTTGACTGCATAAGTACCAGTGATAGCGACGGTCATAGTTAAGTGCGTGACGGATTTGAAAGTCGGATCTTTGATTTCCACCGTCTTTTTAAAATTTGAGTTCCACGCGTTGGGTTCCGGCAGTACGATTAAGCTGAAATAAAATTAAGTAAAAGAGAAATTCAAAACTGCATAAAAAGAGTATCGGCCGTATAGTAACGACGTATTCTTGAACAAATATTACACTGCCGGGAAATCCGTCTAGAGTCCGTCGATATTCCAGCGGTTCGGCAGTTTAATTTTCCATAATTTTCCAGACGTTTCAAAACAGTAAATCCAACTCCCTCGAGATGAATTAATTCCTGACAATAAAATCTCAACCGCCGGACTAGAATATATATATATTTTTCACAGAGTTTGAGGTTTGGTTAATAATTATTACTTTCACCAAAACGATTTCTTCAAAACCTTCACGACCGCCGTTCAAACCGCAAAGAAAATCTGGAACGGAAAAGGTTCTGACGACAATTCAATAAAAAAGAATTGAAATAAAGGAGCCGCTCTTTTTCAAACAGTTAGAAAGTAAATGCTTAGATGTGCTACGTTGGCAGTGTGCCTTGTAACATTTGCAAACAGCCGGTGGTTGAGTTTTTACTGAGTTTTCCGAGGATTTAAATTCGCCACGCAATTTGCCCAAACATACGGCCGTCGCGTTCACTGCTTTCATACAGTTTGAAATCAGTTCTAGCTCACTTGCATGACACATGACATTCATTCATGTAGCATGTGAAACTACTCAAATTTTTAAATCGAAACTGGGTCAAACTGGTTAACGCTAGCTTAAGCTTTATTCAACATAAGCTTCACGAGTGAACAAGGTGAAATTTTATTGTTCTGTACTCGACATTTTATTGGCTGAAGTAAAAATGTTGGAATCTATTGTCCCCGTTCTGCTTTGTGATTGGCTAACTTTGTCTGGGTGACCGCGGTAACAGTAGCCGCAATGTAAAGGCCAAGTTACTTTCCAAGCAATATGTGATTATAAAGTAGTGAAAAATGTTTCATTTGGAATTAATTTTAAATTTTAGCTTCTGACATACTGAAGCAAATAAAGAAAAAAAACAAAACAAATTACTTTGATTGGCCTGGTAAGTCACGTCGCCTTTATTGACAGCTTAATTCGATATGAGCAGATGGCTTGTTTGGATTCTGCAATGGAAAAGATAAAAGATGTCGGTTCCATGGCCACGTGTTTATTGATAACTGACAAACCGACATGACAGAGATGGGTTCATGAAATATTGGCTTATTGCGTCATATAATAACATCATGAGAAACGACGGTCTCCGAGGAATCTAAATAACTTTCAATTCGTAATTCATTATTTTTAATTTTCAATTCAAACTTTTGCTTTGTTGCGTTAAGTGCTGAGGACTCAGGAACTCTTAACTTTGCGCCTCTTGGGACAAAAATATATTCTCCGTCTAGCTTTTTTTAAGAGTCTGGCCTCAGTATATCCAAGTGCGATCGTAGCTTCTATATTGTGTATTTTCAGTGGAAATAAATAAAGCTCATCAAATGCCTTATGAATACGGAGTTAAAGACAGTAACTTACTAACATGTCCAGAAAAGATATCGCACTTTAAGTTGTCTTTATCTATGCTAGTCAGCCGGGAATGCATTCTTTGAAATTCGTCTGTGGAAATTTTTCAACTGGAACTTCAGACGGTTTTTTATTTGAAGTATACTTAGAGGTTAGTGGCCAAATAATTCATTTGTTATTTTTGCCATTTACCATTTCTATCATCTTGATATTTGTTTAGAACTGGAATTCATTGATATAACTTAGTTTCATATCTGCAAGTAGTACAGCTTGCACCATTTACTTTGAATAATTTTGTCGAGAAATATACCTTTATACTCTGGTCGAGATTTTAAAAATATATTAATTTCTAGAATGTTTATTAGTGACTCTTACCTGTAAAGGACATTGGCAAGGTGCTCCATTATCACCTTTGGCTCCTGTGTCTCCTTTCACACCCTTCGCACCCTAAAAATGATACATTTATTGGGCTTTTACTAGTGGATTATAAATAATGAAAGACGGTATCGTTTTTACAAAAATGGATAAAAAAGGCAGTCAGAGTTATAAAATTTGTTGTTACCTTTATGCCTCCATTGCCGTTAACATTGCACTAACGTTCTGTGAAACAAAAAACAAGATCGACGAGAATTATTGTCGATATGAAATTAGACTTTCTTTGAATGATTGAAGTTGTACTTTTTAGCATGATAAATCTGAATTTAATAAACCAAGAGTTCTTAATTTTGGAGCCATGTATTTTGGTTTGTGCGGCCAAGTTGGCAACACGGTTGCTGAATAAAACAGCGGTAATTTGTCGTTTAGGACAGCAAGTGATATAAAGCAAATGAAACCGTTGCCTGTATTCCTTACAGATTCAATTATTCTTGCTGTTGACTTTTTTGTTTGTGTTAATTTTAGTCAAGCCGCAAGTCTGCCTATCACTGATTTTTTTTTTAACCCTGATCTTCAGTAGCTGTGAGACTGCGAGGAACTGTTGTTTGCGTTAGAACAACAGACGCTGAAAAACTCACGAAAAATTCACTTTTTTCAAATATTTTATTTTTGATTTGAAGAAATGGGAAATTATACAATACAAAATGAGTAAGTTTCGAATTTAAACACTGAAAATTCGAAGTTTTCTTTTCAAATAGGAGCTGAACGGTCTAAGACAACCTTCGCGATTAAGGGTGAATTATAATTTAAGACAGAGTCAAGCTTAACAACATAAATGTCTGAATAAGAAATGTACTAATATAACTAGTTTAACGTATTTTTTTTTCCAGCGATTAAATTTCTTCTTGCTCCTTAACTGATTTGAAACTGTTAATTCAATTGAATTATAGAACTTCTAGGCTAAGTCCACATTAAATCTATAACTGGTCATGACAAGAAGCCCAAGCCTGTATCGTCGATTCGGACTATGCACTAAAGAAATCAAAATCGAAGTACGTTGTTCTCTGAGTTGGAATAAAAGTTGGGGCATTCAACGATGAATGTGTAGTCAAACGCTTGGAATGGCGCTGAACTGTTTTCCATACCATTTTAGAACCTTTAAACGAGACTTTGTGAAAGCTAATACAGTTTGAGCTTTTCGGCTGTTTTAGCTAAAATTTACAGCGTAGAAAATTCTAGAGAATCAAAGGAATTTTATCCCCCTAACTTTCTATAGCTGCTGCTTTCTTCATTGTGAAAATCCCAGCTGACCTTGCTTCGCACCAAAAACGTCACTTTTTATTCCTCCGAAAACAAAATATGTTAAATTTCCTGATGTGAAAGTTTGAGGCGACATTTTACAAAAGCGAACTCTAGTTTATAATGTAATTTATTACGAATTTTTAAGGCGACTATTGAAGGCTTTCCGAACAGCTTTCCGCACAAACGATTTGTAGGGTGCTCCAGGAAATTGAAGCCGAAGGACGTTGTTGGTTGGAATAAAAGGAAATTATCGACACTTACTTGATTTCCAGGTGTATTTCCTCCTTGGCAAAAGTACAAGTTGGTACAAACCAGGGAAACACAGATAAAAACGAACTTCATCTGGCGATCGAAAGCGCTTAGTTTGTCTCTTTGAAATAAGAACGTAGAATGAGGCGCAGGGTGAAATGATTTTTACCATAGGTCACTAAATTGTTTATTAGTTTTAAGCGCAGGTAAAAACGAGAACTACCCCAGGGCATGATGCAATAACTTAGTATGACGAGGCATTCATATTTTATTCATATTCATAGGACTTGAATTTCGTTCCTGTTGAGGAATTTATTTTTCAGTCTCCACGTGTCGCGTATAAAATGTTATTTGTAAGTGGGTTGGGAAAGCTGAAGTAATAGTGTTATAACAAAATCTTTTACGATTCGGTCTGTAATAGATCACACTAGCTCTTGTGTTTTTAATGCGTTTTTTTGCACATTAATCAGCACTTTGTGGTTAAGGTAACGTAGAATTGAACAAACATGACAATTAACATACTTATCAGACATTTCTTCGCTATTCAAACACTGGTCCGCCGGTTCTTCAAGGACGTTCTGCAGTAGTTAATTAAATATTAGCTTTAAAAAGACCTTCACGTGGTTCGTATGACCACGTAGAAATGGCGGTTCCGTCTCCCATGGGGACGTAAAAGAACCACTGAGGACACAACGAACCCTGGCTGTGACCACCCTCAGTGTCACTTGCTCATGGGTGGAGTGGGTCTGATTGGTTGTGAAGCGCATTTGAATATATGTATATAGAATTTGCGCTGTACAAATGCATACCTTTCATACATCGTATGTTAAAAAAACGGTGGTATTTGCGAAAAAAAGGAGACTTTTCTTATTGCATTACTCTCCGAGACTTACCAATCCGTCCATTGAAGACATGCATGGCAAAATATGAGGCGACAATCATTTCACACGAAGTTGCTAAATATTTGTACATTTGATACAATTTGTAGATAATCTAACTCTGAAGATAAACAACTTGACATATTCAGATTCCCACATAGATTTTGCAGACAACTGGGTACATTGTGCTATCTACTTAGATTTGAAAAAGCAAACTTAAGATATTTCAGACCTTTGTTTTGTTAGAAGCAAGCACGTTTTTTCGGTCGCTTTTTCAACTACCTCATTGGAAATTATTTTAGAAATTTCTGAGCAAGAATGATTTGTGTCATGTGAAAAGAGTAAATCTCTTTAATTTAAATTGCACGACGTCAGAATCATCTAAAATGGCAAAGGTGTGGAACAATTGTCCCCTTATAATGGTGGCGAACTGATTTAGAAATCCCTTTCTATCCGCCGAAAACAGGCGATCGTCAAGAAACTATTTCACCACACCATGAGCTTTGATGTGGTGGCGTAATTAATAAGACGATAACATTTACCTATTTTGTACAGCTTTTACACAGTGTAATCAATTTTTGTCCGGAAACAATAGTCTTAATCTTTTTATTTACGGATTAACCACAAAGAAGATCAATTTATAAAACAGTCATGTCATTATTTTCATCTCAAAGAACAAAATGTTTCTTTTCTTTGCCCAGTAACTTCTTGTTTGTCTGGTTGGTAAACCAACTTTTGTTAGTAATTTATCCCCTTGAGAATTATTCGTGACGCAAACTAAATAAAAAGAATGTTTCCAAATTTTCCAAATTAAAAAAAAAAGTACATTTAACGTAGTTCGAGCGAATGGCACCCATACAAAGCACGAAAATAACTTTGTGCAGCGCTAAACGACATGCAAGACCGTCGAAAATAAGCTGGGGTTGAAAAGTACGGTCGAGCCTAACAGCTCAGTTTCATAATTAACACTCTCTTTCCAGAGTAAACAAACTTGACTATCCGAAAAATTAGATAACGGGGAGGAACGTATCGCGAAGGAGAAATTGCTAATAGTGGACCAAAAGGTTAGGAAACTAGAGGGTCATTCGAAAGAATCTGGCCTCGCTCTTTCGCGCCTTATTTCCCGTCGTCAGTACTGGCAATATGTTTTCTTCAGGCGCTGCCTTATTTTAGCTACCCTCCTTCTCAAACTCATTAATAATTCATGACGAAAACACAAAGGAAATTAATGTTTAATGAGTGTTTGGAAATCAGTTCAAACACTCTTCATTTTTGCATCCTTAATTTCTCCTTCTAAAATCATTTTGTTTGAGAAGTAATATCAAACATTCGACACAGTATTTCATCAGATTTCCAAACACCTTGAAGTGGGTTAAAAAAAACTCGGCTGCGCCTCGTTTTTCAACCCACTTCGCTGTGTTTGGAAATCTGATGAAACACTGTGTCTCATGGTGGCTCGACTGGGTTTTTTGGCGACATAACACACCAACTTTGAACGGCTGATACTTCACTGTCTGAGATCGGTCAGGCAAGCTGCTTCACACATAAACTAGAGATGAAATGAACTTTCCAAAAAAGTAGATTTGATTGACATCAGTGTTACCATAACAACGATCTGATGACGTCATGGTTTTTGCATATTAGTAATTTTCTCAACATCTAGACCTAAACTTTTAAAACGACTGTATGCCTCTTATTGGCCAGATGTATGTCTTCAAGACTGCAATTTTTTTTAAAAATTCTATGAGAGCGTTTTCGAATAAAATTCAGTTAAATATTTTCCATCAAAAATTTAAAAATTCGCATTACTTTCTGTTATTTCGTCGATGCCAGCGTTTTCCTGACAAATTGAAACAATATTTTCACCATATATTATTCATGTGCCATAAAACTACATTCCTTGAAGGTTTCGTCCTGTTTGCTTCACTAGATTTCAGTTGATGTGATCGGAGCAATGTCGTAAATATGCTCATTCTACTCACAGAAGTAACACTTTTGTTAGGGAAGCGTTTATTTGAAAACTAGTCGATGAAATTTTTTTAAAATCTTTTGATCTAAAGTTGTACATGTAGTGCGCTATCTCTGCAAATTTCAAGTGCATTGAATCACTTTAAGGGCGCGAAATAAAATTAAAATTATAGGGGACTTTTGCATTCGTCTTCCAAAGTTTCATTGCCGTATTATTTGTTGACAGCTGGTTTATTTCAGGACTTTCTCTTTTGTCTACATTCTACATATTTGTGCGCTTTTGAAACAACACGTTTGCCATGCCTGCATGCTCCAAAGCGATCGTGAAAATTATTTTCATAGTACAATGACCATAGCAATTAACATAAAGCTGCGGTCATGCACATATAACACGTTTAAAATTTATTCAAAAGTGCACAAATGTGTAGAATGAAATAAACCAGCTGTCAACAAATAATACGGCAATGAAACTTTGGAAGACGAAAGCAAAAGTCCCTTATACTTTTAATTGTATTTCGCGCCCTTAAAATGATTCAATGCACTTGAAATTTGCAGAGATAGTGCATTATGTACAACTTTACCTCATGAGCAGAGCGGGTTAGATGAAACTTCCCCCCTGCTTTCAGGGAGTGACAGAGAACGGGCATGGAATACACTCACGCTCTTATTTCCAGATGCTGATGCTACAGATCTTGATGCATATTATGACCCCAAATCTAAAAGATTAATGATTAAAAAAAGTGGCTTTGGTAAAAAAGCATACACTCTCTACACAAAAGAAAGGATAACTGGGCGTGCAAGAATAAACCCAAACCTTTCACAAGAAATAAAATTTGCTCTCGGTAAATCTGCAGAAGAAAAAATAGCTCAAGATAAAACAGAGATAAGGGAAGAACAACAAAGGCTAAGAGAGGAAGAACAACAACGTAATAAGGGTGAAAAACTTAAGGCTGAACTAAAAGAAAGAACAGATAATGTACAAACACTATCTAAAAGACTCGAAGAAACTAGAGAGAGAAGGGAAAATTTAGAAAAAGAACAAGGCTCTAATCTTGAAGTTCAAAACAGAATAGATGAGATGAAACGCCGGGAAAAAAATTATCAACGTGATATCGAAAATGAGAATATAGAAATAAGAGCCCTTCAAAAACAAGAAAAACAACTAAACAAACGGCAGGAAAAGGTTGACAAACTCAAAACACAACTATCTGCCAAAAAGAAAGAAAAAAATACTCTCGAATCAAGACTAAACTGAACTAAACCACTTGATGAGTTAAAGGAACAAGAAGCTGAGCTTGTACGCCAAAACGAGGAAGACAGGCGCGTGATAGAGGATGAGAACACTTCTCCCTCTGACAGAGAAGCCGCAGAAGCCCGAGTTGCTGAGCGAGAAGAAGAGCAGGCAAGGCTAAGAACGCAGGTTCAAGAAAGGGAAGAAGCTCTACCTTTGAGAGAGAGGATCAAAAATATCTTCAAAAAATATGGGTGGACCTTGCAGGCGGTTGTTCTGCCTGCTGGTATAGTCATAGGGGCTGTTACGCTTTCTGCAATGAATGCCTTGAAAGCTGGGACTAAGGCTGTTGGCAATGGTCTGAAAGAGATAGGGAAGAAGATTGCCTCCATCCCGCCTGGCCTCATCGGCTCTATCGTGAGCTTTATCTTCAAAACGGCCGGCCAGGTTTTATCCTTTCTTGGTGAGCATGCCTGGCTTCTAATCCTTGCCGTGGTGGCCTTCTTGGTTGAAAAGACAATCAAGCGCAAACGTTAACGCATCCAGACAACAAACCCTGCTAAAGCAAGCGAGCCAACGACAACGACTGCCTTGTTTACGTGATGCGGCTCGATTTTAGCTTCTTTTGTTGTGGCCGGCGTGGGGTCTGGTGATGGGGCCGGTGTTGGGGTTGTGGTTGTCGTTGGTTTTGGGACTTTGGGCGCGATGCCCTGTGCCTGTGTAACCTCTTTATGTATCGGGTTGGATGGGTGGCTGTTTGGTGGATTGATTTTTGTTGGCCCGCCGGCCATGGGGCGTAAAGAGGCTTTTTTTGTGCCCAGATTAACATCATTGTTCACACCCAGCTTCATCCCTTGCGTTGCTTCCTTGAGATTGTTGTTATACCCGATCACGCTCTCTGTGTTGATAACCATGCGTGATGGCATGCGCCAGCTTCCGGGTGCTGTCGCAAAGTCTAGGCGCACTTTAGTCTCTTGGATGGCAAGCTGGTAACGCTGTACGCTTGTTGCAATGTCGTTCAGTATAATTGCCTCCTCTAGATTGGTGAGGAATACTCTCTGCGTTTCGAACGCCCGGCCTCCTCTTCCAATGATACTGCTGCGAGTTTTGGCTTGTGAACCAAGAATGCAGTACACAAAGGCCTCGATTGATTGGTTCATACGCGCGAGCCCTGGCTGTGTTAGCCCCTGTGCGTAATTTGGCACAAAGTGCTCGAACTGGGTGTCCGCCCCTTGGTCGTTGCGGACGAAAGATATTCCATTGGCGCGATAGTTGGGGTCGTTTCTGTCAGTCACGCGCTCATCATTGAACAGAGCTAGATCGGGATCGGGGTAGTTGTAATCGGTAGAAACATTGCCAGCTCCATATTCACCAATGTAGACATTCCCAAGACCGTGGTTCTTACCGTATGTGAAACGAAAGTCAGAACTGGGGTCGATACCGAACTCTATGCAAATCTTCTTGTACGCGTCGATGTTATACTTGTTGTCTTTCTGGTTGAATGGAGGGTCGTCTGGCAAAGCACTCATGCTTTGTTCCCCACCCATCTTGTGGAGTATTCGTCTTGTTGTGAAATAAACGTGAAACCGGTAAAAAGACCGGAGCTGGGGGGTTATGGATAGACTGGAGTTCTTATCGAAGAGAATGTCACACGAGATTCCGCAGCCGGTTGTTGCACACCACAGTGCAAAGGAGAGTTGTTGTGGCCAAAAACTCATATGTGGCCCGCCTAGCCACTTTCTTCCATATTTCGCGGTTGTGAATGAAATCTGTGTGTCCCTGAAGATATTTCTGTATTTCGTTGTGAAATAATCGGTTGGCGTGACATAGATCTTTTGCGCTTCGTCGTTCAAGATTGCGCCAATCATCATATCCTTGTCAATTGTGGTGGAGAAATCAACAGCTGGGATTGGCTTTTTTGTATTTAGAGTCAACGATAGCTGACAGGGGAAACCACCGTCTTGATGTAGACCAAGAGCGTCTTTCATGGCTTGAGTCCAATCTTTGTGGGGTATTTCTGTAACGAGTGCTAATGAGCCTTGGCCCTCTTTGTAAAGCACTTCCCCTGTGGCGGTTTTGTTGTCGTCACCAAACTCTACTTGCACTTCAAAGTGGGACATATCATCGCGCGGGAAACGCTTTTTGAAGTCTGATATCGCCTTGACCTTGGCCGCAGCAGAGAGCTTTGCTGCTTCCGGTGTTCTCATCCAGGCTAGTGGATCTGGGGGTGGCTTTACATGGCTATAGACGTTTGGGGTTGAATTAAAACGGGGTGGGGGACCGTAGTTGTGACCGCCAATGTTTAGACCAAGATTTGAATTAGGATTAAATCCACCGGGGCGTCTGTTAAACATGATTGTATATATTTATATTTTTAAAAAAGTAATTATATATGCAATCATGGTTGTGTTAACAATCGTCGCGCCTTCTAACCCTAACACAATCTACTTCGACCACCCTCTTCAAAAGCCGAGTTATATCCGGCTCATCTCTTGCTCAATTTTCAATTCGTGGCATACTTTGAAAGAAGAAGCAGTTATTACAACAACGACAGACCCTACCTCTGGTTCATCACATAGCGCGACCTTACTTCAAGGTCATTACACTATTGATAGATTAGCGTACGAATTTGAAAACCTAAAGAAGGTTAACAGACATTTAAGTCTATCAACTGATACAAGCACACCACTCGGAGCCATGATCATTCAGAATAACAGTAATGTGAAGTTTAGTAACAATCTGGCAGAATTGCTTGGCATAAGACCTATATTGTTTCTAATAACTTTCGTCAAAGGATTAACGTCACCAAGCACTTACGTACTTTATCCATTGTGATCTGGTTGATAAAGAACAAAACCTGCTCAATGGCAAGCCTTCCACAGTTTTGGCTTGATTTGATGTTCGTGGAAAACCGTTTCAGAAAATTCTCTACGAAACAACACAGCAGAACATCTTGCGTGACGTCTCGTCTGGCGATTATGTAAACAGCATATCACTGTCAGTGAAGGATGTAAATGGCGACCTCTTCGACTTTAATAACATGCCCTTAGAGTTTGAAATAGAAATAAATTAAAAATATAAAGCCATATATATACTCACATCTGCCATGAGTTCTGCCAATGTGCTTCCATCGGCTCCGGAATACAGCCATACAGAACCGCTCCACCCAGTTTTGTCAAATGCAGAAGACTGCCGTCTCAAAAAGATCTCTGACTTGCTGAAGGAGTTGTCTGACGAAGCCGAGCACTACAGACAAGTCGCAAAGAAATACAAACGGACCCAATCAATAGTTCATTACTCGGCGGTTGGCCTTGGGTCGCTTTCTGTTGGGCTGTCATCAGGGGCCCTAGCCACTGCATTGACCGGATTAGGAATTGTTATAAGTCCCGTACTTGCCGGCGTTGCCACGCTTTGCGGGCTGTCCTCAGTTGGTTTTGCAACTGCAAACAAACGGCTAGAGCGGAAAGTGACTAAACACAAGAAAATCTACACACTGGCCCTTGCTAAACGCAACACTGTCAATGAGCTAATCTCAAAAGCTCTGGAAGACAAGAGGATCAGTGATACAGAATTCACCATAATTACTCGTGAGGTGGAAAAATATCACGAACTCAAGGCTGCAATCAGGGATGGTGTAAAGGCATCAAAAGACGTTGCCACTCAAACACAATCGCCAGACCTCGAGAAACTTAAAAACGAACTTCGCAAGGAAGTCAAACAAGAATTTCAAAAAAAGATAAATCTTCTCACCGCAGCATCCAAGTCCGATTTGAGAGATTAAATTCTGGATTTAACCGCCACCTATACATTTCGAAGAATAAATCATAGACAACACGGCTGTGCCTGTTTACTCAAGCATAAGATATCATCTACCAAGCAGAATATCTTATAACAGCTTGATCATATATTAGGGAAACCCCCTACAAAATTAACATATGACGAAATAAAGAAAATTAACTCTGTTTACTCAAGCAGAATATCTTATAACTTTGTAATTTACAAAATCTTAAACCTAATTTTACCAGAAGGGCCGGCAGCGCGAGATTTTATCTTACATAAAACTTCAGAAGCCCTCTATACATCTAAAGAACGAACGTCTTTAGAATAAAGCCATTAGATCCGTGGGTATTGATATGACGTAATCACACAAATGACGTATGAAATTCCTGAGTGCCCCTACGTTCCAGAGCGCCCCGTTTTCAGGTTTTTGTAAAAGTAAAAAAAATTATTTTTTTGTCGCACAGAAAAACCTGAAAACGGGGCGCTCTGGAACGCAGGGGCACTTAGGAATTTCATACGTCATTTGTTTTGCACGTGTAAATCTATTGTTAGCCTCATGATATTCTACACAAAACAAAGGTTTGATGGACAGTTTGTCACAGGGGCGACCAATTGAATATTTGTCATTTCTTAAAATAAACATGACGGAGTCGCGACGATATATTGAGCGCTTTATCATGCAACTGTCTATTGTTAGACGTATGGATGAAAATAATAAATACAAGACTCAACTAGATGTCTTGGATATAAAACACAAGAAAGTCATGCTGTGTGGCTTCTATGGCAGCTGCTACCTAAAAGAGCTTCACCGCTCACAACTAACAGAAAAACTTCAAATCATTTTCGAAGATCTTAGTTTGTCAGCGAGACAAGAATTAATCCAACAATATCGCGAAAACAAGTTTGTTATCATTCTAGACAGAACAAACAAAAGCATTGAATCGTGTCAAAGCTGTGGCGGCTCATTTTCACTCGTATGCGATTCAACAGAACTTGTCTGCAGAGAATGTAACCGCATTGAAATAAACGGAGCTGCCTTTTCTCATAAAGAAAATATGAAAGCTAAAATACCATGTACAATAAATTATAATTTTAAACGTCGCCTTGATCAGTTACTCGGAAATTACTCTTTAGAATGCATAAGCGGCAGTGAAAGGGTTTTATTAGAAATACGGAAAGAAATGGTAAAACAAAATGTTCATCCATCATTTTTAACAATTGATATTCTACGAAACATTCTTAAAAAAATAAATCGCAGTGATTTTTATAAACAAACCACTCTGTTATTGAGTTTTATCATAGGGTAACCCCCTCAGAGATTAACCGATGACGAAATTAAGCAAATTAACTATGTTTACTCAAGCATAAGATATCATCTTCCAAGCGGAATATCTTATGAGTTCATAATTCATAAGATCTTAGAGCTAATTTTACCAGAAGGGCCAAGAAAACACAAAATCTTATCTTACATAAGGCATCAGAAGCCCGCTACACATCTAACAAATGAATGGTATTGGAAAGCAGCCATTAATACCGCGGGCATTAATAACCTTGCTCAAGTTTATCCATAAGAAAGGCTAACATTTGCTCTTCGTCTCCAGCCCTTACGACGGCAGCATTTTTCTTAGGGCTGTGATAGATTTCAGCTGCCTCTTCAGAGTGCTCGGTTATTTTTTTTCGAAGGCTTGCCAAGCTGTTATGAAAACGCTCGACCGACCTTTGAATATTTATCAAAAAATTCGGTTGTTTTGGCGCCCAAATCTCAGTTATATCCAGAAGCTTCCAGGCGAAGACAGCCACTGGTTTAGGACCTTCTGAACTCTCTAAAAACACTTTTTGCATATGGCTATAACACAAAAAC
This sequence comes from Dendrophyllia cribrosa, assembly GCA_024195265.1. Lineage (NCBI taxonomy): Eukaryota > Metazoa > Cnidaria > Anthozoa > Scleractinia > Dendrophylliidae > Dendrophyllia > Dendrophyllia cribrosa. The sequence continues at coordinate 12,608,099 of JAJLRJ010000006.1, read as the reverse complement.
TCCTCGTCTTTGTCCTGTTTTCTAAATGACATTCTTATCTTTCCATAACAACACCATATGTCCTTCTCAGCAATGGAAGACATAATTCTCTCAAATAATTGTTTCGATGTGAGTGAACCGACATCGATGATTGAGTCTTGATTTCTGATTATCGACCGTTTGCTAAATTAATAACAAACTCCCCACGCGAGTGTTGTGTCACCCTTCGTTTTGAACTTGTTTCCTCCATTTAGAAACTGATTGTGTGACAGACTAGGTTCAAGCTGGTTTAAAGAGCACATTCTAAAATAACCGTCAACAAATATGCCTTTGTTTACCATGTCACCACTCAAAGCAAGACCTGTTTGTATCTGGTCGCTATAATAACTAGGAATTCTGTTCATAGCTATTTTCCGCTTGAACGGACATTTAAACTCTAACAGACTTAAGGTGTTATCTTTGTCTAAAAAATATCCGTCTGGGCTGCAAGTGACCTTTCGATAAGGGGGATGATCTCTTGCTAGATTAAGAGAGATGCTGTGACCAAAAACGGAAACAGAATGTTTTTGCTCAAAATACTTGCGTACAAGCGGCTTGAACAGATTGCCCCAGGTACAAGCTGCATTGTTGAGCATATCTGTTGGCTGTATTTTCTTTATGAGCAAGCTTTGCCGTGATTCAAACGGCGACGATCCTGTCAAGGCAGAGATCTCTGATGCACCAATGGAGTTTTGTCTGGCTCTCACCCAGTCGGCGCTCTTTTGTTTCAGACCAGTGTTCCTCGATTTGAGAAAGTTCATGAACACTTGTGTTGTCGTCATCATTGATATACAAAGGTCAGGCGTTTTTTCAATAAGTAATAACCACTCAACTCCGTTTGTGTGGGGTCTAAGTGGCTGTACAAATAAGAACTTCTATTGGAAATGCTATAAGGGCTGCTCGAGTAAATGCCATAGAAACTTTCATGGGCACTTGGGCCGTCATAGGCTTTCTCGTCATCACTGCCGATGTCCAGAAACTCACTCTGTATGTTGTGTCTATAAGGGGGCATGCAGGGACAAATGGCTCGGTGTCTGCCCATGTCCACTTCTGGTGAGAAGAGTTCTTGGCATTCTTCACATGTTTGTGAATTTAATGTAGGGAAATAGCAATCGTTTTGCCAGTGATAATGATTTTTTATTGAACGGCATACAGATTTCATCCTACGTTGATGAATTTCCCTTGCAGCCAAGTCGCGCTGGTGGCTCCTTTCGACCATGTCAAGGATGTAGTCTTGGATCATGTCTGGCAAGTAGTCCCAATGGGATTCACCAAAAGGCAGTTGCTCCATTGTCATCATTGGCATGTACACAGTGGGCGGATGTTTTCAATTGGTCAATTGGTAATAACAACGACAAGTTGTTTGACTTAAAAAGATGAGAATGATTTGGTTGAAATTTTGCCTTGTTCAAAAAGTCTCTCCTCACACAGAAAGCTTGTTTCACTTGAGAAACTAACTGATACATTGCATGTACCACAAGAAAGGGTTAGACATGACCAGCAATCGCAATAAGGGGTAAACCAATTATTACATAAGGAACACTCCCGCCCTGACATTCTTTTGCTTGCTGGCGCACGGCAGTATGTACATATGAATTGTTCACCAAGCAGTACAAAAATATCTCGGAGACGTTTTCCAGGTAAGGCCTCCATCATGATATACACAGAGAAGGGTTTCTTCAATTGCTAATACCTTTGCGGACGGGTGGGCTCGAGGTTTGATGGCTGGGCATGCTCGGAGTAGTAGGGAGGGGATGGCTCAAATACAACCCCCGGGAAACCTTCAAACTTCCGGCCCCGACGCAGGAGGGGCGGGTATTTTAGGGGTTCCCGGGGGTGGTATTTGAGCCATCCCCTCCCTACTACTCTAGTATATGTGCGAAGCAGCTTGCCTGACCGAGCTCAGACAGTGAAGTATCAGCCGTTCAAAGTTGGGGTGTTATGTCGCCAAAAAAACCAGTCGAGCCACCTTAAATCATTAAACAGGCTACTTACCGGCTACTTATCAGTTCAGTTGGAACACGGTCCAGTTCCAAGGCAGGAATGCCTCGATAACCGTTTAGCATCTCTTACGTTGAAAGTTATTTTTTCGGAGGGCAATCGAACGGAAATGGCCAACATTTCCTAGTTTTTCGGCTCAAGACCTTTCGTAATTTTTTTGAGGATTTTAGACACCGAAAAGAATTTAAGAAAATCTCGGGGATTTTAGACAATGGGTAAAATTTTGTAGAAATTTAGAGAAATATCAGCTTCCAGGTGACACTTGACAATTTTACACAAGCAAAAACGCCGCGAAAGCGTTTATTTTGTGTTACCGCTGACCAACTTGAGGGCTAACCTTACACCTTACAGAAGGTCACAGAAGTGTGTACAGTGCAAATAAGCAGTGGTTTCCCACTCAATTTATGCTTTCCATGAATTCCATCTCTGTTGGTAGTAAAAATGGCTGATTTCAGTTTGCCGTCTACCAGCTCACAGTTAGAAACAAGAGAGAAATTTTAAGAATTTTAGAAATTTTAGAGCTTTTTTGGACAAATTCAGGAAAGAAGTTTAGCCCTTTTCTTCGGGAATTTTGTAGCTAAGCCTACCTCCAATAACTGAGGCACATTTATAAAGTACCCCAACCGAGCAAGACAAACAAAGCTGGCCAGATTGATCTTTATCAAGATAAAATTTGTTCTCTTGTCTTTATCTACTTCTTTTTTATGATTCAGTAGAGAGTAAGAGGTTTTAGAGAGTTGCAAGAAGGTTTCGGCATGAAGACTGCTAGGGATTTCGATTTTGCCTTTTCCAGTGAAATTTGGGAAGATTGTCCAAGAACATACTACATGAAATTTTAATCCATTTGTTTAAGTTGCGATGTACTCCTAAAATCAAGGGTTTCTTCCAGTCAGAGATTCACAAAGACTTAGCACCATCCTTTTGTTTTATTTAAATATTAAGCTATGTATTACAGCCATGCATCTAAACTAGCGAGTAACCCGAGACAATTTTGGAAACAGATTTCTTCTACAAAACAGCGCAACCTTGCAATATTCATTGCAAGTAACCTAGCTTTTATTATAAGCCCATCAATTTGTTAGGTTATGGTGCAGTTGCAACACGACGTTAAATAAGAAACGCGCCAAAGTAGCTGTGATAGCTATACATGTACATGTAAATTTTGCCCGCCGAAGTGAACGTGATGACGTCACCAGCGTTCAGGATGAACACCCCGCCTGCGTATAAGGAACCGTGGTCTTTTCCCGCTGTTGGCGGTTGAATCATGGTTATGACTTTGTTGTTCACACGAAAATATACTCTTCCACTGTTGTGGTAGTAAATTTGTGCGTAGATGTAGTACCGTCCAGGGGTGGGCACAGTCAGCTTTCCATCTTGGTATTTCATGCCGCCTGCAAGATGGCTAAACGGCGCACTGGCAGACCAGTCTTTTATCACTAAGAAGGCAAAATATGAACATTTGAGTTCAGGAATTATAATTTACTCAATCTACACCAGAACGTATAGGGTTGCGCTTAAATTGTGACTTCAATATATAAGCAGTTCGCATTAGTTGTTTTAGACAATTTTCACACAGAAAGATACGGAGCAATAAGGTTCAGCATGGTGTACTTAAGTCTAAATTGGTAACATTTGAGATGAATAAACTTCACCTTAAAACAGTATTTTTCAGTAATAGCTAGCGTATTTTTAATCATTGCAAGCATTTAAGGGCCAAGTTACTTTCTAAACAATATGTGATTGAGTAGTAAAAAGTATTTGGAGTTACTTTTAAATTATACTGAAGGAAACAAAGGAAAAAGCAAAACAAATTACTTTGATTGGCCTGGTACGTCACTCCTCTTTTATTGACGGCTTCGATATGAGCAGATGGCTTGTTTGGATTCTGCAATAAAAAAGATAAAATATGTCGGTTCCACGTGTTTATTGATAACTGACAAACCGACATGGCAGAGCTGGGTTCATGAAAAAATGGCTTATTGTGTCATATAATGGCATAGAAACGACGCTCTCTGAGGAATCTAAATAACTTTCAATTCATAATTTATTATTTTTAAGTTTCAATTCAAACTTTGTTGCGTTGATTGATAACTGATGGATGGTCCATATTTTATCTGACTGCAACTGAACTTTTGTATAATTATATTATTGTTCAAATCCTCTTGAATGCTTTTAGTTCTTAACTTTGCGTCCATTGGGACTAAAATATATTCTCCGGCTAGCTACCAGTGGCGATTTTTATGAGTCTGGCCTCATTATATCCTAGTGTGACCGTAGGTTCTATCATTTTAATTCTATATTCTATTATAGCTCATCAAAGACCTTATCAATATGGAGTTAAAGACAGTAACTTAAAGCATGTCCAGAAAAGATATCGCCCTCTAAGTTGTCTTTATTTATGCCAGTCAGGAATTCACTCTTTGAAATTCGTATGCGCAAATTTTTCAACTGAAACTTCTGAAGTTTTGTATTTGAAGTATACTTAAGGGTTAGTGGCCAATTAATACATTTGTTATTTTTGCATGCATTTACCATTTATACAATCTTAATATTTGTTAAGAACTGAATTTCATTGATATAACTTAGTTTCATATCTGCAAGTAGTACAGCTTGCACCATTTACTTTGAATAATTTTGTCGAGAAACACATCTTTATTTTCCGGTCGAGATTTTGAAAATCAAATTCATTTCTGGAATGTTTATTAGTGTCTCTTACCTGTAAAGGACATTGGCAAGGTGTTCCATTATCACCTTTAGCTCCTGTGTCTCCTTTCACACCTTTCTCACCCTAAAAATGATACACTGATTGCGTTTTTAGTAGTGGGTTATAAACAATGAAAGACGGTATCCCTTCTTACAACGAAAACAAAAAAGAGCCGAGCAACAGGAGTCAGAGTTGTAAAATTTGTTGTTACCTTTATTCCTCCATTGCCGTTAACATTGATGTTAATGGGACAGGTGGGAGTTGCACAAACGTTCTGTTAAACAAAAACAAGATCGACGAGAATTATTCTGGATATGAAATTAGACTTTCTTTGAATGATTGAAGTGGTACTTCTCAGAATGATATATCTGGATTTAATAAACCAAGAGTACTTTTGGAGCCGCGTATTTTTTGTTTTTGGCCACACGGTTGCTGAATAAAAGCGCGGCAATTTCACGTTTAGGACAGCAAGCGATACAAAGCAAACGAAACCGTCGCCTGTATTCCTAACAGATTCTGTTATTCTTTTAGTGAAGCCGCAAGTCTGCCTATCAAAATTATTTTAACCCTGATCTACAGTAGCTGTGAGACTGCGAGGAACTGTTGTTTGCGTCAGAACAACAGACGCTGAAAAACTCACGAAAAATTTACTTTTTTCAAACATTTTCTTTTTGATTTGAAGAAACAGGAAATATATATTACAAATGATTAACTTTCGACTTTAAGAGAGTGTCCACGATAGGACCAGGCAGGAGGTGATGATACTCAAATAACCGATTTCACTCAAACTTGGCACAAAGGTTGAAGGTCATGAGTAGATACATGCACCAAAATATAAGGTCAACATTTTTTATTCTCTCTGAGTTGTAGGGTCCCCCCCCGAAAAATGGCCATTTGGCACAAATTTATGCATATTAATTAGCTAAATTTATTCGAGTGGTTAGACAACAAAAATAGCAGCCTGGGAATAAAAACTACTAAATCGTATTCTATATTGATCAGACTTGTAGCAAAATGTGTTATTGGAATCGTTTGCTTTGATTTTCTGCTTTCCCAATACCGAAAGTGAAGGGCATGTTTGGTCATTTTCACGAGACGCCAAAATTAGGTCATTTTAGATCTTAATATCTCCAATGGGCAACAAGCTAACAACGTAGTTTTAATACCAGAAGTAAGAAGTATCTTTATGCTTTCGAAAAATATAATAAAATTTTTGGGCAACTAAATAGCTTTTTAGTATGAAGGAATTTTTGCACCTCACTCAACGATTTCTAGCGATTTCATCAAAATTAGGTAATTAAAAAAAGTGGTTTAATTTTAATGAAATTGAAAGAAAAAGACAGCAAATGTTCAGCTAAGCATCATTCTGCTTATAACAATGCTAGAATTAGCAAGAAAAGCTTTTTGAAGCACATTTCATAAGGTTTGTAAACGAGGGTTTCTGTCTTTCATACTTCATTTTCAATGCAAAAAACAATGGGACACTTCTCTCTACAATAACTCTGAATTTTACTTTCAGGCACAATAAGGGACACAAAAAAGCAAAGGCTGATACATACATGTCATTTAAGTGCTTCAGACTCATTGTTAGGGTCCAATCCGGCCAAATCCAGTATATTTTTTTGAAAGTTTGATCTCCTTATTCAGCTCTTCGTCGATATTTATCGTGCAGTTCATCGCTGTTGACTTTGCTATGAGAATATTCATTGCTACCTTGTTGTAATAGCTCCAGTTTATGCCAGTAAGAGTGAGACAAATAAGTTATAAAACCACGGGAGAACCATAAACGCATTCGAAAACTGTCAACATAATGTTTGGAAAACATTCTTCGCCATTTTCAGCCTGCGTTGTGGTCAGTATGGACAACGGACTACCGAATTACCGGATCGACCGACTACGGACTACGCATAATATATCGGATAATTTCTTGTAAAACGCATACAGATCATAAAATTTGGACTGGTTAATTTTTTAAATTCTCTGTTTATAGTCAAAACTGAAGGGCAGAAAACTTTGAACATTTTTAAATCGTGCTTTAATGGACTGGATACTTTTTTACAGTCGATTTTCAAACATTGATTTTTTCGAACTTCAGAAATAAAAATTTGTGACCGGTAAAATTCAATACCAAAGAGTCTGGGAAATCGGATGATTCCTTGATGACAGTTATCTTTTGTTTGTCTTTTGCTACCAAAAGTAGCAAAATGTTTCATATTTTACAACTCTAGCAAAAAATATTTGAAATTTCCCCATTTTCCCGATAAATTTGAATTTTTAGTAGCGCCATAACCCAAAATATTTACCTTATCTTGTATAACACATCACAGGCTATGTATTATAGATAAAATATTTCCGAAATATTGTAAAAGCGCAAAAACCCAAGGGAGGAGTTGCAATCAACCCCCCCCCCTCCCCCCTGCCTTTTGGTTGCACTTGGATGAGTTTCGAGTATAGAGTAATAAGAAAAAGATTTTAGACGAATCATTCAAAAGGCAATCGACCTACCAAGTCATCTGTTTCCATGCCTGAAGGTTTAATTTGAGCTTATTATGTCTCATGCGCAGTAAATAATATACAGGTAACAAAAAGGTTTTGAATTCTTTTTAAATATAACTAACTAGATGCTTTTAACTATTATGTAGTAACATAATTGTAGTATAACTTTTCTACCGATCCCTTACCTGGTCTTAACGGAGACGTGCGGCCCGATAGAGTACTTCACTTCAAATGGGGTTATTGTCTCTTAACGGGGTCTCGATTCCATCACTTTTTTTCTAAAACGGGGTATCTTTTCATGGTCTAATGCCACAATCAGGATAAGCATATATATTAAGTTATACAAAATGTAGAAACCTAATCGCAAGCCGATTTTGAACGAGTATTTTGTTGGCGCTGACTTCCGTTAACTTCGGCATTCAAAATGGCAGAGGGCTCATACTTTGTTTCACCCACAAACCAAATTGAAAGCAAAAAACAAAAAAAAGCAACGAGAAACACAAGACAATTGTCGAATTATGTTTAGAGCGGTCAAGGAATTATTCGATTTTCCAGACTCTTTAGTATTGAATTTTCTGGTCACAAATCTTAAGTTATGGACTGTTTTCTGCAGTTCTAAATAATCAATGTTTGAAAATCGACTGTAAAATTTAACCAGTCCAAATCTTATATCCTGTATGCGTTTTACTCCAAGTTATCCGATATTTATGCGTGGTCCGTGGTCCCGTACAAGTTGTCCGTCGATCCGGTAATTCGGTAGTCCGTTGTCCATACTGACCACAACGCAGGCTCAACTTCCAAATGGCGAAGATTGTTTTCCAAACATTATGTCGACAGTTTTCGATGGCGTTTATGGTTCTCCCGTGGTTTTATAACTTATTTGTCTCGCTCTTACTGGCATAAACTGGAGCTATTACAACAAGGTAGCAATGTATATTCTCATAGCAAAGTCAACAGCGATGAACTGCACGATAAATATCGACGAAGCGGGGGCACCCAACAGACGAAGATCTGAATTAGGCGATCGAATTTTAAAAAATATACTGGATTTGGCCGGATCGCAATGGATCCTAGCAAAGAGTCTGAGACACTTAAATGACATGTATGTATCAGCCTTTGCTTTTTTGTGTCCCTTATTGTACCTGAAAGTAAAATTCAGAGTTATTGAAGATCGGAGAGAAATGTCCCATTGATTTTTTTTTTTGCACTGAAAATGAAGTATGAAAGACAGAAACCCTCATTTACAAACCTCATGAAATGTGCTTCAAAAAGCTTTTCTTGCTAATTCTAGCATTGTTATAAGCAGAATGATGCTTAGCTGAACATTTGCTGTCTTTTTCTTTCAATTTCATTAAAATTAAACCACTTTTTTTAATTACCTAATTTTGATGAAATCGCCAGAAATCGTTGAGTGAGGTGCAAAAATTCCTTCATACTAAAAAGCTATTTAGTTGCCCAAAAATTTTATTATATTTTTCGAAAGCATAAAGATACTTCTTACTTCTGGTATTAAAACAACGTTGTTAACTTGTTGCCCATTGGAGATATTAAGATCCTTTAATGACCTAATTTTGGCGACTGGTGAAAATGACAAATATGGCCTTCACTTTTGGTATTAGGAAAGCAGCAAATCAAAGCAACCGATTCCAATAACACATTTTGCTACAAGTCTGATCAATATAGAATACGATTTAGTAGTTTTTATTCCCAGGCTGCTATTTTTGTTGTCTAACCACTCGAATAAATTTAGCTAATTAATATGCATAAATTTGTGCCAAATGGCCATTTTTCGGGGGGGACCCTACAACTCAGAGAGAATAAAAAATTGTGACCTTATATTTTGGTACATGTATCTACTCATAACCCTCAACCTTTGTGCCAAGTTTGAGCGAAATCGGTGATTTGAGTATTATCACTTCCTGCCTGGTCCTGCCTGGTTTTCTGGTGGACACTCTCTTAAACACTGAAAATTCGAAGTTTTCTTTTCAAATAGGAGCTGAATGCTCTTGGACAACCTTCATGAGCTATCAAGGACAAGGGTGAATTATAATTTAAGACAGAGTATCTTAACAACATAAATGTCTAAAATGTACTAATAAACTAGTTTAACGCATTTTTTTCAAGCAATTGAATTTCTTGCTGCTCTTGACTTTAAACTGTTAATTCAATTAAGTCAGATCTTCTAGGCTAAGTCCACTTTAAATCTTCAACTGGTCAGAAGCCCAAGCCTGTATCGCCGATCCGGACTATGTACTAAAGCAATCAAAATCGAAGTACGTTGTTCTCTGAGTTGGAATAAACGTTGGGGCATTCAACGATGAATTTGTAGTCAAACGCATGGAATGGTTCTGTACTACAAGTCTGTACTGTTTTCCATACCATTTTAGCACCTTTAAATGAGACTTTGTGAAAGCTAATACAGTTTGAGCTTTTCGTTTGTTTAAGCTGAAATTTTCAGCATAGAAAATTTTAGGGAAACTAAGGAATTTTATTCCCCTAACTTTCAATAGCTACTGCTTTCTCCATTGCGAAAATCCCAGCTGACCTTGCTTCGCACCAAAAAACGACACATTTTATATCCCTCCGAAAACAAAATGTGTTAAATTTCCTGATGTGAAAGTTTGAGGCGACATTTTACAAAAGCGAACTCTAGTTTATAGTGTAATTTATTTCACTTTGTATACATACTATATATTGAAGGCCTTTCGAACAGCTTTCCACCGAAACGATTCGTTTGGTGCTCCATGAAATTGAAGCCGAAGGACGTTGTTAGTTGGAATAAAAGGAAATTATCGACACTTACTTGATTTCCAGATGTATTTCCTCCTTGGCAAAAGTACAAGTTGGTACAAACCAGGGCAATACAGATAAAAACGAACTTCATCTCGCGATCGAAAGCGCTTAGTTTGTCTCTTCGAAATAAAAACGTAGAATGAGGCGCAGGGTGAAATGATTTTTACCATAGTTCACTGAATTGTTTATTAGTTTTAAGCGCAAGTAAAAACAACAACTACCCCAGGGCATGATGCAATAACTTAGTATGACGAGGCATTCATATTTTATTCATATTCATAGGACTTGAATTTCGTTCCTGTTGAGGAATGTATTTTTCAGTCTCCACGTGTCGCGTATAAAATGTTATTTGTAAGTGGGTTGGGAAAGCTGAGGTAATAGTGTTATACCAAAATCTTTTACGATTAGGTCTCTAATAGATCACACTAGTTCTCGTGTTTTTTATGCGTTGTGTTTCGCACATTAATCAGCACTTTGTGGTAAAGGTAACGTAGAACTGAACAAACATGACGATTAACATATTTAGCAGACATTTCTTCGCTATTCAAACACTGGTCCGTCCGTTCTTCGGTACAGCCTAGTCAAGGAAGTTCTGCAGTAGTTAAGTAAATATTAGCTTTAAACGTTTCAGACATCGTTTGTTAGAAAAATGGTCTCGCATTAATTTATTTGCGAACAAACCCTACATCTCTGAACATTTTATCTTTAAAGGAGACTTTTCTTATTGCATCCCTCGCCGAGACTTACCAATCCGTCCATTGAAGACATGCATGGCAAAATATGAGGTGACAATCATTTCATACGCAGTTGCTAAATATTTGTACATTTGATACAATTTGTAAATAATCTGACTCTGAAGATAAACAACTTGACATATTGAGATTCCCACATAGATTTTGCAGACACCTAGGTGCACTGTGTTATTTACTTAGAGTTGAAAAAGCAAAGATATTTCAGACCTTTGTTTTGTTAGAAGCATGCACGTTTTTTCGATTCTGTTTTCAACTACTTATTGGAAGCTATTGTAGAAATTTCTTAAGGCCCGTTTACACAGGCGAATTTTTTTTCAATTTTTGTCGCACTTGTCGATGCAATTTTTGTCGCGCGCTAGTTGCATCTTCAAATTGCATGTGTAAACGGGCGGCGATTTCAGTGCGATTTGGGCGCGATTTGTCGCGCGATGTCGCAGTTGCATCAGGTTTCGAACATGTTCGAAACCTGATGCAACTTGGCGGCGATTTTTGGGAAATCGCAGCAAATCAAATCAAATGTCGCACCCGAATAGCACAGGAAATCGCCGCTAGTTTACACTTGTGACAAAAGTTGGAGAGCTTTGGAGAGCGCGATAAAAATCGCACCAAAAATCGCATGTGTAAACAAGCCTTCAGCAGGAATGATTTGCGTTATGTGAAAAAAGGAATTCCCCTTACTTTAAGTATAAGAAGGATAGCGCTGAACGGCAATGGAATGTCAATCACGATGGAATGTCAAGATTTTTCATTGTTACAACTAGCGATCTCATTGGCCTAGACTCAAAAACCGCTAAAAAGTTAAGGTTCAAAGTGCATTTTGTCTAATTTTTTTAAGGTTTCAAGTAATTTGAGACCCAATCGCACAACATACAATTTTTAAAAGAAATTGTATTTGGGGAACTTCATCAAAGAAGCAAAATTATTAGCTATTGTCTTCTGCTATTCTGATTGGTTAAGCACGAACATTTCCTAAAATTTATTTGACGCAAATGGATTTTCTTTATTTTTATAATGAATTATAACTATTAACCATCAGCTCCTCCTCTATTCTTGAAATCAAAGATATTCTATGTGGGAAAGAGCCAATGCCGCAGAATAATGAAGTTCGCTATCGTTCTTATGTGGAACAATACTTAAATGTTACGACGTTAGAATCGTCTAAAATGGCAAAAGTGTGTTACAATATGTCCCCTTCAACGTTACAAACTTTCATTATAATGGTGGCAAAAATTTTAGAAATCTTATGCTATCCGTTCAAAACAGGCGGACGTCAAGAAACTACGTCACTTTACCATCATCTTCGACGATGTGGCGTATGCCACAAGCTATTGATGACGAAATGGGAAAATATTAGCATGAATTTGAGACATGCTAAATAATGAAACGACAATATTTACCTATTTTGTACAGCTTTTACACAGTGTAATCAATATTTGTCCGAGAACAATAGTCTTAGTCTTTTTATTTACGGATCGACCACAAAGAAGATCAATTTATAAAACAATCATGTTATGACTTTTATCTCTAAGAACAAAATGTTTCTTTGCATAGTTAAGTTGACTTTTTGTTTATTTTATCCGGTTGGTAAACCATCTTTTGAAAGTAATTTATCCCGGTGGGACAATTATTCTGGATGCAAACTAAACATAAAGAAGGTTTCCCAAATTTCCCAAATTTGAAGACCATTTAACGTAGTTCGAGCAAATGGCACCGATAGAAAGCACGAAAACAACTTTGTACGCCGCTAAACGTCATGTAATACCGCCAAAGAGAAGCTGGGGTTGAAAAGTACGGTCGAGCCTAATAGCTCAGTTTCAAAATTAACAATCTGTTTTCAGAGTAAACAAACTTAACTAGCCGAAAAAATAGATAGCGAAGAGCAACGCAAACGAAAAATTACTAGTGGACCAAAAGGCTAGGAAACTAGAGAGTTAGTGAAAAGAACCCGGCCTCGCTCTTTCGCGACTTATTTCCCGTCTTTAGTACTCGCAATATGTTTTTCTTCGCGCCTTTCCATCGCTTCCCTCTTTCTAAACTCATCAAATATTAGGCTACTTACTGGCTACTTATCAGTTCGTTAGAGCGCGATCTATTTCCAAGGATCCCTTGAAAACCGTTCAATAGATTTTTTTTCCGAAAATGTCCTTAATTTTCGAGCTTTTAGGCTTAAGACCTCCAGGGATTAAGACCAATTAAATGCAGTACCACAGCGAGCAAGACAAACAAACCGTCCAGATTGATATTTATAAATAGAAAATTTGTTTTCTTGTCTTTATCTATTTGTTTTTTGTGATTAGAGAGTAAGATGTTTCCCTATTAATTGTTATCTCTTCAGTTTCCATCTACTGAAGACAAACATTAAAAAAAAAATAAGACGTGGCACGAAGAAAGATGCCTTGGGTTATTACATTCCTCCAAAGGACGATTCAGTCATCATGAAGTTATCATAATCAAATTTTAAAAACAAAAAGCAAAGATCGTGGTGTTTCATGTTGTTACCGAAACTATTACGGAGTGGATATTGTGTTTTTACTTTTCATATTTTGTTTAATGTCATTTGGTATTCGCAAGATCCGCGACTGAAACAGTGGTATCTCAATCGAACAATGTAAATCCGAGTATACGAGAAATGGCCTTTCCTGAATGGTCTTTTAATTCAAGTTTACCTGATAAACAATTTTGAACTTCCATTCTCGTAATCAACAACAACACTAACTCGTCTGTGTCTCTTGCTCGAGAAATCGCGCGCGCCTGTTATGAGAGACAAGATAGACGACTGGGAACAGGTCATACGATAATACTGACTCGTCCGCAGTTGTCTGTCTTGTCTCTTGCTCAATCGCCCGCGCCTGTCATGAGAACAAGAGAGACGACTAAGAATAAGTCAGACGATAATACTGACTCGCCCCCAGTTGTCTGTGTCTCTTGCTCCTACGCCTGTCATGAGAACAAGAGACACGACTGGAAACAAGTCTAGGCCGTCCCGATTGTGCTCGTAAAATGCCAAAAAGTTGCTAAAAAATTGCCAAAAATCCAAAAAGTTGCTACCAAAATTTCAAAAGTTGCTGCCTAATTTCCTGACATTTTTATATAAACGTTAATTAAAAGCTTTATTTTTCGTTCTTCACAATAATTGCTAACATCGGTCAAGAAAAATAGCTTGAAATTTAGCTATAAAGAGTTCCTCGCAAATATGGGCGAAATTTAAGGATACTCTTAAGTCTAACGGAACAAAACACATGGTTCATTTGACGTCTTGCCGAATGATATGAGGGAACTTGAACGAAACTAGCTCTACTGATTGCATTCTCAGAGTCTAAAACCATATAAGAAATCAAAATGTTTCACCCTCTTTGCATTGTTATGTTGAAGCATGACAGCTTCTATGATTTGTACAATGTGCATTACGAAATAAGAAAACGTGTTGTTAAGATTGACATTTTTTCGAGGCGTGTCGCTGATTACTGTTTGCATTAAGAGAGATAATAGAAAACAGTTTTTTTATTACACGAGAGAAAACCGTAAGAGCGAACTGATTTTCAGTCAGAAGATATTATCCGTAAGTTAGGGAGTTTTGTTGGTCCAATTAAACCTGTTTACAACAATGTGATAGATACGTGGTAACGGAAATGCTTGATATGTGCTCTAAACCTACATTTTGCTCAAAAATTGCTCTGAAAGGCAAAACTTGCTCGAGGTTGCTAAAACCGCAAAAAGTTGCTCCAAATGCCAAAAGTTGCTCAAAAGTTGCCGAGCAGACCTAGAAACAAGGCAAACGATGACACTGACTCGTCCCCAGTTGTCTCTGTCTCTTGCTCGCGCGTACCTGTCATGAGAGACATAACTGAGACGACTGGGAACATATCAGATGATAACACGGAGTCGTTCCCAGTCGCCTGTCTTCTCTCTTGCTCCCGCGCCTGTCATGAGTCAGTGACAAGAGAGACGACTAAAAACAAGCGAGACGATAACACAGACTCGTCCCCAGTCGTCTGTCTTCTCTCTTTCTCGCGCGCCTTTCTTAAGAGACAAGAGGAAAGACTAAAAAGAAGTGAGACGATAACACAGACTCGTCTCCAGTCGTCTGTCTTGTCTCTTGCTCGCGCGCCAGTCATAAGAGACACGAGCGAGGACTGGAAACATGTCAGACGATTACATTGATTCGTCCGTTGTCTCTGTCTCTTGCTCACTCGCCTGTCATGAGAGACAAGAGAGACGAATGAAAACAAATGAGACGACAACGTTGACTCGTACCCAGTCGTCTGCCTTGTCTCTTGCTCCCGCGCCTGTCATTAGAGAGAACTGGAAAAATGTCAGACGATAACGTCGACTCGTTTTCAGTCGTCCGTCTTGTCTCTTTTTCGCGCGCCTTCCTTAAGAGACAAGTGAGACCGCTTAGAATCAACTTAGAATCAATTACACCCAAATAGATGTCTCTAATACTGGGAGGGACGGTTTGCGGTTAAAGCCTACGTAAGTGCCTTGGCACTTTTATAGATCTTATAACTGGCATGGCTGACTGCTTTAGCTATTTAAGAATAAATATGTTACTACTTCTGAAGGAAGTAAGTTCCAGCCTCTGATTGTTCTTGCGAAGAAGGAATAGCTGTGAGCGCGAACTGCTGGAAACAAGTGAGACCTTAACCCTCGGACGAACACGCAAACTTACCCCCACCGTGGTACAGGGGGGAGGGGGTGTTGCAACCCCCCCACCCCTCTTTGGGTTTTTGCGTTGTTGAAATATTTCGGAAACATTTTACGTCTAATAGATAGCCTGTGATGTGCTCTACAAGATCAGGCAAGTATTATGGGTTGTAGCGCTGCTGGGGTCCGTGACGTTATCGAAAATGGCTGCCAATATGGACACTTCGGAAATAAATGCATGGGCCAACGGACAATGCAAAAGCGTCGGATCCTGGTGGATCTAGTCAGCAAATTTAATATAAATACGAAAACTAATAAAGCAAGGCTGACTGTACAACTGGGATTATAATATTCTTTCCAATATTTCGTCAGGCACGGCCTGACTTCTTCAGGGAATAAAATGACTACAATAAAAACGTTACAATATAAATCGCCAAGAAACAAAAGGATATAAGATTACAATGGAAAGACGTTACATTTCAAAAATATAAGATGAAACGTTATAATTCAAATTTAAGAGAAACAAAAGAATATAAGATAACAAGATAAAACTAATGAAAGACGATATGTAAAATATATAAATGCGAAGTTTACATTTCTTCGCGCTTGTTGATACCTTTGGGTTCAAGGGTTTGACCTCTTTCGATAAGATACGCTTCTCGAGCTTTGCGATAGCGTCACGAGATGAATGTATGAGTTCTAATGGAATAAGTTCTATCGGAAAAATGCGGAAATTGCAAATATTTTTTGCTAGAGTTGCAAAATAACATACAATTAAATATTTTGATTCTTTTGATAACGTTTTATATGTTTATTCACCGAAAAAGGTAAAAAACACGCATTTTTATTAAAAAATGGTTTGACTTTATGCCACTTATGACGTCATATCTCGTTACCATAGCAACCGGTTGTCGCCAGTTTTACCAGAACGGGTATCTCAAGGATAAAAGAACAGCTACTGAAGACGGCATGTGCTAATCTTAAACGGTCTTGAAAAAAATCGAATGAAAAACTTAAGGGGGGTGGGAGGGGGGGGGAGGGGGGCAGGGGGGAGGGGAGGAGTGCTTATACGTCCGAGGGTTACATACATACATACATACATACATACATATAACTTTATTTAATCTCGGTAAAATCATTCAGTATATAAAAAGTGACAATTATATCATTAAAAATATATATACACTTCACTTACTGTTTTACAAGGTTGCCTAGTGGGAAACCGATGATTGAAATAGGTCCTGCAAGTACACTGGGGCTAATTTGTTGAGGACTTAAACATCATAACTGCCTTTTGCTTTTTTCGTCTTACTGAGAGTGAATCCCATTTCAGCCTTTCCAGGAGTACGTTGGAGCTTGTCTCGTAATTAGCCCTCGCAATCACCCTGGCTGCACGGTTCTGTAATTTTTGCAGTTTATCGCTCAGTTGGTTACTAAACCCAACCCAGACGGGGCTACAGTAATCGAGATGGGGCTGGATTAGGGCGTTATAAATTTGTATTGCAGTAGATTGAGAGACAAAAGGCCTAATGCGCTTCAGAGCACGTATTGCTGAAGATACCTTTTTACATACTTCGTTAATATAATTTGACCAAGAGAGTCTATCGTCGATTGTAAGACCTAGCGACGTAGTATGATCCACTCTCTCGATTTGTTGACTTTCTAAACTGACACAGATTTCGTCATCACTCTCCACAAGTAACCTCTGACGAGAACCTATGATCATGAACTCGGTTTTCGCAACGTTAAGGCTAAGCCTATTCGTTTTTAGCCAGCAATTGAGATTCGCGAGTTCAGAGTTTATCATCGGTTCAAGATCAGCGAGAGTACGGCCAGGAATGCTAATATTAGTGTCATCTGCGAACATTTTTGCACAGGCTGTAGTGAGGCAGTTCGGCAGGTCATTGATGTATATTAGAAAGAGTAGAGGGCCAATTATGCTGCCCTGTGGCACCCCGCAACTTATTTCGTTTGTGTTTGACAGAGCGCCGTTTGCGTTACACTTTTGACCCCTATTACTTAAGTATGAGGCGAATCATCGGAGGGAGTTCTCATCCACTCCTTAGTTTACGAGCTTACGCAAAATGATTTCATGGTCAATGGTGTCGAAGGCCTTTTTGAGGTCGATAAATAATGACACCATTTAAAAGACCATTGTCTATATTGATTGACCAGTTGTTCGTGGTCTCAAGTAGGGCTGTTTGGGTGCTGTACCTCTCTCCTCCACAGAGGCTTTGATGTGGGGAGAAGGGAGAATCCACTGAGCGAAGTGAGTGCAGGCGCAAAAAAACGGAGAGAGCGGCGGTGGTAGCCTCTGCCAGATACCACACCCAATATGGCCGCCATCCGGGGGGAGGTATAAACTTTCATTAGTGTTCCTCACCGGGGGTGGTATAACATGTTTGTTGATCAGTAAAATGGCGGCCACATTGGAATATCCTCTTCTGAGGTTACGCGATGTTCAAGTAGGAAAAACGTATTTAAATGCGTGGAAAGTTGGAAAACTTTGTTTTCTGAAACTGTTTTGTTATGTAGTGCTGGGTTAAACCATCACTACAGAATATTCGACATTCGCGAGACCCGCCATGTGGCGATCAAGAAATTAAGGAAGGAAACAATCTCTTAATTTCTTAAGGAAACTTTTGACGGCTGAACCTCTGAACAACTTATCAATTCTGTCTCAAAAGAGAGGAGAACACTTAAGTTTTCTTTGAAATGTTGCGACGTGTTAAACAGATTGATTGCCGAGTGCGAAGTCTGCGAAGTTTCTTTGCAGTGCGAACCAAGCTAAACGAATATAAAGGCATATAAATTTTACCAGCATGAACTTAACTTAGTGGTTACAAGCTTATATATCTTTTCTTCGAACATAAATGTGTTTAGAAACCATGCATTCGATCATATCGCTGATATATTTGACTCATATTTCCTGTAAGAGATCATGTTTGTGGTAAAAAGGAGCTTTGTATTTACTGCAGTATTTTAACATAAATCAAATGTAGTGAAATAAACATCATCTTCAGGTCAAGAATTGATAGCGTGGTTTGTGCTTTAAATATAACTACAGGCTTTTTGATGGGAGCTTTTAAATATTACAGGCTATACAATAGCAACCGGACTTTTTAAAGCTACAGTATACTACATTGAGGCTGATTAAAAAACATTACTAAAAAAAATATTGATGAGATAAAAAGCAGATATGTCAGCAAAGAAATTCCACTCTCAGTCAGTAAAACTATCATCTTCTATTTTATCCCATTATCCCTTAGGTAATTGTGGCAGTAAATTTATGTATTTTCACAATTATTTGTAGATACCTATAGTCTCTGAATTTTAATTTGTGTGAGGTTTTTCCCACCCCAAACCCTACAATTTATGTGAATAATCATACTGTAACCTTTACAAGGTCCCCTACAAGAGGCCATCCAAGCCATAGTCGAGGGCAAGGACTGTGTAATATTGATGCCCACTGGAGGGGGTAAAAGCTTAATTTTTACTGTTGCTTCCATAATTAAGCAAGGTCTAACCGTCATTATTGAACCTCTAAAATTTTTAATGGAAGAGCAGGTTGCTGCTCTGAGGGAAAAAGGTATGTCTGCCTTTTACTTTAACTCTTCACTGACAGACACAGAGATGGATTTTGTAATTCACAGTCTTACTCGGTTTAGGTCCCAGTATGTTATGCTTTTTACTAATCCACTAGAATGTATTTTTAATGCAAGACTTCAAAATGTCTTATCCAACTGGAAAGACAGTAGCAGATTAGTATTCATTGCCATTGATGAAGCTCACTGCATCGATTCCTGGGGAGTTGGATTCAGACCAGATTACACAAGACTAGGAGAGCTAAAAAAGTATGGAACTGCTATGGCAGCTTTTCACCCATGCTTTGCAGGTACTTATTGACAGCTTGAAACTCCAGCAATGTACTGTAATCAACTAGACATCATTTGAGAGAGAACCTGTTTATTGAGGTGTTTGTAATGAAGCTATGGTTTTGTTCAGTTTAGATCCATAGAATTAATTTTTTCGCTAACGTGTTTCGTAGCGAGTATTTGGCAAAACCTCGGCCGCATAATTAAACCATCTATTTTTAATAAGCTTACATGTAGCTTATACTAAACGCTGACATTAAACGAAATGCAACCCGAGTAGGAATAAAGACCAAAAACACGAAATACAAGAAGTATATTTACCTTCAAGAGACATTTTTTTGGAGGGAAAAGTCAAGCGCTTCCGCCTTTTGACACTTGACCTCCAAAGAACAGCATACAAGACTACTCCCCACAGTTTCAGCCAGGTTTCAGGGGGGTGGGGGGGGGGGCTTCGAAAAACAACATTTTTGCTTTTTACTCGTGGCGAAGCACACGAGTTGTAAATCCGGCTTTGACTTTTCTTGTTTTTTTTTTCGTGTCACATTAGCGCATGCAAACTTATGCATGCATATTTTAGTTTATGTCGACGACTGTATGGCTTTCAGCCATGAAATACATACCGCAGAATTTCTCCGTGTGTTGACAGTGACAAGCACAGTAAAGAACTACAGCGTACAATTGCACGTTTTCAAGACAATGCAAGACGTTCATGGATGGAAAGGACCGTTTGATATTGTGTTCGCCGCTTATTCCTGTGGGATTTTTGTTCCGGCAAGTTTTGTGTTTTATATAACTTGCAATTTGCTTAGCGATCGAGCTTTGAAGTGTCGGCTACTGAATGTAGTGAATGTAGTGTAGTCTTACTTTTAAACCCGTGTATACACGCAAGCATAATGCACGGGTTATCGGAAACGGTGACTAAATAAAATTCTCTCACTCACTCACTCGCTCCTCAATTCCATCAGCTGTAAACTTCGTGAGTATTAAATGCTTTGTTACGAATACGTTTCGTAACAAGAACAACGTGAATCCAGCGATAACAATAATTAATTTGATTTATACGAATATAAACAACAATAAGCTTAAAGATGTTTCGCATTTGGAGTTTTTAGTGCAACGTTAAAATCTATTTAAAAGGATTTTTCAACCGAGACACGCGTTTTGATGCGTATGTACCTTAAAATAATAAAATTTAGACCTTATCGACTAAGTGTTCTCGATAGCGCAGTGGATAGATGTTTTGGCTTAGCCCCGGACGGCCCGAGTTCAAGTCACGCTCGAGACTTCTTTTTTTCTTGTTTTTTTGTCCTGTTTTTTTTTCTTCGGACTGGACATTATGAAAGTGATGTTCTGTTTTTTTTTTCCCGTTCGTCAAAAATCCTTACGTTTAATTTTTTTTTTAAAAATATCGAACCGTGTCAGTGTGGAAACGTAAGCTTACGGCAATATTGCGTTACGCGTTCGCATTTCTTCTACACGGGTTGGCTCTTAGGAGCCTTTGATTAGACATAATTTTAAGCTTCTGTTTCTCCGTAAAAGCACTCAAAACACTTGGGAAACAATGCTGCAATAATTTAAAAACGCCACGAGTTCAAGCTGTGTACAGCTTCTTGTTTTTTGTAAACGGCAACCATCTGGCAGAGGTTCCCGCCCAATGGATCTCTCGTCTCTTGCGCCTGCAAATACCTTGCCCAGCGGATTCTTCCCACACCGAAAACCCCTCAGAAGCCTCTGCGGAGGAGAGAGGTGCTGTGCAGTGAGCGAAAACCAGACTGGTAATTGCTCAAGAGCTTGTTCTCATTTAGGTAATCATAAAGTTGTTGGTAAATAATTTTTTCGAAAATTTTTGAGACAATGGGTAATACAGATATTGGTCTGTAATTGTTAAGGTCGGATTTAGCACCTTTTTTGAAGATTGGGTTACTTTTGCTACTTTTCATTCACTTGGGAAAATGCCATTGTCTATAGAGCTTTTAAATGTGCTAGTTAGTGAGGGCCCAACAATATCACCGGCCAGTTTTAACAGTTTACAGGGAATTTTGTCCAACCCCATGGCTTTTCTCTCGTTTATGTCACTCAATAACTTGCAGACCGTTATAACGTTGGGGGCTATAAGAGAAAACACTTTATCAGTGGGCTGAAGATAGGACTCCGGTTCGAGGGTTAGAATAGAGTAGATAACTTTATTTATACACGGTATTTCCATCAGCGTATTTAACTTGTCCCAGACGACTGGGAACAAGTCATGCGATAATACTGACTCGTCCCCAGTTGTCTGTGGGTGTTTATATGTGGGTGTTTACAACTGAGTCTTTTCTTGGTTTGTACTGTCTCGCCGAAATAACGACATTGTCTTGTCATGTTTAAATTATCGCCACCAAATATACAACTAAAGTAAATAAAAAGGTTCTGTAAAGCAAAACAGAAGCAGTAGCTTGGAATAAAAGGGCAGGATTACAAGGATGGAAGCGGATTACGGTTCATCAATTTTTACGTCTTGAAAGGCAGCTTGTACGTCCGATGGTTAGAATAGAATAGATAACTTTATTTATACACGCGGTATTTCCATCAGCGTATTTAACTTGTCTCCAGACGACTGGGAACAAGTCATGCGATAATACTGACTCGTCCCCAGTCGTCTGTGGGTGTTTATATGTGGGTGTTTACTACTGAGTCTATTCTCCACTAGATTCTTATACTGGGTGTTTATATGTGGGTGTTTTCTACTGAGTAAATTCTTGGTTTGCACTGTCCCGCCGAAAAAACGAAATTGTGCTTACTTAATTTCCATGTTTAATTTATCGCCAAATGCCACCAAATATACAACTAAATTGAATAAAAAGATTCTATAAAGCAAACAGAAGCAGTAGCTTCGAATAAAAGGACAGGATTACAAGGATGGAAGCGGATTACGGTTCATCAATTTTTATTTCTTGAAAGGCAGTCAAAAAATCAAAGTTTCCATTCTGATAGAATTTTGAGCTTTTAGTCGTTGTTTTGTCTTTTAATTCATATTTCTTTGCGTTCATCACTCTGCGATTTTTCCGTCCAATTTCAAGATAATAAAGTAAGCTTAAAGCAACCTCCTGGCCATAATCATGAAAACATCATATATTGGCCGGGACAGTGTCCTTTTAAGTCATATCAAAATTCAGAAGCGTTAAAAAACAGATTTAGATCCCGGCCCAAAATGTTTATGAATTTGTAAAGAGTTTAAAACTAGAACTTTGGACCAAATTTAGAAACCGAAGAGCATTTCATTTAAGAGTTATAGGCGGATGAGTATTAGACATTTTTAGTAAAAATGTATGGAGCAGCCATCTTGGTGTCCCACTTAGGAAACAACATGGCGGCAAAATCTTCAGACTTAATTACACCAAAAATCTCATCATTAAAGGATGGATTCACCAGAAGTGCCATTAAATCGGCTTATAAGCATCAATAATGCAAAAATAACTTTTAACTGGTTCAACTGGTTCAATTTTTGTTCATGGCATATTATCTAAAATAGCGTGACGAATTGCGTGACACATTTAAACCTTAACAAATCGAAAGCATAACATATCGTAAAAACCTGAAACTTTTTGAGAAGGATTGTAACAATGGTATCCACATACCATGTTAGAAACAGCTTTGTAGGAAGTATAGTTTAGCTTTTCAATTTTAATGACGTCATGTGCAAACCGGCAAAAATTGCAAGAGTACCCCGAATGAGTTTCACAGCTACAACACCAGGTCCACGATGAACATTCGCATGTCTAATGCTGATAGTTTTTTAGTCCATTGCCTGAACCACTCAGTGGCGACTTTTTTTTGCCCATTATGGCAAAAAACAATTTAAGGTGGGTATGACCTGTAATGATAAGACAATAGTATAGGCAAAAACGGCAAACTGAGCCTTACGGCAAGGAGAAGAGCTTAAGACAGAAGTGAGATTTTTACTGATCCAGGTCTACGATAGATCCGGCACTCTTCATTGCTTTGTCGCTGTGGTTTTGCCGTTATAGTAGTTTTTGAATATGATAAGACAACCTCGTCCCCAAGGTCTTCTCCGCTTTGAAAATGGCGGGGTGTGCCTAGAAACCCGTGGAATCGCGGAGTATTTTGTCACATGAGACACAATGATTATAGCGTTTTGAGAGGTTCTTTTCATTGATTGGCAGCCATGTTTGTTTTCTGGTAATCTGAAACTGTTGTTCAAACGAAACAAAAACATTTCATCATATTTTACGCGATAAAATAAGCCAGGATGTTTTGTTCAGGGGCACCCAACGAACAATCTTTGGTATAATGCATTATTTTACTCAAATAAATTAAAAAAAATGATATAAAAACATTTCCAAAATATATCTGTTCCTTTTTCCCAGCATAACACACAGGGAAATTCCCAGCCAGCAATTTAAAAAGTGAATAATAATAAAGAAACAACAATAATAATAAGCTACTAAAAGGGCCTTGGAGACATTAATGGCAAACTATCATGTAAAGCTTTTTCGTTTATTGGTTTGTAGACTACATGCACTGCCGTTTCGAACTTAAACCTGTTCGGGTGTCTCTAAGTACTGCTTAAATTTGTTACTACGAAGCTGAACCCTTTTAAGCCCCCATGATGATATATAGACAGAATGTTTTGCCAGCCAGCAAGAATTCCGCTGGGGAACAGATAAAGTGAGGAACAGATTCGTTGGGTGCCCCTGTTTGTTGTATTTTGGGTTTCTTTGCCCGCCCCGCCATTTTAAAAGCGGAGCAGAACCTGAGGGCAAGGTTGATGATAAGGCAATTGACAAAACACAGAGACAGTTAGTTGTTCCAAGAAACTGATACGTTTCTTCTAAGAAATGTAATGGCAGCAAATAAAGTCATATAAAATATCCGTACGTTCCAACTGTTTCAACAGCTATCGTATTAGGAACGTTTAAACTGAAATATATACCTAAAGACATGGAGTCTCGCGCTGCCAAAAAGAATCGCAGGAATACGCAAAATGCTGGAAAATTTGCCGGATAATGTATGAGATATGTTTTTATTAAGCGGTTAAGCTGCAACAACATATTAGGTGTTTTTTTGAGGTGTTGTTCTTTATGTCCACATAAAAAGCTGGCATGTGAATTCAAACGCTGACTGAAAGAAAGTTAGCCTGTAATATAACTTCCGGGCCATAACACAGAAAAAAAACGTGACAAATCTTTTTTTTTTTTTTTTTTTTTTTTTTTTTTTTTTTTAATGCAACGTCTTTTTTATTAATATTTCCACATACATGCGTAGTGTTACATACATTTAATGCAATACTTATAATTAACATAACATAATTTAATGAACACTCAGTTATAAGTGAAATAGTAAATATATATATATATAGAAAGAGCACATACAGAGAACTAAAAGCTATCCACTTCAAGTACGTTATACATTGCTTTGCCACAATACTACAATGGTAATTATGTCGTCTCATTTTGTGAGGGGTTTTTCTTAAAGCGAGACCACTTCTTTTGAAAGGAGTTTATGGTGTTGTTGTCAAACGCAATTTGTTTTTCAAGTTCCATAGAGTTCTTAAGTAATTGTATATATACCTGCAGCTCAGGTAAGGTATTCCCAAGTTTGCATGTGTATATATAATGTCTAGCTATAAGAAGTAAGTGGTGGAAGAGCAAATCTTTTATGTCGTCAATTAAACCAAGACAAAAAGATGGGGAGAATGAAGAGTCCTCCATTCCAGTAAAGTTTTGAGTTATCCACTTTGACATATTTTTCCAAAAGGTTTGGGTATGTTTACAATTCCAAAACAGATGAACAAGGGTTTCTGGTGTTTCTTTGCAGAATGAGCAGGAATCCACTTGTTTTATACCTATCTTGCAAAGAAAATCATTCATAGCTATTCTTCTATGAAGCAGTTTAAATTGGAACACTCTAAGTTTTGTTTCTATTGTACATAAAAATGGTAAGTAATAGGTGTTTTTCCAATTAACCGCTACAGTAGAATTACCAAATATTTCCTCTTCCGCCAACCATTTTCCCTGACTCTTTGAAGGTATGGAAGCCCTTTTATTTACAAGATGTTGATAGAATTTTTTGCACACTTTTGAGTTAGACAGAAAGTTCTCAGCGGAGTCTTTTTGGGCAGGGCTATTGTGAACTGGGGAGTATTTTTTCCTGTAGTACTTTATAGCTGATACTACTTTGTAATACTCCAAATAGTTGGTTTTAATGTTGTATTTGTCTATAAATGCATTATAACTTAAAAAATTCTGATCATTATCTAGCAAATCTCTAATCTCCTTTACCCCCGCATAAAACCATGATTTGTAAAAAAAAGGTTGGTTCTCTATTTTAATGAGCGAATTATGCCAAATACACGTGGAAGCAAACTGAAGGTTCTCAGCACTGAAGTTGAAATTGGTCCAATATTCTACAATCTCATTTAAAAAAGGGTCCTTTAGATTAAGCTGTGAAGTATCCTGTTGTTTTAGATTACTTTGAAACAAAAGCCTGCCTCCGTGCTTCAATAAGTAGTGATCAAAAAAAAGTTTCCATTTCCCTTTATTATCTTCATTTAAATACCCTTGTATCCATTTCATTTTAAGAGATTCATTGAAACTTTGAACATCAATCATCTTTAGTCCTCCTTTCTCGTAATTGTTTATCATTTCTGTCCTTTTAACTTTGTCGCCTTTTCCATCCCATAAGAAATCATACAATAAGGAATTGACTTCTTTAAGTGCACCCGAGGGCGTTGGAAGAGAAGACAAAACATAAACCAATTGTGACACGGCCATGGTTTTTATGATTGTAATTTTACCCAAGAGGGTTAGTCTTCTTGCTGACCAATTATTCAATCTTTATGAATTAGAGGATAAACCCTGATTTGGAATTAGTGGATTTATTAATTGTAATTCAGATTTCTTTAAATGTTTGGAAATATTTGTTATTTAAACAAAAAAGGTTAAAAGAATCTGTCTCTAGTCGGCAACTTAGTCGAAAGTCACACATTGCTAACATATCAGTCAACACATAAAAAAGTTAGAACACATCTATTGTAGCAGAGCGAGGTTTTTATTCTCGGACCTCCAGACAATAATGCCCAATGGTGTTCATGAAACAACGGGTGGAACGGGGAAGGGAGGGGGGGGGGGGGCGGGGGGAGTGTTAAAATTGGAATGTTTTCAATTAGTAGGTGTCCACCAAAACAGTCTGCCCTCACCCTGGTGTGCTCTTGCGCGGATATCACCAGTTTTTTTATGCTTCAAAGCCAATTGTCTTTCTGCTATCTCTTTCTTCCATATCCAGGTGTAACTCTGGCTTAATTTCTTTTGTTTTCGTTTTATAAAATTCCATGCTGCCATTTTTTTTGCTACGTGATATCAACAGTTGGCAAACATGTTGACAAGCTGTTAGCGACAAATATGACTTGTTTCTATTCTCGTCAACTTTTTCGTTAACTGTCAGAACACGTGAGAACATTTACTACAATTTCAGTTTACGCAATTTCGTTTTCAAAGGTCTTTTCTCTTCATCCCTCGAGAAAAGAGGACACTGAGAACGAGGTAAGCAGTGTGGAAGTTTACTGTGTAAAACCACGAGAGTGTCAACTTTTTAGAGTTTTGCCAACACGCGTTTGCCAAATTTAGTTTGTGGTGTGTGCCCCGCTCTTCACAACAATATCACAATAGTCTGAACAGTACAACTATGAAATGTTTGGCTGAAAACCTTTTTGCTGCTATCCTCCACTATGTCTATTGATAATATGATTTTATATTTACTTGTTTTTGGTGCTAAGTAATATGCCTTGGTTGAATCAGTGAGATTGAAATATTTATTCCTAATTAAACTAGATAAAAATTACATCGTTTTTTCTTAAGCTTGGTTTTTCAAATTTGTTGATACACCGAGCATTTTAAGTTTGAATCGGTATATTAGTTTAGGAGCATTGCATTCTCGATTTGTAATGGCGCGCCAAACTTTATTAATTCATCTTTCTCCCCCCCCCTCCTTCCAAAAAAGATGAGGAACAGTGAAATAATAGCACGAGTCTTTTTTATGCTTAAATCCAGAGTTTTTCGAGAGTAAGAAGGTTTCGGCATGAAACGTGCTGAAGATTTCGCCTTTTCCAATGAAAAAAAAAGGGAGGATTGTTAGGCCATATTACTTGAAATTTTAATCTATTTCTTTAAGTTGCGACTTTGCCTTTTCCAATGAAAAATTTGGAAAGATTGTTCAAGAACATACTACATGAAATTTTACAGTCCATTTCTTTAAGTTTCGATGCACTCCTATGATCAGGGGTTTCTTCCAGTCAGAGATCCACAAAGACTTTATAGCACCATCCTTTTGTTTTATTTCAATATTAAGCCATGTATTACAGCCATGCATCTAAACTAGCAAGTGACCTGAGAGAATTTTGGAAACCAAAATTTCTTCTACAAAGCAGCGTAACCTTGCAATATTCATTGCAAGTAACCTAGCTTTTAAGTCCGTCAATTTATTAGGTTATGGTGCAGATGGGAAACGACATTAAACAAGAAACGCGCCAAAGTAGCTGTGACGGCTATACATAAAGATTTTGCAATTTTTGTACCCCGAAGTGAACGTGATGACGTCATCAGCCTTCAGGATGAACACCCCGCCTGCGTATAAGGAAACGTTTTCTTTTCCCGCTGTTGGCTGTTGAATCATGGTTATGACTTTGTTGTTCGCACGAAAATAGACTCTTCCACTTTGGGAACTCTGATGATAGTAAATTTGTGCGTAGATGTAGTACCGTCCAGGGGTGGGCACAGTCAGCTTTCCATCCTGGTACTTCATGCCGCCTGCAAGATGGCTAAATGGCGCACTGGCAGACCAGTCTTTTATCACTAAGAAGGCAAAGTATACGAGTTCAGTAATTATAATTTACTCAATCTACACCAGAACATGTCGAATTGCGCTTAAATTGTGACTTCAAAACGCAGTTCGCTTTAGGTGTGTAGACAATTTTCACACAGAAAGAAACGGACCAATAAGGTTCTGCATGGTACATAATGTCTAGTTTGGTTACATTTGAAATGAATATGCTTCATCTCAAAACAGTATTTTTCTGTAATAGCTGAAGCATTTTTTAACATTGCAAACATTTAAGGGCCAAGTTACTTTCTAAAGCCCCGTTTACACAGGCGATTTTTTGTGAAATTTTTGTCGCACTTGTCGATGCAATTTTTGTTGCGGGCAAGCGCATGTGTAAACGGGAGGCGATTTCAGTGCGATTTGGGCGCGATTTGTCGCGCGATGTCGCAGAGGTTTCGAACATGTTCAAAACCTGATAACCTGATGCAACTTGGCGGCGATTTTTAGGAAATCACAGCAAACCAAAGCAAATGTCGCACCCGAATCGCACAGGAAATCGCCGCTAGTTTACACTTGCGACAAAAGTTGCACTGGAGAGCGCGACAAAAATCGCATCAAAAGTCGCCGGTGTAAACAAGCCTTAAACAATATGTGATTGAGTAGTAAAAAGTGTTTAATTTGGAATTAATTTTAAATTTTCAGCTTCAAACATACTGAAGCAAAAAAAAGGAAAAGACCGCAAACCAAATTACTTTGATCGGCCTGGTAAGTCACTTCGTGTTTATTGGCAGCTTCGATATGAGCAGATGGCTTGTTTGGATTCTGCAATAGAAAAGATAAAATATGTCGGTTCCTCATGTTTATTGATAACTGACAAACCGACATGACGGAGCTGGGTTCATGAAATATTGGCATTTTATGTCATCTTATAGCATAAAGATGACACTCTCTGAGGAATCTAAGTAGCTTTCAAATCATATTTTGTGATTTGTAATTTGCAATTCAAACGTTTGCTTTCAAGTGTTGCGTTGTTTGATAACTGATGGATTGTCCATATTTTATCTGACTGCAACTAAACTTTTGTATATATTATTGTTCAAATCCTTTTGAATGTCTTAACTTTGAGTCCCTTGAGACTAAAATATATTATCCGGCTAGCTACCATTGGCGAATTTTATGAGAGTCTGGCCTCATTATATCCTATTTTGACCGTTAAGCTTCTATCATTTTCTATATTCTATTATAGCTCATCAAAGACCTTATGACTATGGAGTTAAAGACAGTTACTTAAAACATGTCCAGAAAAGATATCGCCCTCCAAGTTGTCTTTATCTATGCCAGTCAGGGATTCATTCTTTGAAATTCGTCTGTGCAAATTTTTCAACTGAAACTTCTGAAGTTTTGTATTTGAAGTATACTTACATGTAGAGGTTAGCAGCCAATTAACTGATAAATTTGTTATTTTAGCCATTTACCATTTCTATCATCTTGATATTTGTTGAGAACTGAATTTTATTGATGTAACTTAGTTTCATATCTGCAAGTCATACAGCTTGCACCATTTACTTTGAATAATTTTGTCGAGAAACATACCTTTATATTCCGGTCGAGATTTTGAAATCAAATTCATTTCTAGAATGTTTATTGGTGGCTCTTACCTGTAAAGGACATTGGCAAGGTGTTCCATTATCACCTTTGGCTCCTGTGTCTCCTTTCGCACCCTTCTCGCCCTAAAAATGATCACAATACATTTATTGGGTTTTACTAGTGAATTATAATTAATGAAAGACGGTATCTTTTTTTACAAAAAAGATGAAAAAGGCAGTCAGAGTTAAAAGAATGTTGTTACCTTTATGCCTTCATTGCCGTGAACATTGATGTTAATGGGACAGGTGGGAGTTGCACAAACGTTCTGTGAAACAAAAACAAGATCGACGAGAATTATTGTCGATATGAAATTAGACTTTCTTTGAATGATTGAAGTGGTACTTCTCAGTATGATAAATCTGAATTTAATTTAATGAACCAAGAGTTATTTTGGAACCGCCTATTTTGGTTTGTGTGGCCAAGTTGGCAACATGGTTGCTGACAGAACAACAGACGCTGAAAAACTCACGAAAAATTCACTTTTTTTTCAAACATTTTCATTTTGATTTAAAGAAACGGGAAATTATATATTACAAATGATTACCTTTCGACTTTAAACACCGAAAATTCGAAGTTTTCTTTTCAAATAGGAGCTGAACGGTCTTGGACAACCTTCATGAGCTATCAAGAACAAGGGTGAATTTGATAATTCAAGACAAAGTAGGTTAACGACATAAATGTCTGGCCTCGGTTGTTCAAAAGGTGGATAGCTCTTTCCACCGGATAAATCACTATCACTATAAGTTGGTGAATAATAGTTGAGGCATCCAATGATGAACGTGTAGCCAAACGATTGGAATGGCGCTGAACCATTACCATACCATTTTAACATCTTTAAATGAGACTTTGTGAAAGCTAATATTACAGTTTGAGCTTTTCGGTTGTTTTTGCTGAAAGTTTCAGAGTAGAAAATTTTAGGGAATCAAGCGGGAATTTTATCCCCCTAACTTTCTATAGCTACTGCTTTCTTCATTCCTAAAATCCCAGCTGACCTTGCTTCGTACCCAAAACGACACTTTTTATCCCTCCGAAAACAAAATGTGTTAAATTTTCCGATGTTGTGAAAGTTTGAGGCGACATTTTACAAAAGAGAACTCTAGTTTATAGACGTGTAATTTATTACGAATTTTTAAGGCGACTATTAAAGGCTTTCCGAACGGCTTTCTACCGAAACGATTCGTTTGGTGCTCCAGGAAATTGAAGCCGAAGGACGTTGGTAGTTGGAATAAAAGCAAAATTATCGACACTTACTTGATTTCCAGATGTATTTCCCCCTTGGCAAAAGTACAAGTTGGTACAAACCAGGGCAACACAGATAAAAACGAACTTCATCTCGCGATCGAAAGCGCTTAATTTGTCTCTTCGAAATAAGAACGTAGATTGAAGCGCAGGGTGAAATGATTTTTACTATAGGTCACTGAATTGTTTATTAGTTTTATGCGCAAGTAAAAACAAGAACTACCCCAGAGCATGATGCAATAACTTAGTATGACGAAGCATTCAAATTTTATTGATATTCATAGGACTTGAATTTCATTCCTGTTGAGGAATTTATTTTTCAGTCTCCACGTGTTGCGTATAAAATGTTATTTGTAAGTGGGTTGGGAAAGCTGAAGTAATAGTGTTATAACAAAATATTTTACGATTCGGTCTGTAATAGATCGCACTAGCTCTTGTGTTTTTAATGCTTTTTTTTCGCACATTAATCAGCACTTTGTGGTAAAGGTAACGTAGAATTGAACAAACATGACAATTAACATACTTATCAGACATTTCTTCGCTATTCAAACACTGGTCCGTCGGTTCTTCAAGGAAGCTCTGCAGTAGTTAATTAAATAATAGCTTTAAAAAGACCTTCACGTGGTTCGTATGACCACGTAGAAATGGCGGTTCCGTCTCCCATGGGGACGTAAAAGAACCACTGAGGACGCAACGAACCCTGGCTGTGACCACCCTCAGTGTCATACTTGCTCATGGGTGGGGTGGGTCTGATTGGTTGTGAAGCGCATTTGAATATATGTATATAGAATTTGCGCTGTACAAATGCATACATTTCAGACATCGTATGTTAAAAAAATGGTGTCACTTCAAGTTATTTGCAAAAAAAAAAAACATATTTCTGAATATTATCTTTAAAGGAGACTTTTCTTATTGCATCCCTCGCCGAGACTTACCAATCCGTCCATTGAAGACATGCATGGCAAAATATGAGGTGACAATCATTTCACACGCAGTTGCTAAATATTTGTACATTTTGAGTATAATTTGTAGATAATCTGACTCTGAAGATAAACAACTTGACATATTCAGATTCCCACATAGATTTTGCAGACACCTTGGGTACATTGTGCTATCTACTTAGATTTGAAAAAGCAAACTTAAGACATTTCAGACCTTTGTTTTGTTAGAGGCAAGCACGTTTTTTCGATCGTTTTTTCAACTACCTTATTGGAAGTTATTTTAGAAATTTCTGAGCAAGAATGATTTGTGTCATGTGAAAAGAGTAAATCGCTTTAATTTAAATTGCACGACGTCAGAATCATCTAAAATGGCAAAGGTGTGGAACAATTGTCCCCTTGAACGTTACAAACTTTCATTATAATGGTGGCGAAAATTTAGAAATCCCTTTCTATCCGCCGAAAACAGGCGATCGTCAAGAAACTACGTCACCACACCATGAGCTTTGATGTGGTGGCGTTATCAATTAGACATAACATTTACCTATTTTGTACAGCTTTTACACAATGTAATCAATTTTTGTCCGGAAACAATAGTCTTAGTCTTTTTATTTACGGATCAACCACAAAGGAGATCAAGTTATAAAACAGTCATGTTATTACTTTTATCTCAAAGAACAAAATGTTTCTTTGCACATTCGAAAGAACCTGGCCTCGCTCTTTCGCGCCTTATTTCCCGTCGTCAGTACTCGCAATACTTTAATTTCTTCGGGTGCTGCCTTATTTTCGCTCCCCTCCATCTGAAA
The DNA here is from genome assembly GCA_024195265.1 of Dendrophyllia cribrosa. Lineage (NCBI taxonomy): Eukaryota > Metazoa > Cnidaria > Anthozoa > Scleractinia > Dendrophylliidae > Dendrophyllia > Dendrophyllia cribrosa. Next base: position 12,575,369 of record JAJLRJ010000006.1, on the reverse strand, counting down.
TCATTAAACAGGCTACTTACCCGTCCGGCTACTTATCAGTTCGGTTAGAACGCGGTCCAGGCCCAAGGATGCCTCAATAACCGTTTAGCAACTCTTTCAAAGCTTTGTTATGCAAACTTAATTCCAAACATGTCCATAGAGTTTCCCTAACATTACTTTGCAGTAACAAAAGGTAGTGTTGAAGAAAGATGACGACATAACACGAACAAGAAGAAAACAAGAAGAATGAATGGATAAGTTAAGCTTAATTTCAGTGGCCCTCGTGACAGTGTTACGATTGTTCGAATTTTAATCAGTGTTTTTATACTTTTACAATGTTATTCACTTCTGCCGGTTATGGAACATAATTTTATTCCACATCCTGCGACAAAAGACACCTTTTTCCACCGAGAACATGCGATCCCGAGCTGAAAAGCAATTTCTGTCACGTCAATCTTTTTGTTCTGTCTGAAATACACGCGCGCGACCAGTAAAATGTAGCCATATTCGTTATCTTTGGTTAATACCCGGTTAACAAATTTCATTTGAATCTCAAACCACTGGACCTCATCGTCATTTCATGTTGAAATCGTTCTCCTTTTCTCGCAATAAGAACGCAACATGTAAAAAAGTATAGATAAAAACGGCAAACTGATCCTTTCGGCCAGGAGAAGAGATTGAGACAGAAGTGAAATAATAATAAAAAAATAGTTTAATTGTTAAGATTTTTACTGATACAAGTCTACGATAGATCCGGCACTCTTCATTGGTTTATCGCTGTGGTTTTGCCGTTATTATAGTATGTAAAAAACCTGATAAGATTTTACAGACACGCAATCACTAAATCGAAGCAGTGACTGAAAAGAAAAGATTTTGTGATCATGCAAAAATTGACCATAAAAGTTAGAATACATTTATACAAAATTAGTTATGACATTAGTTACTGTATAGCTGTCAGGTTATAAACAGCGGGGGCAGTTTTAATGGCAGCTATTACTAGTTTACTTAGAGTTGAAAAAGCAAAGATATTTCAGACCATTGTTTTGTTAGGTTTTGCTAGAAGCATGCGTGCTTTCTTTCGAGCTCGTTTGTATCTGCCTATTGGAAGTTGTTGTAGAAATTTCTTAGCAAGGAATTATTTGTCATGCGAAATGAGAAAATCGCCTTAATTTAAATGCTACGACGTTAGAATCGTCTAAAATGGCAAAAGTGTGGTACAATGTGCCCCCTTAAACGTCACAAACTTTTATTAAATGGTGGCGAAAATTTAGAAATCCTTTGAATCCGTCGAAAACAAGCGAACGTAATTGAGAAACAACGCCACCACATCATGAACTTTGATGATGTGGCGCATGCCATGCCATAGGCTATTGATGACGAAATGGGAAAATATTAGCATGAATTTGAGACATGCTAAAAAATGAAACGATAATATTTATACTATTTTATACAGCTTTTACACAGGAATCAATTTCTTTGTGAAAGCAATAGTCTTAGTCCTTTTTTGTACGGATCAACCACAAAAAAGAACAATTTATAAAACAATCATGTCATTAATTTTATCTCAAAGAATAAAATGTTTCTTTGCACAGTTAAGTTAACTTTTTGTTTATCCTTTTGGTAAACCAACATTTAGCAGTAATTTATCCCGGTGATAATTATTCGTGACGCAAACTAAATAAAAAGAAGGTTTATCAAATTTTCCATTTAACGTAGTATGAACGAATGGCACCGATACAAAGCACGAAAATAACTTTGTACGCCGCTAAACGTCATATGGGACCGCGAAAGAGAAGCTGGGGTTGAATAATACGGTCGAGTCTAATAACTCAGTTTCGTAAAAAAACACTATTTTTATCGAGTAAACAAACTTAACTAGCCGAAAAAAATAGATAGCGAGGAGGAACGCGAAGGGGAACTTGCTGCTAATGGACCAAAAGGTTAGGAAACTAGAGAGTCATTCGAAAGAACCTGGCTCTGCTCTTTCGCGCCTTATTTCCCGTCGTCAGTGCTCGCAATACGTTTTCTTCGCGTCTTTTCAGTATTGGCTTCCCTCTTTCTGAAATCATCAAATAGGCTACTTACCGGCTACTTATCAGTTCGGTTAGAGTGTGGTCCAGTTCCAAGGATGCCTCGATAAAACCGTTTAGCACCTCTTTCGCTGAAAATTATTTTTTCGGAGAGCAATCGAACGGAAATGTCCGACGTTTTCGAGATTTTCGGCTCAAGACCTCCAATTAGACTTAGATACAAAATTCCGGTTTCTTTTTCAGGATTTTAGACGCCGAAAATAATTTTAAAAAATCTCGGGAATTTAAGACAATGAGTAAAATTTGATAGAATTTTAGGGAAATATCAGCTTCCAGGTGACACTTTGACAATTTTGCACAAGCAAAAACGCCGCGAAAGCGTTTATTTTGTGTTACCGCTGACCAACTTGAGGGCTCACCCTGACAGTAGTGTCTACAGTGCAACTAATCAGCGGTTTCCCACTCGAATTATGCTTTCCATGAATTCCATCTCTGTTGGTAGCAAAAATGGCTGATTCCATGAGCCATCTACCAGCTCACAGTTAGAAACAAGATAGAAATTTAAAGGACTTTCGAGAATTTTAGAAATTTTTGAAAGAATTTTAGAAATTTTTAAAATAATTTTAGAGCTTTTTTTGGAGAAATTCCGCAAAGAATTTTAGCTCATTTTTCAGGAATGTTGTACCTAAGCCTACCTCCTCTAGCTGCGGCGCATTTAATAATTAAAGTACCCCAGCGAGCAACACAAACAAAGCTGGCCAGATTGATCTTTATCAAGATAAAATTTGTTCTCTTGTCTTTGTTTACTTCTTTTTTATGATTCAATAGAAAGTAAAATGTTTCCCTGACAAAAAAAAAAATGAAATAATGGCATGAGTGTGTTTGATAGATTTTCGATAGTTGCATAAAGGTTTCGGCATGAACACTGCTAGGGATTTCGACTTTGCCTTTTCCAATGAGAAATTTGGGAAGATTGTTCAAGAACATACTACATAAAATTTTAATCCTTTTCTTTAAGTGTCGATGCACTCCTATGATCAAGGGTTTCTTTCAGTCAGAGATCCACAAAGACTTAGCACCATCCTTTGGTTTTATTTCAATATTAAGCTATGTATTACAGCCATGCATCTAAACCAGCGAGTAACCCAAGACAATTTTGAAAAGCAAAATTTCTTCTACAAAACAGCGTAACCTTGCAATATTCATTGCAAGTAACCTAGCTTTTAAGTCCGTCAATTTATTAGGTTATGGAGCAGTTGTGACACGACGTTAAATAAGAAACGCGCCAAAGTAGCTGTGATAGCTATACATAAAGATTTTGAAATTGTTGTATCCCGAAGTGAACGTGATGACGTCACCAGCCTTCAGAATGAACACGCCGCTCGCGTACAAGAAACCGTCGTCTTTTCCTGAAGATGGCGAGTGAATCATGGTTATGGTTTTGTTGTTCACACGAAACTGGACTCTTCCATTGTGTTGGCGACGGTAGTAAATCTGAGCGTAGATATAGTACTGTCCAGGGGTGGGCACAGTCAGTTTTCCATCCTGGTACTTCATGCCGCCTGCAAGATGGCTAAATGGCGCACTGGCAGACCAGTCTTTTATCACTAAGAAGGCAAAGTATAAACATTTGAGTTCAGTAATTATAATTTACTCAATCTTCACCAGAATTTATAGCATTCCGCTTAAATTGTGACTTCAAAAAGCAGTTCGCTTTAGTTGTTTAGACAATTTTCACACAGAAAGAAACGGACCAATAAGGTTCAGCATGGTGTAGTAATATAATATGTAATTTGGTTTCATTTGAGATGAATAAGCTCATCTGAAAACAGTATTTTTCTTTAATAGCGTTTTTCAATTATCGCAAGCATTTAAAGGCCAAGTTACTTTCTAAACAATATGTGATTATTAAGTAGTGAAAAGTGTTTAATTTGGAATTAATTTTAAATTTTAGCTTCCGGACATACTGAATTAAATAAAGAGAAAAAGCAAAACAAATTACTTTGATTGGCCTGGTAAGTCACGTCGCCTTTATTGACAGCTTCGATATGAGCAGATGGCTTGTTTGGATTCTGCAATGGAAATGATAAAAGACGTTTGTTCCTCGTCAGTATATATTGTGTAATTTTTGGAGATTAATAGCTCATCACAGACCTTTTGAATATGGAGTTAAAGACAGTAACTTACTAACATGTCAGAAAATATATCGCATTTTTAATTGTCTTTATCTATGCTAGTCAGGAATGCATTCTTTGAAATTCGCCTGCGCACATTTTTCAACTGGGAACTACAGACGTTTTGTATTGAAGTATACTTAGAGGTTAGCGGCCAACTAATACATTTTGTTATTTTTGTATGCATTTACCATTTCTATTATCTTGATTTTTGGTTAGACGAACTGAATTTCATTGATATAACTAATGAATAACTAATGATATAACTAATGAATAACTTTCGAATTTAAACACTGAAAATTCGAAGTTTCGTTTTCAAATAGGAGCTGAACGGTCTTGGAGAACCTTCATGAGCTATCAAGAACAAGGATGAATTATAATTTAAGACAGAGTATCTTAACAACATAAATGTCTAAAATGTACTAAAATAAACTAGTTTAACGCATTTTTTTCAAGCAATTGAATTTCTTGCTGCTCTTGACTTTAAACTGTTAATTCAATTAAGTCAGATCTTCTAGGTTAAGTCCACTTTAAATCTTCAACTGGTCAGAAGCCCAAGCCTGTATCGCCGATCCGGACTATGTACTAAAGCAATCAAAATCGAAGTACGTTGTTCTCTGAGTTGGAATAAACGTTGGGGCATTCAACGATGAATTTGTAGTCAAACGCATGGAATGGCGCTGTACTACAAGTCTGTACTGTTTTCCATGCCATTTTAGCACCTTTAAATGAGACTTTGTGAAAGCTAATACAGTTTGAGCTTTTCGGTTGTTTAAGCGGAAATTTTCAGCATAGAAAATTTTAGGGAATCAAAGGAATTTTATTCCCCTAACTTTCAATTGCTACTGCTTTCTCCATTGCGAAAATCCCAGCTGACCTTGCTTCGCACCAAAAACGGCACATTTTATATCCCTCCGAAAACAAAATGTGTTAAATTTCCTGATGTGAAAGTTTGAGGCGACATTTTACAAAAGAGAACTCTAGTTTATAGTGTAATTTATTGCACTATATATACATACTATATATTGACTATTATTGACTATTGAAGGCCTTTCGAACAGCTTTCCACCGAAACGATTCGTTTGGTGCTCCATGAAATTGAAGCCGAAGGACGTTGTTAGTTGGAATAAAAGGAAATTATCGACACTTACTTGATTTCCAGATGTATTTCCTCCTTGGCAAAAGTACAAGTTGGTACAAACCAGGGCAATACAGATAAAAACGAACTTCATCTCGAAGGCGCTTAGTTTGTCTCTTCGAAATAAGAACGACAATGATGCCCAATGCTGTTCTTGGAACAGCAGGTGGAACCAGACTTGGGGGGAGGGGGGTGGTGGCAGGTGGAGGATTTGTAGATTTGTGAAATTAACAAAAGTATGAAATATTAAAGATTTAAAGAAGCGTTAAAATTTGAATGTTTTCAATTAGTAGGTGTACACCAAAACAGTCTGCCCTCAACCTGGGGTGCTCTTGCGTGGATATCAACCGTTTGTTGATGTTTCAAAACCCATTTTTTCTGCATTCTCTTCCATATTGTTTTCGTTTTTTGTTTTAAAAATCCTTGCCACCATTTTATTGCTACGTGATATCAACAGTTGGCAAACATGTTGACAAGCTGTTAGCGACAAATATGACTTGTTTCAACTCTCGTCAACTTTTTCGCCAACTTTTTCGCCAACTGTGAGAACACATGAGAACATTTACTACAATTTCGGTTTGCGCAATTTCGTTTTCCAAGGTCTTCTCTCTTCATCCCTCGAGAAAAGAGGATACTGAGAACGAGGTTAAGGTGTTTCGATACAGTTTTCTGAAGACCATACCTACATTTTTCAATCGGCTTTTAAGCGGTCTTATCCAAGTCAGATGAACGTGAAATTTTCACTACTAACTGGTCTTGAATTTAAGTTTGGCTAAGTATATATTCTGGTGAAATCGATATTACCATGACAACGATAAACAAGAAACTTCGAAATCAGTAAAAGTGAAATTTAGCGCTAGTTAAAATTTCGCATCGAAAATTCCACATAGACATCTTAAAACATGATATATGGCATATATATTTTGGAAGAATAAAAAAATTCTGTATGTTTGATTTTAAATAAATCGCAATAACATTTGAAACCTTACTTTTTGTGTACTGGTAATAAATTGATCGAGAGATCAACACTGGTTTTGTGAAATTACTTAATGAAAGTGTCAAAAATGGCTATTTGCTGCGGTTTGTAGAATAGCAGCAAATTAATGTTTTCACGGTTCAACGAAGATATGACAGTTGTCATGGTGACGTGTGATACACGTGGAACGCGTTCCAAAATAAAATGGGTTTTTCCAAACTTGCTATTTTCCGTGGACTACATGGATATTTCTCGGAGCCTGTTCTGTGTTCATTGTGGATCTTATATTCCCAACAACAACCAAACTGGTTCAGCAAAGAATGTCTTTATTTAACCAACTAAATTTTACAGTCCGTGTGAAACGTGAATAACAGTTATGTATGTGCTGAACCAAAGCTGCAGAAATTCTGCACTTGGCAAATTAGTGAATTCAATTAGGATGCAAAAATTATGCATCTTGATCAATAGTTAAATATACTCAAATTCACTGCACTGAGCTAAGATGCAGAATTCTGCGTTTGGTAAAATGAATAAAAATCAGCCAAAATCCACTGCACTGAGATAACATGCAGAAATTCTGCATTTGGTAAAATGAATGAAAATCAGCCAAAATCCACTGCACTGAGCTAAGATGCAGAAATTCTGCATTTGGTAAAATGAATAAAAATCAGCCAAAATCCACTGCACTGAGCTAGGATGCAGAAATTCTGCGTTTGGTATAATGAATAAAAATCAGCCAAAATCCACTCCACTGAGCTAAGATGCAGAAATTCTGCATTTGGTAAAATGAATAAAAAAAATCAGCCAAAAGCCACTGCACTGAGCTAAGATGCAGAAATTCTGCATTTGGTAAAATGAATAAAAAATCAGCCAAAAGCCACTGCACAAAACCAGCTACAGTAATTCACTTCTAATTCTAAAGGATTCAGAAATTCAGATGCCCAGTCAATGAACTGAACAAAACTGGCTATTCACATCTAATTCTAAAAGGATTCAGAATTTCTAATCCCCATGTCACTTACATGTAACTGAACAAAAAAGGCTATTCTTAAAAACTTAAAGGATTCAGAATTTCTGACCTCATCACTTAACTCTTTCACTCCCAGAGTCAATTACGGAGACTGTAGTGCAGTCCTAACTATTGAGTCTGTACTTTTGCATGTACTTTTGTATCAGTACTTTTGCATGGTACAGTTAACATTTGTTTTTCAATATTTTACAACACAAAATTTGGGATTTTTCTTGAATTTTGATATTTGACACTTTTGGGAGTTAAAGAGTTGACTGAACAAAACCATGAGTGAAATTTGTGATCCTTGCAGTTTGATATCAACTTAAGCAGTTGAAAAACAACCCGACAAAATTCAGGCTTGAATTCAGGCTTCTAATTAATTCTGAAAGGGATTCAGAATTTTAATTTAATTTTTGTTGCCCCCATCACTTAAACAAACAAGACTAATAGGAAGGTCCAGCCTGTTTCTGGATGTTTTCTTTGTATTGTGTTTTTCCTCTGATGTTCACAAGGAGATGCCACTGGTCATCCTTCTTTTGGCCTGGTCAACATATATGTACTGTTATACATGTACATAAATGAATGATCTCATTTGTAGTTCTGCTAGTGATTCCATTTCCTGAAAATCAGATATAGTATTGACCTTTAAATTACTCAAATTTAGCACTTATTAATCAATAAAATTAATATTATATGTATAATATTTCATGACATTAAGTAGTGCAAAAACCCAAGGCTTCCCTAGCTCAACTGCCTTTTAAAGAAACTCTCTATTTAACAAGCTTGTTCCACATGTACATGTAGGACTTGAATTTTGTTTAATTTCTAAATGGTGCTCACCTTTACAATGTGCATTTGTGGGGGTACAGGTGTAGCTAAATCTGTAAACATTCAAAAAGAACTTTGGCTGTGTTCCAGAATAGAGCCAAAAATCTGCAAAACAATAACATCATATACAACTTAGCTCAATGAAAATTCACCTGCAAGCCCAAGTGCATGTAAATTCTGGCTTCTTTCAGACAACAAGACAGGTCTAATAGCCCTTACTAATAACACTAATACATAAGGGCAGGGCTGTCATTAAAGGCCGGGGCCGGGGATTTCCCCCGGCTTCTATGAGCATGAACCCCGGCTACTTTCATAGGAAACAAAAGAAAAAACAAAACAAAAGAACTTCCCTGCTGTTGAATTCCCAGCCTACTAATTGCATATACCCGGCAACTTGAAATCTTAGTGACAGCCCTGCATAAGGGTACATAAAAGAAAGCAAACAAGCTATTGACATTGATTTTATTGATACACAACATTTAGACAAAAATCTCAGAGCAGTTGGCAATAGACATCTGTCACTCTTATCTTACATGGGAGGAGAAAGGAAACCAATTTCATGATCATTTTTCACTGCTCGTTGATTTCTTTTTGGGCCTGAAAACTATATTACAGATATTGCCCTCATCACTTTGCGGTTTGGTTTTTCGCTTGAAATTTAACATGGAATTCACTCGTCAGGCAGTGGATTTTTCTTTGATACAAGAAAGGTGTTGGGTTACAAGTTTCGGTTTTGAAAATAATAGGAAAGCTCTGCTTTGGACAGCATCTTTGTTTGTTTCTAAAGCAACCGGGGGACCGTTTCATTTCAGTGTATCATCAAAATTTCTTTCAATTAGGTCAGTACAGTATGCTTGTTCTCATTGACTTCTTTGTTTGATTTAGACAATTGCTTTTTCTTAGCATGAAATATTGTTTTCTTTCTTTGACATTCATTCACAAGGCCAAAAAAGCTTTAGCTTTTAACACAAACTAGGCATAACATTTGATTTATCTATTTAGGGGAATATCTCAGTTATATAGCAGGGGATTAAATGTCTTAATATTGGAAATATTTGGTTTAAGGGTTTAAGGGTGCAAGCCTAAATCTTTTCCGAGACTACCTCTCTGATAGAACTCAGGTTACAGTTATAAACAACGTAAATTCTGAAACTAGCTTCATAAGCTGTGGGGTGCCTCAAGGTTCAATCCTCGGCCCCCTACTATTCCTACTGTACATTAATGATCTCCCTAACTGTAACCTTCTATCTGACGTGAGAATGTATGCCGATGACACAAATCTCCAAATATCCAAGCTTGAGCGTACCGTAAGATCGCCGTGTTCTCGACACTTAGAAAATTTCTGCTGAGACTCGCAGTCAGAAATTTTCACAGAGTTTCGAGTAAACGTCTCACTCAAACCTCTGAAGAGTATTCAAAGTTCGTTTAGAAATGTCAAGCGATTCCCAAAATTTTTTGAAAGTATTATTTAAAGTCAAAATTCTGTGAAAATGTCTGACTGCCGGGCATTTAGTCTATTTGAGGCCGTGCCCGGCAGTCTCCGTGAACATAGCGATCTTATAGTATGCCCAAGCTTGGATATTTCGTCAACTGGAAAATCAAAATAATTTTGGGAATCGCTTGACATTTCTAAACGGACTTTGAATACTCTTCAGAGGTTTGAGTGAGACGTTTACTCGAAACTCTGTGAAAATTTCTGACTGCGAGTCTCAGCAGAAATTTTCTAAGTGTCGAGAACACAGCGATCTTACGGTATGCTCAAGCTTGGATATTTCGTCAACTGGAAAAGCAAAATAATTTTTGGAAGCGCTTGACATTTCTAAAGGAACATCGAATACTCTCAAAAGGTTTGAAAGAGCCTTTCAGTGAAAATTTTGTGAAAATTTCTGACTGCCGGGCAATTAGTCTATTTGAGACCGTGCTCGGCTGCCGGGCATTTAGCCACATCGTTGAATGTTTGCTGTAGTGGTCTTCGCTTTTCTTTAAAACTCTTGAAAATAAATCACTTTACTTACATGAAACAACACTGCAAAGTTTCTTCTGGCTTCTAACGCTCCAAAAATGTAAAATACATTGCATTTATTTCCCGAAGCGACCATAAGTTCTTCGAGTTGACTGTTAAACTTTTCAACAGCCCGCCATGTTCTGCGATTGAGACGAATCTGTAGGGATGATGATGATTCCCAAAACAAGAGTAAGGAGATGGCCTATTTTTTCAGACAAAAACAGTACCCCCGAGAGATCATAGACCGAGCGCTGACCAGAGTGTCTACAATCACCCGCGAAATGGCTCTCGGAGTGAACATGGAAACAACATCAGACCAGTCCACGGTACCGTTGGTGCTGACCTACCACCCCACTAACACCAAAGTAAAGAATATCCTCACCAGAAATTTTCACCTCCTGCAAAATGATTCAGAAACGAGAGACGTCTTCCGTCCCGTCCGTATCTTGCACGCCTACCGTAGAGACATGAATTTGCGTGACTCCCTCGTTCGTAGCGCTCTCCAACAGGACACGACACTCGCCGAAAATACTGTACGTTCCCATGTAACCGCCCGCGTTGCAAAACCAGCCGACACACCAGCGCCTCGCCCACCATCCACGCTCCAGGTGGTCCTATATCTGTCCGTGGCAGATTTAGCTGTACCACAACCAACCTCTTGTACGCCATCTAGTGCTGGGCCTGTGATAAGACTTACATTGGAGAAACAGGACGACGCCTGGCCGAGAGGTTCAGAGAACATTTGCGGTCAACAAGAAACAACACCGATCTTCCTGTTGGCCGTCACTTTGCATCTTCGGGTCACAGCATCGAGGACATGTTTGTTTCGGTGATCCGGTCGGGTTTTGGGGATACCGTGGAGCGACGCCGTGCGGAGGCGAGGATGATTTTCAAGTACAAGACACTGCACCCGCGAGGTCTAAATATCGATTTTGCATTCATTTAAGTTATTCTCTTCAGCTTTCAACAGCGCGCGCGCGTGACATGAACGTTGCTTTATTTTAAATTTAAAATTCTATCACGCGCGTTCGTTTTTTTCAGTTGCTGTAGTCCCTGATGAAGAGATAGTAATCTCGAAACGTCGGACGACGGTTATTCGTTTTTTGGTGCTATTTTTGTGATATTTGACATTCTTGTTTTCGCCATGTTGGTTGTTGAGCAAGCTAGTTCCCAGGGAAGCCGTGAGTTCGGCACATGCGTATTGTGAGTTCTAACGTCACGTGGGGCTTTTGAGCCAATGGGAAAGTGCGAGAATTTCAGTTTGACTTTCACGCGGGCAGAGTTCAATTTACATTCTAACGTTTATGGCAAGAGGAGTTATACATGTAAAGAAGATGAATTTTGTTGTGGCTACCTTTTCTCCATGTGAAGTACTATTCCAGCCAAGTCCAAGGACGTTGTATGAGGAAAAGGTAAGCATTTATAGGGAAGCTTTGTAGGCGGTTTATAGCAGTGTTTGCACGAAGCACAGCCATGAGGTTTCTTTGCTTGTAAGCTTATACATGTATTTTCATTTTCGTAAGTTAGTTTTGAGAAAACTTTGTCTTTTTACAAACATAGAGCTTAAAAGTTTAATATCTGAAGTTAAAAGTTGCGTGGGATTCTGGCAGGCTTCCTGAGAGGAATAGGGCACCACAGATCAAGTAGCACGATAACATCTGTTTGCTTTCATGTTAGTTAAAACTTATGTTAGGGCGTAACATGTCGATAATTTCGAAAGTCGATAAAAATCGATCGTTGTCGATTTAATTCGATACTAATTAATCGACAGATATCGGACATCGATAAAAATCGATCATAAGATTTCTTGTGATTTTGAGTTTGATCAATTTTCTATGTTACAATTCGATTTTGATCGATTTTAATCGACAAGTATCAAAATATGAAGATGTATGGCAGGAGGCAAGACTGTACTGCAGTCGAACGCGGGCTAATGAAGCAACAACAAACCACTTGGTTGCTCAGTTTTTTTTTAACTTTATTGTCATACAGATTTACTTTAGAGCTGTTAACACTTATATAAAATGCTCTTCAAGCTACATGTATTGATTATTGGTCTGGTTAATTTCGCAGCTGATTAAAAATATTATTGTTAAAATCTTGTGATTATCGACTTTTATCGACAAATTAAACTTGTGGATTGAAAATTATCGACAAATATCTAGTACTATCTTACTTACATGTACGTTTTCGATGATCCATTTTGATCGACATGTTACACCCTGGTTATGTTGACCACTTGTTAACACCCTTCTTCAGCAGGGTTGATATATACATGTAAGAATGACCCACTCAATATTTTTTTTTTGGTATTTTAATACAAAATTGCAATTTAAGAGCTTGGAGAGATTTCAGAATACCCAGCAACTTATTTACATATTGCTAAACAGTAAATGTTTAAAAGGAGCCATTGTTATTCAAAATAGGTGGCAGGGTATTCTTTAGTTTAGCCTTATTCAGTACCAGTTAATCGTATCAATAACAAAATTCTCGATTGTGATTGGTCATCCGCCTGCCTATTTCTTACGTACTTACAACTTTTTGTAATTGGATAGCTGTAATTGGACGCTTATGTTGCATGCGCGTCAATCAGTTGCACTTAAATGGGTTCCTTTTGCTGTTTTCCTCTTACTTTCCAACTGATAAAAAATATCCTGCACGTTTTGAGTGCAAAAAAGTCCACAGGGTTTTAATTTCAAATTTTGTTATTGATGCGATTAATTAATAATTGAACTTAGTGTGGTTCAATTCAGGGGTAATCGTGCTTGTAATTTCAAATCGTCCTTGTGCTACCTGCTTGTCCGATTTGAAATTACTTGCCCGGTTACTTCCTGAATTGTACTCCACTCAGTCCAATTATTAGTTGCTCACATGCAACAATTTGTTGCAGTTTTTGGTTTGTATTTTTAACCAAAAGAACATTGTTTTAAAACAGATTTGTTGTAATTAAATTTCACAGTGAGCCGACTCGAGCTGAGATGCAGAACAGCTGCACCATTCAGTTTTTGTACACAGATCGTGAAAAGTTTTTTAGTTATTGTTCTTAGAGAATAGCACTGCATATTATTACTAAAAATAGATCAACCCCCACATGTATGCGACTCGGACAAAGTTTGCTGTCAGCTAAAAGGCTTCGTATGAGCGGGATGTGTTTTGGATCTGAAAAATCAGTGAAATCAGCGGTAAACATGATTTGAACATTTTTAGGGCTTCGAATATAATAAATACAAGGAAATGTTACATCAGGGAGCGAAAAACTGATTCTGTAATGTAGATTTTGGTTTCAAATTTAATAAATTACATGTATGTGACGAGAGGCTGCACAGTGAAATCCGATCATCGGACTTCCAATCTATAAGCTCTCATGCGATAAGGCTGAAAACATTTCACGACTTGTGCCCAAGATGTGTGCAGGAAAAAGATGCGTGGATAGGTTCCAAATGATCCAGAATATAGTGTATGTATTTGATACAAATACTGTTTATAGACCTCCATTCATACAAGCAAAGCAGAACAAAAGGTCTTAAAGATGACAACACAAATTTGTTTTTGAACAAAAATCCTTTCTTTGAGTGCATGTATATTTAGCAAATTTCCACCGGTTTTCCGTGGTGTGGACTCTTATTTACCACGATTTACATCATCACATAGTCAAAATTTGCTGCTGACTCACTCGTGAGTCCACACCACGGAAAACTGGTGGAAATCTGTTTTTTTACCACAATATGTAGAAAAAAAGACAAGGAAAATCGAAGTTTCGTTACAAAATGTGATGCATTGCGTGATGTTAGTGTCAGCACTGTTGTCTGCACTCTCATTTACCACCCGCATCGACCAATCAGATTGCGATTGTCTGAGTCACAACGGGGGGTCAAAAGTATTTCATCTCATGTCATTAGCGTGCAGTGCTATTACTCTAGATAGGCTTTTGTTTAAATGAATTTTAAAATAAGTGTAAGGTGCAGTGGATTTTAGACAATGTGCCCTATAAAAATGTAATTATTATTATTATTATTATTATTATTATTACTACTAATACATGAATTAATTTAGCAGCAAATAATTGTTAAGGTGGCTGAACACACACAGGACGAAATAACGACTTTAAGTGCAAGTAAAGGTTCATTAAAGAAAACTTAAAGAACAATTTCGACTATCTTTAAGTGCACCGTAAATTACTTAAATAAGCCTTTACTTGACAACACTTAAAGCTAGTAATGAACAATTTAAGTTGCCTTTAAGGGTCTTTAAGTTGTTGAAAAGTTGAATTAAAGATAACGTAAAGGTTCTTAAACACATTAAAGATACTTACTTACTTTAATACATTTAAGAGTATTTACGTCTCAACTTAAAGATTTTCGATACCTTTAAGTAAAATTTAATTTTCTCTTAAAGATTAGTAAATTCATTATTTCGTCCTGTGACAGTTTGTACACTCTTCAATTTCAGCTGCTTACAGTATGTGAGTCAGTGCATGCAAAGTTTTGAGAAAAACAAACGTGGCGCCTATTCAGCGATCATTTTATTTTGCTCAGCGTAAATCGCTAAAATGTTGTTTTTCGTCTTAAAATCAAACAATTTGTTGTTTATAAAAATGTTCGTTGAATCAATAGATAATCTACGTATAGAACCATTGAAGAAATACACTGCCTTTTTGGTCATTTTTGTCTTTGGATCGAGAACCCAGTCAAATGTAACGCATGCACAGTTGAGCACAAAATTGTGACTGGATATTTTAGTGACTTTCATTGGAAATGTGCTGATTTCTACAGAACAACTCATTAGAATTTCATGAAATTTGGCACAACCTGCCACCAAAGGAGATTTTTACAAAATGCAAACATATTAAACAACAAATTACAGAATGTCCCTCTGTCAAAATTACATGAGACCAGTGTTAACATGTGAATATTTTTACGCGTTTACTGGAGACAAATGATGGACAAAATCTAATGATTAGATTTCCTGAAAATAAACGAAACCAAATAATGCGGGCTGATTTATTATCCACCATGTTGCCATGGTAACACCCTAAGAGCTCAACAAAAATTTAAAAATATAAAGCTTGTTGCTTAATCTTATGCCTCACCAATTTTGGGCACCCAGACATTAGTGGTTTTAAGGTGGCTCGATATAGTTTTTTTTGGCGCGCGCAGATTGGGTTCTAATTTACCCGCGAGACTTTTAAAAATTTGAGTCATGCAAGAAAAAAGATAAACAAACATGGCCGCAACACTTCTTTCGCAATTTTATTTTTGCGACGGCCCGGTTGACTGTGTTTTTCGCGTGTATGCAAGCTAGGTTTACATTCTTCTTTCTTTGGTGGTAATGTGATTCACCGAGAAAAAGAAAATAGGGCGGTTAAAGTTCCCTGACAAGAATGCAGTGAAGAATGGTTTCGCGATCGACAACTCAGCCCCGCATCGACGCAATTTTCCTCTGAATACGAGAGAGTTTATTTTGGGCTGTTTTTAGGGGCAGTGTATTTTCTTAATCTAAACTCTATTAAAAGAGTAATGCAGAATGTGTTGGGAAAGACAGTTCATCTTCTAATAAGAACAAACAGCAACAGAGCGTGTGCGCGACGAAGTTCCCACCCACTGCATGATATTTGTGGTCGATTCTCGTCATCAATTAGATAAGAAAATGCACAAAAAAGGGTTATCCAGCTACGAACCACCAGAGGAAATAAAAAGCAAAAAGGAAGCAGACGTTGTATGGCTTTTAATGAAGCAGCAAATCAGAAATACTCAAAGGAGAAAATTAGGAAATCTTCGATCTGGCGTTCAAGAAAAGACACAACAACACGGCTACAGTGATTATCAATTTGTAGTTTTTGACACGGAGACAACTTCTTCAGATAAAATAGCAGCTATAACTAAACAGGTAAACACTTACAATTACTATGTGCATTTTCCCAAAATGCAATATCAGCTACTACGCTTCTCGATTTAACAAACTGTCAGTGGAATCGATAAATGGCCAGAAAACTTTGCTCAAAGAAAACGTTCCAGTGCATACTGTTCAACTGAGCGATTTCACCACTTTTCTCTCCAGTAATGCTATCGCAAATTGTCACAGTGTTTTGATCGGCCACAATTCTTTTGTTTTGACACTCCCACATTGCTACGCTGTCTTAGGCTCTCTCCTCCGCAGAGGCTCCTATCAGTTGGGCATGAGTTCAAAGAAACACTTTCATCCATGAAAAATTCTATTCGCCGACAGTCTTCACCTTGTCAAAACACCCGAATCGCTCAATCCGGGAGGAAAGCCCTGTAGAAGCAATCTTCCATCGGTTTTAAAATCTGTTTTTAATGAAGAGCTTTTTAGCACATGATGCTTTGGAAGTTGTCTTTGCTCTCCATCGCGTATTTATTATTATTTCAATCCCCGTCGTTGTAAACAACGGCAATGTAAATCCCGCCTCCTTCGCTTTCGAAGACATGGTATTTTTAGACGAACGCTTCCAGCGTGTGCAATTTCAGGGATAACATCTTTTCTCAGAGTAATAATGGGCTGGTAAAGCAAAGCCTCCTACAAAAAATTGCAGAAAGTAGCCTGTCCTACCAGGACTTACAGCGTCTCTAGAGAGGCTCGCAATTTTGAGCAGAGCGCCGACAGCAGCGATTCCATCCACACCACGAGGAACAAAGCATCCAGCGATTTTAGCCAGAATTGTTAATCATTTCGAAGGCAAGTGATGTACCAGCCATTACTAGACACGATTCATCCAAAAGATTGTTTTGCCTCCAAATATACTATGCAGGAAAACCAAAATACTATATCGAGCCACCTTAAAATGATAATAAATGATGCATATATGTACAGCTGTAGGTACAGTAAAACTGTGTTCAACCACCTTACATGTAAGTACACTGCATGTCATTGACTACAGTGCAAAATTTATGTATTTATGTATCCTTTCAATTATGGGCATGTGCCCTAGTGACATAATGTATGCGTCATTCATTCGTTGTAGATACAGTAGTGAATTAAGTGGAAAATAAGGTCGTGCAGAATTTTTGCATCCACCTTTTTCAAGCCACTTGGTTGAGATGCAGAATTTCTGCATCATTCATGTGTTATAGATAAAGTAGTGAATTAAGCGAAAAATAAGGTCGTGCAGAATTTTTGCATCCACCTTTTTCAAGCCTCTTGGTTGAGATGCAGAATTTCTGCATCATTCATGTGTTGTAGATGCAGTAGTGAATTAAGCGGAAAATAAGGTCCTGCAGAATTTTTGCATCCACCTTTTTCAAGTCACTTGGTTGAGATGCAGAATTTCTGCATCATTTATTTGTTGTTGATACAGTAGTGAATTAAGCGGAAAATTAGGTCGTGCAGAATTTTTGCATCCACCTTTTTCAGGCCACTTGGTTGAGATGCAGAATTTCTGCATCATTCGTTTGTTGTAGATACAGCAGTGAATTAAGCGGAAAATAAGGTCGTGCAGAATTTTTGCATCCACCTTTTTCAAGTCACTTGGTTGAGATGCAGAATTTCTGCATCATGTATTTGTTGTAGATACAGTAGTGAATTAAGCGGAAAATTAGGTCGTGCAGAATTTTTGCATCCACCTTTATCAAGTCACTTGGTTGAGATGCAGAATTTCTGCATCATTCATTTGTTGTAGATACAGTAGTGAGTTAAGCGGAAAGTTAGGTTGTGCAGAATTTTTGCATCCACCTTTTTCAAGCCACTTCGTTGAGATGCAGAATTTCTGCATCATCCATTTCTGTTGGAGTTACTCTGCTGTAGTTTATCTGCAGTAGTTAGGCCTTTGGATAAGAATACCTTTTCCATACTGCAATTTTACAGGCCATTTTCTGTCTCCGTCTGTTACCCGTAATTTTTAACTGTAGATTTTAAGTGTGAAATTCTCTTCCGAATAAATATGGTTTATTACAACAACCGTTTAAAATTGTGATTTCGTCGTGTTTACAGGGTATGGCTCCAACTTATGGTATTCCTGCAGTGAAGTATTTTCATTTTCTGGCGGAAATCGCGTTTTATGCCGTGCTAAATTGGGCTTTATGACTGAATTTTGGATTTTGGAAAAACCCATTTTATTTTGGAACGCGTTGTGGGTTCGGTGATCCGCGGGATTTTACGGGGCAGAGTTCATTCTAGTCTTGCACTGCTGCCTAAACGTTTGTTTTCAGACCCTACAAAATCATAAGTCATCAATTAGTCGACAATGGAGCAGAGTAGTAGTAGTAGTACAGTGGACCCGACTACTCAAGCTGAAATCGAGCGACAGCAAGGTTCACTGTTGGAGAAGTTGTCCACAATCATCGACAACAAGATGGACAAAATGAAACGAGAGCTAGAAGACGTGTCAAACAATACCCACGTTTCCCAGATGAGTGAACTAAAGCGTATACGGTTCCATGAACCACAAGTGTTCAAAAAGAAAGGTCATAGGGCCCAATATAAGCACAATGAGCAAGTAAAAACATCAGTCATTGAAGCCAAAGAGGCCGTACGAGCGGGGAAGCACGACGCATGCATTACGAGACTCAACGAAGGTATTGATATGATCGAGCAACGCCAAAAGCTTATTTTAATGGCTGACCGTTCTGAGTGTGGATGGAAAACGGTTAACGAGTATCTAGACAAAGAACTCGCCGACGACAATGAGGATGCAAAGAAAATAAGAAAGGCTGAGAAGGAAGCTAAGAAGAAGATAGTTGACGCACGTGTTCACAAAATGGCGAGAGGACGCACCACCTGGGTCAGAAGACAACCAAGGCCAAACACAGCTACCCCGTACCCTCCGCCGACGGCAAACAACATCTCCCCGGTGAATTCACCAGCTACAATTCCCAGAGGTCTTTTTCCCGGGGGATACGTGCAGAAAAGCGGTACATGCTTTAGTTGTGGAAAGCCTGGGCATTGGAGAAGTGAATGTCCTCTCCTGTTGAACGGCGCACAACCACAAAGAGTGGGAAAGTTGAGTACCTCTACTGCAGAATTAGTAAACATTGGGAACAGGATAGAGGTGGAGGGGATTAGTTTAACGGAATTTCAAGATGATTTCAGTGAACCACATGGAGATTTTCTCGAGAACCAATCTAAACAGGATCATGTTAGGGGCAGTCTTAACAAACATATTCATGAATGGGAAGAATTAGAACCTACTGAAGCTGTTCTAAGCATAATTTATAAAGGAAGGTTACAAACTACCATTACTGACCCTGCCAGAATCTAAAGTGATGAAGAATAATAAATTAGCGCACGACAATGCTGATTTTGTAACCGAAGCTTTAAATGATTTGCTTGAATTGCCTGCCGAAGTATTAATATAGTTAACAATCAACCATTTGTTGTAAACCCTTTATCTGTTTCAACACGAGACGATGGTAAGAAGCGGTTGGTATTAGATTTACGGCATGTTAACCCCATTTGTACAAGTATAAGTTCAAATGTGAAGATGTGGAAACCGCAATACATCTTCTTGGAGAGGGGTATTATCTCTATATACATTGACATAAAAAGCGCTTATCACCATATTGAAATTTTTCATGATCATCGTACATACTTAGGTTTACAGTGGCAGTATCACGGCAAACCGACATATTTTATATTCAATGTATTACCTTTTGGATTGTCTACTGCTCCATACGTCTTTACTAAGCTATTGAAGCCCGTAGTTAGTCATTGGCGAAGCTCGGGTAGAAAAGTATGCATGTTCCTGGATGATGGCCTAGGAGGAAACTCCAATCTAAATTCCGCATCCACCGACGCAAGTGCAGTAAAGGGTGATCTCACCAAGCTAGGTCTTGTGCTTAGTGACAGCAAATGTAATTAGGAACCAGTTCTTGTTCAGACATGGTTAGGTCATATTTTCAACATGTTGGAGAATCGATTGTATGTCACTGACACTCGGGTGACCAAACTTAAAGCATCTCTTGCAGGTTTACTTATGAGTCCTTACACTGTATCAGCCAGAAAACTGGCACAGGTCACGGGCCAAATAATTTCAATGTCAAAGGCAATCGGGCCATGTGTTTATTTACACACCCGACACATGTATTATGCTATAGAATCCAGGACATCATGTGAGTCGATCATCCCCTGTACACCACAGTTGCTGGAGGAGTTGTGTTTTTGGGACAAAAACATTACCCATTTGAATGGTAAAAAATTATTTGAAGAACCCCAAGATTTTGACACTGTGGTATATTCAGATGCATCGGGTCATGGTTATGGGGGTTATGCCATATGCAACATTTGTGTGCAACACATTGCATTTCATTGAATCCGGTGTGGATTCCTCGAGAAAACAATCAGTTAGCGGACTACATAAGTAAACTCACCGATGCGAATGATTGGGGCATACTCTCCTCCATTTTCCAATGGATTAACTCTTTGTGGGGCCCCTTTACAGTAGATCGATTTGCCACTTGCTATAACACCAAATGCCGTAGATTCAACACTCGTTTTTGGAATCCCGGTTGTGAGGGCGTAGATGCATTTGCATTGAATTGGCAAGGGGAAAACAATTGGGTTGTGCCCCCTCCAAATCAGATCATCAGAGCATGGAAACACTTTCAGATTTGCAGAGCAAAGGGGGCTATGATTTTTCCCCTGTGGAAATGTGCAGTATTTTGGCCATGTTTATGCCCCGATGGGGTTCACTTTGCTAAATGTATCACAGATTGGGTGGGTATTCCTGAATTTGGTTCTGCAGCCACAACAGCAGGCAGAACGTATATTCAGAGGGGAACCACTTAAGTTCAAACTTTTAGCATGCGCAGTGTATGTCAATTATTAAGACATTCCAGAGAGACATATTAACAGAGGGTTTTGTATGTCACCCACAGGTATATGTGACAAATGCTTGTAGTATGATCAACCATTCATATGTCATGGAGAAATCAAATAAATAGAACTGTCTCAAGTGATTGCCCACAGGTGGTCAGTGCCTTCAGATGGCCCATTCGGAATTCTAACGGGAAGCCTACATGTAATAATTTGCAAATAAGGGCCCTTAGGTGACTTGAATGATTGCCCACAGGAGGCATATATGTACTTGGGTGGTTGTGCATGTATACAGTTTACATTAGAGTGTCCATAAGCAACACACACTGAAGGGCATGGTTGGATTAGGTCATACATGTATGTGGCCCCGGATGAGAACAGTGTAGATAAAGTTTGTTCTGTTTGTTTTGCAGACCTGAATTTCCTTAACCACGGGTATTGGACAGAGTTGCAAGAACGAGCACAGTTCAGTGGAGATGCCGGCCTGACACGTTTGGTTGATGTTTTGAAAAAGACTGCATTTTTGTCAAAGGCTGATGGAACAGTTGTGAACTATACTAATTCTTTAAAACTTTGGGCTGAATTCGCCAAAAGCAAAAGCTTAGTTGTATCTCCAGCTTCAGTTGTAGATATTGCTTTGTTAATTAATCATTTGTCAGTTACTTATGCATCAGCATCAGTTATAGAAACCAGCTACTGTGCATAGAAATGGGTGCATGAGATTGTAGGGGTTGTTAACCCAATGACTAATTCATTTATCAAAAACATTGTTGAAGGGGTAAAAAGACAACATGCTAAACCCGTCACAAAGAAAACACCCATTTTTGGTGAAGCTCTTTAAGCCTGTTGTTTGAAGTATGATACTTTAACGATTTGCCAGTACGCAGGGACATTTCAATGGCACTGTTGTTATTTGCCGGTTTTTTCCGTTTTAGTGAAGTTGCAGCTCTCACAGTTCAAGATATTGTAATTTCCAAGACTCACTTGACTATTCACGTAACTAAAAGCAAAACGGATCAGTACCGAATTAAAGGGTCAAGAAGTTGTTATTCATAGATCAGGAAAACCGGCCTGTCCAGTTACCAATCTGAAAAGGTATATGTCAGTAGCAGAAATAAGCCGTTTTCAAGACAGTTCAGATTACCTTTTCAAACCAGTAGTTAAAGTTAAGTCGGGTTTTAAATTGATTCCTCGCGAAGCGAGGGCCGAAGGCCCGAGCGCAGCGAGGTTTATAAATTTGTCGGCCCTCGGGAGCTAAGCCGCGCGAATTCGAGCGAAAAAAAAAATATATATATATAAGAGGTGTTCACTCATAAGAGGTGTTCACTATTGGCATATTGCTTCGCTCACTGCTTGCAGTTTGAGCACTCTCGTGACTCCACAATGCAATCCAACAATGTGTAACCGTACATCCTGTGCCCAAGTTCAGGAGTTGTCATAAAGCCATTATGGTAACAACCGGGAGGGCACATTGTATACATAATTGTATATTATGCTCACTGTTCATACAGTTTGAACACTCTCTGGATTGGGTGGAGAGCCTCATAAGAGGTGTTCACTATTGGCATATTGCTTCGCTCACTGCTTGCAGTTTGAGCACTCTCGTGACTCCACAATGCAATCCAACAATGTGTAACCGTACATCCTGTGCCCAAGTTCAGGAGTTGTCATAAAGCCATTATGGTAACAACCGGGAGGGCACATTGTATACATAATTGTATATATATATATATATATATATATATTTATATACTTGATGGTGTCCGGCAGTTGCCTGGCAACAAAAATCGCGACCGCTGACAATGGCGCACTCTCATGTTTATCCGTGTTTATTCATGGCGGCCGGGCCGACGGGTTTACCCTTACTCATCGTCGGTGAAACACGACCAATTTCTGATGCAAATCAGAAAGAACAACAACGCTGGATTCAACAAGTGGCTGGAAATCCTTGCCCGAGACAATTAACCATCGAAACTCCGCTGGAGCGAGAACGGCGACTTGAAATTCAGCGCGATCGAGCAACGAAGAAACAACGAGACCATCGATTACAAAGACTTCGAACAGCCTAGGCACACCGTTTGAGTACGTTCAGACGCTTTGAGAAAATGCTGCCATTAGAATTCTGAACGAAACCGATCAGGAGAGGCGACACCGACTGCAAGTGTTGGACAAAAAGATTCTGTTTATAGACGCAACGAGAGGCGGCAAGATTACACGATCAGCTAAATACTCGTGACGAATATCTTTCATACGGTAGGGAAAAGCAAACACGGATTACAGGAAAGGCTCAGAGAAGAAGAACGATTAAGAAATCTAGCTCAAATCACCGCACTTTAATCTGCTCTCCAATGCTCTTCAATTCAAACAACCTACATTTAAAGGCAAGTAAGCTTAAGCTTCAAAAAACAAGATTTTAAGTAGCTAAACAACTGACAGGCAGATGATAAGAGGATATTTTTTCCAATATAATATATTAGTACGCGAACACTGGAAACTATTCTCTAAGTACATACTGTAAATTGATGTTTATTGAAATTCTCACTAAGGTCACTAAGGAACTTTGATTAAAGCTTACAAGACATGACATTGTATGACAATGCTACATTTTAATTACTATTTATATCTATGATATGTTAGAATGTTTTACTATTCTATGTTACTGTAGTCTCACTGCTGTTTTTCAGTAAGATTAAATTATTATTTTTACTACAACTGCACCACCATTGAGTTGTTATTTTTTGTGCAACATCACTCTTCAGCAACAGTAAACTCCTGCGATCTCAACCATTCAAGCGAACAGTAAATTGGGTTAGCAATTATTTGATACTCAGTATATAGAACAAAAACTACAGCAGTATCTAAACGGAACAAGTTAATTTGGGAGATAGCACTCACAGGCTTCAAAAATGGAATTTAATCGAGACAGCAGGAGTTAGCTGTATTCCTGATAAACAAACTCTCACCCAATCAAAATAAACAGAACACCACTGCATATTGTCCTGGACCCATGTCCACAACAGTACTATAAATCCACTTTTAGCAAACCAATTTTCCTTCTGACAAAAATTAATGAAGATAGGTTGGGGGGAGGGGGTGGGGAGGGAAGGGCCTGTGGATCTTTTGATACCCAGTCCCATAGCAGTTACAGCGACCCACAGCTCAAAACCCAAAACTGACCAGTACCAGCTCCCATTTATTTTATTTTAGGAATACAGGGTACTAAGTACAAGTTAAATGGAAGCGACTAGGAACGAAAATGTCTCAACCTTAAATTTCGGGGCCATTGCTGGCATGTAACTCAACCTCTTCAGTCAAATAACAAATTCCATCTCTCTCTCTCCCACATTGCTAAAATTTTGCAGTGCATCCTTCCCCGAGCTTCGCGAGGTTCTGCGAGACACGTATTTCTAGTTACGAAAGTGAAGACATTAAAGGCCTACCTTCACCCAAAATGCTGTGCGCGCCGTGATTACTTTCTGTGCTGAATTTCGTGTAACAGCTGTGTAACACGAAATTTACGCTTGAATGCGTGTAACCAATCCGATCACGCGTATGAACAATGGAGCATTTCAAAACAAAAACAAACGACCGCAACGTCTTTTGGGTGAAGGCGGGCCTTTAAGTTATACCAGAGCGAGGGAGTCTATTTGGGGCAGAATTAAGGAATTTGTTGGTGAAACTGCTAATATTAGTTTACATTCGTTTCGGGGCCGGGGGTGCCACTACTGCTGCCAACGCGTAAGTTTCAGAACGTTGTTGGAAACGTTATGGCAGATGGAGGTCAGAATCTGCTAAGGATGGTTATGTGAGGGATTCCATTGAGAACCGTCTGCTTGTATCAAAATCTCTTGGAATTTAGTTACCATTAAAACGTTTCTCCGATTTTGGCCAATTCCCGTTCTTTAAGTTCTAATGCTAAGTTGTCTGAGTGTTTGATACAGCGTTTAGAGGGAATAGGGGAAACTGGCTATTTGCTGCGGTTCGTAGAATAGCAGCAAATTAATGTTTTCACAGTTCACCGAAGATACGACAGTTGTCATGGTGACGTGTGATACACGTGGGTTCGGTGATCCGCGGGATTTTACGGGGCAGAGTTCATTCTAGTCTTGCACTGCTGCCTAAACGTTTGTTTTAATTTGATTTTTACTTGAACTTCAGGGATTGGTTATTACATATAGAAGTTGTTTGAGATAAGCATACGTGGTGAACGTTTAAAAAGAATCCATCGAGCCGTTTCTCAGATTTTTGCAAAAGTGATTAAAATCGAAAATTACCCAAAAATTGCACATGAAGCGATGTTAGGAAAGATGATAGTTCTCAAAATCGCAAAATAGAAAGTAAACAAAACTTTGAAGGTTTACAAACATAACATCAAGCTACTTTTTGACACTTTCATTAAGTAAGTTTACAAAACCAGTGTTAATCTCTCGATCAATTTATTACCAGTACACAAATAGTAAGGTTTGAAATGTTATTGCGATTTATTTGAAATCAAACATACAGAATTTTTTTATTCTTCCAAAATATATATGCCATATACCATATTTTAAGATGTCTATGTGGGATTTTCAATGCGAAATCTTAAACGCGCTAAATTACACTTTTACAGCTTTGGAAGTTTCTTGTTTATCGTTGTCATGGTAATATCGATTTTACCAGAAAATATATCTTGCCAAACTTCAATTCAAAACCAGTTAGTGGTGAAAATTTCACGTTGATCTGGGTTGGAGAAGACCGCTTAAAAGCCGATTGAAAAATGTAGGTATGGTCTCCAGAAAACTGTATCGAAACACCTTTAAGCTATGTGGAAGTTTATCGTGTAAAACACGAGACTGCCAACTTTTTAGAGTTTTGAGAACACGCGTTTGCCAAATTTAGTTTGCCGTGTGTGCCCTCTACACAATATTAGGGAGCTTAAGCAACCATAACGGCGACGGCAGCGAGAACGACACAAAACAATAGATTTAATGAGCGTAAACAATGGCTCTGCACGTGCGTTGTACATTTTGGTACATTTCTTTGCCGTTCCTGCAAAACAACAATGCCAAATAATCAAATTATAGGTTTTGTGGAGAACGTGAACACACGTCGGTTAATTTTCCTTTCTCCATTTGAACTGGAAAACCATCCCTTCAAATTCAGCTCCTGGACAATCCAGTCACATTAGAAAAATTAAACAAATTGGAACAACTGAAATTAAAAATAGTTTAAAATAGCGCAAATCCTTTTTTCAATTGACGTTTTCCTTGGCCTTGCCGTCGTCGTTGCTTAAGCTCCCTAATAATATCACAATAGTCTTAACAGTACAACTGCGAAATTTTTGGCTAAAAACCTTTTTGCTGCTATCCTCCACTATGTCCATTGATAATATGATTTTATATTTACTTGTAATATACCTTGGTTAAATCAAGTCATTTGGCGGTGAAACAGATGCGATACCAAAATCGAAGTCAGCGAGATTGGAATATTTATTCCTAATTAGTTTAGATAAAAAAAATACATCGTTTTTTCTTAAGCTTGGTTCTTAAAATTTGTTAAGACACCAAGCATTTTAAGTTTGAATCGGTATATTCAGTTTATGAGCATACCATTCACGATTTCTAAGGGCGCGCCAAACTTTATTTATTCATCTTTCTTCTTCCTTTCCAAAAAAGATAAGGAACAGTGTAATAATAGCACGAGTCTCCTTTGATAGTGTATTTTCAGAGTTTTTCGAGAGTTGCAAGAACGTTTCGGCATGAAAAGTGCTAAAGATTTCGCCTTTTCTAATGAAAAATGTGGGAGGATTGTTAGGCCATACTACTTGAAATTTTAAACCATTTCTTTAAGTTTCGATGCACTCCCATGATTAAGGGTTTTTTCCAGTCAGAGATCCACAAAGACTTAGCACAATCCTTTTGTCTTATTTCAATATTAAGCTATGTATTACAGCCACGCATCTAAACTAGCGAGTAACCCGAGACAATTTTGTAAAACAAATTTCTTCTACAAGACAGCGTTACCTTACAATATTCATTAACAGGAAACCTAGCTTTTAAGTCCGTCAATTTATCAGGTTATGGTGCAGTTGGCGACACGACGTTAAATAAGAAACGCACCAAAGTAGCTGTGATAGCTCCACATGTAAATTTTGCAATTGTTGGACGCTGAAGTGAACGTGATGACGTCACCAGCCTTCAGGATGAACACTCCGCCTGCGTACAAGGAACCTTCGTCTTTTCCTGAAGATGGCGATTGAATCATGGTTATGATTTTGTTGTTTACACGAAAATAGACTATTACAGCGGGGGAACTCGAACTGTAGTAAATTTGTGCGTAGATGTAGTACCGTCCAGGAGTGGGCACAGTCAGTTTTCCATCCTGGTACTTCATACCGCCTGCAAGATGGCTAAATGGAGCACTAGCAGACCAGTCTTTTATCACTAGAAGGCAAAGTATAAACATTTGAGTTCAGTAATTATAATTTACTCAATCTACACCAGAACTTCGCGCTTAAATTGTAACTTTAAAAAACAGTTCGCTTTAGTTGTTTAGACAATTTCACATAGAAAGAAACGGACCAATAAGGTTCAGCATGGTGTACTAATGTCTAAATGAGTAGTTTCGTTACATTTGAGATGAATAAACTTCATCTCAAAACAGTATTTTTCTGTAATAGCTGAAGTATTTTTAATCATTGCAAGCCAAGTTACTTTCTAAACAATATGTGATTGAGTAGTGAAAAGTGTTTAATTTGGAATTAATTTTAAATTTTCGGCTTCAAACATACTGAAGCAAATAAAGAGAAAAGTCAAAACAAATTACTTTGACTGGCCTGGTAAGTCACTACTCGTTTATTGGCAGCTTCGATATGAGCAGATGGCTTGCTTGGATTCTGCAATAGAAAAGATAAAATATGTCGGTTCCACATGTTTATTGATAACTGACAAACCGACATGACGGAGCTGGGTTCATGAAATATTGGCATTTTATGTCATCTTATAGCATAAAGATGACACTCTCTGAGGAATCTAAGTAGCTTTCAAATCATATTTTGTGATTTGTAATTTGCAATTCAAACTTTTGCTTTCAAGTGTTGCGTTGATTGATAACTGATGGATTGTCCTTATTTTATCAGACTGCAACTGAACTTTTGTATATATTATTGTCAAATCCTCTGGAATGCTTTGAACTCTTAAATTTGCGTCCCTTGGGACTAAAATACATTCTCCGGCTAGCTACCATTAGCGAATTTTATGAGAGTCTGGCCTCATTATATCTTAGTGTGACCGTAGCTTCTATATTTCTATATTCCATTATAGCTCATCAAAGACCTTATGAATATGGAGTAAAAGACAGTAACTTAAAATAAGTTGTCTTTATCTATGCCAGTCACTAACGCATTCTTTGAAATTCGTCTGTGCAAATTTTTCAACTGAAACTTTTGAAGTTTTGTATTTGAAGTATACTTACATGTAGAGGTTAGCAGCCAATTAACGGATACATTTGTATTTTTTTGCCATTTACCATTTCTATCATCTTGATATTTGTTGAGAACTGAATTTTATTGATGTAACTTAGTTTCATATCTGCAAGTCATACAGCTTGCACCATTTACTTTGAATAATTTTGTCGAGAAACATACCTTTATATTCCGGTCGAGATTTTGAAATCAAATTCATTTCTAGAATGTTTATTGGTGGCTCTTACCTGTAAAGGACATTGGCAAGGTGTTCCATTATCACCTTTGGCTCCTGTGTCTCCTTTCGCACCCTTCTCGCCCTAAAAATGATCACAATACATTTATTGGGTTTTACTAGTGAATTATAATTAATGAAAGACGGTATCTTTTTTTACAAAAAAGATGAAAAAAGGCAGTCAGAGTTAAAAAAATGTCGTTACCTTTATGCCTTCATTGCCGTGAACATTGATGTTAATGGGACAGGTGGGAGTTGCACAAACGTTCTGTGAAACAAAAACAAGATCGACGAGAATTATTGTCGATATGAAATTAGACTTTCTTTGAATGATTGAAATGGTACTTCTCAGTATGATAAATCTGAATTTAATTTAATGAACCAAGAGTTATTTTGGAACCGCCTATTTTGGTTTGTGTGGCCAAGTTGGCAACATGGTTGCTGACAGAACAACAGACGCTGAAAAACTCACGAAAAATTCACTTTTTTTTCAAACATTTTCATTTTGATTTAAAGAAACGGGAAATTATATATTACAAATGATTACCTTTCGACTTTAAACACCGAAAATTCGAAGTTTTCTTTTCAAATAGGAGCTGAACGGTCTTGGACAACCTTCATGAGCTATCAAGAACAAGGGTGAATTTGATAATTCAAGACAAAGTAGGTTAACGACATAAATGTCTGGCCTCGGTTGTTCAAAAGGTGGATAGCTCTTTCCACCGGATAAATCACTATCACTATAAGTTGGTGAATAATAGTTGAGGCATCCAGTGATGAACGTGTAGCCAAACGATTGGAATGGCGCTGTACTGTTTTCCATACCATTTTAACATCTTTAAATGAGACTTTGTGAAAGCTAATATTACAGTATGAGCTTTTCGGTTGTTTTTGCTGAAAGTTTCAGAGTAGAAAATTTTAGGGAATCAAGCGGGAATTTTATCCCCCTAACTTTCTATAGCTACTGCTTTCTTCATTCCTAAAATCCCAGCTGACCTTGCTTCGTACCCAAAACGACACTTTTTATCCCTCCGAAAACAAAATGTGTTAAATTTCACGATGTTGTGAAAGTTTGAGGCGACATTTTACAAAAGAGAACTCTAGTTTATAGACATGTAATTTATTACGAATTTTTAAGGTGACTATTGAAGGCTTTCCGAACGGCTTTCTACCGAAACGATTCGTTTGGTGGTCCAGGAAATTGAAGCCGAAGGACGTTGGTAGTTGGAATAAAAGCAAAATTAGTGACACTTACTTGATTTCCAGATGTATTTCCCCCTTGGCAAAAGTACAAGTTGGTACAAACCAGGGCAGCACAGATAAAAACGAACTTCATCTCGCGATCAAAAGCGCTTAATTTGTCTCTTCGAAATAAGAACGTTGATTGAAGCGCAGGGTGAAACGATTTTTACTATAGGTCACTGAATTGTTTATTAGTTTTATGCGCAAGTAAAAACAAGAACTACCCCAGAGCATGATGCAATAACTTAGTATGACGAGGCATTCATATTTTATTGATATTCATAGGACTTGAATTTCGTTCCTGTTGAGGAATTTATTTTTCAGTCTCCACGTGTCGCGTATAAAATGTTATTTGTAAGTGGGTTGGGAAAGCTGTAGTAATAGTGTTATAACAAAATATTGTACGATTCAATCTGTAATCACACTAGCTCTCGTGTTTTTTTTATACGTTGTAGTTCGCACATTAATCAGCACTTTGTGATAAAGGTAACGTAGAACTGAACAAACATGACGATTAACATATTCATCAGACATTTCGTCGCTATTCAAACACTGGTACGCCGGTTCTTCGATACAGCCTAGTCAAGGATGTTCTGCAGTAGTTAATTAAATATTAGCTTTTAACGTTTCAGACATCTAGTATGTGAAACAATGGTCTCACATTAAGTTATTTGCGAAAAACCCCACATCTCTGAATATTTTATCTTTAAAGGAGACTTTTCTTATTGCATCCCTCGCCGAGACTTACCAATTCGTCCATTGAAGACATGCATGGCAAAATATGAGATGACAATCATTTCACACGCAGTTGCTAAATATTTGTACATTTCATACAATTTGTAGATAATCTGACTCTGAAGCTAAACAACTTGACATATTCAGATTCCCACACAGATTTTGTAGACAACTGGGCACACTGTGCTGTCTACTTAGATTTGTAAAAGCAAACTTAAGATATTTTAGACCTTTGTTTTGTTAGAAGCAAGCACGTTTTTTCGATCGTTTTTTCAACTACCTTATTGGAAGTTATTATAGAAATTTCTGAGCAAGAATGATTTGTGTCATGTGAAAAGAGGAAATCGCTTTAATTTAAATTGCACGACGTCAGAATCATCTAAAATGGCAAAGGTGTGGAACAATTGTCCCTTTGAACGTTACAAATTTTCATTATAATGGTGGCGAAAATTTAGAAATCCCTTTCTATCCGCCGAAAACAGGCGATCGTCAACAAACTACGTCACCACACCATGAGCTTTGGTGATGTAGCGTAATGAGACGATACCATTTTTATATTATTTACTTATTTTGTACAGCTTTTACACAGTGTAATCAATTTTTGTCCGGAAACAATAGTCTTAGTCTTTTTATTTACGGATCAACCACAAAGAAGATCAGTTTATGAAACAGTCATGTCATTACTTTCATCTCAAAGAACAAAATGTTTCTTTGCACAGTAACTTCTTGATTATCCGGTTGGTAAACCAACTTTTGTTAGTAATTTATCCCCGTGAGAATTATTCGTGACGCAAACTAAATAAAAAGAATGTTCCAAATTTTCCAAATTTGAAAACCATTGAGCGATGGTACCCATACAATTAGCACGAAAATAACTTTGTACTAAGCGCTAAACGACATGCAAGACCGTCGAAAATAAGCTAGGGTTGAAAAGTACGGTCGAGCCTAATAGCTCAGTTTCATAATTAACACTCCCTTTCCAGAGTAAACAAACTAGCCGAAAAAATAGATATTTTTCTGATAGTGGACCAAAATGCTAGGAAACTAGGAAGTCATTCGAAAGAACCTGGCCTCGCTCTTTCTCGAGTTATTTCCCGTCGTCAGTACTCGCAATATGATGTTTTCTTCGGGTGCTGCCTTATTTTCGCTACCTTCTATCCGAAATCATTAAACAGGCTACTTACCGGCTACTTATCAGTTCGATCAGAACACGGTCCAGTTCCAAGGCAGGATGCCTCGATAACCATTGAGCACCTCTTTCGTTGAAAGTTATTTTTTCGGAGAGCAATCGAACGGAAATGGCCAACATTTCCTAGTTGTTCGGCTCAAGACCTCTAAGTAGGCTTAGATACAAAATTCCGGAATTTTTTTTGAGGATTTTAGACACCGAAAAGAATTTTAGAAAATCTTGGGAATTTTAGACAATGAGTAAAATTTGGCAGAATTTAAGAGAAATATCAGCTTCCAGGTGACACTTTGACAATTTCACACAAGCAAAAACGCCGCGAAAGCGTTTATTTTGTGTTACCGCTGACCAACTTGAGGGCTCACCTCACAGTAGTGTCTACAGTGCAACCAATCAGCGGTTTCCGACTCAAATTATGCTTTCCATGAATCCCATCTCTGCTGGTAGCAAAAATGGCTGATTCCAGTGAGCCATCTATCAGCTCTCCGTCAGAAACAAGAGAGAAATTTTAAGAATTTTCGAGAATTTTAGAAATTTTTGAAAGAATTTTCGACATTTTTAAAATAATTTTAGTGCTTTACTGGAGTAATTCCAATGACTGAGGCACATTCAATAAAGTACCCCAGCGAGCAAGAGAAACAAAGCTGTCCAGATTGATCTTTATCAAGATAAAATTTGTTATCTTGTCTTTATCTACTCCTTTTTATGATTTAGTAGAAAGAAAGATGTTTCCCCAACAAAAAAATGAAATGATGCCCAAGTGTGTTTGATTGATTATTTCCACATGTGAGGTTTTAGAGAGTTGCAAGAAGGTTTCGGCATGAACACTGCTAGGCATTTCGACTTTGCCTTTTCCAATTCATTCATTCATTCATTCATTCACTCACTCACTCATTCATTCATTCATTCATTCATTTATTTTGTCATTAACCACATTAAAAATATATATAATAATAATAATAATAATAATAATAATAATAATAATAATAATAATAATGCAATACACTAGGAATTTATAATAACTTAAAAGACGATAGACTACATAATGTTTAAGGTGGTAGTGACAAGGAAGCCTATATAGAAGCCGGGGGCTTATGAACTATAGGCTTCCTGACAATATAGAATACATCATACGAATTATGAGGACAGCATGAAATATAAAATGTATTATTTTAAAAAGAAAAGAAAAGGAAAGGAAAGAAGAAGTATGTAGCTCAACAAAGAGTATTTTTGACTAAGAAAGAAGGAATTTTTTAAGTCTTTTGCCAAACAAATGGATGCTTTCACTGTTTTGAATTTCATGACTTAACGAGTTGAAAAACTTAGGTCCTTGAAACCGAATTGAGAAGTTTCGAATGGGAACGTACTACATGAAATTTTTATCCATTTCTTTAAGTTTCGATGCGCTCCCATGATTTCCCACGATCCAGGGTTTCTTCCAGTCAGAGATCCACAAAGACGTAGCACCATCCTTTTGTTTTATTTCAATATTAAGCTATGTATTACAGCCATGCATCTACACTAGAGAGTAACCCAAGACAATTTTGAAAAACAAAATTTCTTCTACAAAACAGCGTAACCTTGCAAGTAACCTGGCTTTTACGTCCGTCAATTTATTAGATTATGGTGCAATTGCGACGCAACTTTAAATAAGAAACGCACCAAAGTAACTGTGATAGCTCCACATGTGAATTTTGCAATTGTTATATCCCGACGTGAACGTGATGACGTCACCAGCCTTCAGGATGAACACACCGCCTGCGTACAAGGAACCTTCGTCTTTTCCTGAAGATGGCGATTGAATCATGGTTATGATTTTGTTGTTCACACGAAAATAGACTCTTTCATGTTGTGGGCGACGGTAGTAAATCTGAACGTAGATATAGTACCGTCCAGGAGTGGGCACAGTCAGTTTTCCATCCTGGTACTTCATGCCGCCCGCAAGATGGCTAAATGGCGCACTGGCAGACCAGTTTTTTATCACTAAGAAGGCAAAATATAAACATATGAGTTCAGGGTAGCAGGGATGGCGCAGTGGTGAGAGCGCTCGCCTCCCACCAATGTGGCCCGGGCTCGGACTCGGCGTCATGTGTGGGTTGAGTTTGTTGTTGGTTCTCGTCCTTGCTCCGAGGGTTTTTCTCCGGGTACTCCACTTTTCCTCCCTCCACAAAAA
The DNA here is from genome assembly GCA_024195265.1 of Dendrophyllia cribrosa. Taxonomy (NCBI): domain Eukaryota; kingdom Metazoa; phylum Cnidaria; class Anthozoa; order Scleractinia; family Dendrophylliidae; genus Dendrophyllia; species Dendrophyllia cribrosa. The sequence continues at coordinate 12,541,451 of JAJLRJ010000006.1, read as the reverse complement.
CCAACATTTCCAAATTCCAATTCGATCCGGAAACAGTGGAAGTAAAAGCCACCTCTTGGATTCCACTGAAATTCCTATTTATTTATTTATTTATTTATTCATTATTTATTCACTCAATCTAAACCAGAACTTATAGACCACTTTTTCATAATGGCGGCCGATTTATTTATTCTTTTATACGTATGTTAATTAGCCTCACTGGCCTCATTTTAGAGTAAAAATTCCTTTGAATTTTGCACATGTTACCGAGGCCAGTGAGGCTAATTAACATACGTATAAAAGAATAACTAAATCGGCCGCCATTATGAAAGTGGTCTATAGCATTGTGGTTAAAAAAGCAGTTTGCGTTAGTTGTTTTAGACAGTTTTTATACAGAAAGAAATGGACCAATAAGCTTCAGCATGGTGTACTAAAGTCTAATTTGGTTATATTTAAGATAAATAAGCTTCAACTAAAAAATAGTATAATAATTAATTTTTCTTTAATATTGTATTTTTTAAAATACAATATTAAAGAAAACTTAAAATTAAAATCAACGCAAGCATTTACAGTGCGGCTACTGTTACCGGGGGTCACCCATACAAAGTTAATCAATCACAAAACAGAACGAGAACAATAGATTCCAACATTTTTTACTTTAGCCAATGAAATGTCGAGTACAGAACAATGGAATTTCAACTTGTTCGTTCGCCATGAAAACAGATCAATACAAGTTTTGGCTGTGTACAGTGTTGGATTTTCAATTAACTTCGATTCCATCCCTATTGAACTTGACTAGTTTTAACAGCGCGATTTGGAAGGTAAATATCGGCGATTCAACTAAAAGAGAAACTCCAAACTGTGTGAAAATAGGGAATGCGATGGTTGTACCGTATGTCTACACAAATAAAAGCAGTGCCGGTGGCGGATTTCAAATAATTTGTTCAAGTTTTCTTTACTGCGTCAACGGCGGTGTTTTGGTAGTACCATTTGTAAAATAAGAAGGAAGACATTCTTAACTGCATAAGTACCAGTGATAGCGACGGTCATAGTTTAGGCAAATGAAAAAGTGCGTGATTTTAAAATTTGAGTTCCACGCGTTGGGTTTCGGCAGTACGATTAAGCTGAAATAAAATTAAGTAAAAGAGAAATTCAAAACTGCATAAAAAGAGTATCGGCCGTATAGTAACGACGTATTCTTGAACAAATATTACACTGCCGGGAAATCCGTCGAGAGTCCGTTGATATTCCAGCGGTTCGGCTGTTTAATTTTCCATAATTTTCCAGACGTTTCAAAACAGTAAATCCAACTCCCTCGAGATGAATTAATTCCTGACAATAAAATCTCAACCGCCGGACTAGAATATATATATATTTTTCACAGAGTTTGAGGTTTGGTTGATAATTATTTCTATTTTTTGGCATATGCAACTATAGACTTTACTTTCACCAAAATGATTTCTTCAAAACCTTCACGACCGCCGTTCAATCCGCAAAGAAAATCTGGAACGGAAAAAGTTCTGACGACAATTCAATAAAAAAGAATTGAGATAAAGGAGCCGCGCTTTTACAAACGGTTAGAAAGTAAATGCTTATATGTGCTACGCTGGCAGTGTGCCTTGTAACATTTGCAAACAGCCGGCGGTTGAGTTTTTACTGAGTTTTCCGAGAATTCCATTCCGCCACGCAATTTGCCCAAACATACGGCCGTCGCGTTCACTGCTTTCATACAGTTTGAAATCAGTTCTGCTCACTTGCATGACACATGACATTCATTCATATAGCATGTGAAACTACTCAAATTTCGAAAAGTCAACGCTAGCTTAAGCTTTATTCAACATATAAAGCTTCAGGAGTGCACAAGGTGAAATTTTATTGTTCTGTACTCGACATTTTATTGGCTGAAGAAAAAATGTTGGAATCTATTGTCCCCGTTCTGCTTTGTGATTGGCTAACTTTGTCTGGGTGACCCCGGTAACAGTAGCCGCAATGTGAAGGCCAAGTTACTTTCTAAGCAATATGTGATAATAAAGTAGTGAAAAGTGTTTCATTTGGAATTAATTTTAAATTTTAGCTTCTGACATACTGAAGCAAATAAAGAGAAAAAACAAACAAATTACTTTGATTGGCCTGGTAAGTCACGTCGCCTTTATTGACAGCTTCGATATGAGCAGATGGCTTGTTTGGATTCTGCAATGGAAAAGATAAAAGATGTCGGTTCCATGGCCACGTGTTTATTGATAACTGACAAACCGACATGACAGAGATGGGTTCATGAAATATTGGCTTATTGCGTCATATAATAGCATCATGAGAAACGACGGTCTCCGAGGAATCTAAATAACTTTCAATTCGTAATTCATTATTTTTAATTTTCAATTCAAACTTTTGCTTTGTTGCGTTAAGTGATAACTGATGGATGGTCGGCCATATTTTATGTGACATCAAATCATCTTAAATACTTGGCTGAGGACTCAGGAACTCTTAACTTTGCGCCTCTTGGGACTAAAATATATTCTCCGGCTAGCTTTTTTTTTAAGAGTCTGGCCTCAGTATATCCTAGTGTGATCGTAGCTTCTATATTATGTATTTTCAGTGGAAATTAATATAGCTCATCAAATGCCTTATGAATACGGAGTTAAAGACAGTAACTTACTAACATGTCCAGAAAATATATCGCACTTTAAGTTGTCTTTACTGTTAGTCAGCCGGGAATGCATTCTTTGAAATTCGTCTGTGGAAATTTTTCAACTGGAACTTCAGACGTTTTTTTATTTGAAGTATACTTAGAGGTTAGTGGCCAAATAATTCATTTGTTATTTTTGCCATTTACCATTTCTATCATCTTGATATTTGTTTAGAACTGGAATTCATTGATATAACTTAGTTTCATATCTGCAAGTCATACAGCTTGCACCATTTACTTTTAATAATTTTGTCGAGAAACATACCTTTATATTCCGGTCGAGATTTTGAAAATCAGATTCATTTCTAGAATGATTAATGAAAACTCTTACCTGTAAAGGACATTGGCAAGGTGCTCCATTGTCACCTTTGGCTCCTGTGTCTCCTTTCACACTCTTCTCACCCTAGAAATGATACATTTATTGGGCTTTTACTAGTGGATTATAAATAATGAAAGACGGTATCGTTTTTACAAAAATAGATAAAAAAGGCAGTCAGAGTTATAAAATTTGTTGTTACCTTTATGCCTCCATTGCCGTTAACATTGATGTTAATGGGACACGTGGGAGTTGCACAAACGTTCTGTGAAACAAAAAACAAGATCGATGAGAATTATTGTCGATATGAAATTAGACTTTCTTTGAATGATTGAAGTTGTACTTTTTAGCATGATAAATCTGAATTTAATAAACCAAGAGTTCTTAATTTTGGAGCCATGTATTTTGGTTTGTGCGGCCAAGTTGGCCACACGGTTGCTGAATAAAACCGCGGCAATTTCACGTTTAGGACAGCAAGTGATATAAAGCAAATGAAACCGTCGTCTGTATTCCTTACAGATTTAATTATTCTTGCTGTTGATTTTTTTGTTTGTGTTAATTTTAGTCAAGCCGCAAGTCTGCCTATCAATTTTTGTTTTAACCCTGATCTACAGTAGCTGTAGGGTTAGGGTTATATGAGAGGCTCCCATATAAAAATGACGGTGTTGCTCGTCGTACCTTTTAGGGGTCAAAATTTGTAGATTGGTACCGCTTAGGGTACGAAAATCTAAAATGTCTACCATTAGTATCATAGCGGTACCTTTTAGGGCATGAGTGGAAAAAATATGACAGAATATGACAGGTGTTGTTAAATAATTGGTACCTCTTAAGGGTAAAAAATTATTTGAGCCACGCCCATCAAACACGATTATGGTACCTTTTAGGGTGTTTTCCGAAAATTTTCGACGAGCACCCCCGTCATTTTTATATTGGAGTCCCCCCGGGCACTTTTTATCCCTCCGAAAACAAAATGCGCTAAATTACCCGATGTTGTGAAAGTTTGAGGCGACATTTTACAAAAGCGAACTCTAGTTTATAATGTAATTTATAACGAATTTTTAAGGCGACTATTGAAGGCTTTCCGAACAGCTTTACACCGAAGGATTCGTTTGGTGCTCCAGGAAATTGAAGCCGAAGGACGTTGTAAGTTGGAATAAAAGGAAATTATCGACACTTACTTGATTTCCAGATGCATTTCCTCCTTGGCAAAAGTACAAGTTGGTACAAACCAGGGCAACACAGATAAAAACGAACTTTATTTCGCGATCGAAAGCGCTTAATTTGTCTCTTCGAAATACGAACGCAGAATGAGGCGCAGGGTGAAATGATTTTTACCATAGATCACATGATTTTTACCATAGATACATAGATACATATATACATAGATAGATACATAGAAGATACATAGATCACATAGATCATAGATACATAGATCACATTATCAGTTTTAAGCGCAAGTAAAAACAAGAACTACCCCAGGGCATGATGCAATAACTTAATATGACGAGACATTCATATTTTATTCATATTCATAGGACTTGAATTTCGTTCCTGTTGAGGAATTTAATTTTCAGTATCCGCGTGTCGCGTTAAAATTTTATTTGTAAAGTGGGTTTGGAAAGCTGAAGTAATAGTGTTATATAAAAGAAACTTCTACGATTCAGTATGTAATAGATCGCACTAGCTTTTGGGTGTTCTTTTTATGCGTTGCGTTTCACACATTAATTTTCCAGCACTTTGTGGTAAAGGTAACGTAGAGCTAAACAAGCATGACGATTAACATATTTCATTATCAGACATTTCTTCTCAATACAAACATTGGTCCGCTGCTTCTCGACAGTCTCGGTACAGCCTAGTCAAGAAAGTTCTGTAGTAGTAATTAAATGCTAGATTTTAACGTTTGAGACATCTTTTGTTAAAAAGATGGTCTCACATTGAATTATTTGCAAAAAAACACATCTCTGAATACTTTATCTTTTAAGTAGACTTTTTTTTCTGGCATACCTCGCAGAAACTTACCAATCAATTTGAGACATACACGGTAAAATATAAACTGACAATCATATCACAAGCCGTTGACAAACATCTGTAAACATTTGTACATTTGATACAATTTGTAGACAGTCAGACTCTGCAGATAAACAATTTGACATAGTTAGATTCTTTTTTATCTGCTCTATCGTATATATTTTGGTGACAGCTGGGTACACTGTTATTTCCTTAGAGTTGAAAAGCAAACTTAAGACATTTCAGACCTTTTTTTGTTAGAAGCATTGTATGTTTTTTTTTCGAGTCGGTTTGTATCTACCTTATTGGAAGCTGCTTTAGAAATCTCTTACCAAGAATGATTTGTGTCATGTGAAAAAAGGAAATCGCTTTACTTTAACTGTTACGACGTAAGAATTATCTAAAATGGCAAAAGTGTGGTACAATATATATGTCCCCTTGAACGTCACAAACTTTCATTATAATGAACGGGGCATGATGACGGAAAATTTAGAAACCCTTTTCTATCCGCCGCAAACAGGCGAACGTCAAGAAACTACGTCGCCATACCCCGGGGCCATACCAGGAGCTTTGATGATGTGGCGTACGGCATGGGCTATTGCTGACGAAATGGAGAATTATTAGCATAAATTTAAGACATGCTAAATGATGACTCGATAACATTTACCTATTTTGTACAGATTTTACACAGTGTAAACAATGGTCTTAGTCTTTCTATTTACGGATCAACCACCAAGAAGATCAATTTATAAAACAATCATGTCATGACTTTTATCTCTAAAGAATAGAATGTTTCTTTGCATAATTAAGTTGACTCCTTGTTTATTCGGTTGATAAACCATCTTTTAAAGGTATTATTCGTGACGCAAACTAAATAAATAGAAGGTTTGCCAAATTTTCCAAATTTGAAAACCATTTAACGTAGTTCGAGCTAATGGCACCGATACAAAGCACGAAAATAACTTTGTCAGTAGAGCGCTAAACGACATGCAAGACCGTCGAAGAGAAGCTTGTGTTGAAAACTAAGGTCGAGCCCAATAGCTCAGTCAACACTCTCTTTCCAGAGTAAACAAACTTATTTAGCCGACAAAATAGATAGCGGGAGCAACGTGAAGGAGAAATTGCTGGTAGTGGACCAAAAGGCTAGGAAACTAAAGAGTCATTCGGAAGAACCTGGCCTCGCTCTTTCGCGCCTTATTTACCGTCGTCAGCACTCGTCTGTCTTGTCTCTTGCTCGTGCTCCTTTCTCAAGAGACATGAGAGACGACTGGAAACAAGTGAGACGACAACACTGACTCGTCCCCAGTCGTCTGTCTTGTCTTTTTCTTTCCGCGCCTTTCTTAAGAGACAAGGGAGACGACTGGAAACGAGTAAGACGATAACGTTAACTCGTGCTTCAAGACCAAGAGCGAGATCAAGAGCGAGACCACGAGGTCTCGAGTCAACCAATTAGACTAAAATGTGTGGCATAAATTTGCATGCACTAATGTGACACACACAAAAAAAGAAGGAAACTCAGAGGGCAAACCTTGACTCGTCGGCTACGCCACGAGTAATGAAACGTAACGCACGTTGAAGATGAAACTCATTTTTTCGTACAGGCTGTTGTAAGTAATGATTCTACATCAACAAAGGTATGTGAAGCTAAACTGTTATTGTATGCGTTTTTTCCTTCTATTTTCTCGAATACATAGCTCCTCCATAGGGTAACGAATAGTGATATATTTTTTGACTGAGGAGTACTTGAAACAAGTGAAAAGTATCTGTTCATGCCTGAGACTGCTGCAAATCTTAAATCGAAGTAGAAATGTTCAGAGAACACGTTCCTAGTAAATATTTAACACATCGCTACATCCTTGAACTTGGCGCAACATCAAACTGGCGATTTTTTTTCGAAGATCACTAAAAAGTGCATGGTCTTTTTGATGATCTACCTCTCATTAAAAAAAAAACACTTTTCTCATTGAGTCGTTGACGACACTTCCGCTGACTATCTTTGTTACGCGTTTCAAACTTTCGTAACATGTAAATTTAATGGCGGCCGAAAAAAGACTAAATGTATACTCGAACAAAACGGCCTTCTATGCTTATTACATTGATAAACGGTTTGGACTGGTAAGTATATACCTTGTTTACTTTTATATAGAAAACGCAAAGATAGCAAATTCGAAAAAAAAAAAGTGATCGAACTGGCACTTTAGTCATTTCCTTAAAAAACTACCGACATTTTGCTTTTTAGTTGGTCATAATTAATGGAATGATATTTGGCTGGCTTTTCGTACTTACAAGTAAGTCAACTAAAAACAAAAAAAAACCACATAACTACTATCAAACTTGTTATTTCATAACTTTGCGCCATCTTTTCATTGTCCCGACTGAAATATCGATCGTGCTTTCATGATTATGGCCAGGAGCTTGGTTTCAGCTTACTTTATTATCTTGAAATGGAAAGAAACCATCGTTAAATAAACAAAACAAAGGCTAGAAAAGTCAAAATTTCACAAGAATGGCAAGTTTGATTTATTGACAGGCGGTCAATAAATCAAATTTCATGAACTGAAATCCATTTCAATCCTTGCAATTCTGCACTTTATCTCCAAACTGCTACTTTTGTTTTGCTCTATAGAATCTTTTTATTCAACTAAGTTCTATATTTGGTGGCATTTGGCGATATAACGTGGAAATAAGCTAAGCGAAATTTTGCTATTTCGGCTGGACAGTGCCCCTTTAGAGCTGATTCAAGAGTGGAGGCGCGGTGACGTAGTGGATGCGCGGTGGCGTAGTGGAGGCGTGGTGTGTAGTTGTTAGCGTGTCGGACTTTCAACTTGAAGGTCGGTGGTTCGAGCCTGGTCTCTGCCGTTTGTTCTACACTGTCTCTCTCCGCCCAGGTCTATAAATGGGTACCGGCGACATAATGCTGGAGGGTAACCTTGTGATGGAGTTGCATCCCATCCAGGGGAGTAGTAATACTCTCAGTCACTTCATGCTACGGAAACCGGGTTAAGCTCCGTCAGTTGTGAGCCATCAGGCTTGTGAAGACTTTACCTATCTACCTACCGCCCTCCTCCTACCTATCTACCTATCTACCTACCCCCTCCTCCTTTCCTACCTACCTGCCTACCTACGTACCTACCTACCTACCTACCGCCCTCCTCCTGCCCCTCTCATGGATCTTCCACTGGACATAGTCCATTCAACATGTTTTCTTTTCTTTTTTTCAGATGCAGAATTCAGATGCCACAATAAGATTGACTTGGCAATATTGTTGGATAACTCAGCAAGTGTCACGGAAGATCAGTTTGCTGCAACCAAGAAATTTGCTGCTGATCTCATCAAGCACTTCGATATTGCAAAGGACAGAACACTGTTTCTCTTCACCCTGGCCCCGGTTCCTGGAAAGCCGATTAAATTATCCTTCGATTAGCGGTTAATCCACGATTAAATTTCTTATTCCTAGAATAACTAATCGAAGGATAAAAAGGCGTTCCTGAAAACGGATTTAACCCTCGATTAACTATCCCTCGATTAAACTCAGAATAAACCGGTTTGACCAGTTATTCACATGCAGGCGCGCGCGAAAATGACAATGCGCGGAAAAAAGGCGTCTTACACGAAGCTTGCAAGCTACTGTTTTCCATTCTGACTCAAATAGTCTCGTCACAAATTCTACAAATCAAACCTTGATATTGGTTGTTTTAGTCGAAGAAAGAAATAATCCCTTGCGATTTGTTTTAAGGAAACGAACTAAAATCAATGATTCAGTTCAAAGCGATGTTATGAACTCGGTGAAGGAAAATTAAAACTGATAATTAAAGTGCAACTAATCCCCAATAATGTTTTTCGCCAAACGAAATCTCCTAATTGTCCTGATTACCTGTGCGAATTTTTTTTTACCGTAGCATTTTTCCTTGATTTTTTATAATTTTTTAAAGTTTCAAATTTTGGCGGTTCTTTCGGCCACTACCGAGCAATGTGAAGAATGGGTCCGAGTTTTGTTTGGGCGTCTTGTGACGTCATCGAAGGAGATTGATTTTCATGATGCGAAGAGCAAAGGAACTGTGGGCAAACACAAAAAAGGCATCGGACTTCACAAAATCCCTTTTTTGGCTTTTGAGTACCATTCGCGTTAAAATGCCTTCACCTTTGTCGCTTCGCGGTGATATGCTTATGAGAACACGACAAATGGCCTCCTTCGATGACGTCACAGCAAAGTTCGTACCCAGCTCCCACAAATGCTCGGTAATGGGGCGGAAGCACCTAACTTCAAACAGCTGTAGAAACGCTGGGATTTTATCAATTACGATAATTTTTTCGCGCAACTAATCAGGACAAACAGGAGATTTTATTTAGCGAAAGAAAAAAAATTGGGGTTAGTTGCACTTTAAGCTGTAAACCGAATCGGTGAGTTCATTTGATTATTTCAGTTATCAAATTTAATAGTTGTTAGCCATGTAGCCTATTTATTAAATCTGAATAATAAAGCAGTGATTTCAGAGAACGAGCTTTCATAGTTTTATACCAACATCGTAGCTTTGATTGTGTATAGCCTGTTCACGCTAAAAAATCCGGCGAAACTTGTCTTTTATCTTCTATTTGACATCAATTAAAGCTTACGCTTATGTCTTATTTTTGGGATCTTTTCCTACCCTTCTCTACTGCAAGTGCTGCAAAAATAATTATTTAATTCAAGATTCTTGGATAGAATCCCCAAACCGGTAAAACGATATGTAAAGAGTTTATTTGACAGTTTAAAATTTACGCTATTGCGAGCGCTAAAAGAATATTTTATGGCGTGTTGTTTTTATCTTGCTTTTCAAAAATATAACTGAAGGGTAAAATTCATACATTCTGCTTCGTGAAAGCCCTGCTAAATACAAAAACTACATCTTTTGAATCTTCCCCTTCAAAAAGTTAGTAAGATTGCTGTAAGAGTTAGCAAGAGCTTTATTGTTTTGAGTATATTAAAATTGCCGAGATTTGCGTGTTTGCGGTTGTTTGTCCACCTTGGCTCGATCACCTTTCACTGCAAATTACATTTTTCTGTCGAAAACTCGGTTTATTCTCTCCGGAATCTGTAAGGACAAAACGTTCATCTATCATTAAAGTCGCCAAGAGAAACTATTTCTAGTATAAGTTGCTTTCTATATTTCCTGGACCAACTTAACGAACAGTTTACTCCGCCATTTTGTTTGTTTTGACAAAATTTATTCGCCAATCGACCTCGCTAGGTGGATTAAATTTAACCCTTATTTTATCCCTTGGTTAGCGCTAATCCTGCTTTCAGGAACATAGTTTAATTGAAGGATAAATTTTTATCCCTCGATTAGGCTGATTTAAGCCCCATTTACACTGCCGAAAAATTTTGGCACGGCTCGGATGAAAAAAGTACGCGTACGAAAAAAATTGGTTCGGCACGGATAGATTTTGTCGTGTAAACTACTTTGCCCCGTCCGTGCCGGACCAAACTTTCACCCGTGCTCGGACCATGTCGAGAGGTAGTGCGAGCACGGATAAAATTGGTACGCGATCCTGAAAATCTAGCCCAGCTCGGATAAGGTGTCAGGTGTAAACGATTACCCGTGCCGAACCAACTTTTCTCTGATGAGCCTTCGCGCCTTTTGGTCAGCACCGATTTGAGAGAGCATGTGCAAATCGACCCGCGATTCACTCAACATGCGCACTAAGCAAGAATCGAGTACGCTGGCCGAGATGTTGAGCCTTTTACCCGTACCAAAACATAATTTTACATCGTTTAGCACGGTAGAAGAAAGGACGTTTAAATGACTAATCAGTACTATTTTTTTGGGTACGCGTACCACTTTTATCCGAGCCGTGCCTAAAATTTTCTGCAGTGTAAATGGGGCTTTAATCGTGGGTTAGCGCTAATCGGCTTTTCAGGAACCGGGGCCAGGTGTATAAATGGGTACCAGCGACATAATGCTGGAATTAACATTGTGATGGACTGGTACCCAATCCATATTTTCACGTGTGTTTCCGTTACTGTTCGGCACAACTTCGTGATTCCCAAGAGACCAGCTTCCGTAGTAAGATAGGATTATGTCTAGGCAGTTTTCGACGCGTAGTTTATTTTTAGCTTTACGTGATATTTTTACCTTGACGTAACTGTTGCTTGTACCTGCCCAAGTTTGAAGAGATGGGAACGGTTTTGCGCCATGGAAAAAATATTGTGAAATTGTTCGTATGTAAAATGTGTAGGGTACTCCCCTATATCAACGAAATATATGTGTGCTGCCTCTTCGTTAGTATATGGATTCATTTTAGCTGATTAGGTCTCCTCCTGTGAGATCCAACGAAAAACCAGCAGGATCTTCGTCCACGGTTTTTGCAGTTAAACAAGTTTATGATTTTTGAGACGTTTTGTTCTGAAAACGGGTATAGACTGAGTGTTTACCAGTTACAAAAAAAATCCGGAAATTTCGGTTGGAAATAAGGCTGTTTTGGTTTGCCCGATCGGAAAATTTCCGAAATAAACGGGATGTCTTGAGAGATAGTCCAAAATTACCAATCGGAATAACCGAACGGAAATGTGTTTTAATACCATTTGCATGTTATCTACCAGTTCCAGGCCCTGCGCCAGTTTTGATGCGTAAGCGTGGATACTCAGTGCTAAATGGTGTACGCCAATCTAAAACGGGATTTCCCTTACTGGAGTTTTACTTACCATTTACACAAACCGCGGACCAACCGGTTTTCCCATGTAAATGGTAAACACTCACTGTGACCATTTTGGAGTGAAATTGAACATAGTTTACATATATATCAGAAGCTCATAACGAGATAAGCTTCAGCTGTTTACAGCTGTTTCGAGAAAGGTTGTCGGAAAAAACGTAAAAGTGCACGCGACAATCCCGAAAAATAATATGGGATACGATCAATGAATTTTAATAAGTCAAATAAATACATGAAACCCGCGATGCTTCGTCCGTACGGGAACGATCTTAGATGGCGGGCCATTGCGATAAATGAGTTTTTAGGATATAGCGTGGATGACTACCCACAATACTTTTCTGGATTGTCGCGTGCACTTTTACGCTTTTTTCCGACAACCTTTCTCGAAACAGCTGTATATGTGAAGAGAACCACGAGAGCGTAAAAACATAGCCAGGTCTGAAAACGGATATGGAATTCAGAGGTTAGGGCCGGGTTGTTTAATTTGCGATTGAGCTAACCCAGGGTTAACATCAATTTTGATTCCGGTAAAGGCATTCTTGCGAAAATCTTCTAACATTGAATTTTTATAAAACTTTTGCTACAGCTGGGTAATGAGTTACTCGCGTCAAAAATTCCAAAAAAATTGGGGACCACTGACTTTGTTTCCGAGATAAGATTACCTGAAAGGTGATTCTTATTTTGAAAAATTGGTCTTCCTTACCGGATATGGCCCCTATGTCTGTTAGTCTAAAAATGTTGTAACGAATCTCTAAAATGCTACTTTCTATGCCAAATTTTATACGAGTGGGTTTATTAAGCAAACTAATTTAACTCACCTCGAAGAGGTTTAAAAAAAATGGTTACGCCTCGTTTTTCAACCCATTCTTGGTGTTTGGATATCCTGATAAAACACTCTCCCTCGTGTACGTGTTTGATATATCCTTCACATCTCTTTGAATTCTCTTTAAATACCATTTTTTTTAAATTTAATCTATTAAGCAACCATTGTAAATTTAATATATTTTAGGGCTAGCTCAAGTTTTATGCATGTAAAGCGCACTTGATCATTATCATGTAAAGTAGCGCTATATAAATGTTCAATATTATTGTTATTATTATTATTATTATTATTATTATTATTATCAATACTTTTGGTGGAAGCTATTTACATAATGCAATGCACAGGTAAAGCAACCACGAGCCAATCAAAGAAGAGTATTGAGCGCGTGCAATGAGGTGATCTGGCGCGCATTTTCCCTGGGGACGAGAATGTGTTTTCAGATTTGACCGACAACTCGGTGAGTGAACAATAAATCAATGCTCTAAATCCTTCGTCGGGGTAACGAAATTAGAAAGAATACAACGAAACAAGACAAGGAATTCAGCAACAATTTGGAGGACTGCCATAGAGGAAAAGAGAGAAAAAAAAACAAGGTTAGGTAGCGCCTAAGTTTTCGCTAAACACATTTAACATTTGTTGGGTGTCGCGCATTTCACATATTGTATTTCAATAATCACCATGTTTGCTTACTCCTCATTTGTTTTAACGGAACTTTCTGAGAATGTGTCTTTTCATTAAATTTAAGACAAATTTTAATTTGTTTGCAGAAATGTCCAGTGGAACAAATCTCGTTTTCAGCAGAAAAGTGCGGGAAAACCGTTTGCACGCAGTCCGTTGGAAACGAGTTCAAACAACTTGAACGCTGGTGTAATGCTTTTCACTCCAAAGCCGCGACAACTTTAGAGGTAAGCTTAATTGTTGTTCTCCAACACTTCAAATGAACAAATATTTGATATTTCTCGAAACTTATGCAACACTGAAATGCAAGAATTGGCGCAGCAAACACAAATAAGATTACTGAACAAGTGCTTATATGGAGCAACAAGTGTTGTTCAAATCTTTGACCGCGAAATTTGAATATTGACAGATATTTTTTGCTGTAAGGAAGGTTTCATTAGTTTTTTTCCCAGCAGATTTATAGAAACATTTACAAAGGTGACATTAGTTCTAACTGATATTTATGACTCTAACGTTTTCAGCAGAAGTATGGAAAGCCATATGCACGTCAGGGCTCATTGGTAACAAGTTCAGACAACTTGAACGCTCGTGTTGCTTTACAATTCAAAGCTGAGAAATTTTAGAGGTAAGCTTAATTATTGTTCTGCTACACTTAATTTTCTGTAAACATATTCACACTGAAATGCAAGAATTGGCACAAGTACTGATTGCAGAATCGAACAAGTGCTTACTGATACATTTAGTTATACTTGCTGCGAGCAACAAGTATTGTTTACATTTTCGACCGCGAAATTTGAATTTGTGGCGATTGACAAATATCCTTTGTTGGACTGAAGGTTTTTGTTAGTTTTTCAGCAGGTTTACAGAAAATGTTATGAAGGTCACATTAGTTTTGCCGGACATTTATGATTTATGTATTCATGTATTTATTTATTTTAACATTTAATCAATCACGAGTATTTGAATTTTCGAACTTACAGTTTGAGAAAGCATCATTTCTCATATTTCAATTATAGACGAAGGGGTGAAGAATTATACCTTTTGTATTCGTGAATAGTCCATTTACAACTGCAAGAATTCCCGTCGCGGGTGTCCTTCGGAAAAAGAAATCGTACACGCGCCAGTTAAAGAGTACTAAAAAAAACTATATATCAATAGAAAGCTAAGCTTAACACATGTAGTTTGCGATGAAAACTATAATGTTTTTCTTTTACAAACGGCCAGGAGCCGATGACCGTCAAACGACAAGGGATTGTTCAATTAAATTTATCGGTATTGAATGCCGCGAAAAGGGCTGGCCCCAGTAATGTTCAAAAGGTGGATAGCGCTATCCACCAGATAAATCACTGATCAGTGGATAAGTATTAACAAAATCCATTGTGTTATCCACTGGATAGTGATTTATCCGGTGGATAGCGCTATCCACCGGATAAATCAGTGACCAGTGGATAAGCATTAACAAAATCCATTGTGTTATCCACTGGATAGTGATTTATCCGGTGGAGCGCTATCCACCTTTTGAACAACCGGGGTCTGAGCGACAAGAGCTGAGCTGAGCTGCACAGTGTTGTTCGCAAGGGTTCAATCAAAGAAACGGTGTCAGCTTTTTCATATATTCTGATTGGCTAGCGAGATACTTGCATCTAACAGTTGGAGAAATTTAAAACATCCGAGACGTGTTGCGTAAATGGTCGCCACGGGAAAAATATTTTGAAAACCAGAATTTCCTTTTCTGTTTTTGGCAAAATTTCACTGTGAAAATCCATTACACCTTTATGCCCTATAAATTCGTTAAAAGTAGACATATTCTCCCAAAAATCAAGTGCGAGTTTTCGCTCGAATAAAAGTTTTGCAAACAACACGGCGTCTCCACAGGATATTATATCACTTCAAAACAATCAGCAGCACCCCTTCGCGTCAACTACTCAGTGAAAGTGCGGAGAAGTTCTCGAGTGTCAAAAATTCTCAAGTGCTTATACAACTCAACAATGCACGAGAAACAAGTTTTTTTTTAAATTTCTTTTATAAAATAATATATATAGTTAGGCTTAGCCTAACAGCGGCGCCCTCTGAAGACCCTCTGAACAAGTTTAACTAAGATGAAACTTAACTAATAGGTGAAAGGTCGGAAGCACAAGAATTAAGATTAATATTGACGACCGGGCTATTTTTCAATTTTAGCAATTCTCAAAAACAGTATTACCCGACCGTCTGCACAGTACATTTAGACCGTACAAAAGTTCACAAAAACAACTTTTTCTCCGTCTAGAATAACTATTACGACTACTGTTAAAAAATACAGTTGTAGCTTGTCAAAAAATGCCTGAGAAACTGATTTGGAAATCAAAATTGCCAAAAATACAAACATATTTGCATACGGCCACGCGAGTGAAGTTAGAACTATAATAAAATTCAAGTCTTGTTTTGTTTACATAAAATCGCTTTTCAACCTATGTAATGAATGAACAAACACATAAAAATGGACAACACAATCTTCTTTCGATAAATTTTATTCAAATCTCCATCAGTTTATGTTGAAAAGCAAAACGGAAAACGCGCATCGAGGCCGAGCCGTGTCTTCGATGAAATTCAAGAAATTAATACAACTGAATTTAAGCTACACGTTTAAAAACAATTCTCCAAAACTAACGAGAACACATTCACAAAAAGT
The DNA here is from genome assembly GCA_024195265.1 of Dendrophyllia cribrosa. Classification (NCBI taxonomy): domain Eukaryota; kingdom Metazoa; phylum Cnidaria; class Anthozoa; order Scleractinia; family Dendrophylliidae; genus Dendrophyllia; species Dendrophyllia cribrosa. Next base: position 12,525,601 of record JAJLRJ010000006.1, on the reverse strand, counting down.
CAATCACAGATTGATATCTAGATAAATTTCCATCGAAAAATGTAATTTGTTTTACCTTTAAGTCCCTCCGGCGACTACTGTGCTTGGAAATTCTTTAAATCTCCGCTTTGGTGCTGAAATCCGTAAAACGAACCCATCTCTCGCATTGCTAAAAACGTATATAGTTCCTCGAAGCAAGATTTTATCCCTGAAAGCTCTTCTTTTTCCACTAAAGCGGCTCCTGAGTATCCCTTAATTAGCATCCCTGTCTTGAGTAGCAAACCACGAAAAAATGCAGGAAAATAACGACTTTAATTTAAACCGTTTTCTCCGCTCAGTAAACACAGCAAAACATCAAAGTGTTTTCCCAGCTGACGTGACATTCGGCCGTGTAACCGCGCAAAAAAAAAGCCTCGCTTTGGTTTCAACATGACGTCGTACGCGCATATTTTGCGACGTCATACGCGCCCGCGAGCTAGTCCTCCGCTAAGATCCCGGATGTTGTGTGGCGTCATACGCACATGCGCGCTAGCCTTGCGCGACACACATCTCCGACACACATGTTTTTGTTGCAGACAGCGCCCGCGAAACATTCCGCTAGCCATGACCATGAAAAATGAGGGCATAGGTTCTATGAGTATGGGGCTCCGCAGCCGGGCCTTCGGCCCGGCTAGTGCTCCGCTAAAAACGACCACAAAGGGACAAGAATTCGCGCGTGCTTTATCGAGTTATAATGAACTCGGTTTGACCAATCATTAAGTGCGCGCATTTTATAATTTCGTATTAGATTATGAGCTTGAGATTTCTGCCGTGCGATAGTTGATGAGGGCGAATAATTTAATTGTTTTAGGACAAATCTACTAGACGTTCAAAACTTAGCAATAAAATCTCTTCACAGACACTTCGAAAACGCGAAGAAGCGACTGCCATCAGGCTACTCACGCACTCTGCTCACTTTCTACAACAAAATAGCTAGGGAGTAGCATAGCCAATAAGAGAACAGCATTCGTGATAGAACGCTTGTAGATTTATGCTAAAATAGAATGGAATGCGTGGGAAATTCAGTCACACGTGCGCGCGGAACAAAATACACGAACAACTAACGAACTTTAGATCGGACTACGAGTACGAGATTGAGTGTGACTACGACTTTTCAAACCTAGTTCGCGCGCTCTAGATAATCGTTTATCAACACAATTTTATACCTAGAGTCTCCCTATCTTCTGTTGAGCAACACAAAGAACCGACAGCTTTGGGGACGTGACTGGCTTCTGTGGCTAGCTTGAAATTTGAAAGTCGTACTCGTACTAATCTCGTACCCAATCTCGTACTCGTACTCAAATCTAAAGTTCACTTCTATCGGACGAGCGAAAACAAGTTCAACGCACATCATTTCTGACAATTTTTGGTTTAATGAGGTTTTCTCCGCGTGTTAAGCATATAAAGCTCGACTACTGCTTAAAGAGGCAATGACTTGAGAAGAACCTTGAGTTCGTCCATGCTCAAATGACTAACATATGCTAATTAATGCAACTTCTAGACATTGAGATACTGACATGTACTGAGGCGTATGATTTCAGAATCAGGGAAATAACCTAAATGAATAGAATTAGTATTAAAATATAATAGTATAATAGTGTTAGCGTGAATTTTTTGTTTCCTTGTCTTTTTTCGTTGTATTCCTTCTAATTTCGTTACTCTGACGAAGGAATCAGAGCATTCTGTTGTTCACTCGCCGATATAACATGGAAATTAAGCAAACACAATTTCGTTATTTTGGCTGGACAGTGTCTCTTTAAGCCTTACCATTTTTGACTCCGCGAAGAAAATATGACGTTGGAGGTAGGAGAGGTTAGGGTGTTTGACGCGGTTAGCATTAGATCCCATCCGCCTAAACCACCTCGGACACCTTATTGAGACTTAAATGTAACGGAGTAGCTGGTTAGCGTTCCGTTGAGGTTAGGGTTAGCAGTTTATATAGTTAAATTTAGGCCTAAACAACCCGAGAATCTAGGTGGTACTCTGGTACAGTAAGCTATGTAAGGCTAAGTCTAGCTGAGGTCACAGGTTTAATCCTGAGCGGGGATTTTAGATTTTCTATTTTACACTTCAAATTTATTGAAAATAAAATTCTGTGTCGACATTACGTTATATAATTCTCAATAAGTGTCCGAGGTGGTTTAGGCGGATGTGATCTAATGCTGACCGTTTGACACAAGGGTTGGGAGAGAGGTGGGGTCGGTTGAGCAAAATGGCTCGGAGAGGGGAGGGGAGGGTCCGAAGGTTGTTTCGTATTCACAAGTTGCCTCAACTTGATTTTTATCTTTGACTGGAGTAAACTGTAATTTGTAAATTAAATGCTTTTTTCCCTTCGTTTCTAGTTTCCTTCTACTTCCCGAGGGTCATTTGTACTTGGCTCATACTGTTTCTCCACCAAGTACAGATCTCAAAAACCAATGACTGTAATCTTCAGCACCACAGCATACCCAATGGTCAACCAATCAAACCAAAGGTTCACGCCAGTACCACAGCATACCCAATAATCTTCGCCGGTACCAGAGCATACTCAATGGTCATCTCAGTTATTTGGTCAGTCAATTCCTTGTGGGTTGGGAATGGTGGGTAAATAGAGCTCTGGATGAACCTTACAACGCATACCTCACTGACGCACACACGTTCGGCCAGAAGTCCGCGGACTTCTTATTCGGCTTAACTTAGTTATAGTTAATGAAATTAATAAGTGGGACCCCTAGGTTGGTGCGGCTTTTTCCCGTTTTCCCTTTCATTTGGGCCTTGGGTTTCTTTCACGTTATTCGAGTACTATGTTCGATCGGCTAATTTTTTCTCCAAAAGTGATTCGGCTTCGGCGTTTTTTAAAAAAAATTCTTCGTCGTCGTTGCTATTTCGTTCTCCCGCATTGTTGCGCGAAATTAGGTTGATCAATTACGTTTCACTTGACAGTCCAAGCGCTGTATTTAAGTGAAGCTTTCTGTCTCTTTCTTTTTCTTATTCTCTTTCTTCCGTAAGGTTCACCCAGATATATTTTTAGTTATGATAAAACTTAGGAAACTGGAGGCTACAGGCCATTCAACTGTTGGAAGGAGACCTCATTTGGCCACTCCTTACGGGTTTAGTGGCCTCTCTTGTTTACAGACAGATAGTTAGGTACGCTGCTATTTTTTGGTTGGCTGTTACCTCTATGAAATTGGCTACACAACATAATTGGCTTACAAAACGATAGATTACTTGATACATTTGCAGGGCATTCAGTCCAAAAACAGAACACCAATAACGGCTTGATATGAGTTTGATTATAAACAAAGGTAATAGCTCACTGCCAAATTTGCCAGCATACATCAGATAGCAGGTTAATCATGACAGTATGGGTTATGATGGGACAATGCACAGACCTTAGTATAGATAGTTTACAAATTGTAACTCTTCGAGACAATTCTACGATGCAGTATCGTTGGATCAACATGGAGCACGTCAATCATTGGGAGGTTTTTCTCACTATGGCAGCGTCAACACTGAGACAATCTCGCGGTGACACCCATGTGAAATATAGGTAAGATCACGTAGAATTGTCTCTTTTATTATCTTGCCTTGTGAAGGGAGTCTCCTTCAAGAAAGGCTTGCATTGCACCACGCGAGCAAGAGACCTTAGATCCTCTAGAAATCGTAGCCGTATATATAGCATATAGCAGATAGCATAAATTAACAGCTGTCTTAACTAATATCGTTGGATAAGCTTCGAGAGGTAAATGCGAAAAAGCAAAAGTTGGATTCCTTACAGGCGGAAGGCAAACCTTTTGGTATTGACTTAAGTCCCGCGCTCGCATCTTTATTGCAGCTTGAAGCTAACGCCCAGCAACGTTTGTTGAAACAGCTGTATAGGAGAGGGTTATGTGTAACAATAAAACTTTAAAAGAAACTTGTGTCTTGTGTCCTTAATTCAAAACATTATCTACTTACAGAAACCCATAGGAGGGTTTCCTTGTGAAATCTTATCGGTTTCTCGCACTGGCAGCACATTTTCACGATGCCGTCCGGCAATTCTCTTGATTGCAACGGGCCTGTATAATTGATTTATTATCTGAATTGGAAACAGTTTTGACTGAACTAAATTTTAAAGGTGATTGCGTTTATGTATTCATAAAGCCATCGGGAAAATGTGCCACTGGTCGGCACGCACAGCGACGGAAACCAAAGACGGACGTGGATGGAAGTCAGTGATAACCGCTGGCTTGCGATACGTGGGACTAACAACGTGATACAGCCACGAAGTTGTATCACGCCGGGAGATAACACCAGTTCACAAACATTGCTTAATCGTGTTCCGAAACTGTACATCTTGCCGATGAATCTGACGTTAATCTCCGAAAAGTAGTATCTTGTAAGATAGCAATGGTTGTGATTGGCGTTATCTTCTATGCAAGTTCGGTCCGGCTTTCGATTTAAAACTTCGTCATTTTCGCTTTCGATCTCTTTTTTTGGCTCTTCGATTTTGTTTTCGAGTCCGGCTTGTTTCTTAGATCACGATTTAACTGTGAACAAATGAAGGCTTGGTATCGAGAAAGTCTCGATAGCAAGCTGATAGATGACCCCTCCGTACCGTCTTGGGGACCCTGGGGTGTTCTGTTTTATGTACACTGGAACACTCTTCGGTTTTCCTGGACGCTAGATTTTTCATTTAGGAGCGCACCCCCTCATGTATAGTTAATAGGTCCTGTGTCATAGTTAAATGTAAGTGTAAAAGCTTTGTATTGAAAAATCTAAGATAATAAAACTTATTTAAAAAACTGGTGTCTTGTGTCTTTTTTTTAAACATTATCTATTTAGCTAAGCAACGATACTAATGATTTTTTTTAAGGGAGAATACTAATCCAATGGTTAAATTTCAGGTAAAAAAACGGGCGTATTTTTCTTCAAATGAATCAACCTTTTTTTTTTTCGGGAAAGCCCTCAGCTTCGTACGAAACCGTTTCATTGTTTTCTTCGATATCCGACGCAGCTTGTACGCATTCGTCAAAATTCCACGTACTTCAACTTGTGATTGGTACCGTTAAGCATTTTAAAAATATGATATGACTGTGTAAACCATCTTATGGTGCATTTTTGTTGAAAATAAAGTCTGAAATAAACGTCTTGCAGTGTGTTCAGTTATTTGCGTCTCAAAAGTGTGATATTAGGTGCAAACCATGTTATAGCACTTACATCTGTATTGCTGAGAATAAAAGATAGAAAATATAAAGTCTGTTTGTGTGCTTTATTCGTTTCTTTTGTGATTTTATCACCGCCTGACGGATGTTTTATTCATTCGAAGAATCAGCATGATATATGTGCAAGCCAAGTTATAATAATAAAACGCAGTTAAATATATATAAAAATTCGCCATTGTGTTTCATTTGTGTCATGTGTGTTTTTCAAGACAACTAATATTTCAATTTCAGGAACATCTCGCAGCTTCTGAACACAACGACGTCTCAAATCACCTTCAGGGATGTTTTAGTCAGTGACAGACATCGCTACTAAACTTAATTTTTTTGGTTTCATCACTTTTTTGGTGTCCGAAATCAAGACGCATGAAGCCTTTCGACGATAATTATAAGGTCGTATAATATTATTATAAGCTTTTATATTTTTAGCACACTTTTGGTCATAGCAGAGAGGGGAGTGCAATGAAGAGAAAATCTTCAAGAACTATAATCTCAAATGCGCCAGATTTTGCGTTTCACGGTGTCGCAGTGGTTTTCTTTGCACTTCCTTTGGTTATCAGTAAGCAGTACCAATACTTACCAGCTACGGTCGTCAGAGACACCTGACCAAAAATGCAAAGAACACATTGGAACACAGACTGGAATGTAAGTAGTATCCTTTTAGTACTAGCTGTGCCATGTTATATAAGGGGGCAACTGAAAGAGGTAAATCTGTGGCTTCAATGGGATTCAAACCCAACCTCTTTGTCACTGCTACGATGTTTTCCTTACTTAAGTGGGCCACTGGAAGGCAAGTAAAAACCCGGACTAAAATATGTGCCTTAATGGGATTAAAACCCAACGACCTCTTTGTTGTATGAACTGGGAAGTCTCTATTTGCCATTTTCTTAACAATGCAAAAGTCGATTCATGATAAAATACTTGCAGATGGGAGCAGGACAAACGAAACCCTAGTTACAGGCTTTTACATGGTAGTTTCCCTTTGCTACTGGTGCAATTGTTTTCCACACTAACCGTGACATGTTCTGTTCTTCGTTTTGTGTCCTCCATTTGCTCTTTCCACCTATGCAGGTAGATAAAGGACGCCATTCTGAATTTGGAATGTGTCTCGGATAAATAAGTAGCCGTGGAAATCCTTCACCGCCACTTCACTTAACAGAAATCACAGGTACATGCTACCCTAAAGTCACACTTGGCTGCCGTTGAAACCAGCTTGAGAAATTTGGGGTGCGCAAACGCGAAGCGTGAGCAACCTCAAAAGCGGTTATTGTGTAGGTTAATTCAGCATACAAAAGGAAGGACAGTGAAAGCAATAATACTGCGTGACAGCTAGTGGAGTCTCGGGTTCTGATAGTGTCTGCAGTTTCAATTCGCGAGAACAAGTGATGGTAATTACAACGATCGCATAATTAATTTTACGTTACTTGTATTCGATTTGTTTTCCTTTAGGATCACGCCGCCCAGGAAATTACTTTGAGATTTGAAACGTGAAAACCTGGGATCACGTTTGACGTATGTTGCCATTGTACTTTAGTGTGTTGTGCGGGATGAAACTGTTAGAGATTGTAAACTTTTTTCACCTTTTGGGACATATTTGTTTGCAAGGTTGGGGGAAGGAGAGCATCTAAATCAGTTTTGTGAATTCATAATCGCGTGCGCTGATTTATTTCACCTTTCCTCTCTTGCAGAAAAAGCCATTTCGACACTCTGTGTTCCTTCAAGATCTACATCGAGAACAGCATCCATCAAGTGCAGAAACCCCTTGCTATAAAGGTGTCTACATTAAGAGGTGAGCAATCACTGTAAGTTCTGTTTTTGATTCCACAAACGTTGAATGATTGGTCAAGTGTCAGCTGTTAATGAGACCAGTCCAGTGATAAGAACAATCGTGGAAATGGGAGATCAGATGGCGCCAAATACAATTACTTAGGAACTACCTGAAAGAAAAGTATGCAATATATGAAAATGTCCCTTGAACCCTTTTAATTTACACCCACGAGTTCCAAACATGGAACTCAAAAATAAATCCTAAATTTCATTTACTAAGATATTCAAAAACAAATGATACAATGCAAAATGACTGCTCTGCTGGAGCGGTTTCATTTAAATGGTCACTCCATAGGATTTCGTTGCCAGTCTCAAAAGTTAGAAGTGCACTACATGTCTTCATAGTTGACTCAGAAGTGAAAAGTTCAAGATCAGCTAAAAAACCATACTTCACGAAAAGGACAAAAAAACACAGATGATTAAAACAAGACCCACTCTCTGCCTTCACACACAAAAAGGAGGTACCGTGAAAGTAATAATTCCGCGTGACAACTTGTGGAATTTGGTTCTGAAAGTGTCTAGTCTTAAAAACATCTGCCTACAAAACGAACAAGTGGTGACAATTTTACGTTACTAATATATTTGATTTTGTTTTCCGTTAGGATCATTCCGCCCAGAAAATTACATTCAGATTGCAAAATACAAACCCTGTCGTTGCTTCCCAGGAATCATCTTTGACGTCGCCATTGCAATTTAGCGTGCTGTACATAACGATCGAGTGGAATCAGAGAACAAAGCTGTAGCATTTCAAAATGAAAAGACGTTCACTCAAGCTTCAAGGTGACTTGTTTAATTAAGCCGCATAGATATTGATAGATTTTGTAACATTGGTCTAAAGGAGCTATGTCATGGGAAGTTTGACGTTTATGAGTCAAAACTGCTCTTAACACAACTAAGATATCAAATGAATTTTCGAAGAGACACTGAACTGTAATCATAACTGTCAGTAGCTACATTTGTAGGCGATAAAAAGTGGTCTATTTTTTTTTTCAAGCTGCAACCATTTCTATCCTGGTCATCTACAGCCCAAGACACTTTTTTTTACTCTTAGACGACAACAACAACAACAACCTTTATTTCCATCCATAACTGAGAAATTTACATCTTTAGATAGCTAATAAAAGCACTAGAAGAACAATTTTAAACAAAACTGGATTATTGTTTGCGGTTCCACTGATTTTACATCTGACTTTTCGCTTTTTAACATTAAAAAATGGTGCATGGCATAGCTCCTTTATAAACGTTTCTAAACTGGAATACTCAATGGACCAAAGCTGTATTAAAAGGATCGTGTAAAATTTACAAAAACGGTTTCACTCGGATTAGGGTTATTTTATCTGCATTTTGTTCAAAATTACAGGGATAACGCTTATGATATATCTTTTAAAATTCCTTTATCGCGGATTTGAAATTTCGTTTACTCCGCGAGTCGTTCGTATTTCGCAAACTGATTTCAGTGGTGCTCAAACATTTATCCTGACAAAGGATATATAGACATAGCATTTTTTCTTTATTAAAGTTAAAGGAACTTTAAATCTTTTACTAGTTAGTCTGTCTATTTCAACGTAAAATACCAAAGTAGCACAAAGACTCGCATTACTGTAATTTCGTTTTTTCGCTTGGCTAAGCTTTCTCCAATGGCATTTGTACATAGCACAACAAACCTTTGTGAGTTGTCAGGTATGTCTAAAAAGTATCACAGTTCACCTTATTTTCTGTATTGTACACATCCTTGGAGTCGTGTACAACAAGTTGCATTAAAATAATTGTTTATTATTTTGCATGCACGATTCAGCCTGAATAGAAATTTGCTACGCAATACTACCAAAACGAAATGCAAGACTACTGGTCAGAAATGAGTGTATTGTTTTCTCACTCATGGAAGTGTCAAGGAGGTGTTCTCCAACCCCCACCCTGCTTCTACCCTTCACTACCGCCACTCCCAACCCAACACAACCATTATCTACTACTCCCCTCAACTACCCCACCGATCCTCCCACCTCATCTCCACCACCACCATGGCAAATAAATATATAATATTAACTTTATTTCTGTGTCAGGAATTTTAGCAGTCACCCACTTAGTAAGAACACAACTAAAAGAATAAATCAACATAGTACTAAATAGAAGCTAATACTAAAAATAAATCAATCATATTCCCTTATCTAATTCCCTAAATTAAATTTACATTCCCTTCCCTAATTTGTTATAAAAAATTATGGAAAATGATATATATAATTAATAACAATTTTAAGTATATAAGTACAGTACATGAACATGGCCCCATTATTTAATTGTTATTCTTTGTTTCTCATGAGATCATAATAAGGTAAAGGGATAATAAAGCTCAAAAGAGATTTCCAACTTTTCAGTTGAAGAACTTTGTGCAAAAGGTTCCTAGCTGTACTCTGTACATGTATCTATAACCTTAATAGGTGGGAACGTTTTGCATTGGCAGCCTTTCAATGACCTAATTGACATATAATCATTTTGTCATACTCTTGTGGACTATCTACGTTATTGAGATATCAAAATAGACTTGTCATTTGAGCTAGTATTATCCCTTTAAATTAGTCTTGCGTTATTTCTAACTTCCTCACCTCAGAACCATCTGAAATAATCCCTATAATTCCCCCGCCTCCTGACAACTCCTTGAGGTAGCACTCGGTACACCTTTGCGATCAACCTCGTTCCCAGGGCTTTTCCCTTCGAGAGAGGGAAGGGAAATGCCCTGGGAACGAGGTTACTTTGCGATAGGCGCACAATCATTAGTTTGGCAAACGTCAGTCGTGGTGATCGCATCGCATCAACATATTTTAACTTTTCTTATTCCAATTCATTTTTTGCTTTGGTTGAACTTGCATGCATGAATTTTACGTTTCGGATAAATTAATTATGCCTAAAATGAATTATAAGTAAAACAGTTGTGATCAATTAAATAATTATCGCCGTGGTCTATCGGTAATACAAGATAGTGGTCACTTATAAAGAGAATAATTAGACGTTTTGTATTAAGTCATTTTCCATTTTTAGAAAGAAACGAGCAAGGAGAGATAAGATTGGAAAAGAACTAGCCTGCGCTTAATTTTTGAAAGAACTAAACTCATTATTCTCTCTTCGTTAGACTCACGATTTCGAAGTTAGGTTTTCGAATAGCGGAAAGCTACATGTATTCTTTTAAAGAAGTATTTAAAGTTCTAAACGGTTCTTGTGTAACTTGTTTTGCATCACACAGGAATGATATAAACAAGTCATCCAGAAACAGCTTACTAGTTTTCAAGCATTAAAGTCCCACCTTCACCCAAAATGCTGTGCGCGCCGTGATCACTTTCTGTGCTGAATTTCGTGTAACACGAAATTCACGCTTGAATGCGTGCAACCAATCAGATCACGCGTATGAACAATGGAGCATTTCAAAACAAAAACAAACGACCGCAACGTCTTTTGGGTGAAGGTGGGAATTTAAGTAATGCTCCACATAAGAACTACTGTAAACTTCATTGTTCTGCCGCAATGGCTCTTTCCCACATATAATATCTTTGATTTCAAGAATAGAGGACGGGCTGACGGTTCATAGTTCTATTTCAGTATAAAAATAAAGAAAATTCATTTGCGTCAAATAAATTTTAGGAAATGTTCGTGCTTTCCCAATCAGAATAGCAGAAGACAATAGCTAATAATTTTGCTTATTTGATGAAATTCCCCAAATACAAAATCTTTTAAAAATTCCATGTTGTGCGATTGGGTCTCAAATTACTTGAAATCTTAAAAACATTAGACAAAATGCACCTTGAACCTTAACTTTTTAGCAGTTTTTGAGTCTAGGCCAATGAGATCACTAGTTGTAACAAATGAAAAAAGTTGGCATTCCATCGTGCATTGCGTTTCAGCGCTTTCCTTCTTATGCTCATATCTTAAATCTTTTAAAAATTCCATGTTGTGCGATTGGGTCTCAAATTACTTGAAGCCTTAAAAACATTAGACAAAATGCACCTTGAACCTTAACTTTTTAGCAGTTTTTGAGTCTAGGCCAATGAGATCACTAGTTGTAACAATGAAAAAAGTTGGCATTCCATCGTGCATTGCGTTTCAGCGCTTTCCTTCTTATGCTGATCATTACTTAAGTTACTGCAGTGTTTCAAGGTCGTTTTTGATGTTCTGGGAATAACTTAAGAAAAAACATTTTATTATTTTCTATGGACTTGCATTTCAACGAGCAACTATTAAAGGAAAGAAGTTTAACTCTAGCTAACTAATGGAGAAACTGAATGTAATGGTGATGCCTAAGAAACCTTACCAAGAATGGGGAAACTTCGCTCTTTAGTTTTCTCTTAGAAACTGCTGCTGACTTGCGTTTTTGATCATGCTGAATTCCACTCGTGTCGGTTGTTTACCCCTAAGATTCCTAAGATGCAGCTTACAATTCAGTGAGGACAAGAAATTTCCTTTATTATAGTTTCAAGGCATCATTATTATGCAACACTACGATCCATTTCCCTAAGTGCGGTGTTGGCATTGGCGTAGCTGTTGGCATTGGTACACGCGCGCAAGGACAAAGTGTTTCCTCTTAATCCTCCTTGAGCTGGCAAACATGTGTTGACAAACTGTTGGCAACAATTATAACAAGTTTTAGTTCTCGCCAATTTTTTGGCCAACGTTTTTGTGTTCGCAAACTCGCATTTGACGCGTGAAAGAATAAAAAAAACTCACAAAGGCATCTCGAGATCCCGTCCTGAGAGAATGACGTTAAGGATTCTAGAAGTTTGTCGTGTGGAAAACCGAGATTGACAAGTTTTTGAAGTTTGCCAACACGAGATTGCCAACTAAAGTTTATCATGTAAACGCAGTTTTAATGGATCACTTGTATCGCTTTATGTATTTAGTGTTATCATTAAGATAACAACAATAATGATAAGTAATTTTCGTAAGACCGTGAAACAGTATTTAGCAATTAATTAAAATTAGCCAAAATTAGCTACAACTAAACAAAAGAAAACAATGGAATTATTGCCTAATAGTGTCTACTTGTGCCTAATAACTTAGTAACTGTTTCACGGTCTTACGAAAATCAATCTAATAACTTCACACAAATGTTGAACGGCAGTATGTTTTTTTCTTCATATTTCGATTTTTATTTTGTATACCACGATCGATTTCTTTTGAATTGTTTCACTACCTGTCTGAAGATAAATACAGAGAACTAAACAAAAAATGAAATTGTACAGAATTGCTATACCTTGTGAAATTCTTATCCGAGTTGCAAATTGTTTACTTTTTGAGCACAAATGACACAATTTTCAAAATTCGTAGTAACACAGATTTTTGGCTAGACTTGGAACATCGGTTTTCTTCCTGATCAAGTTGCTTGTAATTTAAGCTGAATTTAACATTAATTATCTAATTAATCTAACAAGTAATCAAAATAACCTGCTTATGCAGGAAGATTTCTAGCTGTTCCAAGTAATTAAAATGCTACGAAATTAAGATTTATTCCGCTTGGTAATCAAATTCACGTGGGACTTGGTGCTAGACGAACGCAGACTACGGCCGATAGGAGTTAGGCTGCAGTTTGGATTAGTGTTAGGATATAGGATTTACAGAAAGTGTTAGTGTATTAAGGAGTTAGAATATTAAGGTTAGGTTTACAGTAATAGCAATAGTTAGGACTTAGGGCTACAGTTAGAAGATTTGTTTTATATAGGATTCACCCGTTAGGTTTCAGAATTAGTAGTCTGTAGTCTGCATAAATTCTTGCACCGAGTCTTGCTCCCGATTGAAATATAAGAACAAAATACGCCTTCAGCGACCAGTAATCAATGACCGAAAAATAACCTTTGACAAAAAATGTCAAAGGTGAAATGAAATTTAAATTTTGGGAAAATTTTGTACCAAAATATTCAAATTTCGTTTTCTCTTGCCGAGTTTCAGACTGCTACTAATAAAAACAAACATTTTTCAAAGAATCCGTTTCCGACATTTTTGGAAAACCAAGTTAAATATTGACATACTGCCTTCAAAAACATAAATCTACCATTTTACGACTCTTAGAACAGGTCGCTTCTTTGTAGTAGATAAAATATAAGCGGGAGATTTGTATGGGCGTTTACAATGGCGAGCCGAAGGCGAGCCATTGTAAACGCCCATACAGATCTCCCGCTCATATTTTATCGTACTTATAATATTCATTAATAATTCATAAGGTTTCTGTCCAATCTCTGCGCAGCATTAAGTTCACGTGAACATACTTGTATACCCGATAATAATCCCAAGTAGTTGAAAGCACGGGGAGGGTTTGAATAGTCAGCAGGGAAATGTTGGGGTTGATGAATTAATACAATAAATAATGACCTTAATTAGTAATAAATAATGACCTTAATTAGTAATTAATAATTAATAATTACTAATAGATCTATTAGTATTCTGTATAAACAGAATACTAATAGATTTTTCTGTATGAACGATGCAGAACAGCTCGCAATTAAAATCCACATTTAATTTTTTGACTGAACTGCTTTATTGTTACAAATGTATCTTACTTTACTTGAAATTAAAATTAATAGTGCAGTTGTTAAAAACTGCATTGCTTGCAACATTCTTTACAATATTCATTGGCAAACTCCTTGATGACGATGGCAAAGTAATGTTAGCTAGAACGTCATCTGGAATATCAAAGTCAAAATTACTTGATGACGATGGCAAAGTAATGTTAGCTAGAACGTCATCTGGAATATCAAAGTCAAAATTACTTGATGACGATGGCAAAATAATCTTAGCTAGAACGTCATCCGGAATCTCACTTTCAAAACTTGCGTTATCTGGAACAGCATCAAAACCCCAATTACATTCAAATACTGGAAAGTCAAAATCTCTCCAAATTTTCACCTTTTCTTTTTCGTCCTTCATATGACGAGCCATGCTTGTTACGACTCCTCTGGCTGAGCAGCTATACCGAAGTGAATATTCAAATTTGTCTCGATTTTTCGCCCACAAAACACTATTGTTTAAAAAAGAAAAGGTTATTCAGGAACAGAGTGTTACATAACCTTATCCACGTTGGTGTTGTTTAAAAAAACAAAAGCTTGATCACTAACAGTGTGTTACATAACCAAATCCACGTTGGTGTTGTTTAAAAAAGAAAAAGCTTGTTCATTAACAGTGTGTTACATAACCTTATCCACGTCGGTTTTCAGAAACAATAGAAAATGTTTGCATAACAATGGAGTGTAAAATATCATAAGTACTTTACAATATTCGTGGCAATGTTGTATCGGATTCACAATCTCTCGCCTTCGGCTCGAGATTGTAAATCCGATACAACATCGCCACTCATATTGTAAATAGTACTTATGAAATGAAATAATGAGTAGAGATCTGTATGAAAAGTTAATGCATACTAATTAGCTGAGCAGTTGTCTGTATCAAAAGTTAATGCTACTGTTTAATAATTCATGAACTCAATTGATTTGTATTGGGGTTTACAAACCTTCATTAAATTTTCATTTCTTTTGTACTTTCCTTATGAATTATTAATGAATTTTATAAATAATATTATAGTGTAGGGCATAAATTAATATTAGTGGACTATTTAGTCTTGGGTAATAAAATAAAAGATGTTGGCAGAATTAAAACGTTGCTTGTGGTGTTTCGTTTTAATGTTTCTTCTACCCAAGCCTTGGAGTGGGTTGTGCCTAAATCATACCGTATCAAACCATATCATTGCAGCGAAACTTTAGCCTGTGGGGTACCACGGGGCTGGGTAGTACCCGGACCCGGTATGGCCTGGATTCGCTGTTCCGGTGGAAAGGTATATGGCAGCACACGGAGAAATAGAAGCTTTTCTAGAAGGGGTTCACTGGAAACTATATGTTCATTACTACTAGGATCACCCAGTGATTAGTCAAGGATCAGTAAAAATCGTAGATAAGGCAGGGATAAGTCAATAGTCAAAGATTAGTAAAAAAAATAAAGGTCCTCTTCGATTTGTGAAATAAATTTTAGGAAATGTTCGGGCTTAAACAATCAGAATAGCAGAAGACAATAGCCAATAATTTGGCTTCTTTGATGAAGTTTCCCAAATACAATATCTTTTAAAACTTGCATGTTGTGCGATTGGGTATCAAATTACTTGAAACCTTAAAGAAATTAGACAAAATGCACCTTGAACCTCAACTTTTGAGCAGTTTTTTTTTTTAGCTATTTTGAAAAAAATAGCTCATTAGCAGGCGCAAAGGTTGGTTTGTGATGTTTGTATGTTAGAATGTTTGTATGTTTTGGGTTATGTCACACCAATCAGATTGCCTCTAGTATGTATACCGTGTACTTTGTCAGCCAATCAAATTCTCGCTTCAAAAATGGTATTACTGAAGGTCAAAGAAAGGCACTTGATATGAATTGAAAATCAGCCATCTTGAATCTTCGCGATTGTTGCCTCAAACACTAAAAGTGTAAAGTTTTGAAAATTTTTTTGGTTGGGAACTGTGCTCTAATCCCGACTGTCTTGCTAACATGGCCATCTGAAGGACATTTATTCGGAAATACCGCCTATAATGTGCTCTATGCATGAATGGTAGAATGGTCTGCGGGGGGATGAGAAGTCCAAAAAATGTGGACTGCGGTTACGTTAATAGGTGAGCTTGTACTGAAGTATAGCGGATTTCAAATAACGTAATGCGGAACATGAATTGTATGTTTCAAGCCCGTTTCAACCGATTACTATTTAAAATGGTATTTTGTTTGTCAGTCACGCTGTCTGCACGTGAAAATGTTGAACTTTGTCCTGATAGAAACTTGTCCGTGATGCATGGAGTTCAACAGAGAAAACGTAATGCAATTAATATACAATTTACAGTATTTAAAACGTTTATCTTTATTTGAATTAATGTGAGCCGGGGTGTTGTCTATGCTTCTTGATCAGTTCCAAACAAACACTCGCCATATAATTTGAAAAGGATTCTGCTTGCCCAGCCTTACAACCTAGGCAATGAGCAGACGAAACTGTTCTATCTCTTTCCGTTTTGATTAAAATCGAGATTTTGAGTCATCGCTAAAAATGTCTCACCTTCGCTAAACAAACTTGTCTGTAGCAATGATTTGGCTTTGTAGTACGCTAACTATAAATACGGACACTGTTTTATTATAAGCTCCTAGTGTAGGCATCGGAAAGTTTTAAACTGCTAGTGGGTGTAAAGGCTGTTGATTCAACTGTTTGAATATGAGACAAGCAGTCCGGCTCGAATAAATGTCGACATGCCGGGATGGATTCTAATTGCCGAGATTTTCTCCAAATAACGCTGTTTAACTCGCGATTCCAACTTCTTAGCATATTTCGAAATAGGAAAGAACAAGTCAAATAAAGATTTTCCCCAGACTTTGCTTCACATCCCGAAGTATTCATTTCTAAAATGCGACAACTGTAGATATGACTTGCATTGCACCCTATTACTGCTATTACGCAATCGAAAGTTGTCCACCAATATGGCGGCGGATCTGTCGTGACGTCACGTGAAAACGATCTACTTGTGCAAGTTTACTTTCGCTGTATTGTTGCTTTCACCATTTCATATCATTTAGGTAATTTTTAAAATAGCTCATGCACGCAATGCGTGCCTATGTTTTAGTTTAGGCCAATGAGATCACTAGTTGTAACAATAAAAAAGTGGACATTCCATCGTGCATAGCCGTTCAGCGTTGTCCTTCTTAAGAGGATCATTACTTAAAAACTTAATCAAACAAAAAGAACGGTTTGGCAAAAAGCAAAGATTGTGGTCACGGTTTTGTGTTGTTGCCGAAACTATTGTGTTGTGTTGTGTTGCGGCGTGGATACTGTGTTTTTTTTTCCAATCTACTGAAACAGTTGTTTCTCAATCAAACAATGAGAATTGGAGTATACGAGAAGCGTATTCAAGTTTACCTGATAAATGATTTTGAACTTCCATTCTCGTCTGAATCAACAGTACAGTTGACTCGTCTGTGTCAGGCTGCCTCACGAGAGACAAGAGAGACGACTGGGACAAGTCAGACGATAGCACTGTCTCGTCACAGTCGTCCGTTTTGTTTCTGGCTCGCGCGCCTTAACAGACAAAACAGACGACTGGAAACAATTCAGACAATAATTAACACTGACTCGTCACCAGTCGTCTATCTTGTCTCTTGCTCGCGCGTCTGTCATGAGAAACAAGAGAGACGACTGGCAACAAGTGAGACGATAAAACTGACTCGTCCCCAGTCGTCTGCCTTGTCTCTTGCTCGCACTCCTTTCTCCAACATGATCTCCTCTCTGAATTAACGATTATCGTTAATTCTTAAATTGCTCCGAATTAACGATTATAGTTAATTCCGAACACTGACAGTCTGAAAGGAATTCTGGGAAATCAGCATTTTTGTTGAAAAAGAACAATCCTTAGTGTTCGGACAGGACTCGAACCTACGACCCTACGACCCTTCGCTGACTTATCCTCTCGTCTAACCACTGGACCACCACGCTGCTGGTTGAGCAAACCTCAATTTTTTAACATAATAAAATTCATGTGCTTATTCTACACCCTTTAGTAAGCCTATAAAATCACTCGCTTGAAAATAATTTTAGAAAGTAAATGAAAAAGCTTGATCACCAAACCTCAGCAAAAAGCTAACCATTTGAAATCAGCGCTTAGGCCTAATCACTGTAGATCAATGATAATCTATGTAAGACTCAAATAAATATCTTGCAGATATAATTTCCCATCGCCTTGTTGTTCGGTAGTCTAGTGGTAAGAAGACGTTCCTAGTAGCGGTAGTTCCGGGTTCGAATCCCGTAGTCCAAATAACATGTTTTTTTTTTATTTCTTCTTTTCTGAAATGTCCTGGGAACAGTGTTCGGAATTAACTATAATCGTTAATTCGGAGCAATTTAAGAATTAACGATAATCGTTAATTCAGAGAGGAGATCATGTTGCCTTTCTCAAGAGACATGAGAGACGACTGGAAACAAGTAAGACGATATCACTGACTCGTACCCAGTCGTCTGTCTTGTCTTTTTCTCCCGCGCTTTTTTTAAGAGACAAGGGAGACGACTGGAAACGAGTGAGACGATATCGTTATTTCGTGCTGCGAGACTGGTCGCGAGTCAACTAATCATACTAGTGAAATTAAAATATGTGGCATAAATTTGCATGTAAAAATGTGACACACGCACAGAAAAGGAAAACTCTGAGGTTAAACCTTGACTCGTCGGCTGCGCCACGAGTAATGAAACGTAACGCACGTAAACACAAGTTTTGCTGGGAATTTTGAAGATGAAGCTCATTTTTTCGTACAGGCTGTTGTAAGTAATGATTCTAGATATTGAATTTTAAAGTTGAAGAGGAAGAGAAACCAATATTTTACAAAGGTCTGTAGAACAATGATCGATATAGCGGAAGATTTTAATTGATATTCGTCCTTTATAGAACAACCTGTTTAAATGTCACAAATATTGATTACCAAGTGTTGACATTTCTACAGGTTTTCTTAACAAGTTAGTGGTACGATCGCGATCGAGTAAACTAATTAAATAGCAGATCCAAGCAAAAAAAGCAACCAGCCATGTTACTTGGACGTAAAACCAGTTTTCATTGTCAGTCATTGTCACGTGATTATAAATTTTTATTGTAGCAGACATTTAGTCGACTAGAGTTTTTTATTATTACATCAACAAAGGTATGTGAAGCTAAATTGTTATTTTATGTGTTTTATCCTTCTATTTGTTCGAATATATAGCTCCTCCATAGGGTAACTAATATGTATATATATTCTGACTGAAGAGCACTTGAAACAAGTGAAAAGTATCTGTTCATGCCTGATAACTGCTGTAGATCTTAAACCAGTCGGAAGTATAAATGTTCAGCGAACACGTTTCTAGTGAATAATTGACTCAACGCTACATCCTTGAACTTTATATTCATTCACAACATCAAACTGGCGATTTTTCTCGCGAAAATCACCGAATAGTGCATGGTCTTTTTGATGACCAAATTCCCATTAAAAAAATCCACTTTTCTCTTGAAGTCTTCGACGACACTTCCTCTGACTATCTTTGCTACGCGTGTCAAATTTCCGGAACATGTAAATTTAATGGCGGCCGAAGAAAGATGAAATCTAACTAAAAAAAGTCGTCCTTCTTTGCTTATTGGATTGATAAACGGTTTGGACTGGTAAGTATATACTTTGTTTACTTTTAGAAAACGCAAAGATAGCAAATTCGAAAATAATTGATTGAACTGGCACTTTAAAGTTATTTCCCTAAGAAACTAACCGACATTTCAGTTGCTTTTCAGATGATGTTCATAATTAATGGAATGATGTTTGGCTGGCTTTTGGTACTTACAAGTAAGTCATCTAAAAGCAAAACTTAAACCACATAACTACCATCAAACTTATTTCATAACTTCGCCCCATCTTTTTTAATTTTATTTAGGTGTAAGTATTGTTTCCAGAGTGGAGGCGCGGTGGCGTAGTGGAGGCGCGGTGGCGTAGTGGAGGCGCGGTGGTGTAGTGATTAGCGTGTCGGTCTTTCAACCTGTACATGTAGGTCGGTGGTTCGAGCCTGGTCTCTGTCGTTTGTTCTACACTGTCTCTCTTCACCCAGGTCTATAAATGAGTACCGACGACATAAAGCTTGAGGTAACATTCTGATGGACTAGCATCCAATCCGGAGGGGGGGGGGGGGGGGGGGGGGGGGGGGGGGGGGGGGAGGGTAGCAATACTCTCAGTCACTTCATGGTACGGAAACCGGGTTAAGCTCCGGCACTTGTGAGCCACCAGACTCGTGAAGACTTTTCCTGCCTACTTACCGCCCTCCTCCTACCTACCTACCGCCCTCCTCCTACCTACCTACCTCTCATAGATACTCCACTGGACATAAAGGCCATTTAAATGATAAACATGATTTGTTTTCTTTTTTCAGATGCAGAATTCAGATGCCACAATAAGATAGACATGGCAATATTGTTGGATAACTCAGCAAGTGTCACGGTAGATCAGTTTGCTGCAACCAAGAAATTTGCTGCTGATCTCATCAAGCATTTCGATATTGCAAAGGACAGGACAAATGTGGCCGCGCTGTCATTCAGCCAATACGTTCATACGGGAAGAGAATTCACCGATGACGCGTCCCAGGAATCTGTCTTAAAAGCGATTAATGGACTCAGCTATGAAGGATCTGATACCAGACTTGACACCGCTCTTGAAACTTTACAAGGCAAAACCATTAACAAGGCTCACGGCGCAAGGTCTTCAAATACAGGTACTCGCCTTTTCATTGCCAAGAGTCATTATCAAAAAAACCAATGCTATTTTCACACTAGGGTGAAACATGTTAAGGCTGATCACAAATGAAACATCATTCATTAGTCGGGCAGAATGCCAAGGCTGCCCAACTTGTAAATTCTTCTTATAAGTTCTAAGTCAATAAAGTCTGTTTCAAGTGTTTAGTAGCCTGCGGCTAAGTGTTTCTGTTTCAAGTGCTTTTGAGATTAAGAGTTTAGATGAATTGATTAAAAGGTTGGCGCTTTCTCGAATGGCTTCACTTTTAGAAACATATATCGTGCTGTTGCGTTTACCGAAGTCTTGAAAAATCCATTTGAAGTCAACAGATCGGTTTTTATTTTCTACACTGAGTTTGAAGTCAAAGACATTGCTTCGCGTATTCACAAATAAAAATGACCACAAAGTGACGTCATATCACTTGACATAGCAACTACAAGCTCATAAGAGATCAGATAGCAACTAAATGAAAACAAGAACTCTACGAGTTGTGAAACCGGACTTTTAAGTGTATATGACAGTAATTTTTTTATTTGCTTGATCGAATCTACATGATGTTCTGATAAGAAAATGGAAACAAAATTTTCAAAATCGATTTTTCTTCTCTGCGTTGTAGCCATCTAAAAACGTGAAATTTCACTTCCGGTGTGTTACAAAACCGCGCTAGAAGAAAGAGTGGAAATAGTCCGCTGTGACGTCAATGCAAGAATGCCGGTGTCGGGGTTTCTCAGTTCCTCACATTTTTTGATGCGACCTGAGGAAGAAACATGGTTCTATTAGGGTGTGTTGTCTATGGTTGTAGCAACACGCACCAAATAACGGAGGAATTGAGAAATCGCGACACTGGCATTCTTGTATTGACGTCACAGCGGACTATTTACAGTCTTTCTTCTTGCGCGGTTTTGTAACACACCAGTAGTGAAATTTCACGTTTTTAGACGGCAAAAACGCGGAGAAGGAAATCGAAATCGATTTTTTTTTCCTTTTTCTTATCAGAACATCATGTAGATTCGATCAAGCAAATAAAAAAATCACTGTCATATACACTTTAAGCGTGCATAATAAATTAAGAATTCGGAGTAAATAGCCAGTAGTGTAACTGCTCCACAATCGAAGATTCACTGTAACACTTCAGAATCCATTGACTGTTTATTCTTCATTTCGTAGTTGTAATAGGAGGCTTTTACATGTAGCTGTGCATAGGCGGCGCAGCAGGGGAAGGGGGGGGGGGGGGGGGGGGGTCCAGGGGGTTGTAGCTCCGCCCAAACGAAAATTTTTGGGGGAGGGGGACAGCCCCCCCCCCTCCCCCCCACGTTTCGGTGCCGAAAAGGTTGTATTTGACATTACCTGTGGCATCGGCGACTTCAGAGCCAACATTAACATTTTCTGCCTTCCGACGACTCAAGAACTACCTAAGAAGCATTATGAAGCAGAATCGTCTGAACAATTGCCTACTTATGCATTGCCGCAAATCGATTACGGATACACAGGACACCATTAAGATTACAAAGAGGTTTGCATGTGCCAACGAACTTGGGAATTTAAGTAGGGGTATGCGCTTGGCTTGGTGTACGATAAGCCCCCCAACTCCCCCCACGTTTCAAAACGCTCCGCGCCTCTGCTGTGAAAAGTGAAAAACCTCCAGAAAACCATTATCAATATCGTGAAACTGAAACTCAATTTACAACATAAGAAAAAGGAATTTTGTATTTATTTATTTAGTAAAAGGAAGTTACATTATTGCCGGGTTTGGCGAGAGTTCTAATCGATAACGATTTCCTTTTCTTTTTTTTTTTTTTTTCCGAGGAACAGATAAACGTACCTTGCATGCACTAGTGATTGCGAAAGACTGATTAAAGGTTTCAAATGACGTAGTAACGTGCGTGACGGATCACCTTCTGTGACCGGAAAAACAAATCATAACAATTGGATTAATTCTCGTGCCTTAGGGGCACAGATCCTAAAACCCGACTTCAGTACTCGTAGAGTTCTTGTTCACTATGAAAAAGTGTTCAATCTTAGGAGGTTTAATCTAAAGCCCCGTCTACACGAGCAATTTTTATGTGGCAATTTTTATTTGCCCGTGTAGATGATGAAAAATGACCAATTTTTATGCGACAACTGTATTTGCCGAAATTTGTCTGAAATTTGTATTTGTCTCGTCCGTGTGGACGAGACGCCGTGTGACAATTATATCGACGTCATCTGTAGAACCCAGTCCCTTCGCTGTGCGAAATTATTACTGACGCAAATTAACAACAAATATTTGCCGATCATCTATACGGGCAAATAAAAATTGCCACATACAGTTGCCACATAAAAATTGCTCGTGTAGACGGGGCTTAAGCATGACTGAAACTACCTCACGAGGTAGTTTCGAACTACCAGACGAAACACGTTAGCGCAAATGTCGGCTCCTTGGAATTGCTAAACATTGCAGTGGTCTGCATAGAATGCCCTTCGTTCCCAAAGGGCACTGGAAAAGTTGAAAATTTACATTGTATGTAAATAACATGTAAATAACATGTAAAGATACTGTAAATGATAATTTACATGCTAATTTCCCTTTTACATGTTATTGTCGAACCTGTAAATAACATGTAAATATTTTGAGTGGAACATGTAAATACAAGAGAAGATCCTGTAAATAACATGTAAATCGAAAAACGGAGCCTGTAAGGAACCCTGTAAATAACATGTAAATCGAAAAGGGGGGCTAACATGTAAATAACATGTAAATCGAAAAAGGGGGGCTATCCTGTAAATAACATGTAAATCGAAAAAGGGGGGCTATCATGTAAATAACATGTAAATCGAAAAAGGGAGCCTGTAAGGAACCCTGTAAATAACATGTAAATCGAAAAAGGGGGGCTATCATGTAAATAACATGTAAATCGAAAAAGGGGGGCTATCATGTAAATAATATGTAAATCGAAAAGAAACCCTGTAAATAACATGTAAATCGAAAAAGGGAGCCTGTAAGGAACCCTGTAAATAACATGTAAATCGAAAAGGGGGGCTAACATGTAAATAACATGTAAATCGAAAAAGGGGGGCTATCCTGTAAATAACATGTAAATCGAAGAAGGAACCCTGTAAATAACATGTAAATCGAAAAAGGGGACTATCATGTAAATAACATGTAAATCGAAAAAGGAAGGCTATCCTGTAAATAACATGTAAATCAAAAAGGGGGGCTATCATGTAAATAACATGTAAATCGAAAAAGGGAGCCTGTAAGGAACCCTGTAAATAACATTTAAATTTAAAATGGGAGCCTGCAAGGAACCCTGTAAATAACATGTAAATTGAAAAAAGGGGGTTGTCAAGACCATGTAAATAACATAGAAAATGAAAAAGGGAATGTCTTCAAAAAAATGTCTTCAACTGAAAAACATTTTTGCAACATCATACCATAATTTGAGGACCTTACTGTTTAGACAAATACAGCTGTAAGTCTAGCAATGCAATAGTCCCAATTTGTTGCCATTTAATGCTGGTTCCTTATTATCACATAAAATATTCCCTGCCACAAAAATGAATACAAGACAGAATGTGCAAGACATGTCACTTTAAATGCATACATGTTAATAATAATCTTTATTGAGGATGCCAACTTCACCAGTAGTAACTTACAGAGAGATCCTCTAAAAGACTATAAGATGTTAATTTTCTTTAACGTGTTGAAAAAGACCATGAACATCTGTGCCCTGACCAAATGGAGAGACAAGTCAACATCAATAATAGTTACATCAATAACTTTTGTCCAATTCGATCAAGCATAGATTCTTGTCACTACTGTTTACTTTGGTTTGGGTGTATGTGCGAGACTACATGTACATTGAAATGGCTTGTTTACAACTTGGAACAACTAACAGGCATATACTTGCAGTCAGTTTGGCCAGGACTTAGGTGGGTATTTTTCTGCCTGTGACTAAATAATATTAAAGGGACACTGTCACCTATTTTTAGTATCACTTTGAAAAGCCAAAAAACGTATTTGTTTCAATGGAAACCTACACATAATGGTCCAGTTTTGTTAACAAATACTCTACCAGTGCACAGAAACTAGTATTCGTTCTCTTTGGCTGCGGATAGCCAGGATGGAAGTGGATTGCAACTTGAAAAAATTGGCCAATTTTTTCTAGTTCCTCCCAAGAGTCGTGGAAAAAACGCAGAAAAACTTATTATAGTTTGTTCTTCCTTGAAGAAATCACTTGATATTATCTTCTTGGTGTTCTAAAAGTAATTTTATGTTTGAGCAAAGGTACTTAGTGTATTTTGACCAAAACACAGCAAAATTTGCGTGACAATGTCCCTTTAAGGCAAGTTTTAACAAGAATTTGTCAAAATATATTTTCATTTGTCATGTAAACACAATGGCAGCTGACTATGACATAGTCTTTTGTCATAAAAACTGGCATTTCATGCCTACTGTAACTATATAACTCAAATGCTATTTTTAGTAGAACCTATATGGCACAGTATAGTAACTGATCATTTTTTAGCATTCTTTGTTTCTGTTTTGCGTTGTTCCTTTTAAAGAGCTACATGTACACTGTACAGTGTACATTGACTGCAGCTTTGGTATCTTTTCTGCCAGAGCTTGGCCATGGGGATGTTCTTGCTCTTGAAGCCTGTGAAACAAAACAAAAAACAGCTGCAGTGAGCAGAAGTCTGTCTTGTAGTAGTCTGCCTAATACTGTCAACCTTGGGGAATAGCCAACTGACCGCTTAATAGAGGAGATCGCTTAAAAGAGGTCAAGTTTACAGTAAATATGCGGAGCGATTTAATTCCGGGCATTTGTTATGTGGGAACCACTTAATAGAGGGTGACCGCTTAATAAATAGGTCGCTTAATATAGACTGTAACTAAGGCAACTGCCCTTTGCGTCCAGTTTTTTTTTATCAAAAGAAAAGTGGGCAGCACACAGCAGCTGATCTTGCTTTACTGGACCAGTTTCATCTGACACATGTTAGTACGGACTTCATCAGGGATTTTGAACAAGATTATGTGCAGAACTTATTTTGTACACACCACTTACACTTCAACATTACATACAAGTAATACTGACAAGAATTAGAATTGTAAAGCTTTGCAGGTATAAACTTACATGTAAGCTTATATAATAACGTGTGTTCATGCATTGACCTGTGTTCTTGTAACTCTCTGTAAAATATACCCTAGTGTACATTTCTCAAAACTGATCTTTTTCGATTCATTTTCTATCAAGTCGTGGCAGTTTAAAGTGAAATATATCCCACCATTTTTGTGAAACTAAACTGATTTGAGTATTTAGCATTTCGAAAATCAATTGAATTTGACAAAAATGATTTGTGTTACATGTAGATTCATGCCAGAAATGCACGCATGGTTGACAGTACAAATTAAATCGAAACGCTACCCAACGGTAAAAACATACCTGCAAAGATGCGTGGGTTTGTCTTCATTCTTTTAGGGCATTTTGTATCGAGATTTCCACTGAATAAAGCCGTTTTAAGGCCAGAAGCCAGTAGTCAAACTCGACCGCCATTCGACCGTTGAAAATATTCCGCCTTCGCCGCCTTCGGGTCAGTGGCCTTCATTATTCAGCGGTGGATGCGTCATGTATAGGGACATAGATTGTATCCTTTCATACGCCCTGAGTTGCATGGATTAAATTACCGGAAAGATTTTGGAGAATTAACTCGAGCCGTCAGAGGAAACTTAAAACAGTTCGAGTTAATAAAATTTCAAGTTATTGGGGGTAACGAATAATTGTAATAGAGTGAAGCAGGGGAAAAACTGCCTTTAGTTCTAGCTATCGAGAAGTTCGATACTGTGACTCTCTAGCCCTCGAGGGGAGGCGCAAAGCGCCGATGCTCGCACGCCTGTTTCAGCTTTTCGTGCTCCTCCCTCGAACTTTAGAGAATGTTAGTGAGAGAAACCGACTGTCTGTTACTCGGTCGCTCGATCGGTCAATTGGATGTAAACTTTTATGGTTAATTCCGCTGACCAGTGGGTATGTACCGCTCCTGGTATGTACTAATTTTTCGCGTTTGGACCGCATTTTGGAATCCTCTGAAAGCACAAGCTGTAGAAAACGAAAACCGATCTGCAGAATTCAGGGGGGTTGGGTGAGAGTGAGCCCTGAGGGGAAATGTTTTAGACTGAAAAACATTTCGGCCTAATAAAGGCCCATGTTCACCCAACCTGCTTTGCGCGCCCGGGCTGATTTAGGCACAGACGGAAAATCGAAAAATCGACGTGCCAGCCAATCATAACGCTACATTGAACAATTGAACCGTTTCAAAACAAAAACACAAGCGCGCGATTGGGTGAACATGGGCTTTTAAGACATTACTTTTTAAAGCAAAAAGGGGAAGGGGACAACCACCACTGGAATTCAAATTGATATTTCAAGCCTTTAATAGGAAAACGCTACAGAAGGGTAAATGTTATGCTACGTGGTTCAACATTTATTTGTACCCTTCACATTCTCATTGCCACGAATTGCCACCCACGATCTACCCACGATCAGTGCTCCCGTACGGCCTCGTGGTTCAAGCGGCAGAGCGATCGACGGAAGATCTGATCCGGAGTTCGTGGGTTCGAATCCCACCGAGGTCAAAGATTTTTTCTTTTCCTCGTGTGGTCCCTTATTTCCTTACTGGGGCTAACGCTTAGTGCAGGGAAATTCATGGCTCAAGTAAATTAAGGCATGGGTCTCCTGCCATTTCACACAAAAAGTGAGGGGGTGGTCTATCTTTTGAGTCTTTATCCATAAGAACGAAAAACGTTGGCAGAATAAATAGTTTGCAAATGTGGTCATTTTCGTACGGATATAGAAATTAAATCACGTGACTTGCCAGGGCTGTTTTTAGCTGAAAAATCTTATACACAAAATGGGAACACTTTTTACTATTTCCTTAAGTCTGCCATCAGCTTTATGATTTTAAGGCCACAAGGTACATCATTTCTGTGCTTGGCAACATTAAGATTATTTAAAAGAAAGGCAAGAAAAAAAGAAATAACTGTTATGGGGGACTGGGCACTAGTACAAAGTACCGTTTATTTTCAAACGTAATGAAATATTCAACAATTGCCAAGCACAGATCTTTTGTTGTTCCTCTTAGGACTTAGCTGGCGGTAGTGAAGTTTATTTACGGTTGTCATAAACTGTTCCCATCTTTGATTATGGTTTTTGTGGCCGTATCAAGTCACGTGACCTAATTTGCATATCTTCTATATGCTAAAATTACTTCATTTGCAAACTCTTCAGTATTCCAAAGTTTTATGTTTTTATGGCTAAAGCCTCCGAAGATAGACCAACCCCTACCTTTTTTGAAAATAACTGTTGACCCATGCCTTAATGTACCTGAGGGGTTGACCTTAGTACTACAATTTACACACAGAGTTAATTCTCTGATTCCTTGTTATTTTTAAATGTTGATTACAGTACGGTAAATGTTGCCAGTCCACAAAAAAATAACGTTTTTTGCTTGCTTCCGAAAGCAAAATTTGCAAATCTGCAAAAGCTGTTTGTCTGTTATGCAGTGTTTATGTGAATAATTATTTTTGGCTGTCAAATTTCTCTGATGAATTTTTCTGTTTAATATACTTTCACAAGAGAGAATGAGGTAAGAGAACAGATCCTCCATACATCTGCTCTCAAGCGAAATTAAACTTGAAATCGTTTTTATATCCTTGAGTTTTTCTACTGAACTGCGTAAGTAAACCTTGAATATCACACATATCGTATCGTGGATTATTGTATTTTCACCGGTTGGCTTAAATGAGCCTTTCATTCGATTAACATGTTATTTACAAGGTTCCTTACAGACTCCCTTTTTCGATTTACCTGCTATTTACAGGTTAGCCTCCCTTTTTGTATTTACATGTTATTTACAGGATAGCCCCCCTTTTTATTTACATGTTATTTACAGGTTAGCCTCCCTTTTTCGCTTTACATGTTATTTACATGTTAGCCTCCCTTTTTCGATTTACATGTTATTTACATGATAGCCTCCCTTTTTCGATTTACATGTTATTTACAGAGTTCTTTATAGGCTCCCTTTCTCGATTTACATGTTATTTACAGGATAGCCTCCCTTTCTCGATTTACATGTTATTTACAGGGTTCCTTGCAAGCTCCGTTTTTCGATTTACATGTTATTTACAGCGTCTAGATACTGTAAATGTGTGTGAAATAATTTCCATGTTATTTACATGTGTCCCTTTTTTTCTCACTGTAACAAGAACCATGTAAATAACTATTTACAGTAGATTTACATGTGTGCTCAAACCTGTAAATTTCATGTAAATTTTATTTACAAAATCCTAACATGTAAATCGCAGTTTACAAAGTATGTAAATCCATATTTACATGTTGTAAATTTATTTTTACATGTGCATGTAAATTTTCAACTTTTCCTGTGGGGATTGATAAGTGAGATTAAACCACTAAATCATGCCACGGCAAGTTCGAGCTTTATTTTGTTTCGTTTCATATGCAATTATAAACTGATTTTATGCGAGCTAATGCCTGTTCCGTAAAACAGCATAAATTATAGAGCCAGGCATGAAACGTGTTTGAAATTAACAACTAATGCGAACTATGGAATCGTAAACATGTTTCACTAAAACCATATTTCCTATACGAATGCTTCGAATTCAGTGCTGACGTGAGCACCGCTTGAAAGTATCTCTTAAATGATCTGTAACTCGTTAGGTCAAACTTAGAACCCCCGGTTAGAACCATATCACCTAGCTCGCTTAAACTATAATGCTGCGTTCACACGAGGGTTGAAACAATAACTGAGTAGGCATGAAACGTGTTTCACCAAAAAAGGGTGTTCACATCAGACGCTGCATTGTGTGTATCATGATCGAAACATGTTAGTCCATTGCAGTGGACTAGCACCCCTGATGCAGCATTTTGTAAACGTAAGTAGTAGATAAAATATGAGCGTATAACGCCCATACAGATCGGACGCGAATTAATATTTTATCGTCCTTGTGAAATGAAACAATGAGTAGAGATCTGTATGAAAAGTTAATGAATACTAATAAGCTGAGCAGGTGTTTGTATCAAAAGTTAATTCTACTGTTTAATAATTCATCAATTCAGTTGATTTGTATTGGGGTTTACAAAGGTATACATGTAACTCAAATACTGCCTATTTATTGGTCATAACTGTTATGAATTATTCATGAATTTTACAAGGTTTCCTTTTCGCTTTAACGTCGCTATTACCGGTTTCATTTATACACCAAGGCATACAACATATATTTGACGTTTTTGCTGCGAATAAAGTCATAGCAGGTATAACAGATGTTTGTGAAATTTAAGAAAGAGGATATTCCCATTTTTCTTTAACTTCATCGGCTAGCAATAAGCAGCCTTAGTTTTTTAAACGTTGAATGCTATCTTCTCTTCTAAACTGTAACTGGCTGTAAAATAGACTGTCTTAAATGTTTAGTTTTTCTTAACTAGCAGAACTGTTAATTATTTAGTTAGTTTTGTTAAAATTTCGCGTAATCCCGTCTAAATGAAAAAGAATATTAGCAGATTTTTTTTTGATTGGCATCCACCAAATCTCAACTTTGGCCGCCTCGAATGAAAGAGCGGTGTGTTATAAGTAACTCCTGTAAAGATTTCAAAAAGGTTAACATAAAAAAATGCTGTAATGGGCATTTACGTGTGTACACCTAATGTTTTTTATTCTCTGCATGTTCTCCTCATAGATGTAAAGAAAGTTGTTGTGGTGGTAACGGACGGCTTTAGTTACCGCGGGATTGAGATTACAAAGGAGTTAACGGACCAACTGAAAGCAAGCAAAGTCAAGTTTTTTTCTGTGGGCACCTCTCATCGCGTGAATAAGCCTGAACTGGACGAGCTGTCCAGTAAACCGAGTGCCACCCATCAACTTACAGTTGACTTGGAAAAGAATCAAATCACTAAAAGTCAAGTGGAGCAGCTGGCTAAGGGAATTTGTAAAACTGAATAAATCAAGCAATACTGTTTACCCCAGGGGTATTTTTTGCTCAGGGAATTTGTAAAACTGAATAAATTAGGGAATACTGTTTTACCCCAGGGGTATTTTTTGCTCAGGGAATTTGTAAAACTGAATAAATCAAGGAATACTGTTTACCCAAGGGGAATTTTTTGCTCAGGGAAATTGTAAAACTGAATAAATCAAGGAACACTGTTTTCCCCTGGGGTATTTTTTGCTCAGAGAATTTGAAAAACTGAATAAATCAATGAACACTGTTTACCTCAGTTGTAATTTTGGCTGATGGTAATTTGTAAAACTGAATCAATTAATGAACACTGTTTACCCTAGGCGTAGTTTTGGCTAAGGGTATTTGTAAAGAAACCATTAATCTTGTAACCAGATACCACTTGATAAAGAAGCCGTGAACGAGAGTAATCGATTACAATATGTGGATATACTACAATGCAAATGAAAGAAATTGAGAAGTACTTCCCTGTGGTACATAAGTTTAACCATTCAAATGAAAGCGTTTTCACTGTTCTTTCAGTGGAAGATATTCCAACTGTTGTTACCTTAAAGCAATTTCTGGCATTTGTGAATGTGGCAAATTTTACATCGGGGAAACAGCGGACCTCAGAGACAACAGCTTCCGACCGCAATTTAATGAGGATTGGGTACCAACAATCACATCTGACCATCTGGGTAGTCCTGCACTTGTCCAAACGGTGTCTGTGATTCGCTAAGAAAACAATAGATTTGTCCCGCTGGGATAGGGATTAGGGATAGGGGCATTGTTTAAGTGATATATCAATTGTATCGTTCGCCAATCACAGACATCGTTTGGACAGCTACGAGCCCGCTCGACCATCTGACGAGTAGTCAGTTGACGTCATCGCTTGATGAAGACTAGCAGTAAGCAGTCGAAACGTCGCGATTTGCATTCCAAAACTTAATAATACACATTATTAATGGTGTTAACACTTTTTTTATTGAAAACTAGAACTTTTGAAGGTGCAAAGAGTAATATCCACTACGCTAAGCTAATTAACAAATTCAAAGTTTATGTTTATCGCAATGGTGGCCCTTTTGTTCCTTAAATTATAAAAGGAACCAGAACTTCTAAAACTCATTTATAATTTCTCAAGTTTGAACAAAGAAAAACATGACGAGGTTGGAAACCCGATGTTAGTTAACATGTTAACGATTTTATTCCTTTGTTTTCTTGTTATTTAATGATTAGTTTGAGAAACTATATCAACACTCGAGTAGTGGGTAGGGAGGGAGTCAAATACCACCCCCGGGAAACCCTCAAATACCCGCCCCTCGCGGCTCGGCGCGGGAAGTTTGAGGGTTTCCCGTGGATTGTATTTGACTCCCTCCCTACCCACTACTCCGTTGTACCGCCCTCAAATACCTGTAAGAGGCGCTCAAATACCAGTTAGCCCGCCCCCGTCCGCAACGGCAAGGGAGGTATTACCAATTGAAGAAATCCATACAACCCATATAAATGCGACAATGGCATACAGCAAAGCAATGACTGCCGTTGCGTTTTTGAAAATGAGGGGAATTGAGTTGAAAGAAGGTGATGACTTGTATGCGAAGAACAAAGGGACGTTCTCATACAACCCTTGTAGACATTGTGGTTTAAACTTTACACAGGGCCGCTCGTTTGTGGAGCATCAAAAATACTCTTGTAAGAATCTGCAAACAGAACCACGACCGAAAATAATTTGCCCCGGTTGCGATCAAGCAGTGTCTAAGCCAACGGTTTACAACCACATAAAAAATGGCTGCCCGTCTTCGAAACGATGTTTTCCCACATTTAATCCATCACGTTATGTTCATGACGGATGTAATTATCCAAGAGTGCTAATACTTCATAGTGATGGATGCGAATGGATTGTACCTGAGAAAGATCTTTATTATTATTTAGAAACTTATGACATAGTTTCTGTTAACAAGGCAACTTGACCTGATGATTAGCCCATTAAAGCCCTGCAGCTTATATCGTTGTTCCCAATTGAATAAAGCATACTTCTTTGTATATCCATGACAATGGAGCAACTGCCTTTTGGTGAATCCCATTGGGATTACTTGCCAGACATGATCCAAGACTACATCCTTGACATGGTTGAAAGGAGTCACCAGCGCGACTTGGCTGCAAGGGAAATTCATCAACGCAGTATGAAATCTGTATGCCGTTCAATAAAAAATCATTATCACTGGCAAAACGATTGCTATTTCCCTACATTAAATTCACAAACATGTGATAAATGCCAAGAACTCTTCTCACCAGAAGTGGGCATGGGCAGACACCGAGCCATTTGTCCCGGCATGCACCCTTATAGAAACATACAGAGGGCGTTACTGCTTGCAGACATCAGCAGTGATGACGAGGAAGACTATGACGGTCCAAGTGCCCATGAAAGTTTCTATGGCATTTACTAGAGCAGCCCTTATAGCATCTATGATAGAAGTTCTTTTTTGTACACCCACTTAGAGCCCCAGACAGCCCTTGTTGCTTGAAAGGGACATTTCGTGCCGCATATACAATATCTTTCTTTGTCCGTCTCAGGCCCCCGCGGTCAGAAGGCTTCGATATTCATTCGGCCGCCATTATTGTTAACTTTGGCCGATAAAATACCACCAGAGCTTTAATCTTGTTCAAATACATTGCAGATGTGGACGCAGTAACTTCGAGAAATGCCACCTAAAGGGCCAGAGTAACAGAATCAGAAGAAAGTGAAAAAATCACTGGATTTGCAGTTCGAGAGATCGATCTACGATCGTGAGGAAACAGTTTCTTTGGCTTGTTTAACTAATGATTCCTTCTGTGATGCTTGAGTTCTCGCCCTCGCTCCCAGAGGTAAAATGTGGAATGACAACCGCCCTTTTAATTTTTTAATATTTTCAATATTTTCTTGAAGTGAGTGAAATAGGTAAAAAAATTTCCCACGCGTGGGAAACTATCTTTGTGTCATTGTGTAGATGTTATTTTTAATCTAAATGCCAATCATGGTAGCTGTCATAAAAGGTGATGAGACAATAAATATTCCCACGCGTGGGAAACTGAACCAATATAAACGAGAGCACCCCTCCCCTGCAAGGGCAATATAAACGAGAGCACCCCTCCCCTGCAAGGGTTTTTGTCTCTTTTTTGGTATGTCACGCAATGGGTCACGCGTGACAAGTAACGCAATGTCACACAACGTGACCCATCTTTTCAAGCACGATCTTCCAGTTTTGTTCGTGTTTCCACATTGAGTTTTGTGGAATTTGTAGCCAGAAGTAATTGACAATAACACGTTGTGGCCATTTTAGTACTATTGCATCCAAGATTTTGTAGGCTGCAAATGGCATAGAGATTCTATCCGGTAGATGTTCTTCGATGAAATTGAAGGTATCCTTTGCATGTTGTATTTCTTCGGAGGACAAGCAGGCGTAGGGTTCACAAATTTTCAGATGTTTGTTGAGATAGTTTTTTAAGTTGTAGCGTTTGGTGGGCCTTCTTTTTTTGGTAATTTTGTAATCACCACCGTAGAGCTCGTTATAATCAAATGTCACACCATCCAGAGGCTCTAGGAGCCCGCAGTTCTCACAGCAAAGTTCAGATGAAAACATCCTGAGGCTTAATTTGCCTTCGCAGTTTTGACAAGCTTTTATCCTTTCATTCAAAAGGGTGAAAGGTAGGTTGGGGTGGTATTGTGCCACGTGACAAAGACGCTCCTTGATGTGATAAAGGCGTTCTGGCAGGCTTGAACGCCGTATTTCCTTGTTGTAGTTGTCGAGTGAGCGTAGGAGGATAAATTTGTGTTCTTTATCCAGCACATCGAGTTTGGCTTTGTATTCACCTTTAGTGTCCAAGCGTCGAACATCAGCCTGTTGTTTAGCAAACTTCTCCATGGTAGTACACAGCCGTGTTGTCTATTCAATTGTGTGCAAATGATTTATCCTTCGAAATGTAGAGGTTAAATCCAGAATTTAATCTCTCAAATCGGACTTGGATGCTGCGGTGAGAAGATTTATCTTTTTTTTAAATTCTTGTTTGACTTCCTTGCGAAGTTCGTTTTTGAGTTTCTCGAGGTCTGGTGATTGTGTTTGAGTGGCAACGTCTTTTGATGCCTTCACACCATGCCTGATTGCAGCCTTGAGTTCGTGATATTTTTCCACCTCACGAGTAATTATGGTGAATTCTGTATCACTGATCCTCTTGTCTTCCAGAGCTTTTGAGACCAGCTCATTGACAGAGTTGCGTTTAGCCAGGGCCAGTGTATAGATACTTTTGTGTTTGGCCACTTTCCGCTCTAACCGCTTGTTGGCAGTTGTAAAGCCAACTGAGGACAGCCCACAGAGGGTCGCAACGCCGGCAAGTGCGGGGCTTGCAACAATGCCGAACCCAGTCAAGGCAGTGGCTAGGGCTCCTGATGACAGCCCAACAGAAAGCGACCCAAGACCAACTGCCGAGTAATGAACTATTGATTGGGTTCGTTTGTATTTCTTTGCGACTTGTCTGTAGTGCTCGGCTTCGTCAGACAACTCCTTCAGCAAGTCAGAGATCTTTTTGAGCCGGAAGTCTTCTGCATTGATTTGAGTGATCTCACGCATAGGGTAAAGTGGTTGGGTATCACTGTATTCCGGGGCCGATGGCAGCACGTTAAAAGAACTCATGGCAGATGTGAGTATATAAATGGTTTTATGTTTTTAATTTATCTCAACTTCAAATTCTAAAGGCATGTTATTGAAGTCGAAGAGGTCATTGTTCTCATCCCTCACTGACAGCGATATGCTGTTTACATAATCGCCAGACGAGACGTCACGCAAGACGTTCTGTTGTGTTGATTCGTAAAAAATCTTCTGAAAAGGCTTTCCACGAACATCAAACCGAGCCAAAACTGTCGAAGGTTTACCATTGAGGAGGTTTTGTTCTTTATCGACCAGATCACAGTGGATGAAGTAAGTGCTTGGGGATGTTAAACGCTTGACGAATGTTGTAAACGTTAATTTAGGATTTATACCAAGCAATTCTGATAAATCGTGATCTAATTTCACATCCTGATTTTGCAAGTTGAAAATGACCATCGACCCTACAGGCGTATTTGTCTTGGTTTCTAATTTTAACTTTTCGACTAAGAATGCGTCTTCTAATTCTTTTGCCAAATACTCAAGAGTGTAATGACCTGGAAGAAGTCTCCTGACAGTTGTGTTTTTATCAGGCCCAGTAAACAATGTTATCTCTCCTCTTTGTTTCAAAGTATTCCACGAGTTGAAAATCGAGCAAGAGACAAGACGGATGTAACTCGGTTTCGGAAGCGGGTGATCGAAGTAGATCGTGTGAGGGTTCGAAGGCGCGACGATTGTAAGCAAAACCATTGTGGTATATAATTACTTTTTTAAAAATATAAATATATATACAATCATGTTTGGCAGGCAAGGTGGATTTAACCCCAACCCGCTCCCGTTTTATTCTCCTCCAAATACTCTTCAGTCAAGGTATATCACCACAAAACAGCCCACAGTAGATCCTGAAATGGCTTGGATGAGTTCGCCGGAGGCTGCCAGGCTCTCTGCTGCTGCCAAGGCCAAGGCGATATCAGACTTCAAAACGCGTTTCCCAAATGCGGATATGTCAAAGTTTAGAATAGAAGTTGATTTTGATGAAAAGCACAAGGCCACAGGAGAAGTGCTTTTCATAGAGGGCCCAGGCTCATGGGCGCTCGTTTCAGAGATAGAGCCAAAGAATTGGACTCAAGTCATGAAAGACGCCTTGGGCCTACACCAAGACGGAGGCTTTCCCTATCAGTTATCATTGAATAGGGGTCCAATCACAAAACTAATCCCAGCCGTTGAGTTTTCAAAAACAATAAGCAAACAAATGTCAGTTGGCGATGTCTTGGACAATGAGTACAATATCTACGTAACGCCAACAGAGTTCTTCTCAACCAAGTTCAGGGAGATTTTCAAGGTCTCACAGATTAAATTCACTAAATCTAAGTACGCAAGGAAGTGGCTTGGCGGGCCAAGCATGTCTTTCTGGTCACAGCAGCTAAACTTTGCTTTGTGGTGCGCGACAACAGGCTCTGGGATCTCTCGTGATATTCTGTTCTCCTCCTCCCTAGACCTCACCCCGCAGCTCAGGTCGTTTTATCTCTTCCACTTCTATGTCACAACAAGACGAATCCTCTATGAGAAGGGCGGGATACAGAGTTTCTCCGCTCTGCCCTGCCACCCGACATTCAATTAGCAAGAAAACAAATACGACACCCCCTCTTACAACAGGATCTGTGCGGAGTTCGGTGTCACCCCAAGCACTGACTTCCGTTTCACATTCGGCAAAAACCATGGCCTTGGCAGTGTTTACATTTGGATCGCATATGAAGGGCTTAGTCCTGTCGATTACACCTACCTCGATCCCGATCTAGCTTTGTTCGACGATGAGCGTGTAACAGACAGAAATGACCCGAATTACAAGGCTAACTGAATTACTTACATTCTCAATGGCCACTCGGCTAACCAGTTCGAGCACTTTGTCCCAAACCTCTCACAGGGGTTAACACAAGCGGGCCTATCGCGAATGAATCAGTCAATCGAGGCCTTTGTCTATTGTGTTCTTGGCGCTCAGGTGAACACGCGAAGCAGCATTCTTGGAGCAGGCGGGCGGGCCAAGGAGACGCAGAGTGATTTTCTAGTCCTCATGGAAGACGCAATCAGGACGCCAGACATTTCCAAGAGCGTACAGCGTTTTCAGCTAGCCATCCAAGAGGCAAAGGTGCGTTTGGACTTTGCTGTAGCTCCCGGATGTTGGCTAATGCCGTCACGCATGGTTATCAACACAGAGAGCGTGATCGGGTATAACAACAAGTTGAAGCAGGCAACTCAAGGGATGAAGCTGGGAGTGAACAATGATGTTAATGTGGGGACAAAAAAAGCCTCACTTCGCCACATGGACGGTGGACCAACAAAGATTAATCCACCAAACAGCCATCCATCAAACCCAATACATAAAGAGGCTACACAGGCACAGGGCGCGCCAGTCCCAGCCACCTCAACCACAAGCGCGCCAGCCCCAACCACAAGCGCGCCAGCCCCAACCACAAGCGCGCCAGCACAACCCGACCCACAGCACGTAAACAAGGCACTCATAGCTGTGGGTGCGCTTGCTTTGGCAGGCGCTATCGTTTGGTTTAGATAAGCGCAAATCTCAAGACCTCGCACGCTTGGTGATCCTTTCAACAAGGAAGGCCACCACGGCAAGGATTAGCAGCCAGGCGCGTTCACCCAGAAAGGAGATGACTGACCCAGCCGCTTTGAAGATGAAGCTCACAATTGAGCCGATAAGGCCAGGCAGGGCGGCAGCTGCCTTTTTGCCAAGCTCTTTAAGCCCATTTCCAATAGCCTTGGTGGCCCTTGCCAGGCCATTCAAGGTGGCGAGTACCACAGCGCTGATGGTGATGCCAGCTGCCAGAACAACAGCTTGCAGGGTCCATCCGTATTTCTTGAAGATTTCTCTAACCCTCTCTAGCAAGGGCCTTTGCCTTTCCCGAATCTCAATTTCTGTATTGAGCCTTGCCAGCTCTTCTTCATGTTCTGCAACCCGAGCTTCCGCGGCTTCTCTTTCAGAGGGGGAAGTGTCCTCAGCCTCTATGATGAGCTTGTCTTCCCCGATTTGTCGTTCAAGCTCTTCTTTTTGCTGTTTCAGTTCGTCCAGTGGTTTTATGGCATCCTTTTTTGCTCTAAGTTCATCAATGCGTCCTTCTAATCCCCTATTGTCAAGTATGAGTTTGTCGATCTCTTTGTGTAGTTTGTCTGCTAGTTGAGCAGCTTTTTGCGCTTTGTTCAGTTCTTTTCGTTTGGCTTGATGCTCAGATTCAAGAGCTCTCTTTTCATTTTTCAGTCTTTGTATTTCCTCCGTATTCAGTGGCCCATGTGCATCTTCCAGTTCCTGAATCCGGTCATCAGCCTCTTTGATTCTATTTCTGATGTCCTCCATGTCGCGGCGATGTTCTTGTGCCTCAGCAAGCGTTTGTTCAGTTTCTTGTAGTTGCTTTTGTTTTGCTTCCAGTTCTTTTTGTTTTGCTTTCAGTGCAGCATTTGTTTCATTCAAGTCTTCAGTCACAGACTTTCCGAGAGCAGCTTTGATCTCTTTGGGAAGAGAAGCGTTGAGCTAAAAAAAAATGCTCACGGCTTTTTGTGTAAAGAGGATACCATTTGTCTCTAGTATGATATTTTACCTCGATGATGGTCCCACCTGATTTTGGTTTCGGTTCGTACCGAAAATTAAGTTGATTTCTGTCTGCGCTGATAAACTCTCTCTCAACCTCGGAAAAGGTCATTTCATCCATTGTTCTCATTCGCCGGACTTGAGTAGCCCCTTCAATGAAAGAGGTTTTTGCAGTGCCACGTGGCCCTTGT
The DNA here is from genome assembly GCA_024195265.1 of Dendrophyllia cribrosa. Lineage (NCBI taxonomy): Eukaryota > Metazoa > Cnidaria > Anthozoa > Scleractinia > Dendrophylliidae > Dendrophyllia > Dendrophyllia cribrosa. Next base: position 12,486,908 of record JAJLRJ010000006.1, on the reverse strand, counting down.
TGCTCTTGGGGGAGTCTTCTCCTTGTGGCCATAGGCACTTGTTCGCCAGATGGTGTGGATGCAGCACCTGGTTCAAAGGGTTGCGTGGTGTCGGTGTCTTTTGGGAACAACTCATGGTATTCATCTTCTGTCACTTGAAATTGATCCCATGAGTTGTCACCGTCATCATCACCATCCCCTGTGTCTGGGATGAGAGGGTCTGTTGGATCGTAGTCGGCTCCGCCTTCTGCCATGATGACATATAAATATAAAATTTAAAAACACAAATATATACCATGGCTGTGCAACCGAATCTACTTCCATCTCACAGTGAAAAGACACTGGGCGCCATGAAGGCAGAGCGAACCGTCAAGCGCATCACATTCAACCCCTCTGAGGCCAATCCCGGCGAGACACTGTACGTCTCGGTACCCAAGCTGAGTCAGCACGATGTCATCGTCTCTGGTTCACTTGCACTGGTGTTCAACATCAATCTCTCCGGCGGCCATGCAAACAACTATCTTGTACAAAACGTTTCTCGGGCCCTGGTGGACAGGTTCGTTGTAAAGTTTGCCGCCACCACCGTCCAGGACACGGTTGGGTACGACATGTACAAAATCTTCGAAGACCTATTCCACTCAGTGGATGAGCGGGACAACATGATTATGGACGGCATCCAGAGTGTGGATTTGTGTAAGATTCGCTCTGGTGCTGGTGACAAGAAGACCTCAGGCGTGGATGCGGAAACCAAGCTTGAGACAATATATAAAAATAAGTATCGCATCAAACTGGATCACCAAATCTTAACTGATCACGGAATCATATATCCTCAAGCACTATTCAATGATCTGGTCTTCGAACTAACCCTCGGCCCCGCATCCCAAGTTGTCCGGGGCTCAGACACAAGCAAGCTTATGTACAAGTTGGAAAACCTCCAGCTGGAGTATGAGACGATCAGAAGTAAGAGTCTGGCCGACGAGGCAACAAGCACTTACACTAATGGCAAGGAGTTCGCCCATGACCTCGTAATGCGAGATCGGGTGCATCCCTTCACAAAAGGCATTGACACACGGCTGAATCTTCGGGTTAACCCACAGCGCCGGTCTCTCAAGGGCATCTTCTTGCTGTTCATCAACCCCTATATAGCGGGTGCCAGGGAGTCTGAAAAATATTTCAACCCCGACATCACCAAAGTGAAGGTTACCGTAAATGGGGTTCCAAACAGGGTCTACAACGATGGCATCAGTGGTACTGACATGTGGAGTGAAATAAACCGATACTTTAACACACACACGCGCGGCATGCCAAACATGAACCTGACCAAATATCTCACAGGCGACAAGTTTGGCCTCTGGATTGACCTTCGGTCCATGGCTGACACAGCCCTACACGGCAACGGCCAACGGCTCGTCAACACACAGGATGGCGTGCAACTCGAGATCGAACGAGACGGCAAAGGCTCGGGAAACGCAAACTGCCACATCTTCACCATCTCTGACTCACAGATGAACCTCATGGACAGGCAGCTGGAATCGGTTCAGTACTAGGACACACTAATATATACCATGACCATAAAACAACAAACAAGAAGCAACAAGCTCAACTTCTATGCTAAGCCGGCTCCACTGCCATCCACCAGGCCACTATCATACAATGAAATACAAAAACTTCTGGCAAAGGCACCCTCCCCACCAACACACGAACCAACTGTTTGCAAACCAACTAATATAGGTGTTGGTTATGGACCCAAGAAAGCTGCCTTTCAATGCACTAATCGTGGGACCCACTAACTCTGGCAAGACACAGTATCTTCTAAACCAACTGCGAGGCCCCTTTAGGGGTTGTTTTGACTACATCGTTTTATTCTGCCCCACATTTGTCAAGAACGAGACATACGATGGGTTCGTGGACCGCGATCCGCGAATCTTCGTGATTGTCTGCCAACAGCATGAGATTGAAGACTGGTTGAAGTTGGCGAGCTTCTTTTTCACATGCACCAACACTCTATTCATACTCGATGACTGCGCAGCATCCAAAGATGTCAAAGGCCGCCAGCTGGTCAATCTAGGGTTTAGCGCAAGGCATGACGGCATATCCGTGTGGGTCTTAACCCAGCAGATCACCAGCATTGCCAAGCCATACCGTGATAATATCGCAGCGATCGTGCTCTTTTACACGCTCTCCAGCAAGACTACCAAGGCCATCTTCGAAGACTATGCCGGCGAGCTCTCCAACGAGGAGTACAAAGAGCTTATCGCCAGGCTGAAGTCCCGCAAGTTCTCCCACCTTGTATTCTCTCTGAGGCACCCGTATGGAATTGAGTACAAGATGTAAATACAGAACACACATATATATACAATACACATACATATGACCATGAATGCGCCAACCAACCTACACAAGCTCACTGTGCTTTCGCAGCTTTTGGATGAATTGCGCAAACACACACTTGATGCGCAAAACAAAATTATCAAAACCGCTGGCGAGGAGGATCTGCGCCTCATGCTTCTCAACAGATATCCATTGCGGCTGAATTCTATGCCAGACACCATGGCTGGGCTAAAACGGGAGCTTGAAACCCCTTTAACCGACATCAAGAGAATTATCGAAAATTAAAAACAAAAAAACAAACAAAAATAATATATATATACATACACTTGCTGATGGCACAAACAGCTGAAGACCAGACCGCTTTGAACGAAGTATTGCAGACGCTGGAGGCCACCCCTGATACCACCTCCCGCTGGGATAGCTGGTGACAATGGCATTCCAGCCAAACGTGAGAAGCTGGCAATCCTTGTTTCTACTGGCAAGACCAAAGAAGCTATCGGCGTGCAGCTCACACACGATCATGTTAAGCGGCTGTCAGACAAGAACGTTGACAAGTACTACAAAAGGTACGAGGCCTACGTCGGCAACAAGACAACCGAATCCCTAATTGATTCCGCTATCATGCTCGTGTCCAAAGGCGTTGGCATGGTGATCCCGGTTGAGGATGTCAAGGAGTTGCAGCAAGAACTCAAAAACGACTACATCATCAACCAGGAGCTATCAAATCTTGCTGGGGCTCTTGCCATGCGATTCGGACGATGGCTGACGCTTGCCAATGCTGCTCTCATCACAACAAAACACATCAAGCTTGAACGAGAGCCTGACTTGATAGAATTGGAACCCCAACCCACACATCCAAGCAGAGACAGTGAAGGCTATCCACTTGAGGGCTTTGATGAAGTTGGTGTTAATCTGGCAGCAACCTCGCAGCAACCTTGAAGGAACCTGGCAGCAACCTGTCAGCAACCTGTCAGCAACCTGTCAGCACACTTTTCACATTTTACAAAAAATAAAATTCACATTTATATACACTATGACCACACCACTCGAGGCGATCCCTGAAGAAACTCAAACTCAAACTCCAACCCAAACACCTGTCCGTGTTACCTCTGAGACCCCGAAAACAAAGCCTGCAACAGAAAAGAACCCTGGCCGCGTTGCTTTTGGCAAAAGGCTAGCAGAACGCAACCGCCTGGCCCGTGAAGCAATGAAAAAGGCCGAAGCACAAAAGACTACACCCTCAACACAGCTCAGTGCTGCAAACCAACCATCAACAAGTGACACCGGTGGCGCAACAAGTGACACCAACAGCAACTCGATCTACCTTATTCTGGGGATTGGTGGGTTCATTGTCTCTGCTGCGGGTGTGTACTACCAACGCGAAGCCATAATGCAAAAGCTTGGACGCACACCAAACACACCACTAACACCAGCAACACCCGCTGCACCACCCCCATCTCGAATTCCGGTAAGACAAGGAATTATAAAAATGGAATAAAAACAAACACATATGTATACTGCACACAAACAATGTCTGACAACAAGCTTGTGAAGGCTATCCTCGACGCAGCAACAATCACTGGCCTTGTCGCCGGTATTGGTTGGATTGGGAAAAAGACCATCAAAGAAAACTTCACTGCCGACCCCAGTGCAAGCTTGATGAACTACGTCAAGTTCACAGCTGTCATGGCTGGCAGCATCGCGCTGAAGAAATATCTGGAGGACCAGAAAATCCTCCCAGACAACATGTAAATCTAGCAGCATCGCGCCAACATGTAAAACCATATGTATACACACCACCACCACAATGGCCTCGATTGCAATAATCGCCCTTGGCGCTGTTCTCAATGCGGCCGCTTTTACATGCGGCAACTATCTCGCGAAATATCTGTCTGGTGATAGCGGAAAGGCAGCAATGAATGAGAAAATCCGTCATGACAAAGCCCTGGAACAATACCAAGCGGCTTATGCCAAATACCAGAAGGACCGCACCAAGCTCCTCGACTGGATTGCAACCAACGATCGGATGAAACACCAAGCTAGCCAAAACTTCCAAACCACCGACCAAGCCCTGGCCTTGTATAACCAGATGCACCAAACACAACCAGATAAACAAATCAAAGACTACAAAGAGCCTCAGTTCTCGGACTTCTACAAGCCCAGCGAACAACAGCAGACTGGTGAACTTGCGTTCATTGGAGGCACCCTGCTTGCGGGTGGGTATGCGGCCTATCGCTTTCTGTAAACAAACAACACAATACATAAGTATATACTCCGCACACCCCCCTATGGAGGCCAAACTCTCTAAGATATACTACAGCCCGAAAGGGTATTGGAAAGGTCTTGCCGCTGTAAAAAAGCTGGCCACTGCGGCTAGGGTCTCTGAAGAGGCAACAAAGAAATGGTTGGTCAAACAAGCCCTTTCGCAAATATACCTCCCGGCGCCACGCTACATCCCTCGGCCCAAGTTTGATGTCTCCTCGCCCAATGCGGTGCATCAAGCGGACCTTCTCTTCCTACCCCATGACAAGCTCCCTAAAGGTAGAAAGGTCTACAAATACGCCCTGACAGTTGTGGATGTGGCTAGCCGATACAAAGCTGCGGAGCCCCTGACTTCGAAAGAGTCTGAAGAAGTCTCAAGGGCATTTCAGAAGATTTATAGGAAGGGGCCTTTGAAGTGGCCTCAACTCTTGCAAGTCGACCCTGGGAGTGAGTCTATGGGGGCTGTGACTAAGACCATGGAAAACAACAAAACTACCATTCGGCGTGGGCGCCCCGATATCCACAGAGACCAAGCAATTGTGGAGAGATTCAATCGCACCCTGGCTGAAAGACTGTACATGTTTGGCTACCAGTATGCCGTTGAAATGAATATGCCAGGGCCGGTCTACTGCATGGGTCAAAAGACTGCCAGATGTTGTCTCGGCCTTGAACAATGAAGTGACCCGGCTCACTGGCAAGAAGCCAAAGGATGCGATCAAAGAGAAAGCAGTATCAGCCAAGCCTGCGACACCATATGCTAGGCCTGTGGGGGTCTATGAGAAAAAACTCCCTCCAGGGCGAGTCCATGTACGATACTTGTACTACCCCGACGAGCTGGAAGGGGGCGGGAGGCGTGCGACTGATCCCATCTGGTCTTTGAAGGTCCACCAAATACACAAGGTTGTAACCAAGCCAGAGGAGCCCGTGGTATACTACTTGTATGACGGGCCCAAGAGAGGGTTTGTTCGTGAGGAGTTGATAGTTGTGCCGCCGGGCACTCAGTTGCCACCAGCTGGGTTGTGAAACTCAATGGGTTCTGTGTGGATGCCGTCTGGCAGCACCCAACGCTTGTCGTAGTACGCGGAAAGGCCCAGCTTGCGCTGCTCGTACGTGTGCATGGCACCGTTGTGCATTCTGAAACCCCTGTTGGTGGCCATGTCCTTACGCCCCTCGAGGGCTCTTTCGTACCTTTCCCAGCGCAGCTCTTGCTCCACTTTGGCTAGGCGCTGGGACTCGTGCTCTTTCCACGCCAGCCCGTTTTGCGTTTTGTTCACTCCCTTGGCGGAGATCTTGGGCTCTTTGTTGGGGGTGCCATCCTTGTCTACGAGGTAGCACTTGCTGCATAGGGCGATGGCTCTGGTGCCTTCCTTCTAAGCTTGAACAAGCCGGGCTCTCTGCCGCTCCACTTGTCCCACGCCAACCAAGTCTTCTTCTCCGCCTCGAACTGGTCACGGAGTTCTGGCTGTACTGCCTCCTCCAGCTTGTCGTGCGCAAGGGCGAAGTACATGCTGTCCGTGTCCATCTGGATAAGCTCGATGTCATGCCTGTCGAGGTAGTAGTCCAGAAAGTCGTAGTAGAACTTCAGCATGCGGAGCTTGGCAAGCTGATACACAACGATACCCACTTGGAAAGGGCGGTTGATTGTGACCTTTGGCTTGCGCATCTCGATCTTGTAAGCATCTCCGATCTCTTCGAGGTCTTCGAACAAGGCCGAGCGGAGATTCTTGTCGACTTCGTCCTCGTCCTCGTCCTCGTCCCTTGTGTACACCATTCTTGTCTGGCGCTCCACGGCTTCGATGAACTTGCCGTAGGCACTGTTGCCCAGGAGCTTGAACACTTCAGCAAGTAGTGCCTTCTCCTTGTCAGCGTCGCCTTTCCTTCGGTTGTCGGCTACCTCGCGAACGAACCAGTCTAAGAGCTTTTTGGGCTTGCAGTCGACAGTGCGGTCGAGTGTCGTGATCTTGAGCCCTCTTTCAAGATACCACTTCAAGAGGGGTGCGTAGATCAGCATTTTTTTCGCTGACAGCACACCCAGCAGCTTTTTCTGGTCCGGAAAGCGGGTTCGGCCACTTTCTTGGAGGTAGTAGTGCATATGCTGCGGAACGCATTTGTCAGGCACTGCTTGATTGATGAAGAGTGGCGGAAACTCTTCGAATTTCTCCCACAACTCTCGGGGGACTTCGATGTCCACTTCCGCAAACCCGAACCACCTGCCTGTATTCAGATTCATTTCGAGAGCTTTCGCTGCCTGCACCGGGTCATTGTAGTGCACAACCTTCTATTTGCCACAGGGCATCTCCTGCAGCATCGTGCTTGGGTAGAGGGAGTTTGCATCGAAGCCGAGGATGCGCTTCGTGATGCGCGCCAAGTCGTATTTGTGGGGACGGATGCGAGTTTCACCACGCACGTGCTTGCGGGTGAACACCAGACATGGACCGCCAACCACAGCCTCCTTCAGCATGGCGTAAGCTTCGGGCCCAGGGGCGTATAGTGCTGGGCCATTGCGCCCTCTCAATGAGTCTCGCAGGACGTATTGCATCGATACCCCGGGCAAGGAGACCGCGTCTTTGAAGATGTCTACCCCGAGCCCAGTGTAGAAGGACTTCATCGTTTGGAGATCTTCGAGGAAGGGAGACACGTCCAGATTGTTGTAGTACTCCAGCCAGTCCCCGAAAGTCTTCATGCCTCGCTCGTGGAAGATGCGCTTGCATTCTTCGTGCTCCTTGGGAGATAGAACGAAATCGTTTTTGAGTTCTGAGTACCAGAACCAGTATGGCGGGAGCCCTTGGTAGTCCAGTTTGTCAGCACGGACAAACCACTCGTATGGGAGCCAGGATTTGGTCTGTGTTGCACCATACGTCTTGACCCACTTGTTGTACGTGATGCCTGGGGACAAATAGTTCATGATGTCCAAGAACTTGTAGCTGGGCGTGTTGATGAACATGATGTGCCCCTCTTTCTCCGCAGCAAAGACCCCGTTCTCTTGAGCGAGATGAGAAACAAAGTACTTGCGGATAAGCTTGAGATCGCAGTGGCCCTGAGTTGAAGCCAACTACAGGCACTTGGTTGCACCATTGGTCGATAAGATTGAATTGCTTCTCGGGAAGACTCTCAGTGTCTGGGGGCATGTATTTTGCAGCCACATCCTCTCGGATGGCAGCGTTGCGCCGCACCAGGGAGCTATAGAACAGCCCGATAAGCTCGTCGGGATCTTTGGAGAAAATGTACTCAGGCTCAGGGTTCAACGTGTCGGCAATGGAGACTGAGATAGGCACATGCTCACTTTCATACGAGAGATCCCGTGTTGGGAGAGCTGCCTTGGTCTTGTCCTGGTACGATTCGAAGTCGTAGACGATCGCGTGGGGATATGTTTTGTTTCTTTTCTGTGGGCAACGGCCATTCCACCAGGGACGAGGCTTTTCGTGTTCCCACCTTTCCACCGCATTGTAACCAGCAGCTAGAAGTAACTGAGTTCGTTGCAGAGTCTTTTGGTAGGCAACCGCCCTTGTGATTGGATTGCCCCTGCGGTCAGTATATACCGATTCGAGCCTCTGGTCAAAGTATGGGTAGCATTTCTCGCAACCGTGCCAGAAGCAACCATGGAACTAGAAAACTGTCCTGCTTTCTGGGTGGTAGCCGTCGACTGGGTGGCCACAAATGTATTTCTCACCGCCATGACCGCACCTGTGATGGTGAATGTGAATGCCGCGCCGCTTCGCCTCCCACTCCAGCCAGCACACTGCCTTGACACCGAAACCGTCTTCTGGGTAAAAGGCTTTTTCGAAAGCTGACTCCGGAGCGAGGATACGTTTCCCAGGGCAGTCGGTTTTGGTTAGGCCACGAGTACACGTCTTGGCGTGGCGCTGCAAGTTATCAGCCCGTGTAAACCTCGCATTGCACTCGCCACAAGTGTAGTTGTTTGTGACTTTGTTGATATCGGTGATCAAGAAGGCGTGTCCCTCATGAATACCTATAGTCATGGTTGGGGTGCCTACCTTGTCGTAGTTCGCAGGGCTGTGGCTCAAAACGAAGTCACCATTGGGAAAAACAGTGTATGTGGCAATGCCTTGCTTGAAATGCCTTTCGAGTGTAGATAAGTGGCGCAAAGTTAGACGGTCTCGAAGCCCTGGATAAACTGCGAAGAAGCTTTCTGCGAGTTCCCTGGTTCTGCGAGTAGAACGATCTATACGAGCTCCCCAATGGACAGCCAAGCAGCGATGGAGACAAAGATTGTCATTGAAATGTCAAGGGCAATGACTTCTCTTTTGTTGCGAAGCCAATCAGGAAGACGTCCCAGGCCTATTTGCAAGGGTTGCCGATCCAACACTACTTTGACATCAAGCAGGACAGTGCGTTCGTAAACCCATTTGGTATCAGGCCTGTTGATTCATGCGTTTTGAAGACGAAGCTCTTCCTGTGCTTGCAACCACTGTCGTGTCTCGGAGAGAGTGGACAGCCAATGACTATTGTGGTTGTTTTGATAAAAATTCCTCAACACCCCGGTTTCAGTGTTTCGTAGCTCGACTGTGAACCGTAAGTTGATTGTGTGCCGTGTGGGAACATATTGCCTGATTTTGTTCAGAATCCGGGCGACAAGAGAGTATTGTTTTGTAAGTAGCGTATCGTATTGTTAGTAGTGTAAGTATCGTTCTGTAAGAAGTATATGTATTGATTTGTACGTAGTGTGAGCTTTGTATTGTGAAATAAAATCTTTCTAAAAAAATGAAATTTGGTGAACTTTTCCTTTGCATTTCTCCAAGAATTATCAAAGGATTGGGAAGCTTCACTCGAAAGAGTGTTTCATTAGGTATCCAAGCACATCGCTTCGTTTTTCAACCTACCTCTCGAGGAAATCCTGATGAAGCTCTTTTCCAACCCATGCTGTTGTGTTTTTTTTTGTATCTCTAGGCCGACTATTCTCGATCGGACTTAGAATTATTATGGTCGATGTTATTTCTCTTTCTATAAAACGTCATTTTTATTACCATTTTAGTTCTATTGTGTTTGATTACTTTTTAGTGTTTTTAATCTGTTATTTACGTTTCGTAGTTCTATTCTTCATAAACAAACTAAAGAAGGGATTTAAGAAAATTAAACAGTGAATCCGGCTTGAACAAAAACCTTATTCAAGCAATAGGCCACGCATATCAGGTTTATCGGGTTAATAAACCACGTGAGACGTTGGAAAAATACGAGAAGAGAATTACAAGCTTTTCCAGTGTTATTCCATCATCCCAAGTAGTTTATTGCACCGACAAACCGTAGAAATGCGTGGCCTATTGCCAATATCATTTGACCAATCAGAGCGCGTGTATTATCTCGAGTTAATGCATAATGCGTAATATTTTTATTGCTTTAATGTACTACAAGGCACTTAATGTTTGATGTCAAAAATATTGCTATGATCAATGCCCATCTGGTTTGTTTCCTGCAGGCATTATTTCTGATAGTGTTAGCAGAGGGAGTTCACGGTAAGTCTCATATCCCTTGATTTGTCAGGTCTCGATCCAGCTGGAAGAAGAACCGGTGCTATGAATATAATTTAGCAGCTGTAACTTTTAGTGTCAATTCGCCATCAACAGTACATTTAGACGTTCAAGAGAAACTACACAACACATCATAAAGTTCAGTAGATTACCCGGGCTTTAAACGAAATTAAGACGGGTATTTTAGGGAATTCATCTAAAATCTCGACCCACGGTTTCCCTATAGCTAACTTTGGTCGTCTGCTGAGCAGTTGTGCTTTGAAGAACTGCTGTTGATGACATACGTTTCAAAATTCTGAGTAAAAGTTATCTTCAAAGAACACAAAAAATTAAAATGTTTGCTTAGCCATTGTCAAAAGTAAAAATGCGAAGAAGGTTAGAAGAGTGCTTTTATCCTCGTTTTTAATTCCGTGAGAAATTCTCTGCCCCCTGCGTATCAAAATGTTGTTATGAAGTTCAGTATTCATGCATTGATACCACACTGATACAAAGAAATAGATTTCCGTGTTTGGAAAATCCTTATTTTCTAGAAGTTATTTGTCGACAATAATTCTAGTAATATAAATTTTTAATGAAGTCCGAGTTTTTGGTGACAAAAAAATTGAACCTTTTCCACATTTTTGTGAATGATTTCAATGGCTAGTTTTGTTTTGACTGTTTTATATCATTATTTGTAAGAGTCAATTGCAAAATTTATGTAAAAACTATAAATAAAAAAAAACTTCTAGCGTTAGAGATTAGCCTGCAGGTGTTGTGCAGTCGCAAAAATTTGAATTTTCGGTTACAAAAAGAAATTGATGACTCGAAAAATGATATCTACTACTGAACTTCTTCTTCCTGTGCACTGACACAGGAGCCCATTACCCGGAGCGTGCAACTACCATAAATTCGTGCAACGGCGTTTTTACAAGTAGGTTTATTTTTAGATAAGCCTTTCCCGCGAATTGGTTTCGGAAAGCCAATCACAAGCAATTACAGTTACATAATTAATAACAATTCCTGTGTGGCGAATGTCTGATTTCCAGTCGCTATGTGAATATGTGAATGTTATTAACTAAAAGTTGCTTTTATCAATAAGTCAACTAAAATTTTTAGGCTCACGTTGCGTGTATTTCCATTATCTTCATAAAAGGTTTTTGACCTTTTATGTTAAATAAAAGTGTAATTGCTATGACTTTAATGAAAAAAGAAAAGACATTTATGTTTTAATGAAAAAAAGGGGACTTTAACTTATAACAGTCCGCTGTTCGCAGTTGCTACATTATTTATTGTCTTTGGATCTGAGCTTTCCCTGATGTCTCTCTAAAAATTTTAACTTAACCAGTTCTAAAAAATATCTGACAAGTTTGAGCTTATTAATTTTATAAACACTTTTAAAGTGCTTCTCAAGATCGAAGTTTTTTTTAATATTTGGTGCGAATATAATTGCAATTAAAGCAATGACATTCGGAGTTAGATTATCTTCTCTGGTGCTAACGAATCTGAGGGTTTAATTGATAGGCTTTAATTAATAACATATAACATGTCTGTCTACTCACAATGTGCGATAATTTATTTCAATTCTCTTCCTCAGAAACCGAAATAATTTGGCGTTTGTTTGTTTGTTTGTACTTCTTTATCCTCTCATTCTCTTAGCTTTCCCATTACAACCGTCACCTGAATTTATGTCGATTTCTTGACACCCCGTTAACATTAGCACTACCAAGAGAAGAACATTTTCTCTTGGCACTACCTACGTAAGACAGCTCCATTTATACCCTTATTGTTATGTTAGCCTGGTTTTCCCTTGCGATGCAAGCACATTCTTACGCGCAGGCACTGAACTCCACACAAAAGCACTTATTTTCGTCCCAAGAACTCTTGGTCTTTCTTGTGGCCGCGCGACCGCAAAAGAGAAGAGCTCTGAGGTAAAGAATCACAAACACAAGGTTAGAAGTGCTTTTATCCTTGTTTTTAATTCCGTGAGAAATTCTCTGCCCCCTGCGTATCAAAATTTTGTTATGAAGTTCAGTATTCATGCATTGATATCACACTGATACAAATAAATAGATTTCCGTGTTTGGAAAATCCTTATTTTCTAGAAGTTATTTGTCGACAATAATTCTAGTAATATAAATTTTTAATGAAGTCCGAGTTTTTGGTGACAAAAAAATTGAACCTTTTCCACATTTTTGTGAATGATTTCCATGGCTAGTTTTGTTTTGACTGTTTTATATCATTATTTGTAAAAGTCAATTGCAAAATTTATGTAAAAACTATAAATAAAAAAAAAACTTCTAGCGTTAGAGATTAGCCTGCAGGTGTTGTGCAGTCGCAAAAATTTGAATTTTCGGTTACAAAAAGAAATTGATGACTCGAAAAATGATATCTACTACTGAACTTCTTCGATGTATAAAAGGGCAATACTAGCATAACTGCTTTTATGTAAATTATCTAAAAGAGTGGTTTTATTTTACTTCCATTTTTCCTTTTTTAAGATGAAAAACAATGCACTGACACAGGAGCCCATTACCCGGAGCGTGCAACTACCATAAATTCGTGCAACGGCGTTTTTACAAGTAGGTTTATTTTTAGATAAGCCTTTCCCGCGAATTGGTTTCGGAAAGCCAATCACAAGCAATTACAGTTACATAATTAATAACAATTCCTGTGTGGCGAATGTCTGATTTCCAGTCGCTATGTGAATATGTGAATGTTATTAATTATGCAATTGCTTGTGATTGGTTTTCCGAAACCAATTCACGGGAAAGGCTTTTCTAAAAATAAACCTACTTGTAAAAACGCCGTTTCACAGGCGCATTATGGAAGTTGCACGTTCCGGGATTATGGGCTGCTGACTGACATAAAAATTTGGAATAGAAAAATACTGTTGTATAAATTGATGCCACATTTGTTAAAATAATTGAAAATCCTGCTGAAAAAATAGAAACGTTTGTCATAATGTTTGATGTCAAAAATATTGCTATGATCAATGCCCATCTGGTTTGTTTCCTGCAGGCATTATTTCTGATAGTGTTAGCAGAGGGAGTTCACGGTAAGTCTCTTATCCCTTGATTTGTCAGGTCTCGATCTAGCTGGAAGATGAACCGGTGCTATGAATATAATTTAGCAGCTGTAACTTTTAGTGTCAATTCGCCATCAACAGTACATTTAGACGTTCAAGAGGAACTACACAACACATCATAAAGTTCAGTAGATTACCCGGGCTTTAAACGAAATTAAGACGGGTATTTTAGGGAATTCATCTAAAATCTCGACCCACGGTTTCCCTATAGCTAACTTTGGTCGTCTGCTGAGCAGTTGTGCTTTGAAGAACTGCTGTTGATGACATACGTTTCAAAATTCTGAGTAAAAGTTATCTTCAAAAAACACAAAAAATTGAAATGTTTGCTTAGCCATTGTCAAAAGTAAAAATGCGAAGAACGTTTGAAGTGTGCTTTTATCCTCGTTTTTAATTCCGTGAGAAATTCTCTGCCCCCTGCGTATCAAAATGTTGTTATGAAGTTCAGTATTCATGCATTGATATCACACTGATACAAATAAATAGATTTCCGTGTTTGGAAAATCCTTATTTTCTAGAAGTTATTTGTCGACAATAATTCTAGTAATATAAATTTTTAATGAAGTCCGAGTTTTTGGTGACAAAAAAATTGAACCTTTTCCACATTTTTGTGAATGATTTCAATGGCTAGTTTTGTTTTGACTGTTTTATATCATTATTTGTAAAAGTCAATTGCAAAATTTATGTAAAAACTATAAATAAAAAAAAAACTTCTAGCGTTAGAGATTAGCCTGCAGGTGTTGTGCAGTCGCAAAAATTTGAATTTTCGGTTACAAAAAGAAATTGATGACTCGAAAAATGATATCTACTACTGAACTTCTTCGATGTATAAAAGGGCAATACTAGCATAACTGCTTTTATGTAAATTATCTAAAAGATTGGTTTTATTTTACTTCCATTTTTCCTTTTTTAAGATGAAAAACAATGCACTGACACAGGAGCCCATTATCCGGAGCGTGCAACTACCATAAATTCGTGCAACGGCGTTTTTACAAGTAGGTTTATTTTTAGATAAGCCTTTCCCGCGAATTGGTTTCGGAAAGCCAATCACAAGCAATTACAGTTACATAATTAATAACAATTCCTGTGCGGCGAATGTCTGATTTCCAGTCGCTATGTGAATATGTGAATGTTATTAATTATGCAATTGCTTGTGATTGGTTTTCCGAAACCAATTCACGGGAAAGGCTTTTCTAAAAATAAACCTACTTGTAAAAACGCCGTTTCACAGGCGCAGTATGGAAGTTGCACGTTCCGGGATTATGGGCTCCTGACTGACATAAAAATTTGGAATAGAAAAATACTGTTGTATAAATTGATGCCACATTTGTTAAAATAATTGAAAATCCTGCTGAAAAATAGAAACGTTTGTCATAGTCAATAAAGCGCAATAGTTATGAAACTTGAGAAATGTCTTTGTCCGATGTTTTTGTTATCGTTTTCGGTCTTGGCCATGCACAACCACAATAGATGCTGAACTTTTGTTCGAGCAACTGACCAATAGAAATGTTGCCATTAAGTTATTCAGTCATAGCGTGAGATCGAAAAACAAGTACGGTTAAAAAAAAATTGTAGCTCTTTTGTTATTGCCATTGAAGTCTGCAAGCTTTCTTAACCAGTCCCTCGATTAACTACAAGGTGTTTCAAAAGTTCGTGGACACCAGCTTTCTGTAAGGGATAATGTCTTATCTTATCTTATCTTAATCTTATCCTAATCTTATCTTAATCTTATCTTAATCTTAATCTTATCTTAATCTTATTTTTATCTTAATCTTATTTTAATCTTGTCTTAATCTTATCTTAATCTTATCTTAATCTTATCTTAATCTTATCTTAATCTTATCTTAATCTTAATCTTAATCTTATCTTATCTAAAAAATTGGTAGCTTTTTTCGTCTCAAAGGTTTTCATCCTTCGCTGTACATAAATCATATCTCCACACTGTTGCTGCAGATCCAGGCAGATCTTTGTTCTGCAGTTGTTTGCTGGTGGAACTGCCTCATTTATACTTTTCTTTTTCTATAATTTTCTTAGCGGTTCTGTCTGGGACTGTTAATCAACCACTTCTTGGCTTGTCGGAAAAATCTTGAGAACTTGACCACTTCGCTACCCAGCTCTTGCTTTTTTTGCAATATTTTAGCCGTTTCTCGCACAGATACTCCAGTTGATCGTAAAATTGCTGCCTTTGCTCTTAAATAGACTGCTTTTTGGGATTTTTCAGGGCTCATACTTGCAAATGATATCAAAATAATGAAAATCTAGTTGCTACTAAAAACAGACAAAAGAGGCGGGAAAGTACAGAAGAACACACAACACAGATGTGCACCTTTTGGCAGGAACATATTTATTTCAACGAGTTTTTATTCGACTTATAGAATAGTTCTTAAAATCAATAAACAATAAGATGTGTTAATGTCTGTAAGAAAATGGACAGAAAAATACAAAATCTGATGATATATAGACGTTTGAAATGTTCACGAACTTTTGAAGAACACTGTATGCCTTTGTTTACCACCTTTAAAGCTAAGTTGATTGGATTCTATGAGCCACTCGAATTCTTTTTAGCATCAATTGCGGATAGTTGCTTGTGGTTAGCTTTTTGTTAAAAGTTCTTGAGTTTTCTTGGCTAAAGGATCTAATGATTGGTGACATAGAATTAAAAATGATTAGACTGATTACAATCGTATCTCGATCTAATATCAAGCAGAAAACTAAGCGGGATGTGGGCAAATTAACTACTTAATGCTGTGTTGATTTTATGAACGTACTACGACTGACTACAATGCTTTAGCGGAAATCTTCAAATTTATATCTCAGCTTATTTCCAGTTTTTGTAATATATAAGTAAATAAATAAATAAATAAATAAGTAAATAAATAAATAATTACATTTCCTATTATTTATCGAGTCACGTGCGAGATTACACGCAACTACTAAATATACAAAACTGGCAATATTTTCTGAAAACTGCGAAAATTTGAGAAATTCATCACCCAGAAAAGAAGAATTATATAAGGAAACTGCGAATCAGTTACAAAAACTGCGAAAAATCGTCGAGGCTGCAAAAATTAATCTCCACCCCAGGGGCGGATCCAGGATTTTCTGAAAGTGGGGGTTGTACACCTCAATAACTTTCCACGCCATGGGTGTGGACGACGAGCGCCGAAGGAGAATGCTTCAAGGGGGGTCCAAGGACATGTCCCCAGAACATTTTTCCGATTTTACCCTCTAAAACGTCATTTCCAGCGTTCCTGAGACTCGAAAAGCGTTTGCGAAGTCAAGATATCAAATCTAAGTTTACCTTAGTTCTCAACCAAAAAAAACGAAAATAATAATGCACAATTTTATTCTATTATTTTTATGAACCACATTAGGGAGAGACACGAAGATCTTAATTATATGATATATCTGCATTTATAAAATAACTGAGATACTACGCGCGTTCTGATTGGTCAAAGACCTATTGACTATTGTGCCGGTAAACTCATAGAAAATCGCGCAAGAGAAACTGTAAAGTAAACAAAGTTCAATTTTCCGTTACCGCATCAACACAAGCGTGAGGAAAAAGAATTTCCCAACTCGAGCCGGTTTATTGTCTTATTGCATATTGTGGTCTGTTGAGAAGATGAGAACAGAGGATTTGTTTCTTGTAAACAATAAGTTGCTGCTCAAACCTACAAAATAAAAATAAAAAATTTCCCACGTACGCAAGCAAAAAATGGCTTATCGACAAAAGAACACTAAGCTTATTTTAAAACTGATATCAACAACAGGAATATATTTTCAGCGATCAATGACAATCAAAACAACCTCGATATGTACTTTGTGAAGTTCGCTGAGCTGAAGGTTTAGTGAAAAGCTAAAAAAATTTGAAACCCAAAGAGCAAACAATGGCTTTCAAACTGAGCCGGGAAATTTTCGATTGAAATTAACTGAACTGAAGTTTATAAATGTTCCTACAGATCCTAAGATAACTTCTAAATAAGACGGATTTGCACAGTGGAATTAAAAAGCAAGGCTTAAGCTTATAGCTTTGTTGTTTAGGATAATTATTTTACGTCGATTCGATCCATTTATACGCTTTATCGTGTTTTGTTTTTGAGATTTTTTTATGGAATACTTTTGTACCGGATGCAGTTTAAATTCTGATTATGTGTCCAAGCAAGGATGATCAATTAGCAAGAAGAAAATGAAGCTAACAAACATTATAGGTTTATGGTTGAACAAATTATTTCCATGAAATGATCAAACAATTCAGTTTGTTCCATCAAACCAATCTAACTCTCAGAACTGTAGGCTTAAAAACAATGAGCTTAGTTTTCATTCAGCACTTAAAATGTAGAGAAGTACGGGCTTCACTGTACACTTCAAAGTAATAAATAAAGTCGAAAACAGTTTCAGAAGCTGAGTTTCTGGAACTAACCTTTATTCCAATTGAAAAATTCTTGACAAGAAAGCAATCTTTGAATCCAACATAAAAATTGTTGGCTTCCAAACTTTCCTCGTACATTCAGGTTTGCGGCGGCAGATTCCGGACACAATTTTCTGGATTTCCAATTGAAAGAACTTTTGAATCATTGAATATATTTTCTTCTTTCAGCTGATAAATTTCAACTGACGAATTTCAAAGCGCTAAAACTTTTCATCACTTTCGTCGAACCCGTGAATTTGTCAGTGCAGCTTTGTCAGTGGAATCGTGTAAAGTTCATTTATTCTTCAGCCGCTTTGATTGGTTTTCCCGCGTCATCCGATGAATGTAATGAGAATAAGCTACTTGATCAGCACAAAACTACAACAAAGTTCTCTCTTTCCAAACGCTTTCCATAGTTATTTCATAAAAGCAATAGAACACATTTTCTATGAGTTTACCGGCGTTATAAACCCACTTGGGATGTTGGGAGAACACTCGAAAAGCTTGTAAATCACTCGCCTGCGGCTCGTGATTTACAAGCTTTTCTCGTGTTCTCCCAACATCCCGCGTGGGTTTATCACGCCGGTAAACTCATAGAAAATGTGTTCTATTGCTTAAGTGATGTTCAATTTATATTCATTTTTATTTTTTATTCTTACACATTAACATTGTATTGTTAGCTTGCAAAGATGTAATTAAAAGTTCTTTATATAGAGACATGAAGAGTCAAACAAATGAAAAAAAATGCTGCTCAAAGGGAGGTTTGAACCCCGTCAACCCCTTCCCTGGATCCGCCTCTGCACCCAAGTAAAAACAAATATCGTAAAATTTGTAACTGCGTTCAATTCTGGACAGTGGGGCAGACCATTCTAACATATCACCAGAACCAAATACCTCAAATTGAACATAACAAGATTAAGATCCCAACCGAAATTTAGAATCGTGACTGAGGAGTTGAACCCAGGTCTACCGTGATATGGCTCCAGGTAGCGGCTACAAAGGAAGTATACCAGTTGTTTAGAATCGTGACTGAGGAGTTGAAATCATGTCTACCGTGATATGGCTCCAGGTAGCGGCTACAAAGACTGTACAAAGACACTTGAAACTGGGCAAGAGAAAATGAGGTAAGAGAGCAGATCCCCATGCCCCATGATGATTGTTTAAAGTCTATTTTTAGTTTGCGCCCATGCTGTGAAGGTTATTTTTTACGTAGTTTCCAATGATGTTTAGACCAGCAAACCAGCAAATTTTAAAATTACATGCGTGTTTATTTACACTGACCAATCAAGTATCGTTCTTAAAATGACTACGCAGCATAACACGGAACTAATAAGAGATTTTAAATAATATTCATTGGAAGAGGCATAGGTATGGGGGATCTGTTCTCTTAAATCATTTTCTCTCCTGGGACATCTGGGTTTTAAGGCCGGCGCCCTAATCCCTCGATCGACGCTGACCAGGCTGGCTTTCCTCCTATTAGTAACCTTTCTACAAAACTAATTTAGATAGTTTTCTAGCATCGGGGTAAAATTCACGTAATCTCGTTTATTTTCCAGATGAATGTCGCCAGCTCTTGTTCCAGGGTTCTACTAATGGCATGGCATTGATTAATCACGTGATTGTTACCGTGGATGTCCCGAATCTGGACGTGTGTCAGATAAAGTGTTATGTTGAACCGAGATGTGCTTCAGTGAACCTGGGACCGAGTAAAGCGAACTTGAAAAGAAGCTGCGAGCTTAGTGACGCTGACGAACAGACACACCCGCAAGATTTGGTTGCCAAAGAGGGGTATTTATATCAAGGACAAAAAAAGGTCAATATTTCTATTTATTCATTTTTTTAGCATTACACTCATACACCGGGTGAAAAGGGTCGTGGAAGGCTACAATCTTTTCATCATTTGGGACGTGAACACTTTTAACGTAATGATTTGCGTTTTTGGCATGTCTCAAACCTTTGATCAATTTCCGCCATGTTTGTTTCTAATACCCATGATGAAACATTTTTTTCTTAAAGGGCTTATTTTGAAAACCAACTATTATGTATGATTTACTATTTTCAAATACTTTGATGGAATTATTAAATCTACATCGCCGGTGGAAGTTTAATAAAATTAAACTTTGAAAGAAATGACAAAACAAGTTCAAAAAAGCCCGGCTATACTAGAACACCGAATAATAAGGCACGAATACCAAAACAACAGCAGAAATCTGTTATAGAACAACTTTTAGTTTAAAGTTTTATGTTTTCTTTGATCAAATCATTTCTGGTCCCTCTTCTCAATCTATCGAAATTGACCAGATATTATCTGCTACGTTGCAGCAGGATGTATCGGCCAAAAAATATAAAAGTTTGTAGCTGTAGTCAATATACAGCTATTTAAATTATCGTTGTCGGATGAATGCTCAAAGACAAGACCGCAAGGCAGTATGGGTAGTTGTAAATGACCATCCCAGATTCCGGAAACTGGCGACCGGGACGATTATATGAGAACCAGCCTTAAGCAGCCACGACAGCAGAGGCAGCGAGTCATGTCGTACCTCCTTTGAACGAGTTGTTTTATTGGCTCACCAAAACAATAGATGAATGACCTAAACAATGCCCCTATCCCTATAAACAATAGCAGGTACTGTTTTAGAACGGCCAATGAAAATAGAGGTTTATGAGAGGTACGACCCTACCGGAGGCAGCGAGAACAGCACAAAACCAGTAGCCACGCACCTCTTCAGAACCTCTAATTTCATTGGACCTGGTTATCACGCACTCGTTTTGTTTTTAGGTCTAGGGTCCATTGTTCTGTTGTTTGTTCTATTGTTTTCTTAGCCAATCTTGTGAGGCGTTCCGAGAGGTGCGTACCGCCTCCACAAAACAATAGGTTTAATTAAAAACAATGCCTCTGCACGTGCGTTTTACATTTTGGTACCTTTCTTTGCCGTTCTCTGCAAAACAACAACGCCAAATAATCAAATTTCTATTTGAACTTGAAAGCCGTCCCTACAAACTAAGCTCCTGGACAATCCAGTCACGTTAGACAAACTAAACAAATTGGAAGAACTGCAAAGTAGTTTATATAGAAAGAACCCTTGGTGTTGTTGTCGTAGTTTCTTTAGCTCCCTATTGTTGATTATGGTGAATTTATTCATAAAAATCACATACTACCTTGCGGTCTTGGCTTGTAGGCTTAAAGCTTTTATCCGACAACGTTAATTGAAATAGCTGTAGTCAAAATGGTGCTATTCTGATTTCTTTCAGAATGCTTGCTTTGGACAACCATGCGTTAACAATGCCACGTGTCAAACCGGATTTACTCAGAAAGGGTACCGCTGCATCTGCCCCGTGGGCTTCGAAGGAGAACAGTGCCAGATCGGTTTGTATTTTACGGGGGAGCACGTGACCTTGTTGATTATAATAATAGATATTAAAGAAATGGAACAAAAATGAAATAGGGAAACAATGAAAGAAAGGTCACTCGCCTTGTCTTCAGCAGCACTCTTTGAGAAAGCAAGCTCTATACTTTCCAGCCCAGGTGGCAAGAGTAAACGGGGAGGGAGAGGGAGAGGGAGAAGGTGAAAGTCCCAATCCCCCTTATTCCCTTCCTCCATTTATTCCAATTTTATGCCTCCCAACTGTCGCCATATCATCATGTGTTAAGGAGGAAACACCTAAATTACTAACTGTCAATCTGGACTTGTGTACGACTCCACCATGGATCATGGTGTCTACAGTAGTTAGAGCGCTTTTTAATCGAAGTTTCGAAAGTTATTTCGTGATTGCTTTTGTTTTGCATTACTATGCTTTGTAATAAAAGTAAAAGCAAGATAGATAAATAATTAATCGTTTAAAAAGATATTCCATGCATGATTTTTGGCTGAGCTAATAACAGAAATATTTCAGCAGGGAGGAAATATAGAAGGCAGCAATTCGAGGAAAAAGGAGGAACCAACTGTAAACAAAGAACGAAAGAAGGGGATGAAAAAGAACGAGATGCGAAAGGGAAGTCTAGAAAAGGATGCAGCAAGTTAGAGTACTCCCCATGTTCCTCCCCTTTCTTCTCACCCTTCCCTCCCCCTTCCCTCCCCTGTCCATCCCCCTCCTTCTCCCCCTGTCCATCCCCCTCGCTCCTTCTCCCACTGTCTATTCCCCTCCTTCTCCCCCTGTCCGTCCCCCTGAGACCTTCTCCCCCTGTCCGTCCCCCTCCTTCTCCCCTTTCCCTCCCCTTAAAATCAGTACTCATTCATGTTAAAATAAATTATGTAACTTATGTTATCTTATTTTCCGAGTGATCAAATGCTCCTATTTTTTGTATGGCAGGTCTGACAGAGACCGTAACAAGCTGTGAGAATGAAGCAATGTACATTGTCTGCAACAACGGAGGAAAGATAAACGTCGAGTTCGCCAATTTTGGAAGGTTGGATGATCACACATGTCCTCACGCTTATCACGATTATCAAAGCCAGACTGACTGTCGTGCCCAGAGCTCCCTCGATCAAGTACAGGCCAATTGTCAGGGTGAAGCAGCATGTTCCATAATACCAACCACAGCATTGTTTGGTGATCCGTGCTGGGGAATCTTTAAATATCTGCTGGTCAAATACCAATGTAAAAATTAGATTCAGGTTATTATTGAAATCAACCGTTACAATGTCAAGTAGTTTTGGTTCTTCAGATGTGTTCCGATAGCTAAGAGTAAACTTGTTTATTCATATTATGTCCACTAAGTGTCTAGACTACAAGATAGTAATAAATTCACTTTCTTTCAAACGGCACTCTATGACTTATGATTATTAAGATATTGGAGGAACATTTTGCACGAGCCATCGAGTGGGAGTAAAATTGTAATATATTCACATTCAAACTGCCTTCTACGTTTTACAGACGCCACGAGGCGCCAACGTAATACTTTCCTCTTTACTTTACACAGACGCCTGCTGAGAGCACCAACGTAAATAATTCCGACACAAAATGTCGGCAGATAATCATGAAATAACATGAAGTAGAAAGCGAAAGAACAAGTACGCAAACTTGTTAAGAGTGGAGCCAGGCTTGTAGGTGATCATTTCTTGAGAAACTTCGGCAATTTGCTTCAGCGACGTCGGCGAGTAGGGAAAAAACTAAAAACCCTGATGCTCAAATAAAGCCAGCGTCGACACAAAAGAGAACAAATTCACCAGACAAAACCGCTTAAAAGGGTTGGGAGAACTCCCTAGATATTCAGTGATAGGGCATAAGGCAAGTGCAGGGAGTTTTAGCAGTAAAATGGAATAACTGAGACATTTTTACGCCTTCATTTAAAAATGAATGAGAACATTCAGTATGTTTTGCGTGAATCCGCCGAAAAGCAAAAACAAAGGCGGATGCTAATGCCTGGTCTTCACTAGCGAAAGAAGCATAAGTAGAAGCATAAGTAGAAGCATAAGCGGAAGCATACGAATTGGCGTCAAGTGAAAACGAACATTAGCATAAGTGTAAGATTGATCCTTGTGCTTATGCTTCCGCTGAATATCAGTTCGAAATAGCGAATAGCAAATGATAAGTATAGTAAACAAGACAATTCTAAAACATTACTACACTTTGGTATTTGATCGAGAGAATCAGAAGTTTGGTAGAACGTACCCTATATTCTCATCGACTTGTTCACAATTTTATACCATTCAAGAGCTAGTGGAATCTAAGCACGCGATTAATAATTTTTTAGCTAATATCGTAGTCGAAATCAATAGTTGGTCTAGAGGAGGGGCCCCGCTGGGCCCGGTGTCCCCTCTAATATCTAGCAAAAACATAGATGGTTTTCACGTTACGTCACGGCGGCCATATTGGTGTACAACTGCAAAATAATTTTAATGAACTTCTTTTGTTATGTACACCAACATGGCCGCCATTGCCTTTGTCATTTGAGTCCCACAGGACTGAAGGTCACGTGAGTAAAAACCATCTATAGGGCGATGTAGCAGCTCTCGTAAGGTCTCACACCATTGGTTCGATACCCTTCGAGGGAACAATAAAACAAACAACACCTTAAACAATAGAGCTATTTCAGTCTATTACATTTTCACCCACTTCCCCTATTCATTATTTTCTATTCCCGGCTCCCATCCCCCTTATTCATCATTTACCATTTACCAAGGGCGTTGCCAGCTTTTAGAAGAGTTGTAGGCCTGGCCATCCGGCCCGCAAGGGCCGCTTCTTGGGGGATCCGGGGACATACCCTCCCGGAAAATTTTTCGATGTTGGCCCTTGAAAATGCTTTATCCTTCACTTTCTGGTGATTTTATGAGTGTCTTGACAGTACCGAAATCCTAATATTTGATAAAAGAGAATGGATTTGATTTTTTCATTTCCAAATCTTAAAAATATAACACAAGTGGGCTGAAAAATTTGTAGGCCCGGGCTTACGGGCTTATAGGCTGGCTACGCCACTGCCATTTACTATGCCTCTCCCATCCCCTTGACGATGGAATCTGGATCCGCCGCTGGAAACTCAAGTCAAGTGAAACGTCAGTCGATCGTACAAGTCGAGTCTCTGATTGGTTGTGAAGTCGTGACGTCATCATTGGTAATAAAGATTCCATAAAGTGTTTGGCCAGCTATTGTTTTTTGTATTTCCATCACCTATGACACAGACAATATTTTCTTTGTTGTGTGCGCTTGTTTCGCAGGGAAAGGGAAGGAAACTGACTGCTAACTGTATCGGTTCGTGCTCTTAGTTAGGTATTTACTTCCTTGTTGTAGATATTGACATTGATTGGGTGTTGGGTATTCCATAATGCACAGTTGTAAAACAAATAGAGACTATGGAGTAAGTAAGGGTTGTTTTTAGGCAATGAAGGGATATGTGATTTATTTATTAGTACTGCGAGGGTCTAGATGGGGGAGCTGCAATCTCAGTTCTCATGCCCCCGTATAACGCAGGCCAAACGAACTTGAAATGATCAAGTTCATACAGGGTAAACATACATTTCACAGCTTATAGTCGTTGAGTTGGAAAATATGTCAAACGTGACAAATTAACCCTATTTCTGTCACAAATTAAAATGAAATCTGTGTAGCTTTCTTGACATTGCACAGAGCTAAAATCTATAGAATTGTTAACTAAAAATCGTTTCCGCTAAATTCGATCAGATATTATCGTGCCCCCATTTTATCCGTCGTTTGACACCAAGGTACAACTAGTTCCAAGCAAAAAAGGGGGGAACAATCCAAACAGCTTCTTTTTAAAAGCCGATTTACATACATTTTTTTCGCAAAAAATTTCGAATTTGCTAACAAGTGATAACTAGATTCTAAGCTTTCTCCACCCGTATACGCATAATCTGAATTGCTAAGTCCCTTAAAAGCAATGACCGCGCACTCCGCACTCGAACTCGAAGCCCGATTTACATAGATTGTTTTTCAGTTTTCGGATATATTTTAGCATTTCTAGGAAGAGTAATAGCTAAATTACTTAAATCCGTGAAAGACATTTCAAATGTTGATTTCAAATTACTTGTTTCTTGTAACTATTTAGTATGAACGTATGTAAATAACATTATTACTAAGTTTTTCTCCTCTTTAATTATTTAGTATACAGCGTTATATAGTATGTAGATTAGATATTGTATATTTGTTTTGCAGAGTCTCATTTGTTAACGTCTCTGTTACATGTCCTGAACTGAATATTTAATGCCTTGCAATCACTACTTATGTACAAGGTGTGCAAAGGTGTAAAGTATACAAAGGTCCGTGCAATAATATGGTAATAACATGTTAGTGCAACAAAGCATGTGATACATAGTTGTGTAACACCCTCCCTCTTTTAAAAAAACACTAAACAAAAACCAAGCAAAGAAAACTAGTCCTATTAAAACAGTCTCGACTTGACGTAGTCTCTGAAACGAGTTCTATGAGAACAGTCTTTTTTTTTTTTTTACATGACGTAGTCTCTGAATCTTGACGGCAGTCTGCGCTCACGTTGTGATCGGCGCGGTCCACATTCTATCGTTGCAGGTAACGTGTCTTCTGATTCGATTCCGGGTGTGCTGGGCATTGTTTCTCCTGTTGAGTCAACGTTTGGTGGTTGTCTCTCCTGTTCTTGCTCTGAGTGCGTGGACGCGATTTCAAGCTGGTCCATCACTGTGCTGTATCCATCAGCTGGCTCTGCTTTCGCTCTCCTGATTTGGCAATGATTACGGCGAACTGGTCCCATTGTTGTTTTGACCACGCAGGACCT
This sequence comes from Dendrophyllia cribrosa, assembly GCA_024195265.1. Taxonomy (NCBI): domain Eukaryota; kingdom Metazoa; phylum Cnidaria; class Anthozoa; order Scleractinia; family Dendrophylliidae; genus Dendrophyllia; species Dendrophyllia cribrosa. The sequence goes on along the minus strand of JAJLRJ010000006.1, from coordinate 12,461,172 downwards.
TGGTGTGGGCTTTTCTACTACCTCCCCATGGATCCATGGTTGAGACCTGTTTGTGGGGCGGGGTTTGAGGTACACTTTTTCTCCTTCTCTGAACTCTCTAAGCGGGGTTAGTGCCTTCTTGTCGTACTGCACCTTTGACCTATTTCTCCGTTCTGCAATGTTTTCTTGCACAACCCTGGGACATGCTAGTTTCGGGACGAGCTGACTGGTAGCTGTAGGGATAATGTCCCGAAGTTTTCGGGACATCAAGCGCTCAGCCGGGGAATAGTCGTATCCTTGTTGGGGTGTGTTTCGGTACGCTAAGAGAGCTAAGTACGGATCCTCGTTACGTGACTTCTTCAAGATATTCTTCGCAATTTTGACTGCCGATTCTGCCTTCCCATTTCCTTGACTGTGGTAGGGTGACGATTTTGTACTGGTAAACCCGTACTCGCGAGCGAAACGCGAGTATTCATAGCTGACAAACTGTGGGCCGTTATCAGTTATGCATTCGTCTGGAATTCCGTATCGGGCAAAATTTCTTTTCATGGCTCGTATGACTGTGCTAGCCAATGTGTTTTGCAAAGGTTCGAGCTCAAAGTAGTCACTGTAGTGGTCCACCAGGACGAGGTAATTGCTGCCATTTAGTTGAAATAGGTCTGCACTCACTTTTGACCAAGGCCGAAAAGGTATGACGTGTGACCCCATGGGTTCTCGAGGTCGCTCGCTCAAGTACTGGGCACAAATTCCGCAAGATGAACATGTCTGCCTAATTGCTGCTTGCATACCTGGCCAGTACACGGATTCGCGTGCTCGTCGTATACTGCTATCTGCGCCTTGGTGAGCTTTGTGTATCTTCCGTAACATTTCAGGTCGCAAGGATGTGGGTACGATAACTTGATGAGACTTGTAAAGGATTCCATCATAAACTGTGATCTCGTCTCTTGAGTCCCAGTAAACTCTGATTTGCTCGGGCACTTCCTTCCTTTCTGAAGGCCATCCACTTAGCACCACTTTATGCAATACTGCTAGAACAGGATCTTTTGAAGTCTCCTCTCTGATCTGGTTCATTGTTTCAACTGTTACTCTATTTGCCCCCAGATCCATTTGTGCCAGTTCTACACGAAACACTTCGCACTCTTGCATGACTGTCGGAGTTGTGTCATCATGAACATTGGTGGCTGAGCGAGACAGTGTGTCTGCTATAAAGAGCTCTTTCCCTTTCTTATAACGAACAGTGAACTGGTATTTCTGCAACTTCAGCATCATTCTTTGCAATCTGCGGGGGGCTCTGCTCAAGGGTTTCTTAAAGATTGTCTCCAGGGGTTGGTGGTCTGAGTGGACTGTGATGTCATGTTTGCCGTGTAAGTAGTAATGCCATTTATCCATGCTGGACACGATCGCAAGGCACTCTTTCTCAATTTGAACATAGTTTCTTTCTGTGTTGCTGAGGGTGTGTGAAGTGAAACAGACAGGGTGCCCCTCTTGTAGTAAAACCCCACCTATTGCATAGTCAGATGCGTCTACTTGAAGTGTCACTGGGAGGTGTGGGTCATAATAGCGCAGCGCGGTTGTTGAGGCGATGAGACGTTTAGCTGAGTTAAATGCTGTTTCGTGACTTTCAGACCAAAGAAATACAGAGTCATCTTTGGTAAGGCTCGTCAATGGCAAGACTGTTTCGGACAGGTTGTGACAGAATTTGGACAGGTATTGGCACATTCCCAGGAAGCGTTGTACTGCCGCTTTGTCGGTTGGAACTGGCATTTCTCTGATCGCAGCTACGTTGGCGGGATCGGGCTCCACCCCTTTATGGGTAAGCTTGTGCCCCATGAAAGTGACCGATGGGGATTTGAACTGAAGCTTTCTCGCAGATAGCCGTAGATCGTGTTTAGCACACTTCTCCAAGAGCTGCACCAAGTTTCTGTCGTGGTCGATGTCAGCGTCTTCCTTTGTGTCGCCACACCCATACACGCAAATATCATCGGCGATGTTAATTACACCGCGTAGCCCGTCTAAGAATTCATGCTGTCGCCGCTGGTATTCCTCCGGACCAGAAGCAATACCGAACGGCATGCGGTTGTAGCAATAGCGACCGTTAGGCCCCTGAAACGTCGTGAGTAAAGAGGACTTTTCATCCAGTACAATGGTGTGGAATGCTTCAGATGCATCAACAATGGTGAAGACTTTGGCTTTTGTTAGTAAAGGAAGCTTCTCTTCGATGGTCGGTATCGTGTACTTGGGTCTCTTAATCGCCTTATTTATGGTCTGGCTGGGGTCAATACAGATGCGAAGTTTGCCGTTTGGTTTTTCTTTAACCAGCATGTTAGACAGCCAATCTGTGGGTTGGGTCACAAGCCTGATAATCTCTTCTTCAGAAAGCCTTTTCAGCTCTTCATTTACCCGGTCTAACTTTGCCACGGGCACTCGGCGTGTTGGGGCATGTACTGGTGTAACAGAGGGGTCCAGTTCAATATGCATAGGTGTCCCAAGGGGTTTCCCGCGCCCCGGTCTAAACACATAAGCATACTGCCGTAAAATGTCCTCCGCCGTTAGCATTCCGAGTGGGGGAAGTGTTTGCGGAGTTTGCGGAACCTCGTCCTCAACTGCGTTTGTTTCGTCTGCATAAATCTTCAAATACTCTAGAGCCTGCGCATCCTTTCCGCTAAGAAGTGGTGGTTTGTCGCCCGGGACGTCCACTAAAAGAAAATCTATTGTCTCTAGTCTGCCTTTTCTATCGCAAACTAGGGTCACTTGACCTTTTGGTCGCATTGTTTGGCTTCCATACGTGCTGATTCTGCTTCTGGTTTTAAATTAGGGAATAACTGGCTTAATAAATTGCTGGGCATGGTGTTGCAAGTTGAAGCTGAGTCGATTTGTGCTCTCACAATTTTCAATTTCCCGTCGTGAACAAGGTGTAGATGAGCGAAGAACTTCTTTGCAGGCCTATGTGTTGCTTTGCATTCTGCTACAAACGCCTCCTCATCTGCATCATCATCAGCGAAATTTGACTGTTGCCTGCTTGCTTTCTTGTTCCTCCTTTACATGCACGAGCGAAATGACCAACGATTCCACACTTGTTACATCTCTTGCCAAACGCAGGGCAATAGTGTTGACGAGGACTGGGATGGCTTCCGCGACACCAAAAACACAGTGGCGTTGGTGGAGCAGAAGTCTGATTCTCACGTGTGGATTTGTTCGTGAAATTTACTTGCTCCTGCTGGGTGCTTCGGGCGGTTCTCATTAACTGATTCGCAAAAGTAGTCGCCTCAAAGCTTTTAGCGATTTCAACAACTTCCCGCAACTTGACCTTGGTTTGTGCGGTATCTCGGTGTCTGTGGCCTTTACCGATTAGTTTTACGCGCAGGGTTTCAGACGTTAAGCCGGCGATAAACTGGTCTCGCATAAATTCGTCAGCGAAATTCTCATATTCGCACTGTGATGCTTGATTTCGTATACGCGTTTCCCAAGAACCGATCGATTCGTCTTCATTTTGCATCAGACGAAGAAACTTCTGTCTTTCACCGGACGCCCCAATGCTTGCGCAATAATATTCTCTCAGAGCATTAATAACCAAGTGAGGTTTCGCCAAATCTTCTGCTGAAAGCCCTAAACTGTATTTGTAGACCGCTCTGCTCGCAGGGGATAGTGACGACCGAAGACATGCCATCGCTTTCTCCGGTTTTGTCCATTTTGCAGCGTCTGTCTCCTTCGATGGATCGAACCAGTTTTGCATGGTGCAGTAGTCCGTCAGATCTTCGATGTATACCTCAATGTCGTGTTTATCGTCTCCCGTTGTTTTAAAATCTGGAAAAGGAGTGTTTAAAGCCATGGTTGCCAATAGATTTAAGTCGTTAAGTCACCGCTGCCACCATGTTAACGTCTCTGTTACATGTCCTGAACTGAATATTTAATGCCTTGCAATCACTACTTATGTACAAGGTGTGCAAAGGTGTAAAGTATACAAAGGTCCGTGCAATAATATGGTAATAACATGTTAGTGCAACAAAACATGTGATACATAGTTGTGTAACACATTAAAACCAGCTATGCTGAACTGTGCGCCTCATTTAAAAAAAAAATAATAATAACGGGAGAAAGTAATGTTATATTCATATAAGGCATTGACTTTCCCATTTCACGAAAGTTTGCGGCGACATTTCAGTTAAGAAAACTCTAGTTTTTAATTATACCCTCGGACGTACACGCAAACTTATACCCCCTCCGTGGTACGGCCCCCCCCCCCCCCCCCCCCCCTTGGGTTTTTGCGGTGTTACAGTATTTCGAAAATATTTTACATATAATAGATAGCCTGTTATGTGCTCTACAAGATAAGGTAAATATTATGGGTTGCAGCGCTGCTGGGGGTCATTGACGTCAAACAAAATGGCTGACAATATGGCCGCCATCTTGGATTTTACTAAAAATTCAACTTTATCGGGAATATGTGGAAATTGCAAATATTTTTTGCTAGAGTGGCAAAATATGATATAATTAAACATTTTCGTGCAAAAAATGGCTGGACCTCATACTACTTATCACGTCATAGCTTGTTACCATAGAAACAGGTTGTTGCCAAACTTTATCAAAAACAATTCGATTGGCGTTCCTCTAATACTGTAGTTCTTTTTTCACAATTGTCACCCAAAACTCGTGCATAAACTCGTTGTAAGTCAAGTATCAAGGCTGCAGTGCAATGAGGGATATATACCTTTCTGCTGAACAATGGATTGGCATTGTCAGGGCAACCTAGATGATGTTATGAATTGATTTCACTTACTGTGCTGTATGGTGGCCCATTAGTACCACAGCATTTTTCGTATAAATTTGTATTTTTTTCTCGATTTATTTCTTTGCTGTGGCCCAGGAGTGTCAAAGCAAAAAAAAAAAAATGCTAGTGGCCCATTGACGCCAAACCATCATGCTTTGAGATAGAGTAGACACCATGCTCCGCTCTCAGTCTCGTATAAACAACATGGCGCGAATTAAAAACTATGGCTGGAGAGACGAGGAAGAAGTGGAAGAGGATTTGGCATAAATAATACGTCAAACAGAAGCTGAAGTTGGAAGAAATATTGGATATATTGGTTTCGACAAAATATCCAATGTATGCTAGGAGTCTGCGTACTCTTTGTCGTCGCTTGCATTATTTCGGTATAAAGTACATCGACTATGAAATAGAACTGAACGATTGATAAGAATCTGTGCATGTTTTTTATTATGTTTGTTCTAAATTGAACTTACCACAAAAGGTTTTTATTTGCAGACTACGTTATTGGAAAATTGTAAAAGAAGGAATATACAATGAACGCTATCTTTAATCCAGAATTTTCTTCTACTTTTATACTATTAAAAGTCTCTATATTTCGAGTTTCGTGTTTTCTTGGAAAGAAAATGCTTTTATGTTCGTCGAAAATATTGCCTTGGAAATAGAATGTTCCTTGAAAAAAACTTGATTCGTGACAATTTTATATTTTTATGTGGCGATTCCCCATATAAAATCCTCTCCCGTGTTTTAATAGCCACCCGTATACGTAAAGTCACCCTTCGCTTTGCTTAAAGGTTTTTTGTAAGTTCCCTTACTGTTATAACCGTTTTGAGGAAATTAAATATATGCAATCAGAATCCATCGACTATGCATATTATATTATAATAATGTAAAATAGTCACCATTTTCATTTATCAAAAATAGAAAAAAGGTTCTTCTATATATATATATATATATATATAAGATTGCATTGAACTCACCAGTTGTCATTTTGCAACAGTAGAACTTTTCAATGCAGTCAAGCCCTTCACAATCTTCTTTGCAGAAGCCAGCCAAGTAATAGCATGATCGTTTGCATTCACTCCGAACTGAAAGGTCTTCCTCGTAGCAGTTCTCATAAATTGTCCGGGTGATTCTGCGGACGGCAGCATTTTGCTTCTTCGAAATAAATCAAAGAGCCTGCCTAACTCATTCTCATGCGGTTCAGGTAGTAGCCAGTTGGACATTTTGCCCAGACATTCTTGCTGCAAAAATAAAAAGAATCCGAAAACGGATTTGTGATCTCAGATCATATAGATTCTTCATCACCAAAAAAACGGAAGATCCGAAAGAGAATTATTTGCCATGACGACGCCCGGAAAGGAGACCTGGGACCTCAGCATACATTGCGTAACAGTTCAAAATGGCGGTGAGCTGGTTTGTTTTGGAAGAATTCTTCGATGAAAATCTCCTGCAAGAGCATTTCCAACAGCCAAAGGACGAAGCTCTTTTGCTCCTTATAGCGGAAACTTTAAAGAGGAAAGAACATGTTCGTGTCAGATACTATTATGAAAGCACGATTCCAAACTATTCGATCGATGATTTTAGAAGTCATTTTCGCATGTCAAGGCACACTGTGACAGTTATCGAGAACTTACTTTCTGTACATGATGACATACCACAGTTCAGCACCCATGGAGGGAGAGAACCGGTAGAATTGCGTAAACAAATCTTGTTGACTCTGTGGGTTCTTGGAAATTCAGAATGTTTACGAACGTCATGTACGATGACTGTTTGTGTACCATTTTTGCACGGAAAACCGCTTGTCAAAAATACTTTTTTCGAATCCTTTCCCAAAAAAACGCTCAGGTGGTAAATCTCAAAAATCCGGATTTGGATTTGATCCGAAGAATCCACCCTGAGTGTGGATTTTATGGATTCATGATCCGTTTTTGGATTTGCCCAAAAAAAACGCAAAATCCGTTTTTGGATTCAGAAATCCGGATTTGGATTTTCCCAAAAAAACGCACCCAACAACAAAGAAACATTTTTATCATAAATCACATTGAAAAGTAGAATTCTTGCCGATCGAGGTAAGTACACTGGCTCCTTAAAGTGCCTATAACCCCTAAAAAGTTTTTTCAGAATTAACTCTATGTACATTGAATAGTTTAATGGTAAAATATTTCTGGTTTTGAACGTCGCGTTTGTGAGTTATAGAGATTTGAATTTACAAAATGCTAATTAGATGACGTCAACCCGGGAATCATTTATTATACAACTACTTGTTTTCACCTCCAAGTAATATTTTTTACGAATCAATCAACTATCCACAGTTTATTTTCAGCATTTATCAAATAAATTATCCTCAAGCTGTAAACTGCGCATTGTTAATTGGTGTAGAAATAATGCCAAATTTCCGGGTTGACGTCATCTAATTAGCATTTTGTAAATTCAAATCGCTATAACTCACAAACGCGACGTTCAAAACCAGAAATATTTTACCATTCAACTATTCAATGTACGTAGAGTTGATTCTGAAAATAACTTTCTTGGGGTGATAGGCACTTTAAAGGTTTAGGCAAAAGTAAATATCAGTTAAAGTCTACAGTTGAAGTTCCATGTGCGATCACCACTTTGCTTTTGTTTTATTTTTTTTTTCTAAATTTAACAAGTGAAAAGGGAGAAAATATCTCACTTAGTGTATTGTTAATTGCTTTAGCTATGATTATTTAAATTTGAATAATAATCTTGAGGCATAATCTCTCACAAAACCTCTGGTTATTTTAACCTGTTTCGTTGCAAACAAATAAACATTAACAAACCATCTACATGCGAGCTCTTATCTGAACCTATTCAGATACGAGGGAAAAATGGCTCACTATATCAAAATGTTTTATACTTGGAGACAGTGAGTTGAAAAGCGAACGAAGCCATTATCAAATTGTGAAAGGTATCCATCAGTTTCTCACCCATCCTATGTAAATTGCCATATTGGCATTAACGCACGATGCTGGCTGATAGGTGTAATCTTGTATTACCGTATTACAGCATTTCGCGTCTTCAAGAAGAACCAACTGCTCATCTCTCACAAATCCCGTGACGTAAGTTCGCTTTCTGAAGCATACAGACCACCCAGCTGCGTCTAGGTTGCTCCACCAATTGACAATGTTACAGGAGCTTATTGGCTGATTGATGTAATCTTGTATCGCATCATTCAGTTGTCTTCGATTTACATCATCCCACCCCCCTTAAGGTTTTTCACGGGTATTTTCAAGACCATTTAATGTTAGCATGCGTTTTCAGTAGCTGTTCATTTATCCTTGAGACACATTTTGGTAAAGTTTGGCGACAACTGGTTTCTATGGTAACGAGATATGACGTCATTAGTAACATGTGGTCAAGCCATTTTTGAATAAAAATGCTTGTTTTTCACCTTTTTACAGTGAAAATATATATAAAAAGCTACCTAAAGCATCAAAATGTTTAATTGTATGTTATTTTGCAACTGTAGTAAACAATATTTGCAATTTCCGCATTTTTCTGATAAATTTGAATCTTTAGTAAAATCCAAGATGGCGGCCATCTTGGCGGTCATTTTGGAAGACGTCACGGACCCCCAGCAGCGCCACAACTCGTAATATTTACCTTGTTTTGTAGAGCACACCGCGGGCTATCTATTAGATGTAAAATATTTCCGAAATATTGCAACATCGCAAATACCCAAAGGGGGGGGGGGGGGGGAGTTGCAACACATCCCCCCCCCCTCCCCCCCTTGTACCACGGTGGGGGTATAAGTTTGCGTGTACGTCCGAGGGTTAAACTTTGGGATAATGAACCCGGCTGTAAAATAAGAACTTTCCTTTAGGGACAAATTCCAATCTGAGTAAAGACGTGTTAGCGAATAGGCATAAAAGTCGCTTTGCATAAAGAATATTAGTCTGTATTTAGATCTTAGTGAAGAAACGCAAAATCTGATTTTTAAAATACGTTTGGATTTTGTTTTTGCAAAAGAAACAAACCCGTACCGAAGTTTGCCCCCTCCGGGCGTGCGCGTTACTAAAATGAACTTATAATAGATATGAACTGTGTAGCGCCAATCGTATGAAATGAATATGTTTAAAAAATGTTATTAAAGCGCTTTTGAAACTAAAAATGAATTATTGCCCATGCGCCGTTGAGCTCAAACGGCTTGGGCGCTAGTCCGCACAAGTCACCAACAGAAGCCAAAATGGGCTCAGTCGAAGCATATTGCACTGAAAAAATGGCAAAATGACGGGATTTTTTTTCGCCCCAACTAAATCATATTTCCCACCAAAATGCTTACTAGATCCCAGTCTCTTCAAAACCGAGTGTGGATGTTGACATTACGCCTATAAAAATGAGTTATACCGCTAAAAGCGACGACCGCGCGGTTGAACTCCATAAAAGCCTTTACGTGACATTGGTCACTTCAAGGTCAAAATGACGGGACTTTTTTTAAGTTATAAAATATTTTAACGTTTCCAGATAGAATAATAACCACATTACTGGAATCCGAGTGTGGATTTCCAAAAAGGAATTTATAAATGGGCGAAATTTTGATTTTCCCTTCAAATCAAAGGCTCCTAAGAGTCAACCCGTGAATAAGAAATGCTAATGCGTAACGCAATATTGCGGTAAGCTTATGTTTTCACACTGACACGGTTCGATATATTTTTTAAATTAAACGTAAGGATTTTTGACGAACACACACACAAAAAAAGTACATCACTTTCATAATGTCCAGTCCGAAGAAAAAAGAAAAGAAAAAAAGCCCTGTTATTCACACTGGAATCTTGTAGACGAAATCGCCGTGTTTAGTCGCACCAAGTGTTACCTAAGCGTTGTGTCAGATTTGAAAACGGAGCGTACACCTTGTTGTTGTAGGTAGCGGCAAAGAACCTCTGATACATGCACCTTTAATATATATAGATAGGTTTAGCCTAACAGCGGTGCTCTCTGAACAGAAAGCTGATGATAAGATTAACTAAGGTGAAAGGTCGGAAGCACAAGAATTAAGATTGACGACCGGGTCTGAACCGAGCCGCATCTTTAATTTTATGCACAGTACACAGAAGACTGTACAAAAGCTCACAAAAACAACTTTTTCTCGGTCTAGATTAACTAGAATGACTAATTTCCGAATGAAATACACACACACCGTCAGTTGCGTATCGAAAATTGCCCGAGAAACTGATTTGGAAATCAAAATTGCAAAAAAAAAAAATAATAAATAAATACACAGACATCTTTGCATAAGGCGACGCAAGTGAAGTTAGAATTATAAAATTCAAGTGTTGTTTTGTTTACATGTACATAAAATCGCTTTTCAACCTAAATAATGAATGCATAAAAAACACAAAAATGGACAACAAAATCTTCTTTTTAAAAATTGTATTCAAATATCCATTAGTTTACGTTTTGAAAAGCAAAACGCGTACCATTAGCGCATCGAGAAGCATTCCTCGATGAAATTTAAGATATCAATACGACTGAATTAGAGCATGTTTTATAAACATTTCTCCAAAACTAACGAGAACGAAAAGAAAAAGTCAATCACAAATTGATATCAACATAAATTCCCATCGAAAAAGACGAATACGGTTTTAAAACCAAAAACCTGTCGTACGTGCTCGCGATCTAACCCTGTACGACGTCGTACGCGCCTGCGAAACATTCCGCTAGCCATGACAATGAAAAATTACGGGCATGGCTCTATAAGTATGGAGCTCCGCGAGCGGACCTTTGGTTCGCAAGAGCTCCGCTTATATAGGGTAAAACCGCCGAAGATTTAATTTCCTGCGTAGGTTCTTCCTTTGCTTTTAGTCCTTTTGTCTTTGTGATCTTTTGCACAAACGAAGAACTATAACTTACAGGGTTTGTGAAAGAAACTCCCCGAGCGTTTATCTAAGTAAATACGGCACATAAATATCATGCCTACCTACTTTCCTCTTACACTTCCCCTTATGTGGCGTTTTCGGCAAAACATTACATAAAAATAATATAAACGAATACAATTTTTTTATTTTAACCTGAAGTCGGCGTTGTAAAAGCCTTGCTTACGCTGTCTTAAGACAAAGGTCTGAAAACCTACTTTGAGAGCAGAGCCTTATTGATTGCCATTTGTGACTTGAAGTTTATGTTCGGACTGTGTGTGCTGAAAGTAATCCTGAGCAACATTAATAGTCTGTGCCGATATCGTCAGGGGAAGACGGTCGACGTCGATCATATGCCGACATGACCATTCAGACCCTACGCCAGTGTCGGAGTGAAGAAAGTTTCAACAGCGCATGGCAGATAGCATCACCAATGGGTCTGAAAATGAAGAAGTGGCTGACCAATTCTCAGTTTGAATTACGAGAAGCCAGGGCACCCAGACAAACGCCATCGCGCCGCCTTCAAGCACTTGTAGGTGAACAAGCGCAAAGACAAATGCAGCTGACACCGGAATCGCACCACCGTATTAACACTTACTCGATACTATGCGTCCGTTGACAAGGTGCTGTCCGAGCTTAAGCTCAGGTTTAGCGGAAATGACCAGGAAATACTCTGTGCTATATCCTTGCAGTGATACCTGCTACATCGTGTTCTGCAGAACGATCGTTCAGTGCGTTGCGCAGATTGAAAACTTACCTCCGCAGCACCATGGGGCAACAACGTGTCAGTAACATCGCACTTATTAACATTGAAAGAGCATATGCCAACTCTTTTGCATGCGATAAAGACTCAATACAAAACTTAATTCAATTCTGTTCTCCTTCGTATGGAAAGGTAAAGACAAAGTGAAACGAGCGGCACTGATAAACCCAATAGAAAAAGGAGGCCTGAGTATGCCTGATATTAATTCAATGATTACGACACAAAGAGTTATGTGTATAAAAAGATATCTGGATCCTTACCCAGCAGGCTGGAAATTTTTTTTGGATTCGTACCTAAAAAACGTAGGAGGGAAATTTCTCTTTCACTGCAATTTTGACTACAAAAAGCTCTCGATTACTGTCCCCTATTTCTATAAGGAGTGTCTTATGTCATGGTCCTCTCTAAATGAGACTAACCCGTCCACATTTGAAGAAATTGTAAATGAAGTTTTGTGGAATAACAAGAATGTTTGTATCGAAAACAAATCTGTTTTCAGCAAAAGACTAACTGAATGTGGTTTCTATAAAGTTGGCGACCTTTTCGACACTACAGGAGAGCTTGTGTTGGGAGGGGAAACGCGAAGTCTAAGTATCTCCCCCGTTGATGTCTTCCTTTTATTTAGTATATATAACGCGTTTCCACTAACATGGCGCAATATCTTAAACTTAAATAGGAATTTAATATCAATTCATACGCAACAGTTGAACCCAACAACCTTTCATCTCTACATTAACAACGATGAATACAATCTGGAGAAGGTTAAATCCAAAACACTGTATCGCATTTTGGTCTCGAAAATTGCAAAAAATCCAACATCGGTCAAAAAATATGAAGAAACCTATAACACTGATTGTTTTCAACTAAATTGGAAAGCTATATTCCTTTTACCTATACAAATAACCTTGAGTACTAAACTGCGCGAATTTCAATACAAAATATTAAATAGGATCATGTATACAAATGATATGCTTTACAAGTTTAAAAAAGTCGAATCTCCTTTGTGCTATTGGTGCAAAACAAATATCGAAACTCTTGAACACTTTCTTTTCCAATGCCCAAGAGTTAGACTATTTTGGAATGAAGTGGAAATGATATGTAAAGATAAAGTAAAGCTTACCAAGCATTTAGAAATTAGTCAAGAGATGTTATTTTTGGAATTGATAATCTAGAAAGTAATAGCAATTTAATTAACTATATTATCTTGGAAAGCAAATATCTCCGTCACTTCTGTAAAGTTAGTAACAAGATTTTAACTCCACAATTATTACTCGAGCGAATTAAAAATACATACCAAGTAGAATACTCCATAGCGAGCGAGAGAAATAACCTTAGTTATCACTATCAAAAGTGGGAGCCCCTAATCGCTCTTATTTCTTCTTAGATTTTTGTCACCAAATATATTATTTTTTATCTCAACTCAAGCCGCTTTAATCATGAATTATACTACTTTAAGCAGTTTTTCGTATATTTGTCATTTTTTGTATTTTTAGTTTCTTTCTCTTTCATGTACTTAGGTTGAGTAAATGTGTTTAAGTGTTAGTTTTCTTACAAATGTAATATAGACAAAAATATATAAAATACAAAAAAAAAACTTTAAGTGCAAGTAAAGGTTCATTAAAGAAAACTTAAAGAACAATTTCGACTATCTTTAAGTGCACCGTAAATTACTTAAATAAGCCTTTACTTGACAACACTTAAAGCAAGTAATGAACAATTTAAGTTGCCTTTAAGTTGTTGAAAATTGAATTAAAGATAACTTAAATGTTCTTACTTACTTTAATACATTTAAGAGTATTTGCGTCTCAACTTAAAGATTTTCGATACCTTTACGTAACATTTAATTTTGTCTTAAAGATTAGTAAATTCATTATTTCGTCCTGTGAAAAAAAAAAAAAATATGCCAACTCTGTAGTCAACAATGACATGGATCGTATCATTGATATCTTCGACCGTCGAAATGGCAGAGACAGCTATTTCTTTTAACGTGTTTTATGAGCTCATATGATAGATTCATATGTAAGAATATTTCCACTTCATCAGTGTAGGCCTATGCTAGTGCATCGTGTGACCCTCGTTTTTTTGTCGACTGTTTCGTAAAAAATTGGGCAACTTGCGATAATTTTTTGGGTAAATGGTTTACCACCCCACCCCCCTCCCGGCAAAAAATTACCCGTACGCCTATGATTCATTAGATAGATAGATAGATAGATAGATAGATAACTTTATTTATACACGGTATTTCCATCAGTTTAAATTATCATAATCAGCTAACTACCTAACTTCCTAACTACAAATGAGAGGTAAAATATAAAAAAATAAAAACTGCTTTTCATGGAGGCCGTATTCAAAATGTCTTAGATTTGATCTCAAGATTATGTTTAGTTTCGATTATCAATACTTTAAACATATCTTAGCGAATTGGGCATGGTTAGGCTATGTAGGAAATACCTGAATACGTGATTAGCTTAATACCAAAACGAAAAAGAAACTATGCTGAAAAACGATTGGGATAAAAATTTTCCTATAAAGTTCAGATGGAAACAAAGTTAACGTTTGAAGTTAACAAAAGATTTATTTGAGAAACGTTAATCAGAGGAGGTCAAACTTGCAGTAAATAAAAAAAGAAAATATTTATTGAAACAAACTTTTGGTTATTGGTGCATTCAAAGGTGCATTCTCCAACTTGCTTACGTCAGATCAGTGTTTTTCTTTTACTAATAAGTTTTTGATCTCTCACTGAGTTTGTTTCAATACATCTTTTTCTTTTTTATTTACTGCAAGTTTGCCCTCTCCTGATTAACGTTTCTCAAATAAATATTTTTTCAACCTCAAACGTTAACTTCGCTTCCATTAAAACAAACATCTGAACTTTATAGGGAAATTTTTATCCCGATCGTTTTTCAGCATAGTTTCTTTTTCGTTTTGGTATTAAGCCAATCACGCATTCAAGTATTTCATACATAGCCTAACGATCCTTGGCAATGGTGCATTCAAAGGTGCATTCTCCAACTTTGGAAACCTTTAAACTCGCGCGTTCATCGATACACGTTCAGTTTGACCGACGAAGCTTTTACCTTGAACTTTGTGAAGCTCACTCCTGCTTTTCACGTTTGAAGTAAGTTGTGAGCATTGATCAAGGGGCCCAAACAAGAAAGTAAAGTGGTGGTTTAAAAATAAACTTTTTCCACAAGAGGCAAAACTTTGCCGTGTTCTCTCATCGGCTTATTGCCATAGTTAAGTTATTATATTATTAGCCAGATGTTTGACGCTGGTTTTGATCCCACGCAAGTCATTACCATCGATTAATAATTGAAATAGTTATGTAGACGAAAAATTATATTTAACACGAACGAATCATAAACAAAGTCTAATAACGTGAGTTTATTAAGGTTTCCAAAGTTGGAGAGTGCACCTTTGAATGCACCAATAACCAAAAGTGCTACTCAGTGAATTTTGGCGAATTGAGCATGGTTAGGCTATGTATGAAACACCTGAATGCGTGATTAGCTTAATACCAAAACGAAAAAAAAAAACGCTGAAAATCGATAAGGATAAAAATTTCCCTATTAAGTTCAGATGTTTGTTTTAATGGCAACAAAGTTAACGTTTGAAGTTAAGAAAAGATTTTTTTGAGAAACGAGGAGGCCAAACTTGTAGTAAATAAAAAAGAAAAGATGTATTGAAACAAACTCAGTGAGAGAAAAAAAAAATTTTAAAAGAAAAACACTGATCTGACACATTCAATAAAATTAGCATTTCTAAACTATTACTGACAGTAGTTTAATTTTTAATTTTTTAATTGTCTGCAGCGGTAAAATATATCGAACTAATTATTGTCAAGGTTAATAGTTGTTTGGAATATTTGTAAAACTCTAGATCTAACCAATGAAGGAGAACGGCGTTTGGACTTAAAGAAATACAATTCATGTTCATGCATTTGTTTCCATGGTGTAATAACATTACAAAAGCAAGACCAAGATAATTCGATCAGCTGAACCAAGTTTTTTCACAAGAGCAAAACTTTGCTGAGTTCTCATCGGCTTATTGCCATAGTGCGTTATTATTAGCCAGATGTTTGACGCTGGTTTTGATCTCACGCAAGTCATTCCCATCAATAAATAATGAAAATAGTTACGTGGACGAAAAAGTAGAATAAACACGGACGAATCATTAAACAAAGTTTACTTCGAATTGAACGCTAAAAAATGGAAGTAGAACTCAAGTTTCATTTAGTTATTACTATCACTTTATTTTCTAGTTTGAGCCTCTTGATTAATGCTCACAACTTCAAACGTGAAAATCAGAGAGTGAGCTTCGCAAACTTCGTAAAAGCTCCGTCGGTCAAACTGATGGTGTATAAACTCGTGAGTTTAGAGGTTTCCAAAGTTGGAGAATGCACCTTTGAATGCATCAATAATCAAAATTGCTACTCAGTGAATTTTGGCGCTTTATCCAGTAACGGGAAACATGTCTGTGAATTGTTGAAAACGAACAAGTTTCTAAGGGCAGCTCAACTTCAGCCCAGTTCTGACTTTGACCACCACTACATCGCGGTGAGTTGAATATAGTAATACATCAATTTAGTTTTGCATGCGAATATACTAAATAACACATGTATATGACCTGAGGATGAAACATATGAGTCATATAGATGTTATCCTCGCAATAACGCATTCCGGGATTCTAGGCTCGATAACCAGTCGCATTTCGAGAAAATGAACCAGGATTCCGACATTTGTGATAACTGGACACATTGCAACGGTACTGTGAGAATTTTTTCTTGATATCTCTTGACGTAGATGGAACGGAAATCAGTTGAAAATGTCTATTTTGATATACCTTGAGAGTTTTGCACAAAACAAATGACCCGTATATGGCAAACTAACAAATTGAATTTTTTCTACTATATCATAATTATCTTTCGTGGGAAAGAGCCATGAAGACAATTCAGGGGAGAAAATCTCTCCATGGCGGCAGCTAGGATAAGAAGCTTCCCCTAACATCATTCGACAATCATTTTAATTTTTCGTTCGACTGGAATCATTCAAGTTTACTTTTGATGTTCTTTAGTCCGGTTGTCGAGTTCCCCGATCAACATCTGTGAACAAAAGGTCTGGTAACGTTAATCATAAATTGTATTAAATAAATAACATATTTTAAAGAGGGTGGCACTTCGGGGTGGCACCAAGCTAACTCTAAGTTTATTAGGGTGGCCCTCTAAAAATTCCTGGTCGAATTGGGATTTAGAAATGTCAGTTTTTTAGGAGGGAGGAAAAATCGGAGGACCCGGAGAAAAAAACCCTGGGAGCAAGGATGAGAACTAACAACAAACTCAACCCACATACGACGCTGAGTCCCGGAATCGAATCCGGGCCACATTGGTGGGAGGCGAGCGCTCTCACTACTACGCCATCCCTGCTCCCACGAGTGAGAAGCATTGTTCCATTTGATTTCCCACTGAAACAACATACAAATGGAAACGCTCGGTATCTTTAAGTGCTTCTGTGCTAGCATTTCCATTTTGCTTTTCAGGCAATTGAATTAAATGACTTTTAGCAATTGCATAACGAAATTGTATTGTTGTAAGGTGGTATTCAAATTGCGCACTTTCTTCGCTAACGAATCGCGCTAGGATATATTCAACTCTTTGTCTTCAGAAAACATGTTTGGACAAAATATAATGGAAACTAAAATCGTCAGTGAATCTTGTGACCATTGTTTATATCTACAGCCGTGCGTATACCTGCAGTCACTGACCTTAGTTTAGCCATGGCGAATATTAATATTATACCTGTGGAAACTGTAATTCTTTGGTATGAGCTGAGGCCACGAGAATAATATAGGAATCTGTTGCGCTGATCTTCGGGTTTGAAAGAAAGCCTTCCGCCTCGTCCTCCAAGTTCAATAAAGAAAGACAAACAATAAAAAACTCTCACCAATAAAAAAAAATGAATTTCGTTTTTTCCTGGCAAGAACGATTTTGGATGTTCTTGTTACTCCTCAAACATGAAATTCATAACCCTCGCCGTCGCATATCCCCTATATATGGCTGCAAGGGATGGCAAGAGGAAATAAAAAGCGGATTTGCCAAGACGAAGAATGACTTACATTAAATTAAATTCTACATTTCTAAAAAGAATAACTGTGGATGCAAAATCGTAGGCTTTTAATGTCAATCTTCCCACCGTTAATTCTGTTCCTTTCCGCCATCCAGTGCCAGTAAGTTCAAACATCAAAATTGTTTCTCCCAACCGAAAATTTAACGTTTTGAGTCTTCTCACAACCGCGTAATGTTGTTTTGATTCTTTACTACACTCGAAGAAGCGGTAGGCTAATTCGTCCAAATCCGTCTTCAACTGCGAAATCGCCCCTCTAAACCACAAAACTGACGCCCAACATTCGACCAACATGAGTTGCTGGACAATCCAGCACTGTTTGACCAAAGATGTTGGAACGTTTATAACCGTCCTTAGACCTTCATAAATTTATCAATCGCTTTACGTTTTCTCATTTCATACTGAGTTTTTTTAAATGTCGCTTTGTTCACAGACACCTTGCATGAGCAGTCCATGTGTCAATGGAGGCACTTGCAGGGCAAATTATCCAGATGATGTTTACAGATGTGGTTGCGCAGAAGGATTTGGAGGAAAACATTGCGAAAAAAGTACGTATTATAAGCCAGTCATAGCTATTTCGTGACCTGAAGAGAGCGACTGTTAGAAGGTTGCCTTTCTCCTTCGCAATTCAAAAATATTATGTTTTTGAAAGGTGCATTGTGCATTGGCATCCATAAATAAAGCAAGGCGATCCTTTATTGCTCCCTTCAATAACAACGCGAACTCTGAAATTCAAAGCCCACTGAGGGTATAAGTTTTTTAATGCCATCAGTCATAATTATGGCGGCGACAAACATTGGACCCCTGAAAAGAGAAAGTGACAAAATGGATCAAAATCTACTATTCACAATGCACAAAAATGATCTTTTGATCATTTTGCGTAATGCATCGTTGGTTCCTGAGACGTCCGCTATATGACTTTCGGCAGTGAAAAATCGAAACTGTTTGTTAGTAAGTAAGAAAGTAAAATCTTTATTTAACGAGGGTAGCTCAAAATAGCATGGCTAATAAACGTGAGGCCCTCAACATTTAGAATACAAAGTTAAGTTTTGAACTCGAAAGATCGAAAGATATTTTTTAAAAAAGGTTGTGAAAACGAATGAACTTTAAAGGCCGGCACACACTACGGGACATGTTGCGGGGACATGAAGCGGGGTCATGTTTCAGCGACAGTTTTCCTCGTGTGACATCCCTGTTTTTGCGAAAAAGTTCTGTTGCGGGGACACAATTTTGTCCCCGCAACATGTCGCACGAAATTCAGCTAGTTTGAATTCGTGCGTCATGAAGCGGGGACAAAATGATCCTCATTTCGATGTCGCTACAAAATAGGTGTAGTAGGCTCCTTTTTCTTCTCTTCTTTTCAGCCACTTGCGTATCCATCGTTTACGGTCAACATAATTACACATTTCTTCATCGAGTAATATCATTGACAGTAGTAGAAGCTTCTTTTTCCTAACCATAGAGTCCGCCCTTTTTTTTTCTCGTACACTAGTACCCAGGCGCCCTTAGTGATTTCTGTGATTTTTATACCTCAATCCGCTTTGTGTGCACCAACTTGCGTACTGTCCCTGCAACATGCGCCAGTATGCTGTGCACACGAAGGGGCTTGTCCCCACTTCATGTCCCCACTTCATGTTCCCGCAACATGTCCCCTAGTGTGTGCCGGCCTTAAATGCATGTCAAACCGTGTTAAAATTTAAACCGTTTTTATGTGGAAAAATATGAAAAAGGCCATAGCCTTCTTCATACTCAGAGTACACTGATTGTGAAAAGTCGAGAAAAATATGAAATCTGGAGAAAATGTAAAGTATGAGCGATCATAGTTACCGTCACTGGCATCAAACCAAGAAAATGCCTTGTGAAAATATATGCCCACATTTTTGTCTTTTATGTCAGGTGCCGTAAAGTTCACCTAACTCTTATTCGATAATTGAAAGTTTGGCGACCAATCAAGCTACGTTTAATGATCTACTTCTTAGCCCATATCACGGTAACGACGGTAAAGAAATTAAACGAAAATGTGAATTATTAACATAACATCTTGACGTCCCTTTCAGAGTCGGCTTGCAAGAGCAGTCCATGTTTGAATGGTGCTACATGTGAGCCACTTTATTCAAAGAACGATTACAATTGCAAATGTGTTGCGGGATTTATTGGTAAACAATGTGAAGGTAGAGTTCGCAATTGTTATACTCTGATTCTTAAATACCATTTACTAACCGTCAATTCGGGGTCCGTACTGTAAATTAAGGACCGAGGTTTTCCCCCTTCGATTTATGGCCCGCGATGTAAAAACGTCTCTGGTCAAGTTCCATATTGAGCTTGCAAACAAATATAATATTATATCCTATATATTAAAATACGTAACCAAAGAAGTTAGCTCCATGAAGTTTTTCTTCTTGTACGGCTCCACAACAATACACCCCTCTGTAACAGACCCGGTGGATTCTATATAATCACCAGGTTTTGGAAAAAACGCCACCAGGCCGCTAATTTTTTCACGGGGTCGGCTAATTTTACCATCTACCAGGCTTACCTACCGTAATACTATGTTAAGCCCTCCATACAAAGGTGAAAAACAATCAGTTTTCTACTGAATGTTATAGGGAGCTTAAGCAACCACGACGGCGACGGCGAAACTTAACCAATTATCGAATTATTTTTTCTATCAGAAAAAGAAAAATTCAATTAATTACCTAGAATCGAAGCTGGAACCTCTGCATGCTAACATCCCTCCTTCACCACTAGACCACTGGGTTGAAGTAAACCCAAGAAAAATTTAAAAATAATATGCTTTTCTTAATGATGCATCTCTAACCCTAACCCTATCCCTAGATCTAACCTAATCGCGAATCTGGCTTAGGTCTAATAATCGCTTTACCTAAACCCAGTTATAACTAATAATGATAGCCTACTTTCATCCCAATCCAGGCATAAACTATAGAGAAATGGTATTGACCATTACAAAAGGCTTGGTTACTAATGCATGTTACTGATGGCATCGACCGTTAAAAATGGCATCGCTTGTTTACGAAAGGGAAATCGGCGGAGACGGCAGCGAGAACGACACAAAACAATAGGTTTAATGAGCGAAAACAATGCCTCTGCACGTGCGTTTTACATTTTGGTACATTTCTTTCTTTTTTTCAAATGTAAGAGAACGTATCAAATCGAACGTTTTATTGCGAGAAGTACCAAAAAGCTTTTTCTCCACAACAAAAAATGGGAGCCCCTCCTCCCTGTTTTGAAACAATAGCTATAACCTTTTTTTTTTGGTATACAAGTTATAAGGGTTTAAGTATGTTAAAAATATTGTTAAGTCTAAGTATCATTCTGTAAGTATTGTTTTGTAATTAGCGTAAGTATCGTATTGTAAATAGTGTAAGTACTGTACTGTAAGAAGTATATGTATTGTTTTGTAATTAGCGTAAGTAGTGTAAGTAGCGTATTGTAAGTAGTGTAAGTACTGTACTGTAAGAAGTATATGTATTGTTTTGTAAGTAGCGTAAGTATCGTATTGTAAGTAGTGTAAGTACCGTACTGTAAGAAGTATATGTATTGATTTGTAAGTAGTGTAAGCTTTGTATTGTGAAATAAAATCTTTCTTGCAGAAAAAAAACAAAAAAAAACAAAAAACATTTCTTTGCCGTTCCCTGCAAAACAACAACGTCAAATGATCAAATTATAGGTTTTGTGGAGAACGCGAACACGCGACGGTTAATTTTCCTTTCTCCATTTGAACTGGTAAGCCATTCCTTCAAATTTAGCTCCTGGACAGTCCAGTGACATGAGTCAAACTAAACATGGCAAAAAATTGGATGATATTTGCCTCTAATTTTTTAACTCGTCCCCAGACCCCCAATTTGACCCTTAAAATCACAGCGAAAACGCCATTTTTTAAGGGAAAATTAAAATTTCGTCCATTTATAAATTACTTTTCGGAAATCCACACTCGGATTCCAGTAATTTGATTATCATTCTATCTGGAAACGGTAAAATATTTTAATAACATAAAAAAAAGTCCCGTCATTTTGACCTTGAAGTGACCAATGTCACGTAAAGGCTTGTTTGGAGTTCAACCGCGCGGTCATCGCTTTTAGCGGTGTAACTCATTTTAATAGGCGTAATGTCAACATCCACATACGGTTTTGAAGAGACTGGGATATAGTGAACATTTTGGTGGGAAATATGATTTAGTTGGAGCGAAAAAAATCCCGTCATTTTGCCATTTTTTCAGTGCAATATGCTTCGACCGAGCCTATTTTGGCTTCCATTGGTGACTTGCGCGGACTAGCGCCCAGGCCGTTCGAGCTCAACTGCACATGGGCAATAGTTCATTTTAGTACCGCGCACGCCCGGAGCAAATGTCTCCTTTCAGGGGGCAATTTTTTGGTATGAATTGGGACAACTGCAAAGTAGTTTTTTTAGTTTTTTCAAGTGACGTTTTTCATTGCGTTGCCGTCGTCGTTGCTTATAGCCACTGTCTTAGCAGGCGCGTAACAAGGCTTTTAGAAGGGGTGTTCGTATTTATCTGAAGGTTTTGTGGGGTGGTCTAGGGGCATGCCCCCATTCAGAAATGTTTTAAATCTAGAGGCTCGGAAATGCTATTTTCAGCATTCTCCACGAGATATTTCGTCAAAACATCAATCTCGATCAAGTGTAAAATGACAGGTTTTCTTAGTGCTTACAGGTAGATTTTGTTAGCCTGATACATATAATACTTGATACATATATACTGGCCTAACTTAACTTAACCAGTCCACCCGGTTACGCCGTCCCTGTACTGAAAGTAGCCTTAAGGTCAATACACACTGAACACGTGTCAGCTAATAAATGATAAATGCTACACTGGACACGTATCAGTATCGTTTTCGTTTTTGGTACTACTATCGTCCGAATTCTGGAATTCTGACTATAGACATCCAAGCAACGCATTTGACTTGGGAAACGCAATTCACTCATATATTAATTCATCCACACTTATATGGTTGAAACAATATATGTGCAAGGAAGTCTAACTTTGCCAATTAATAGTTATGCTTCCTTACTTTTTGGTAAAATCGAAAATGACTTAAATATGTTTTTTAGCTCATGGCTAGCATGGTAAATAGAAATGTAAATTTCAGTCTGGGTACGTTCTTAGCACATGTTTTGAAAATTCCGGCCAATCTCAGCCTCGACACTGTTATAAAAAGGTTCTTATTCTCACAATTGATTATCTCCCTAGTTGGCTTGATAGCTCAGTGGATAAAGCATTGCAAGGTTAATCCCAAGTTCATGGGTTCGAATCCGTTTTAAGCCGTATTTTTTCAGGTTTCTTTTCAACTTTTGTGCACAAAGGCGTAAGATTACAAAGGCTTGGCTCCTTACATATTCAGCAACACGTTATTTGAATTTCATGTTTGCACGTGGACGTTTAAATTCTTCAAAACTCTCATTTCGCTGCCAAAACGTCAACTTATAAGAACAAAAACCTTGACTCATACTAATTAAATTGCTATGTGAATTAAATTATTTTTTACTTAATAGCATTAGGTAGCAATGGGTTTAAATTTGGCGGATTTGCTGCAAGAGTAAACATGCACATATAAGCTATGTGTGATGGTTCTATTTTATTTTGCTCCTCGCTGCTTCATACTAAAAATACTTCACGGGCAACACATCTCGTTTCTTTATTTTTGTTTGACCTATTATAAAAGGAATTTATGTAGAATATAATTTTTAAATTATAATTTTTATTTGCTAATTATATGTTGTTTTTAGTATTGTCTCGCTCTCTGTTGATTCACAAACGAGCCGTGATCTTCCCTGGTAACTCCCCTTTTACAGTGCGCCCTCTTGTTTTTAAGTTTATAGAATTAAAAACGATGATTACAAATTCTCAGGAAACCAAGCACAAAATGTTTTTTCGTCGTAAATTGGTTCCAGCGAAGTTAGACGTCATTATTATTTTTGCATAACCCCCAAAAATGGCTAGATAACCAATCAGAGCGCCCGTTATATGACCAGCATTTATAGAACAACTATCGTACTTCAGTCTGCCATGAAACGAAATATTGCACTACTATTAATCTTGAATATTTGAAAAAAAGATTAGGTTTCAATAACTGACATTTGTAATAAATGATTGTTTCTGCTCTAACTACAGCAAAAAATTGGATCCAGTTGACACCATCCTCGGTTTGCTTTGGGGCCAAAAACGACTCGTTTGGAACCTTCCAAACTCCAGCCACCGGTGAGGTGATCACCTTTAAACTGATCTATCAAAGTGGAAACATACATTGCAGCCGTTCTGAATATCAGTCGCACTGGGGCTGCTATGATCCTGGTATTCCTGCAAAGTACAAGATGGGAACCTATATAACTGACTCACAGAAGAACCGTCTTCTTCCCAAAGATGAGTTTATGGCCAATGCAGGTTCAACCAACTGTCTGCATATGTACTATTATAGCCTTCCAGGTCTCACCGCCGACTCTCCAGAGCTGCTGTTTGATACTTTCTCTGTACCTCGCAATGTATCGGCGAAAGAGCAATTTCAGATATGGTATGCAGATGATTTATACGGCTGCCATGAATCAGATAATGATGGGAAGACATGTGTTGAGGTTTATGGATGGTTTGTTTAACCCTCGGACGTACACGGAATTATACCCCATCCGTGATACAATGGGGTGGGGTTGTTGCAACCCCCCTTGTGTTTTGCGGTGTTACAATTATATTTCAAACAGATTTTTAAATCTGTTTGAAATATAATTGTAAAAAAAAAATACTGTAAAAGCTGCAATAGATAGCCTGTAATGTGCTCTAAAAGATAGGATAAATATCAGCGCTGCTGGGGATCTTTGACGTCATCTAAAATTCAAATTTACTGGAAAAATGCGGAAATTGAAAAATAGTTTTTGCTAGAGTTGTCAAACAATTTTGATATAATCAAACATTTTGCTGCTTATAGTAGCGTTATATAAGAAAAACACGCATTTTATTAAAAACATGGCTTCACCACGTATGTATTATGACGTCATATCCCGTTACTGTAGCAACCGATTCCTTTTAAACTTTACGTGTCTCAAAGACAAACCAACAGCTACTGAAAATATCGGAGAAACTACCCCCTCCCCACCCCTCCCCCCCCCCCCCCCCCCGCCCCCCCCCCCCCCCGCCCCCAATATGTAGAATAAATAAATATGTAGTGCTAACAGGTACTATTTAACAAATAGATTCCATTTGGCCGTGTGTCGGTTCAGTTATAGATCACAGATGACGTCAAAATGTGGTAAGAACAACAAAGTGGCACACGAGCCGCAGGCGAGTGTGTCACTGAAGTTCTTACCACATTTTGACGTCTTCTGTGATCTTTTTAACAAATAGATTCCATTGGCCGTGTGTCTGTTCAGTTATAGATCATAGATGACGTCAAAATGTGGTAAGAACAAAAAAGTAAGAACAGATAGCAAAAAGAGTAAAATTACGAACTTGCCTCATAGCGCTCGACTGTTCGAAGATTTGTTCCAGTTTAGGTATTTTTCAAGTCGCCAAGAACACTTTTCGTCTTGGTTTCTTAATTTTCTTATTTTTCTTGCTTGTAAACAGCTCCTGCTGAACATTTTGCGAGGCTTTCACTTGCTCAATCCAGAATAATCTCGCAAACGTTTTCAAAACTGTGCGCCATGTTGGACAAAACAAAGCAAACAATTTTTCTATGACGTCAACCGTGCGTCTGTACTCTGATAGATCATAGACAACGACCAATCAGAGAGCGCGTAGCATTCAGTTCATTGTATAAAACTGAACAGACACACGGCCAAATAAGACAAGACAAGACAAGACAAGACAAGACAAGACAAGACAAGACAAGACAAAAGACAAGACAAAACATTTATTATCATAATTATCGACATGTACAATTTCTCGGCACGCAGTTAGCAAAAAAGACGCTAGTCGAGGCGTGCCAAATTAATTCTATTACAACTCAGAAAGAAAGAAGAAGCTTAGGTTTAGGATTTCGCGATTTTATTTCTCGCATTATCATGGTAGTATCAAAATCTATTTGTTTTATACAAAGAACAGAAAAATAAAAAGAGTAAAATTGCGAATTTGTCTCATAGCGCTCGACTGTTCGAAGATTTGTTCCAGTTTAGGTATTTTTCAAGTCGCCAAGAACACTTTTCGTCTTGGTTTCTTCTTTTTCTTGCTCGTAAACAGCTCCTGCAAAACACTTTATAAGGCTTTCACTTGCTCAATCCAGAATGATCTTGCAAACATTTTCAAAACTGTGCGCCATGTTGGACAAAACAAAGCAAACAATTTTTCTATGACGTCAACCGTGCGTCTGTACTCTGATAGATCATAGGCAACGACCAATCACAGAGCACGTAGTATTCAGTTCATTGTATAATTCAGTGTCGATAGCTGTTCCCAATGTAGACAAACGAGACACTGTTCCAATGTAGACACTGTAGGTAGATATAATTGATAAAGGAGCTTAAGATCCAGGACGCAACGGTTCCCGCCCGCCTCGATTAGCTTGATGCTATCTGCGGGTGCCTACAATTTTGAAAATAATGTATTTGTGTAATAAAGATTGATTGACTGATTGATTGGTTCTGCGATGCGGTCGTGGTTGCTGAAAGACTGGAACTATAACGCCGTTCTGCTTTCAAGAAAGGAACAAAAATTCTTGAACACAACGCGGCACTTGTGAAAATCGTTAAATTATAAGCTCTGACTTAACATATCGAGTAGTACTGAAAACAAATGTAGTCGCCCGAGTTTAACTTAAAAATATTGTATTCCATTTTCTTGACTTTGTGGCATGGCAATGTTATTGCTCATTTTTACGCGGTTCACCCATCGATGCCACTAGTTACAAGCTTACTTTCCACCCGTCCCCCGCACGCTATTACTAGCTCTTCCTTAACCTCCAGGGAAGTTATTTGACTAGGCAACGTCCGGGTTTTCGCTTTCGGCCTGTAGTCGCATTATTTCTTATGTTTTGAGAGAATTACGGTTCGTTAATCTAGGGTAGGTATACACTTATTGTAAAACAAAAAAGTGTTTTTGATTCGCATGTTTTTTGTTCCTGAAAAAAATAAAACATGTACGGCTGGTCGACCTCTACCTAGCTACACATTTGTATTTATTAAGCATGCACTTTATAGACATGCATATATTCTATTCGGATGAACGTAGTGAAAGAGATTACCGTGTAGCATGAAATTTTTGCCGGAGTTATTATTTTGCGGATTGGCGATTTTTTGTGTTTGCGGGAACAATTTTTTTCGGTTTGAGATGACTGAAACTTCTATTGGGAACTAATTTTTGCGAATTTCAGTTCAAGCAGCATAACATTAAAGGGACACTGTCGGCACCTATTTTTAGTATCACTTTGAAAAGCCAAAAAACATATTTGTTTCAATGGAAACCTACAAATAATGGTCCAGTTTTGTTAACAAATACTCTACCAGTGCACAGAAACTAGTATTCGTTATCTTTGGCTGCGGATGGCCAGGATGGAAATGGATTGCAACTTGAAAAACAAAATGGCCAATTTTTTCAAGTTCCTCCCAAGAGTCGTAAAAAATCACAGAAAAAACTTATTATGGTTTGTTCGTCTTTAATGAAATCACTTGATATTATCTTCTTGGTGTTCTAAAAGCAAATTTTATGTTGAAGCAAAGGTACTTTGTCATATATTTAGTGTGTTTTGACCAAAACACAGCAAAATCTGCGTGACAATGCCCGTTTAATATTTTCAACTTTCAACGGTACTCTGTGCTTAGAGACATTTCACGGAATTCTGAACTCTATTTAATCATCGAAGGTGAAACTGTACTGCCCTAAAGGACTGACGTAACAACAAAATCAAGCAAAAAGCCTACCCCTGCCCTCTGCCATACTCAAGAAAAAATGGTATTATTATTAAAAACAACTGTTGTTTTCTATTTAAAATCAATTTTAATAGTTCTTATTTATGTCCGATATCGTCCCAGTAACGCAAGTTTACATTAAAAAGTAGAGTTTTTTTTATCTGACTGAACGGAGTAAATTTTTGCGGAGTATTATTCTGCGAGATTTTTTGTGCGGGAATTTATTTTTGCGGATCGAAGGCATCTACAAAATCCGCAAAAATTAAAACCCGCAAAAATTTTATGCTACACGGTAGAATGTATAACATGAGACCTAAACTTTAGTAAGAGTTAAGAAAACGATTTTATAAATGAAACCTCAGTTTTAGTATTACATGTATAAGGTAATATTAATTTTTAACCCGTTATTTGTGGTGTGGCACCACCTATTTGTTAGCGACTGGAAGAAGAGATTGTTTTCAGGGCAATAAAATGTAACATTGTTTGTAGGATACTGACAATAAATTAGTGTTTTTTCGGATAGCTGTATACATTTGTATAC
The DNA here is from genome assembly GCA_024195265.1 of Dendrophyllia cribrosa. Taxonomy (NCBI): domain Eukaryota; kingdom Metazoa; phylum Cnidaria; class Anthozoa; order Scleractinia; family Dendrophylliidae; genus Dendrophyllia; species Dendrophyllia cribrosa. The sequence continues at coordinate 12,433,265 of JAJLRJ010000006.1, read as the reverse complement.
ATTGTCTTTGCCATATTGTCGTTGCTACGCAGGTCTGAAGGCAGATGAAATAAGAAGTCTTTATTCAATCTATAAAAATGTTAAAAATCGATAATACAGGAGGTTGTCATCGGCCAAATTTCAACTGAGGTAACTACCAATTTAAACAAGTCGTTGACGAAAAACGTTGATGTCGTTGACCGATTTTGTTTCAGTCGACATTAAGACCAGTGTGTGTGTACAGTGTGACAAAATTATCGGTTTTAAACATGGCGTTATAATCTTCTCTTTTAAAACTTGCCATCTGAACAAACAATACGTTTTGCCTCTTTTGTCGCCAGTTCATACAGTTGGTTTAGGCGCGGTATTTCATTAAACTGTAAACAGCTTTACAAACGCAAGAGCAAACCTGTCAGATTTTTTTCAGTAGATGAAGCTTTTAATTACTTTAAAAAAGTCGCATATAATCCGGATGCCCTTAAAACAAGTAGTTGGTAACGCTTTTAATTTTTAACCCTGACGACAAATGTTTTCGTTGTTTATGGACTGGTCAGTACATAAATCATGCTGGGTCGAATAACTTTCAAGTTAAACATGTAACTAAGCGGGAAATATATAGCACTAAATTGAAAAAGTCAGACAACCCATAACTTTCTGGGGTTTTTTAATCGGCTCCTCAGCCAATCACGAGAAAGCAAATAAAGATGCATGCGATTTATCACAATGAGATTCAATTGATTCAGTATCAGTTTGCGGTGAGATGGTGTAACATGCGAACGATGCTGAGAAAAAGAACATCAAAAATATTATTTTTTGGAGTTGTTTTGTCTGTGGTTGTTAGCATATGTTTGCTGATTGTCGACAATAATATAGACCAACTGAAAACAAACTTTCGCCATGGTGCAATTTTGAAAGGAAAAACTATGGACGTACTTGATCTTAACAAAATACAGCAAAACTTCGCTTTTAGTACAAGCAACAAAACGCCAACGAAACACAGAAGCTTTGACCGGAGAAACATGGATTTCGTTGGAAGATTTCAGCTCTCAGCCACGGTCGTAAAGAAAAAAATGTTTCATCGAACAAAACTTGCTCGTTTGTCATCATTGAAAACTTCAAACAGCCAAAGAACGAATGTCATCATTGTTTCACAACCTCGCTCGGGTTCGTCATTTCTGGGTCAGATTTTTAACCAACATCCAAACGTATTCTATTTGTTCGAACCCCTACGTGCTGTTACCAAGGTAACAAATGAAGACCTTTACTTGAACACTCCGTCGGAGAACTACAATGAACTTGCAACAAAATTTATGTCCGAAATTTTAGAGTGCCGGTTTCTTTCGTCAGTTTACCTTGAACATCTTTCTTTTTTTCATCGTTTCTCTAGCAAGGCACTTTCTACGTATCCTTTATGCAATCGCAAAAAAGCAGTGAAGACGTTTACAACTAAAAGACACTGTTTTCCACTTGTTGGACAAGTGGTAGAAAATGTTTGCCGATTTAACTACTCGTTTAGCGTTGTTAAGATTTTGTCGCACAGGGCTCCCCATCAGAACATCACATCGTTGTTGTCAATTTGCGCACGCTCGAAGTCAGCACAGTGCAAAGTAATACACTTGGTGAGAGATCCACGGGCCATGATATCATCGCAGATGAAGTTAAATTTCATGCGAAGAAGCCCGCTCAAAAATGGAAGGCTAAGAGGAAAGATTATTCGTAGGCATACCAAAAGAATATGCGCACAGATCCATCGCAATCTTATGATGATCAAAAACCTTCCAGATGATTTTCTTCGATTTTACAAGCTCCTGAGGTTCGAGGATTTGGTCCAAGATTTAGAAAACACAACAAGAAATCTCTATGGGTTCGCCGAAATCCCATTCAAGAGAGAAGTCTTCAATTGGATCAAGGTAAATACCCAAGGTCACAATGTTTCGTACCAGGAAGCCACTTATTCACCGTATTCCACGCGTAGAAATGCTTCCGCTGCTCTTAACAACTGGAAACGGCAACTCAGAGGGGAGGATAGAGATATTATTGAGCGATATTGCATGTCCGTGTTGGAACTTTTAGGGTATTTGCCAAACAACTGAAGAGAAAACCAGGCAATTGTTTTTGGTAATGATTCCCATTCATTTATCGGATCTTTGAAAGATATTTGAAGTTTTATAAAGTAAGTTTACTTTTAGTTAAGTGTTGATCTTCTCACGTAATATATTCAGTAGCCTGTGCATTGGACGCAGGAGATCGCGTGGACGCGAATCATTCCATAAATCGCCTTAATTGTACAAAGAAATTCAATGTTAACGTACACTGTTGCAGTTGGAGATGGCATGAATAACAAAAAGTGTAACAAACTCAAACGTTTCGTCATAGAATTCCGCATTTCACACATCTGCGTCTTTTTAAAAGTGTGGACTAACGCTGCATTGTTTTTTTTTTGGGAGAATCCGAAATTGGATTTGTGATCTCAGATCATATGGTTGTTCATGACCAAAAAAACGAAGAATCCTAAAACGGATCATTTAACGTAAAAAACCGTTGGTATTCAAATGAACCTATATTTTGACTCGCTTGTTTTTATATCTCGGCTCGACAAATAGTTTTCAAAATATAGGCTATAAAATCTTACCTGAATTGCCCATGATATCAAATCGTGAAAGAAACAAAACAGCGAACGGAACGAGTAAATTTCCACGATCGAAAGACCGCTTGTCAGATGTACTTTTCTCGAATACACCAACCCCCCCCCCCCCCCCCCCCACACACACACACACACACACACACACACACACACACACACACACACGCACACGCACACAGATCACGTATCTAAAAATCCGAATTGAGATTTGATCTGAAAAATCTCACCGAAGTATATGGATTCAAAGGATTCATGATTCGTTTTTGGATTTTAGTAAGAAAACGCAAAATCCTTTTTTGATTCCAGAATCCAGATTCTGATTTTCCCAAAAAAATGCAGCCTTAGAATAAAAAGAATAACGAACGTTTCATGGACCGAATTAGGGATGATATGATGTCTTCTTTGTCAACGTTTTAGTTTTTCACATTTCCACACACACTAGGGTGAAACATGTTTAGTCTGACCACGAATGAAATATGTTTCACTATGAAAAGTGTTTTTTATGAGCATGATTGAAAGAACCTCTTGAGGTAGTTTTGACCTAATTTTTAAACCAAATAAAACACGTTAGCGCAACATTTATGTCGTCTTCTTGTTAAACACTTCATCGCCCTCGTTTCCGAAGAGTTTGACAAGTGAGATTTAACCACAAAATCATGCAACAGCAAGTTCGAGCTTTATTTGTTACCGTTCACGTGTAATTACAAAGATTTTATGGGAGCTTATATGCCTGATTCGTAAAACAGTATAAATGAAAGATCCAGGCGTGAAATGTCTTTTAAAATAAAAAACTAATGTCAACAACGAAATTGCAAACATGTTAACGGGAAACGTGTTTCATAGAAAAATGTTATTACTCTAGTGCTGTGGAGTTCACATCAGCGCTGAAACATGTTTAGAATAAACATGTTTCAGTTAAACACTTTTCCCGTAAACATGTTTGCAATTCCATTGTTCACATTAGTTGTTATTTCAAAACACGTTTCATGCCTGTGTGTAATCAAAGAAAGAAGGGATATAAAGAAAGTAGGGATATAGTGTCTATAGTCGCCAGCACTGGCCATGGATATCTACGTATGAGCTAGTCCGGCGTCGCCAGAATTTACCCGCCAAAACTGAGTTGAACTCTCACAACGAATGAGGTGGGGGAAACTTTATGGGGTTCGAGTTATACAGCCGGAGATACTACAGTTATTTAACGATACTTACGCTAACAAGTTGGGTGTTCGTGGCTGAAGTCTCTTCCAGGTAACTGCCTATATTTATATCATTTTATTCGCCAACATGGTTTACGCCAAATGATAAATACTGACTAGAGGCTTTTAAGAATTATTTCGTATTGGGCAGCTGGATGATCCATTTATAAAGATCATGCATGCCATTAACGCAGTAGCATGCGCCTGAAGAATGCAATAAGTTTCCATTTCCTGTTAATTATAACGTTTGCAAAAAACCGCGTCAAAAATGTTGACTGCCATATCGTGTCTATGAAAACCGGTTTATCCAAGCATAAAATAATATCTTTCTATTGATCACTTAATGTTTTTCTATGTGGTAAATATCTCACTGCATTGTTTCAACCTTTGTTTGTAAGTGATCAATGGTTCTAAAAGAACCAGAAACTGCTACACTTTGTTTTGAAGCACATTATTATTTTTGCCAGCGATTTAATAGCTTTTCGTTGCATCATCACTAATCTTAATATTGTTAATGCTTAATCACTGTTCTTACATTTTTTTGTGCTCTATGATCCTTCAAACAAATTAATTTTGTTTCATGTTATTTCACTCTATTCGTACAGCAATTCCTGTTGTGGCATCCAGTTGTCACAGTGTTTTCTATTTGCTTGCGTCAGTAGCGCTAGCACCAGGAGGTACGTTGTAGTACGGACTTGATTCATCGTGCTTTCCCAGATCACAGTATGGTACATCACTCTGCATTATCACCTCCAGTTTTTCATACAGTTGCGAGAAACTGGGGCGAGTGGATGGATCCTCCCTCCAGCACTCAGTCATCAGTTCATGTCTGTTATGGATGAATAAAAAAAAAGAATGAAAAAAAAAACGTTCTCTGTTCATTAACCCTCGGACGTACAAAGGTGGGGGGGGGGGGGGGGGGGGTGTTTATGCCACCCCCTTAAGGTTTTTCTCCGATATTTTCAAGACCATTTACGATTAGCACATGCCGTCTTCAGTAGCTGTTTGTTTACCCTTGAGACACATTTTGGTACAGTTTGTCGACAACCGGTTGCTATGGTGACGAGATAAGACGTCATAAGTAACATGAGGTCAAGCAATTTTGAATAAAGATGCGTGTTTTTCACCTTTTTTCGTTGAAAAAACATATAAAATGCTACCAAAAGCACCAAAATGTTTAATTGTATGTTATTTTGCAACTCTAGCAATTTTCCCATAAATTTGAATTTTTAGTAAAATCCAAGATGGCGGCCATCTTGGTTGCCATTTTGTATGACGTCACCGACCCCCAGCAGTGGCACAAACCCATAATGTTTACCTTGTCTTGTAGAGCACATCACAGGCTATCTATTAGACGTAAATATTTCCGAAATATTGCAACATCGCAAAAACCCAAGGGGAAGGGGTACCACGGTAGGGGAAAAAGTTTGCATGTACGTCCGAGGGTTAAACTCTATTTCGTTATCCGGCCATATTTGGAATAGCTAAAGAAATAAATACAAATGACAACTGTTTCAGCAATAAGCTCTATGCACACGGATTTAGCAAGAAAATGCCATTCACAATTTACGAAATGTTTCCCTGTCAGCCGTATTCTTTTTCATATTTTCTATATCTTCCTTGATTTCATGCAGGTCTCAGTTAAGCATGGATACAGCGCTGGGTATAGTGATTTGATGGACTATTTTCTGGTGCTGCGTCGGTTGGGGAGTGAAACATGAAAATCTGGTTTTATAAACTGTGTGTATCAGGTAAACTGGCCACTGTAAAAGAGAAAAGCTGACGTTTCGAGCGCTTTAAGCCCAGTCGCCAAGTCAGAACGTCAGAGATTCGCTCTGACGAAAGACCTGAACGCTCGAAACGTCAGCTTTTTTAATATTTTTACGGTAGCCAATATTTACCTTCTCAACTCGGGTAATAAAACCAAATTTTCATGTACAGTAATTTAAGCTTGCTTTGCTTACATTAATAAGCAACTTACACTTCATCGCAGCACATGTCAGGCCTTTCCATGCGATAACCAGTTTTGAGCAGTTCATACAACTCTGTGTTGGTCAGCAAGGGGTAAGGAACGCCTCCTAATATGAGCGGGAGAATAACAAAGTTAATAGAAGAAGAAAAAACGTTTATTTAAAAATCAACATTTTGCTGCGGAGAGACTCGATCACATGTAATTAAAAATACTAAACTATTAACAAATGATGAGACGATAAACAACAAACCTTAAACCAACAGTAAACTGTGTAAACATCAATTTCAATGCTCAACACAAGAAAGAAAAACATTTTTCGCCCGGAGGAACCAAACCTGTGCCAACATCCCCCCTTCTCCCCAGCCTTCCAGACTGGGGCGTTTATAGAATTTATTCGTCAATACAGTTTCTAAATAAGGTCATGGAAGAAACTTCACATACGCATTACTTTTTACATGCCATTGTAATGTATAAAAGCCGATGCAATATCATTTTTGTGAGACATTCTAAATTATTAACTGGACCATCATAATATTGTAAAACAAATTATTTCTGAGATTTTAACTAAGCAAAAGACAACAAACAAACGTACAGAGGGATAGTTACAATAAACGCAACTGGCTTACATACCTAAGGTAGTCATTTCCCAAAGAAGAACACCGTACGCCCAGCTATGAAAGAAAGACAAAGGTTTATAACTTATGAGCGGGACCCGGTTGTTTGAAAGCCGGTTAACGATAACCCAGGATTGAAACTTAACCAAAGATTTAATTTCTCTTGTTAGAATTGTTCTCAAAACCAAATTATTAATTACATGCGAAGACAAGTCAGAGACGAAACTAAATGGCAAAAATACTTTGGAAAAATCTCCATTGATTAAATTAATTTAACTGGAATCAAAATTGATTCTAACCCTGGGTTAGCTTAACCGCGCTTTGAACAACCCGGCCCTGAACGCCTTGAGAGAAACCTCGATCCAGGGCCTCGCTTCCTGGTCGACAATGGAATTTTAGGACTGATGCATCCTTCCCAACACGCCTCGTGTCATGCTCTCTGCTTGGATGATGTAGCAGCTCCCAGAAGATCTAACCCAATTGGATCCATACAAAAGACCGGCAAACAATAGAAACAAAACATTATACTAAACAAGTCGACAATGAAAACTATTGTTTGTCAGTATCCAATCAATCTCGACAGCTCTTCTAAGCAGCGGTTACACTGTCAGTAGTTAGTCATTGAGAAAGCTGGCTCACTTCTATTTCACGCTAATTTCGAACGTATTTCATTGTATAGTTTATTGTTAAAACTGGCTCAAATCTATCTCACACTAATCTGACACGTTTCCCATTGACTTGAATAGGTTGTGTGATATGAGGAACGAGTTCCTATTGCGTTGAACTTAGGGAATGTCTACGCAATGAAATACGTTCGAAATTAGCGTGAAATAGAAGTGAGCCAGCTTTCTCAATGACTAACTACTAAAACGCCAAATTCAGCATAAAATTCAAACAATCCCAACCATCCCCAATAACTCCTCAATCTGTTGTTTTCCATCAAATTTCACTCGTGGTGGTTCTTTTTGAACTTCTTCCCAACCCGCCTCAACTATCCGTTGTTTTTCATCAGATTTCACTCGTGGCGGCTCTTTCTCCCCCATTCTCTCAAGTCGCCAATGCCCCCAAGCGAGAGTGGCAATCCCATCTTCACACACAAATCGTTTGTCATCATTTGCACTCAATGCAGTTTTGTTCACAGTTTGGGAAAAGAGTTCATGCTTCCAACTTCTGATGCAATTCATCTGTCTCATTGCCGGTTTTTGGCTTTCCAAGCAGGCAACAAAGTCTTCATGCGAGAGTCGCTTTTTCACAACTTTCTTTTTTACACCTTTACATTTCTTTGTTCCCCCGCCTCCATACAACTTGAAGGAATATAGTTTTGATCTCAATCCCACAAATTCTTCAATGGTTTCTCCACGAGTTTCATCTTTCATCAGTCCCAAAACTTTCTTGTTTTTCCTCTCCAGAGTACCATCCACAACGCAAGGATGCTTTTCAGAAAATTCGGAAGTATCAAATTTCGCATCAATATCTCCTGCGATGTCCGCAAACAAATTTTCTGTTTCAATTTCATAGAGCAGGGAGTCAGTGTCAGTGAAACACAACTGAGCTTTTTCCCATTTCTTTTTGACATATTCATAGTGGAAGTCATAGATCAAAGTCTTTGAAATGTCTAAAATTGCTTGCCCTACAAAAACAGGTTTGTTGAAAATCATTTTGATTCGCTTCATATGAACTCCAATTAAATTTTCATCAAACACTGTCCAATGCTCAAAGTTGCATTTGGAAGAGAATTTCACCAGTTGTTCTTGCGATGTCGCCAAATGGAAGTCAATTCTCTTTCTGATGTTTTCCATTGTTTTTCCGAAGACAGCGTTGTTCATCAACTTGAAGAAATCTTTCTCAAAGGCATTCTTGGATTTTTGTCTCAACACAATGTTTTTTCGAATGAAGGAGTCCAACCATTTTTCTTCTTTGAATTTCACTCCTCTCCAAATCTTCTTCAAGCGGCAGCCCAGATCCAGAGCTTGTTTCAAGATTTTCCGATGCACAATTAACTTTTCTTTATCATTCAAGTTGGGAATCAACTTTTCCACTCCTTCCGTCACAACTCTCTCTGGAAGAGGCGGCAGGTCATTGAAGAAATCATGCAATTCATCTGGGATTTCCACGTCCACTTCCAATACACAACTTTCATGTTCCCAGTTTTTCAATTCTTCTTCGTTCATCCACTCAAACCCACCCACTGGGAGAGGATTTGTCATTGCCCAAGCATAGAGGCTATTTGCATCCCAATAGGGAACGAATGTGCTAGGTTGTTTCGGATTGAAATCATCTCCCATGAATTTGTTATTTGCCCTTGCTCTCCTGTGAAGGATGGTTGAAACACCTCCACGAATTCCTCTTTCAAAGAAAAGCAACATATCTGGGTCATTCAGCAGTTCCAATTCAACTCCGCTTTCCTTCAAAGCTGCATCCCAAGCCAAACCGGGAGAAGTGTAAAACCATGCAGGATCGACGTCATAATGTTTCCGACAAACTTTCCTGAATTCTTGAAACACATCCGCCAATAAAGTCACATCTGATTTTAGATATGCATCGTGGAAATCTCCCATATTGTTCATCTCCATTTCTTTCCAAACTTTCCAGGCGTGCTCGAAGTCTTCATCGGAGACACCCTCATCATTCAATTTGGAGAAGAAGGTGGATTTCTCAGGCAGTTTTTCCTCCCGAAATTTCTCGACTGAATCCAACCATTCATATGGAAAAACTCCTTTCCGTTTCATCCACTTCCATTTTTCTCCAAAGACTTTCTGAGTTTCCAGGAAGTCTTCGTCCGTCAAATTCTTCACCAAGTTTCCCAAGGGAGCTGCCATGAATCTAGCTGAATCCAGAAATCGAATTTCATGCCAAATTTTCACAACTTTCCCTTTCTCATTCAATCTTGTTCCCAACAGAATCTTTTTGGAGAAGGAGATATATTTTTCTTCGTTGTTGGGGATGCAAGTGATATCTCCTTCAATCTTTCCCAGATTTTTCACGAAAAGATGAGCGTCATAACCAGTCAGGTTGTGGAAAAACACAGGGGTGAATTTTGGTTTCCTGAAGTTCAGGTTGCAATTGTCATGAGCGGCTCCCCTGAATTCTCCAGAAAAGTGGCAGTGATCCCTGACTGGCTTTTCTCCCAACTCCCATTCTTTTTCACAGATCCAACAAACAGTTGCTGCATCAAATTTTTCTTTCTCTTTCCTCCCAAATTTCATCCGCTTCGGGAACTTCACCTCTTCTTGAATTCCTTTCACAAACTGCACCAAATCTTTCACGAATCTTTCCCCAACATCCACGGAATCATTTTCTGCTCGAAATAAAACTGGATCTCGTTTCACAAAAGGTGAAACGACATGGAAAGCGAAAGAACAGGGAATGTGCTTTTGAAATTTCTCCGTGAAACTTACCATTAGATTTGGTCCCGCAGATGAAACGGGGAGTTGTCTCGCTTCAAAATCGGCATAGATCACAAATGGAAAAATCATTTTCCTGTTGAAATTCTTGAATTTCACGGTTGAACCTTCAACTGGCATAACAATTTTCACAGCTTCAAATTGTTCACATGATGCCATATGTTTCTCCAATCTTTCTTCATTGGGGAAATGGTTCAAACATCTTCTGCAGAAAACAACTGCACCATTGTGTTTTGTCATTTGATTCGTCAAAAGACGACTGAGACTTCTGATCCAACAGAAGTGAGTTTTCGAGTCGTCTTTGATCCACAATAGATCAATCATTCTTCCTTTCGCTTTAGAAATTCTCAGGGGAAAAACACATCCACCTTCAAACCCAAAAACATTCACAGCCAATCCCAAATTCCTCCGTTCGAATTTCCCAATATCACTCAGGGGAGTTGGAAATGAAATTCTTTCCCAATTGAGGCTTTCCGCTTGCTGCCTCAATTCTCTTGAAATTCTTTCTGCATTTTTCTCCACTGGGAAGCAAGCTCTTGTCGCACTCCATTTGAAACACATTTCATCATTATTCTTCAAATTCACCACAGCTTTCTTGTTTTTCAATGTGACAGGAAGTGGAATATAAGAACTTCCACCCAATGGTCGATACTCGGTGAAAAGAATCTTCAAATCTGTCACTTCCTCAAATCTCCAATTAGATCCTCTCCTTTGAAAATTCGCAAGATTTTCAAGAATTCTTTCAACCATGTGATCGAGCATCTCTTCTCTGGATGTTCCTTCCAAATTCACTTCAATTCGGGAATGGAAATCAACCACCTCCTCAATCACTTCTCCAGTTGACAAATCCGTGCGACTCATTCGACAGGAAAGAATCATCTTTGTCTTTGTTCTTTTGTTCCTCTCAAACAAATCAATGAGTTTCCGACTCGCCGTCTCCAAAAATTCTCTGGGAGCAAAACCTGGTCTGCCGGCGATGCCATATGATCTCGCAAAACCTCTCAAAGCGGATTCTCTTTCTTCAACAACAAAATCATGTTCCCATAATTCAGCAATCTGTCTTTTCAGTCGTTCAACTGCAGGATTTGTTCTTCATCGGACATCAACATCATCTGCACTTTCCAACCAATTCAACCAATCGACAACAGTTTCCACATTTTGTTCAATGATTGAAGGAATTTCTCTGGAAGGAAAATTACTTTGTTCCGGAACTAAAATAGGCGCTGAAATTTTTTTATTTCTCGAATCCAAAAGGGTTTTCGGGGCTGTGAACTTCATTCGGGGAGGGAGTTTTCCTTTCTTTCTCGGTCTTTCGGGTTGCGATTCTTCCCAAAGTTCTTCAAGTTCTTCTTTAGACATTCGGGAATATCCAACAATTCCTTCTTCACGAGCCCAATTTCTTAACTCTTTGAGTCTCATTTTATTTGGTTAAACAAACAAAATATTTTCCCAAATAAAATGAAATTTTCAATCCAAGAAGAAGGAAAAGAAAAACAAATTTTCTACACATTCAAGGAAGCCAGTCAAGAAACAAATATTCCTACCACCAACATTTGGAGAGTCCTCAAAAGAGAAAACAAAAAATTCAAAAGGAAAGATGGAAAAGTTTTTTTCATTCAGGAAGAAAGGACAGATGAACCCTTTCTCCAAGTTGATGGAGAAGATATTTTTGATTATGTTGAACTAGAAAAGTTTGGAATTTCAAGCACAGTTTTTTTCAATCAAATTCTCAAGAAGAAAAAACATTTCCTTGATTCGGAGGATATCACTCATTACATTACATGGAAATCTCCTGAATTTGATTTCCTTATTGACAAATTGAGGGCAAATCAAAGGGATGTAAAAATCGTTCAACAAACCAAAAAGAAATCAAAACCAAAATCCACCAGAAATCACGCTTCAGTTTTTGCAAATCACAAAGACTTGGTGGAAGTTATGGAACAAGTTTGATTTTTTTCTCCATTGGATAAAAAATGAGTGAAGAAAAACTTTTCATAATCGATGGGAAAGAAATCTTTTCTGTGAAAGAAACTCAGATCCCACTGGCTGAAATAAAAAATCATGCAACTTGGATTCATCCCAGCTTTCACAAAATATGTGGGTTGACGGAGGAAGAAATCGCATGGATGAAAGGAGTTGAAATGGAAATGAACTTTCAGAAAGCTGTGGATATGGCCACTGGTTTTCTTCCAGTAAAAACTGAAAAAGATATGCAGTTCATGGAGAAATGGATTTGGAAATAAAATGATTTTTTTTATCTCCACCAAGAAAATGAATCCTGAAAAAGTCTCTGTTTCCGAAATCATTCTTGAAGATCCTCAAAAACGAACCTCTGGAAAGATTTCCTATTGTCTACTCCCCTGTTCTCTCGATGAAAAAAAACTTCAACTGAAACTCAGAACAAAGTTTAAAATCTTTGCTCATGAAGGGGAATCTTTTTCACTGGGGATTAATCTTCCTGAAGAAAACATTCCCTTTTTTCACAAACTGGAAGCTCATCTTCGCTCACTTGCAATGAAAAAACAACCGGAAGTGAAGAAACTTTCTCCGTCTTTTGCTAAGTATCATGCTGAAGATTTCACTCTCTTGAAAGTGGATAAATCTGAGCAGGAAAAGATTTTCGCCAAGATTTATTCTTCCAAGATCCCCAAAACAGATTTCTCCTGTCGTTTCTGGGAGCTGACAAACGGGAAAAAGAAGCCTATCTTGAAACAAAAAGAACTTATCTCTATGCCACTTTTTGGGCAAGTTGTTTTTTCTATCAAACATCTTTTCTGCGGAAATGTAAAATCTATCACAGCGATTGTTGATGAAGTTCTTGTGGAGGAGGTGGTACAAACTGCATCAGCTTTTGATGAATATGAGGATAAGAATGAGGATGAGGATGAAGATGAAGTTTGATTTGACATCTGTGATGTGAAATCATTTTGTCATTTGTCACTGTAGAGGTTGTCATTTGTCACTGTAGAGGTTGATTTTGTTTTCCCCTGAATTTATCACTGGAAAGATTGTCATTTGTCACTGTAGAGGTTGTCATTTGTCACTGTAGAGGTTGATTTTGTTTTCCCCTGAATTTACCACTGGAAAGATTGTCATTTGTCATTGTAGAGGTTGTCATTTATGGTTTTTTTCTGGAAGCTGTGATGAAAATGTTTTTTTGTTTTTTGTTTTTGATTTTTTAAATTTCTTTACCCTGAAAGAACTTTTCAATGAAACAAAATATATCTCCTGATAAATTTTAGCAGAAAATCATTTTGTCATTTGTCACTGTAGAGGTTGTCATTTGTCATTTATCTCAAATGTGGGATGAAAAACAAAAAATATTCTCCTGATAAATTTTGGCAGAAACATCTTTTTTCATTTTTTTATTTTCCTCAGGAGGCTGTGAAAATTTATTTTTTGTTTTTATTTTTTTTATTTTTAAATTTCTTTACCCTGGATGAACTTTTCAATGAAAAACAAAAAATATTCTCCTGATAAATTTTGGCAGAAACATCTTTTGTCATTTGCCACTGTGCGGGTTAGAAAACTTTTTGGTGGGAAAAAGATTGACAAAATCCCAAATGTGGGGTAAATTATTTAACAAAACCCCAAATGTGGGATAGAAATCTTTCTCCAGAAAATCATTTCACAAAATCCATTTGGAAATCTTCTCCAGAAAATCATTTCACAAAATCTTTTTTCAGAAAACTTTGAGAACATTCTTGTGGTTTTCTTTTCATTTTTTGACACCTATCAAAATGTGGGTTTTGATAGATGCTTTCTCAAAAGAACGCCTCAGTGAAAGATTTGCTTCACAGGCGGCTCTTGCAAGATTTATGAAGTTCACTCCAAAAACTCTCAACAAGGCAATCAATGAAGGGAAGAATGTTTTCACGCTCCAAGGCAGAGAAGTCAGGGTTGTGAATCAAACTCAAGATCGATTGGCAGTTCATGATTCTCCCAACGGACCACCCCTGAAAACTTTTGAAACAATGTCTGAGATGGCTCAGTGGATTGGAGTGACTCGTCAGGCAATCTATGCCTCCTTCAATAGATTTTGCAATTATGAAGGTCGTTATGTTAAAAAAGATGGGAAGAAATTCTTCCTGTCAAGAACCTTTGAAAAAGGACCGTTGGTCGATCCCTGGTTGGAAGATGAAATGCCAACTCCAAAGAAGATTCAATCCATCCCCATCCGTATTTCATCATCGTCAACAACAACCATTTTTCCCAGTGTTTCAGCAGCTACAAAGGAACTGGGAATTGATTCAGGGACCATTCGCAATGCGTTGAAAAGTGGGAGAAACAGTTTCACACGAAGAAGTGATGGAGAAAAATTCAAAGTGGAAAAAGTTGAGAAACCAACACCGCCATCTCTTCCTCCCAAACCCATTCCCCAACCACGAAAGTTAAAAGAAGAAAATCAAGTTCCGCCAATCCCCCAACCACGAAAGAAACCACCAATCCCCCAACCACGAAGGAAACCACCAATCCCCCAACCACGAAGGAAACCACCTATCCCTCAACCACGAATTCTACCAATCCCTCAACCACAAGATCAAATTCCTTTTCCTGTTGAGGAGGAAGATAGTAGGGAAATGCAGGCTCTGGCTGTCAACGATTGGTTCAAGCTCTCAACCAAGGAACAAAAGGAATATAACGAAAGACGAGGAAAGGAAATAGATGAAAATATCGCTAGAATGGAGGAAAAAGCGGAGAAAGAATGGATTATAAAAGAGCAAGTTTCGAGGGGCAAGCGCCTTGAAATTTGGAAGCGCATATTAAACACTTTCAATGAATTCACTCTATGGGAAGATAGTAGTGTGGATAGACTGGCTGGAGAAAATGACAAACAAGTAATCTTCAACCTAGATTCATTTGACTATGGAGTTGTGAAAAACTATGAGGATTTTGCTCAGTTTTTTCATGAACGTTGTTATGGATCTTTTCCCAGCGAAGAAGATTTCAATTATTATCTCCCACAAGGACAATGGAGGTTCCGAGCTCGAGGTCAGTTTTGGGAGGAGGAGGGAGATTGGCAACGAGTTTTGTTTATCAAGAACTGAGTTTTTCATTTGTCATTTATCTCAAATGTGGGATGAAAACAAAATATTCTCCTGATAAATTTTGGCAGAAACATCTTTTGTCATTTGCCACTGTATGGGTTTTTCATTTGTCATTTATCTCAAATGTGGGATGAAAACAAAATATTCTCCTGATAAATTTTAACAGAAACATCTTTTTTCATTTTTATTTTTTTTCAGGAGACTGTGAAAATTTATTTTTTGTTTTTATTTTTTTATTTTTTTTATTTTTTTACCCTGGATGAACTTTTCAATGAAAAACAAAAATATTCTCCTGATAAATTTTAGCAGAAACATCTTTTGTCATTTGCCACTGTATGGGTTTTTCATTTCCTCCAGAAATGAAAAATCATTCAAAACAGCAAATCATATTTTCTCTCAAACTTTTCCAGATCCAATCCTAAATCAATCACAATCCCATCAATAGCTTCCATTGCTGGAAGAAATTCATTTCGATCAAATATTCCACTTCTCAAAGCAAAACGCAGATCAGTCAATGTTTTCTCGTAAGTTGTAAACGCGAACTTTGTCATTTCAATTTTGTTTCCATATTTCTTCATTTCATTCCCTGTTTTAATGATCAGTCCTGCACCGGAAATCACTCCCAAAATCACAGGATTCATTGTCACTCCTCCAGCAATCGCTCCAATCGCAACAAGAGCGGACGACATCAAATTCACAAACAAATTCATTCGCTTAAAATGTTTGTGAGCTCTTTTCAAACACCAAAATCTTTTGTGATAGAATCGATAGAGTTGTTTGATTTCTTCCAGTTTTTCTTCCCCAATGTTGAGATCGATATGATTGAAATTAAAGATGCTTTTTTTACGGTTCATTTTTTAAGCTTTTTCAAAAAGAAATGTGATTTGGGCAGCCCCGATATTCGTTGATCGATCATCAACTCTTGCTGAAAATAACTCTCCTGCTTTGTAAACAATAGTTGAAAACGTGAATATTTGAATTCTATTATCACTGCTAAAACGAGTTCCACTTTGTGATTTTTTATCTGGGAGATATAAAGTTAGTTGTGGAAAAGAAGATGCTTTTGATAAAATTTGAGCAAACGCTGTGATTAATTTACATCGGATGGGGATGACTATATCATTAAAATAATTATCGAAAAGTACATTTATGCCGTCTCCTGATGATTTTCTATATCTTCCAATCAGCATAAAGTTATTGCTTAAATTTGAATTCAGCAACTTTTGTCCATTTAAATCCAAGTCTCTCTGCATAACCATCTTCCCTGAGTCAAAGACGAATGGAGAATCATAAACAGAACTGGGCACATCTGCATGAAATCCAGAAATTCCATAAACAATCAAATGAGTTGTTCCGATTGAAGGAGCGTCTGCTGTTCCCTGCGATTTCAAATCCAAAAAGACGAATTCTGGTGGAGAAATCTGCCATTTATGCATGTGAATGATTGATCGAGAATAGTTGGAAAACATTTTCGTTGACTGCTGATTAATATTCAAGCTCGTGGAAACAGCATCAACTGAAACATTCGTCATGGAAACAGGGAAAAACTCAACAACAAGTGTGTATTCTCCTTGAGGCAGATTTCGCATATTAAATCCTATTCTTCCAGAAAATAAATTTGAGGAATCTTTCCCAATGTTCAGCTGAAACGCTTTTTTGTTGAAATGATGCGGAGAAAACGGGAAATCCACAATGCCTACAACTTGCAGATCATGTCCATTGAAAGATCCCCCCGCATCATCCATGAGAAAATGAAATGCATCTTTCAGATTTCCAGCTGGAGAGATTGACGTTTCATTCACAAATTTTTTCAAGTTGTTTTCTGTTTTAGTTGCTTCACTCGCAATCTCTGATTCAACCCAACTCTTCGATGTTGCTTCATAGACTCCGCTTGGAGCGGCAGGAAGTCCAATAAGTCTTTTTCCTCCCATATCAATTTGACCAGTCATGGTTCCTCCGGAAAGAGAAAGAGTGCTAGAGGTAAAAGAATTGATTGATGAGTGAAGTTGTTTTACTTGGTAATCCACAAACTTTTTGTTGACTGCTTGATCGATTGCTGTTGGATCTTTTACGTTATAAATGAACTGGTTTCCCATATCCAAGCTTGTTTCCATTGGAAATGTTTCTTTTCTGCTGACAAAAACATTCTTTGCATCATTATAAGAGATCAGATTGTTATAATTTGCGGAAAGATCCTCATAAGTCTGCTGTTTTGATTGTGTGACATGGAAAAGTTCTTTCAGATCGATGTCTTTCGTTACTTCATGCGTTGGAGCAGGTGCATTTGGGTGAAACTTTTTCAAAGTAATCATATTCACAGCAGAAAGATCTTGGTTTTCATCTGTATCCAGATTTGTGATCAGTTTCCGATCCATGTCGATCTCTCCAGGAAGAATCAGTTTCTTTCCCCTGAGATCTAAGTCTCCTGTCATATGGGAAGAACCGTCAACCTGCAATGAGTTGACTTTCGCTTGAAGTAAGCTTATATCCATTTGTTGCTTGTTGATTGCATCTGAGTTGCTTGTTCCTGCTGACAGATTTGTGATCTTTTGATTCTTTGCAGAAAATTCTCTTCCATCCGTTGTCATGAAAATTTGCTTTGCATGAAACAATGGAAATGCATCGTTATCTCCAGCAAGTTGAACGTTTTCGATTGAGTGATAGTTAGCGTCAAGATGATCAGTCATTGGGTTTGAGACTTTCTCAGCAAGTCCTGTGTCTAGCTGATGCCTTGTGATTGCGTGAGAGTTTCCAGTTCCTTCAGCAAGATCGACAAGCTTTTTATTTTGCATATCATAATCTCCTGTGGATGTCAGCTTAAAACCAACTCCTGGCAATCCATCTCTTCCATCTCGTCCTCCATGTGAGATGCTTGTTGTTTCAGAAAGCAATCCATTTGAGTAGCTCATTTTAAAGTCTTTCATCAAAGTTTTTAGCCATGAATTTCCTCGGCTTATCCACATAGAGGAAAGAGAACGGATCACGCGTGGCTTTCAAATAATCTTCTTTTTTAATATTATTTTCCCTGCAGATCGCACTAATTTCTTTGTTGCTTGGAAATTCAAAAATGCAAAGATGCGAGCAATTCAGGCGAATATCTTTTGGTGTTTGGAAATAACTTTGTGATAAATAAATCACAGAACAATTTTTGTGCCGGCCTTGGATGAAATAGTCAACCAATGGCTTTTGGTTTTTCTCGCAAACAAAATCGTCAAAAACAACCAGTTTTTGATTCTCCCCAGATAATTCAGAAACTGGGATGATTTCATCCTGGGATGCTTCAATGATGTTATATCCAGCTTCTTTGCTGATTGGGCGAAATGTTTTCATCAGGTGTTGATATTTAGCTTGGTCCAGATTTTTCGCATAGAGATAAATTTTATCGTAGAAAAGCAATCTCAAAATCATATCCAGGAGAACGTTTGTTTTCCCTGATCCTGAAGGGCCACAGATCAACATTCTGAAAGTTCGATCAGGCATAAAAGGTTGCAACTGTCGAAAGTTTGTGATTGGGTCATGGCAATCATAATTTGGAATCTTCATTTTATTTCCCAGAAGACAAATTCAGATGAACATTTTGTTCAACATCATGTTCTTCATCCAAATTCATGTTTGTGGACTTAAAATGAGTTTATTGAAATGGAATGAAATGGCCAAAAGCAAATCTGCTTTGGGTAAAAAAATCAACTTTGTTCACGATGTCATCACCCAGAAAAAGCTGGGTGAAGAAACAAGTCAAACTGGACTGGCAAAAATGTTCAAACCCATAACAGCAAAATTAGATGAAGTTGTTGCGTCGAATTTGAGGCAGCCATCCTTGCCAATTCAGAGGAGAAAACCAAAAGTCGATCCAGGCATAGATTATTACCCAGAAGTCGATCCATTTGAAGAGATGGATGTTAGCGGTTTGTTTGATGATGAGATTGTGTCACCGCAAGCAGCTAAACAAATCCCAGTAAATCCACCAACATATGAAGAAATAATGGCAGAAGATCCCGATCCCTCACTTCAAGAAGAAGAAGAAGATGATCCTCCTAAATATGAAAAAGTCCTTGAGGAAGAAGCAAATGAGATTTTGACAAATTTGAATCTTGCTAATTATGATACAGTGGAAGAAGTTCTCAACCAGAGGAACTTCTCAGCGCAACGGTTAAACAAATATCTCAACGACATTCTTAAGATTGCGAATTATAGGAAAAATCAACTGAAAGGGTATAAAGCGTCTTGGACTAAAAAGTTTAACAGGGGAGAAATAACTGCAGAGCAGAAGCAAATACAGCATCAAGGAATAGATCGTTCATTCCAAACAATAAATGACTTCATCAAATATTACACAAAGAAAACAAGAACATTTTCAGGCTCTGGAATGAAAAGAAGAAAAAAAGGTGGTTCTGTTCGTTTTTTCTCCAATCCCAAAGAACTTCTCAAGAAACTTGAGGTAATCATTGGCTCCATTCTTGCTGGGAACACAAATCTGGCAATCAGAAACACTGGAGTGGGCATTCTTGATCTTCTCCTGAAAGAGTCAGTTATCAACAAATCCAAGCATGAAAAGCTGTTCAAAAACTATTTCAAAACATAAAATGGAAAGAGAAATCGTCTTGTCATCTTACGCCGTTAAGAACAGACTAAACAAACCTGCAGATTTTACAACAAAATTTAATCGTCAAATTATTCTTGATCCGAATGAACAATATGTTGTTGGGTTGAAACGAATCATTAATATGAGTTTTACGTGGTATAACATCAATCCTCAATATGAAAATCAACTGATCAGGTTTTCCTCTGATGGCGGGAAAACATTTTCCGATATTGCTTTTCCTGCTGGAGTTTGGGGGTATACTGGGATAAATGATTTCATCCAGAAAGCAACAGTGGTGAAATCTGATGGCGGAGCTGATGTTTTTCCAATCAATCTGGCTTTCAGCAATGAAACTTTCAGAGTGACAATCACATTGGCTGAAAATTATCAACTGGATTTCACCCAATCAAATTTCCATGATCTTGTGGGGTTTGATAAAAAGATTCTGAAGGAGAAAGTTAATATTGGCCCAAAAGTTCCAAACCTCAGTCAAGATACTGATATGTTGAACATTCATTGTGATCTCACAAATGATTCACTTGTAGATGGGGAAGAGACTGATATCATCTATTCTTTTTCTACATCTGTTCTGCAGTCATCCTGGAGTTTTGACCGTGAACCCATAAAAATAGCATTCTGCCCTGTGAATAAAAACACGATCAGCTCAATTCGGATGTATATCACAGACGGGAAAAGAAGAATTGTTAACCTGAATGGAGCAGACACAGCTTTCTCGCTGATATTAAAAAGACGAATCTAAAATGAAAGCATATGAATTTTCTCGTTATTATCACCCCAAACTGGGGAAGTTTGTTTATAAGCACAAAGGAACAGGAATCATTTTTGATTCCATCTTCAAGCCACTGAAAAAGATGGCAGGACCAGCCATGAAAGGAATTCTCAAGAAAGTTGCGAAACCATTTGCGAAAAAAGCTTTGGATGCAGGAATTTCTCACGCTGGAGAAAAAGTGGGCAAAATGGCAGTTGAAAAATCAGGTGATTTGATCATGAAAAAACTGGGAAATATGAGAATTGGGAAACCATCTGCGAAACGAGGACGAAAACCACTCTCGGCTTCGCTCCCTGCTTCGCTCCCTGCTTCGCTCCCTGCTTCACTCCCTGCTTCAACTTCTGGAGAAAGTGCAAATGATATCTTGAATAGACTAATCAGTGGCCAAGGAATTTAAAATAATCTATCAAAATGGCTTTTCGATCGAATGAATATCTCCAAAGAAATGAACTTGTAAGATTCCAGTTGGATGACACAATCAGAGCCCCAGCAAATGGGCAAGCACAAACAAAAAATGGTTATAAATTCACCATCAATGACAGATCAGCGTTTTATGACTGGCATAACGCTTATTTTGAAGTGCAATTTCAACTCCAGAAAATAGCAGACGGTGCTGGATATGCTGCTGCTGATAGGATAACAGTCATAAATGGTTCACATTCCCTGATAAAACATATGGTCATCAGATCTGCAGGAAAGATTGTTTATGAACCTGACAATCTGCATAAAGTTACTTTTGTTAAAAATCTGTTGGAATACTCAGATGACTTCAGCAGATCAGTCGCAAAAAACAGTTTCTGGTATCTGGATGTGAATGCGACAACTGCTGCGAATAACACAGGATTTGAAGCGAGAAGAATACAAACTCAAGCACTTCGAAACGATGGAACTGGAGGAGCTAAAGATGTTAATTGCATTATCCCCCTGAATCGTTTCTCCTTTTTCGAGGAACTGGAAGACAGGATGTTGGTCCCAATGCAGCTGCAATTCGAAATTAATCTTCAACAGGATTCTGAATTAATTCATATGGCAAATGGTACAGATCCTGGAAGAGTTGTTATCAACAGATTTTTGCTTTGGGTACCAAGATTGACACCAAAAGATTCTCTTTATGATAAATTTGTCAGTTCATTCCTGAAAGAATCGCAATGGAAGTATCTGAGAGAAACATATGAACAATCAGCTCCTGCACAATCATCAGGATTCTTCCAGATTTCAGCGAGCATTGACAATGTAAAGCATATTTTTGTCTGGCTAAAAAGAGCAGCTCCACCTAATGATGACCCTGCAGAAGATAACCCATATCTCTTTAACACTTTCAAGCTGAATGCAGCAAATGCAAACTCATCCCTGTCAACTTGCAGATTGGAGTATGGAAATGGAGTGTTTTACCCTGAAACTGACTATGACACGGAATCAAAAGTCAGAATCTTCAATGATGTCATGGCTTATGCAATGAGGAAAAATGACTTCAACACTGGTACTCAGTTGAATTTGGCTAACTTTCAATCACTTTATAGCCTCATTTATTTCGACTTGTCTTACCAAGCTGAAAAACCAACAAGAGATCCAAAACAGTTAATATTTCGATATACACTAAATGCCAATGCAGCTGCAGCCTTCAATGTGCATGCAGTCGTTCTTTATGAGGAAACAGCTAAGATTGATAAAGTTGGAAATGAGCTGGTCATTGCCTAAAGCGAAGCTGAGCGAAGCGAAGCGAAGCGAAGCGAAGCGAAGCGAAGCCCGGAGCTGCGTGAAAAACATATGTTATCATTAAAAATGACAACATATCACCCATACAAAGTAAATTTGTCTGAAGGGCAAAAACAAAAGCTTGGAAGAGCATTCAGAACAAATATGCCTATCACCCTGAGATTGGAACGAAATCAAACAAGTGGAAGCGATGAGCTGATGCTGACAGCCAATCAAATAAAAAGAATCGCAAAAGCAAAATCTCTGGGAAAAGGAGTTGAAGTGAAGATAACAAAAGCTCAAATCAGAAAAGTGATGAAACAAGGTGGAAGTCTATTTTCTGCTGTTGTTCCTTTAGTGAAAACATTGGTGCCCACCCTAGGAAAAACACTGGGATTATCAGCACTCGCTGGTTTGGCGAGTGAAGGAGCAAGTCAAATAGTTAAAAAGATAAGCGGAAGCGGCGGTCAAGTTGGTGGATTTCTCATCCCCCAAAATAAAATTCAGAAACTGATTGACAATAAACATTTGTTGACAAATAAACAGAAACAAGATATTTTGATTGCCCTGCAATCAGGAGGACAAGTTGTGATGAAACCAACCGCAAAACAATCTGGTGGAGCACTTGGCACTATTCTGGCATCCATTGGAATCCCACTTGCGATTGATATGGTGAAAAACCTGTTTGGAAAAGGAGCTCCCAGAGTTGGCAGACCAAAAGGAAAAGGTGCCCCCAGAGTTGGACGTCCAAAAGGAAAAGGAGCTCCAAGGTTGGGAGCTCCTTGGGCAAGACCTCCTCCAGTCATTGGAAGTTGGAGAAACTCTGTTGGAATGGGAAAAAAAAAATCAAAAAAAGGCAAAGGACTTCTGTTAGGACCAAACAGCCCGCTCAACAAGATTCCATTCCTAGGAGCAATATTCTGAGGCCACCCAAATTTGTAATTAAACCGCTGTCAAATATTGATCTGTTGAATTGGATAAAATATCTCAAGATTCCAAATTTCAAAGGAATATTTGCAAGGGATGAAGCTATGCCGAAAAAACACAGCCCATGCATCATCAATCTTGATTCGCTTAAAAATGCAGGAACTCATTGGGTTGCTTGCGCTCCGGGGAAAAAATTCACGTGGTATTTTGATAGTTTCGGCATGGGATTTCCACAAGAATTTAAAAGTTCCAAACCTGTAATTTGGAACAGCAGTCAGTATCAAAACATCAACAGTGTTCTTTGCGGGTATTATTGCCTCTTCTTCCTACATCAATGGTCGCAGGGGAAAGATTTCTATGATATTCTCCAACCTTTCAGTTTGACTGACACAATGCAAAATGAGAAATTCATAAAAGATTATTTCAATTAAAAATGGAATCATATTGCGTCAAAGAAAAAAGAGTCACTGGTTGCGTTGAACCATCCGGATATATGACTGCAAAAAATGGGAGAAAGATGTTTTTCTGCCATTGCGCTTCATGCGGAATAAAGAAAACAAGATTTGTAAAGGCTTCGGGAAACTAAGTCTGCCCTCACAAGGTGGGGGCTTTTTCGATATAGCCGGCAGTCATTCACTCGGTGAAATTGCCTTAAAAAGCGGCGTGAAAGGATTGACTAATCTTGGTCGCATTGGATTATCCAAAGCGGTTAAATCAGATTTTGCCAAACAAAAGATTAAAGGTGCGGTGAATAAATATCTTGATCAAGCATTGGACGCATTTACAAGTGACATTTCAAAGAAATTAGATCCCTTATCCGGTCGCGGGATTGATGCTCATGCTTTGATTGGAAAACTTCCCAGGCCAAAAGGAGGATTCACTCTCCCCGGGCATAACTTCACAGGTCCATATAACCCATTGCACAAGCAAGTCAGATTTGACGACACTGGAAAGATTCTTGAAATTTATCAGCAACCAACAGGAAAAACAGATGCAGTTTCTATGCAACATGATGTGGATTATACAATCTGCGCAAAACAAACAGATCCACGCAAATGTAAAAACAAAGCAGACAGAAAGATGGTTGCCGCATTGGATGCTATTCCCTGGAAAGAAAGACAGTGGGGACATGCTTTAGCAAGAAACACAATCAACGCAAAACAAAAACTTGGTCTCGGCTTCGCCTCGACCCGCTCCGCTGGATTTGGGGCCCCAAAAAACTGGAAAAGATTTTGAGTGAAGGCTGGACTCAAAATCTAGCAAATGAACTTCACCAGCCAATAAGGAGAAGATTTCCAAAGAGAAGAGTTATTTCATATGGGATTGACAACATTTGGGCGGCTGATCTGGTTGAGATGGGGAAATATTCAAAATGGAACAAGGGAATAAGATATCTCCTGATGGTGATCGATGTTTTCTCAAAGTTCGGTTGGATTCACCCCCTGAAAGACAAGCGAGGGCAAACAGTTGCCAATGCTTTCCAATCCATATTTACGAAGCGAGTGAAGCGAGCCCCGGCACGAAAACCGAAAATGCTTTGGACAGACAAAGGAAGTGAATTTTTCAATAGAACTATGCAGAATCTCCTTGACTTGAATGGGATAAAATTATATACCACAGAGAACGAAGAAAAATCATCTGTGGTTGAACGTTGGAACAAGACGATTAAGGAGAAACTCTTCCGGATGTTTTCTGCTAACAATAATACAATTTTCTTTGACAAACTGGACAGGTTAGTGGATCAATATAATAACACTTATCATTCAAGCATTAAGATGTCACCCGCAGAGGCAAGCAAACAGAAAAATGAAACAAAGGTTTTTGCTAATCTTTTCGGCGACATGATTTATGCTAAACACAACCCAGCAAAATTCAAAATCAACGACAAAGTCCGAATATCAAAATACAAACGAAAGATTTTCGATAAAGGTTTCACGCCGAACTGGACAGAGGAGATATTTGTCGTCGATGAGGTTTTGAACACAAATCCTGTGACATACAGGTTAGTCGATCTGTTGGGAGAAAAAATAACTGGATCATTTTATGAAACAGAACTCCAAAGGACAAACCAAAGCGTGTTTCGCATTGAAAAGGTTATTCGCCGTGATCAGAAGAAAAAGAAAGCCTTGGTTAAATGGAAAGGATATCCCAATAAATTCAATTCCTGGGTTCCACTGAGTGATGTGGAAAATCTCTGAGATAGAATATAAATGTTTAACATTCATATTCATTCCAAAACACGCTTCGCTTCGCTTCACTTTTTTTCTTTCAATCCCTGATGGATTTCCCAGAGGAGACAATTTTGTTTTTGGAGATTATTTTTGAGAATCTTGTGTTCCTCTTGGAGGTTGACAAATGATTCAAAGAGGAGTTCTACTGTATCTTCCTCTTCTTCATTTTGCTCTGCTTCTTCCATCTCTGTATCAGAGACAATAAATTCTTCGTCAGATGTTGTTGGGGTTTCATCAGGACTCATTGCTCCGCTTCTTTCTTCCTCCTCTGAGCAGGTGGAACAATTTTCATGGTCACTCATTGTTTGCTTCGCTGCTTCGCTAGCTTCCATTTTCTTTCCAATTATTTTTTTTAAAGATTGTTTGGATTATTTTTTCCTGTTCTGCCCTTTTTAATGGAAGAATAAGCAGTTTAAAATCATCTTCATTTGGATTGAAACCATTCTTTTTCAACAGGGAGAAAAGAACTTGGTTGAAATTAAGAAATTTTTTTCGCTTGAGATGAAGATCATCATATGCCAGTGAGAAATATTTAAAATCGTCAATGAGGAACTTTTCCAGATATTCATAGTCATTTCCATCGTGATTTGTTATGTGATTGAAAATTTCATGATCATTGCCATTGACTTTTTTCCATTTGGAAGCTTTAACAAACTCCCTGATTTTTTTTCTGGTGATTTCGTGGAGAGGAATTTGGGAGAGAATTTCTTTTTGATAAAATTCAAGATCTTTGAGTGGAATTTGATTTTTCCCCTGATTTTTACGGATGACATCTTTAAAATGTTCCAGTCTAAGATTTTTATGAGAATGCCATGTTGTTGTATATGTTTCTTGAATGATTTCAGGAGTGTCATCTATTTCCTCATCTTCATCTTCGGAATCAGACATTTTCTTTTCTTTTCCCAAAATTTTTCCCCCAATAATTATTTGGGAAATTTTTAGGAGAGAGAAAGTGAGCCAGAATTTTTTAGAGAGAATTTTGTGCTGAGTTTTTGGAAAAGAATTTTATGCTGAATTTGGGGTTTAGTAGTTAGTCATTGAGAAAGCTGGCTCACTTCTATTTCACGCTAATTTCGAACGTATTTCATTGTATAGTTTATTGTTAAAACTGGCTCAAATCTATCTCACACTAATCTGACACGTTTCCCATTGACTTGAATAGGTTGTGTGATATGAGGAACGAGTTCCTATTGCGTTGAACTTAGGGAATGTCTACGCAATGAAGTACGTTCGAAATTAGCGTGAAATAGAAGTGAGCCAGCTTTCTCAATGACTAACTACTACTGTCGCTCTGTTTCCCGAAAACACCAAGACTACTGAGGTGGAGGCAGTTAATGGAGCTTCCGACAGACTTTATTATTACGATTTGGCATATATGAATAATAAAATAAATATTAAAGACATACTGAGAGCATATCATCTGCGTATCATGACGCTTTAACGCTTTACGTGCACTTAGGAGAATAAGGTCGGACGTAAGCTCACGCAGGTGCTTCAGGCAGCTGCTATCGATCCTTTGTTGACGTCGTTTCCCCGACTCACTCATAAACAAATGTTAACAGGCCGAGGGTGGTTTCAGCCAGGGATGTGTTAGATCCTTAGTGGCTCTTTTATGTCTCCATTGGTGACCCAAGACCCATAGAGTTCGCGATTCGAACGCGTGACCTCTCGCTTTTCATACTGGCACCCGATCTACAAATTGAGCTAACCAAGAGGCGATATAACCACATGTGTGGGCGCAAAGTCTGACCAGAAAAAAATAATTATAGCAGAAAATCTTTGACAAGTAATAGCAAAAAAGAACCTATTTAGATGCACCTGACACTCGCAACGTAAGTGTACAATTACAGCTATTTAAGTTGTAACTGGACACTCACATGACCGCGCGGCAATTTCGTAAGAAACAGGCACGCGCACGACCAATCACAATCGGGATTTTGTTGTCGATAGAATTGCAATTTTTATTTGATTATTACCAGTGATAATCTAATGTGACCTATTCTACAAAAACGATTTTCACTCACACATCACTCTTGGTGGTATAAACGCCTTGATAAAGTGATTCTGGGGCCATCCATTTCACAGGAAGCTTTTTCGTCTTCTCTGATCTGTACACATCTTCATAGATTTGACGTATCAGCCCAAAGTCTGACACTTTAACCTGATCATCACGGCCAACCAGGACATTACGAGCTGCAAGGTCTCGATGAACAAACTTGTTTTCAGCGAGATGATTCTAATGACGAAATTAAAGGAATAAAAGTGAAAATTAGCACCGATTAAGAATAATATATAATATCAAGTCCAACAAGTTTTTCCATGAGTTCAAATATCACTTCAATCATATTGAATATTTTACATGAAAATTGAGACTAGTTAGGGCTCAACTTTCTAGGTGAATTTGATGTCATATAAGCAAATTAAATTTGCCATCGTGAGCTTGGTTGTCTTAGAAGTATAGAACCCCAGAAAGGCAAAACTTGATATTTGTACTTTTACGTAGGTTGGAAGGTATAGTATCCTATTATGTTACCTCAGGTCCAAGCGAATTTATTCTGGATAATTCTGGATAATGATTTGTTCAGTGTCCTAACCGATTGGCAAAAAAATATGTCTTTTTGCAAGCAATCCGGAGAAAAACAATAATTACCATCCCCTTTGCTATTTGCCAAGCAAACGAAAACAGTCGTTGAGTTGAAAAGCATTCGTCTTTGTCAAAGTCATCCTCCTCAAGACTTTCAAGCAAACTGGTGGCATTTCGACTGCTTGTCTGTGACGGGATCGTCAGCAATTCTTTTTCAT
The DNA here is from genome assembly GCA_024195265.1 of Dendrophyllia cribrosa. NCBI lineage: Eukaryota > Metazoa > Cnidaria > Anthozoa > Scleractinia > Dendrophylliidae > Dendrophyllia > Dendrophyllia cribrosa. The sequence goes on along the minus strand of JAJLRJ010000006.1, from coordinate 12,405,381 downwards.
CATCCTAAATACAGACACAAGTAATAGGTAGATTTAAAAATATTAAAACTGCATTTACCACTCAAGAAAATGACAACCTCACTAAAGCAAAGGTCAATAAGAGCTAACTCATGTATACGAAACAGCCTTCGGACCGACCCTCCCCTCTCCTACGCGTTTTGCTCCACCGATCCCCTCCCTCCTTTAACCTCAGCGTCCAACTCCCCGTCCTCCTCCCCCCTCTAACTCCGACCCCATAGGTAAGACAGGTGCCCATAACTTATCACATTTGAAACGGGTAAAGAATCAGGTCGTGACTGACGAAATATTGGATAGAATATACTTATAACCCCAGTTGTACAGTCGGCCTTGATTAATTAGCTACTTCGTTTTTAAATATATGCGCAAGCCTTATGCCCTAGTTAGTGGAATTACCAAGAAAAGTTTACAGCTGATGGATGGAAGGAGTGAAAATTTGCATATTTGTCCCAGTCTGCTATAACTCGTTTGACGCTTTTTTTTAAATTTTGCCACACACAATGAATTACAAGCAGAATAAAAACGATAATAAATAGGTTAATTAATATTAAATTTAAAATTTATACATAACTTGGGAGGAGTGACTGTGGCGGGGAAATCTCCGAGAAGCCGAGCTTATGAGGAATAGAGATTTTCCCCCACGGGCAATTTAAATACTAGGCGGCATTCTAAGAAATAAAGAAAAAAGTCGTTTAAGTATTCACGATTTAAAAATTATGAGATAATACATAAGCTGTAGGAATTATATTAGCACGAAACTATCTACCCACTAACCTGTACTAGGCTCATTTTCGTTTCCCTTGGCAAACCATTCCCGGGGGAAATGCGAAGCAAAAAATGGAGGCTGGTCCAAATCTTCTATGCAATACCTACCGCCTACTTATTTTGATTGATTGACATTTGTCAAATCCACCAATCAAATGAATTGCAAAATATGATACAAATAAAAATTTTGTTACTTTTGGTAGCATTTCATATGTTTTTTTTTTGTTCACACGTAGTTGTATTCAGAAATGGCTTGACCTCATGGTACTTGAGTGAAATTTGTAATTCTCGCAGTGTGCTCTCAACTTAAGCAGTTGAAAAAGCAACCTGAACTCACAATTGACCATCTATCCATGTGGCTTGATAGATCAGTTGATAGAGCATTTAACCGGTATCACAAGGTCGTCATGGGTTAGAATCCCGTTCAAGCCTGATTTTTTTTTTCAGGTTGAGAGCACACTGCGAGGATCACAAATTTCACTCATGTTAAACCGCAGTTCAAGTATATGATTTTCATATATTCACATGCTCATGGTACTTATGACATCATATCTTGTTACCAAAGCAACCGTTTGTCGTCATACTTTACAAAAATGTATATATCAAAACTAGGATAAACGAACAGCTACTGAAGACGGCATGTGCCAACAATAAATGCTCTTGCAAAAATCCGAGAAAAACATGGCATCCATCACTCCTCCCCCACCCCCTTGTACGTCCTAGGGTTAACTAACGTTAATGATAAATGTTATGGTGTGATGCAGTAGTGTCTAGATTTATCCCATTGTCAAGTTATTCATAAGTTTGTTTTCTTTTCTTACTTTAACAGAAGTCAGCAAAGTCATTTCAAGGACGACATCTGTGTGATCATGTGGTGGAGAAAACACAACACTCACTGGAAATAGTTCTGCAGATCGTTTATGATCTTCCTCAACTTCCCTCTTAGCAGCGACTTTTCCCTAAATGATAAGAAAACATCGACAACATTAATGAGCTGGGGTAGTCCAGCACTTGTGCAAACGATGTCTGTGGTTAGCTAAGAAAACAATACATTTGTCCCGCTGGGATAGGGATTAGGGATAGGGGCATTGTTCAAGTGATCTATCAATTGTACCATTCACCCCTTAACAGAAGTCAGCAAAGTCATTTCAAGGACGACATCTGTGTGATCATGTAGTGGAGAAAACATTACACTCACTGAGAATAGTTCTGCAGATCGTTCATGATCTTCCTCGATTTCCCTCTTAGCGGCGACCTTTTCCTAAATGATAAAAAACATCGACAACATCAATTAGCTGTCGTTTTTTGAGCACATTTTTGTTCGTTGTCATATTAGTATGAGTTCAAAATAATGTGATAATGTTTAAACTGTCAAAAACGCCTTTCGAAAATCGATTGCCGGTGACTTTAATCATAGCCATTGATTATTTTTTCATATATTTGTTCATCATGTTGTGAATTTCTCTTCCCAACAAGTGACAAAAGAAAACATTATTTGGGAAACTGAAAGTAGGACACTGCTGCACTACCATTCCTTTAAAAACAGTTTGGCTTTGTGTCCGGCATGGACAAGGAGAGCGAAGAGCAAACTTCGAAAACTCTCTCTTCAGTAGGAGAATTTGTAACACGTAAACCTCTTGTGCATCTGTGATATCAAGCCATAACTTTGTGCCACCAGGCACAAAAGCAACGAAATTTCACATTACTTTAGCTCGTCCCTGTGACTGTGTGATATATGGCTAAACGGTTTTGAATGAACTAATTTACGAAACACAATTTCGGCAAATTGTATATTTTCGTTCAAATTAGCATAACCTTATTCGTTATGTGTAATTATACTTTGAAGTAGCCTGTTCCAGGCTCCGAGATAGTGGGGAACGCGCGAGAAAAAAAGGGAAAAAATTGCGCGGGAATTGAGGAGAGGGCGGGCCCCCATCTCCCCAGTTTCCCAGTGGTTTATTCCTTTTTTTTGTTACTTCGCGCGTTCCCCACTATCTCGGAGCCTGGAACAGGCTAACTTTTAAGTGGAAAAATCAAGCAAAATAAAAAATGTATAATCGTCTGAAGCAATCTCTTATGACTTCAAGAAGATTCTCAGAAGTCAATGCCACGTCCTGCCCGACGTCACTGTTATCTAACAATGGAGTCAGTTGCATGTTCACTTGGGTCTCATCTTTTTCGACATGTTTCTGGACATCTTCGCTTTCCTGTGCGATAAAAAAGTAACAATAAAAGGACAAAGGAAGGAAAGAACAGTATTTGAATAATTGTGGATACGATCTACTGTCATTCTGTCAGTCGCCGACGTGTTTATGAACAGACAGACCGACAATCCGAAACAGATGTTGGTTATAGATCGAGAAACCAATTTGAAGTTAATTCCAAAGATAATAGAAGTTTTTTTAATAAAGGACCTACATGATTAAATTCTCTGGCGTCTGTTCGATCGTTGAAAACGTTTTTGTCGTCATAACGTTTTTCTTCAGAAGCTTCATTTTTGTTGATCTAGAAATTCAACAAGCGTTAGCGTTGGCATGGTTATGTCATAACGTAGTATGTATAAAAAGGAATAAATTAACGTGCAATGTCGCTGGCAAAATATCGTAAATCTTAGGCTGCAAGAAAGCGGATTGCTAAAGTCTTTTGCTAAAATCGATCAGTTCAACCAATATCAAAACTTGCGTAAATAGCGTGCAAGCCTAACAATTGCAAAATATAACTGTCGTAAGTTGAGACAAACATATGCGAGGCGCATACATTGTATTGGCAAGGGCAAAAATGCAATAGGTAGGGGAATGGATGCGAATTAAGCGACGAACGCAGGTTTTGATGGAAAGAATCGAATTCCCGTAACACTGCGCAAGTATCACTTGACTTGCACCCAGAATTTACTTGCCCTTAAATGAAATACTTTTAACAGCTAGGTACGACTGTGCAAACTTACTCCACTAACCTTGATCATTCACTTTCTCTTTTACTGAATCAAAAAGTCATTCAAATCGGGAATCAACTGCTCATGTCTTTACTTTGAAACAAAATTTGACTATTGTACCTCCGTTATTTTTGTAAATAAATTGTTTCTAAATCCTAATTTTGTGTATCTAAAAAGTGGGTTAAGTCTGTTTTTCCTCAGCATTCTTCTTCTGTCACGTAACCACTTTGACAGGTCACCAAACCGAACGTACCGCTACGTACCTGGCTTGAAGAGTCGCACAGGAAACACGTCTCATGAGTGCATGTTTTGTTGTTTTTACAGTTCTGATGTTTTTATGCTGGAGATTTTCCTTAACACATCTCTTGCTGTGTCTGCCACGTACTTTAAAGCCAAAGTATAGCATCTTACACACTTTAACCCTATTAAGCCATGCGGGTGGGAATGCAAGTGTCCGCGTTGACTTTCAACATTCATAACGTTTTTTTAATATTAAAGCAAACGCGATCAAACTAAGTAAATTTTCTTAAAAAGTATCTAGCATCAAAAGTTTGACAGCCACGCTTTTCGAAATGTGGATATTTCTAGCTTTTAATGAAAAAAATGTAAGTTTGTTCTCGTAACGTTTACATTTTACGCCATTTTAGCGTTTCTTTATAGGTTTTACTTACTTTGGAGTCAATTTGGACGGGTTCTTTTTGAGGTTTTAGAGAAATCCAGAGATCCAAGATGGTGGATCCAAGATGACGGCTGTACAGAACTAGTGAGACGTAATTCACACGTCATGTGACGTCATCGTCTCATATTGCGGACTGCAAAGGCAGCAGTTTTGGATGCACCCTTATATTTAAAACTGTTCAAGACACGAGTCTTCAATAAATGGATTAAACACTTATTTTTTTCTTCATATTTTAGAAATGAATTGAAATATTTTTCTCACCATTTTTCTTTTGCGACGTAACCACTTCAGCAGGTCACCAAACGGAACGTACTCTATTACCAGGAACCTTTGCTCCTGAAGTGTACAGCATCCAACCATGGATACAATATTCTTGTGTGAACCCAACAGCTTCATCTGCTCAATCTCAAACAAGAACTCTTCTTTCTGCGCTTCAGTTGGATCATCTTGGATCAACAAAAAGAAAATGAAATAGAGTTATGGTATTGTTAGACCTACTGGCAGCCCTAGATGTTAGATTTCATTTACTAGGACAAAGTCATTCTTTCTCCATTAGGAAAATCTCTGAAAATCGGGAATGCCCTGTGTTTGCACTGGGAAAATGGGTTTTGAGTCAATGGAACCTGGCTTTGGCCACTGGGAATGGGGAAAAAATGCCGAAATGGAAATTGAGAAATTGCTGTAAGCATGTTCAGTCAAGGATACTTAATCATCAGTTTGGAAAAAGACATAAAAGTACTAATTGTGTCAATTTTAAATTCATTTTATTCGCACTCTCAACAATGACATAAAATCACGCAACATCATTTTAGTGCAATGATATAGTAATTGTTAACAACACTAGACCGTTATTTTAAGTTTCCTTTGGAACAAATATGTCTTTTGGCTTTTCAAAGTGATACTACAATGTGGTGATATAGAGCGTTTGCGCATGACGTCACGGCGGCCATATCGGTGTCCCAAAACAATGAAAAGGCGACCATATTTGTGTTCAAAACGCCGGTCACTTGAGTGAAGATACTCTATAGCCCCTGTAAAATTAACGTGTGATCTTTTTAGAAAAAAATAGATAGATAGGCTGAGCCTAACAGGGTCGCTCTACTAACAGAAAGCCGATAAGAATTAAGATTGACGATCGGGCTATTTTTCAATTTTAGCAATTCTCAAAAACAGAATTACGTGACTGTCTGCATAGTACATTTAGACCGTACAATAGTTCACAAAAACAACTTTTTCTCCGTCTAGAAAAAGGGCCTATTTAAGTGGAGAGGAGGTGACCCGGGTACCAGGGTCACTCTCTCAGCAGGGCTAAAAGATATCCCGCCTTTACATGGGTAGGCTATAAGGATGGGTTATCATAATAGGCGAGCTATCTTTTTTTGGCGGGCTCTTAAATTGTTTTGGCGGGCTCGTGTTTTGGCGGACTTTTTTTATTGCAACGGCGCGCTTTATTAAGCACGACATGTTAACAAACATGCCAACAAGAAGAAAGGCTATAGCGGCGAGTTTGCTGTTTTTATCGCTTGTTCCTCTTGCTCTTGCCTTCCAGTGCCTTGGTTTAACGGCTTGTATGCCCCATTTTCGCGGGTAATTTCAAGTCAAAAGAAATAGCCCGCCTGGGAGGGTGACCCTGGGGTGGCCGTTTACATGCAGAAAAAATAGCCTGCCTAGAAGGGTGACCCTGTGGTGATCGTTTACCTGCAGAAAAGATAGCCCGCCTAGGAGGGTGACCCTGGCAAGCAGACAGGGTGACCCGGTTAGGAGGGTGACCCTGTCTATCATGTAAACACTTCAGTGTGCTTTGTAAAGAAATGTATGAAAAGTTGACCCTCCCAGGGTACCCCGGCTAGGAGTGACTCTGCTACCCGGGTTACCCTCCCTTAATGTAAACAGGCCCTAACAAGTACGACTACTTTCCGAATAAAATACACCTGTTGCGTATGAAAAATTGCTCGAGAAACTGATTTGGAAATTAAAATTTCAAAAAATACACAAACATATTTGCATAATAAAAGCCCACGCGAGTGAAGTTAGAACTATAAAATCCACGTCTTGTTTTGTTTACGATTGCTTTTCAACCTATGTAATGAATGAACAAACACATAAAAATGGACAACACAATCTTCTTTTGCAAATTTTTATTCAAATCTCCATGAGTTTATGTTTAAAAGCAAAACGCGAACCATTTATAGCGCCTCGAGGCCGAGCTGTCTTTCATGAAAGAAATCGAAACGACTGAATTATTTTGTTGAGCACGTTTTATAAACAATTCTCCAAAACTAGCGAGAACACAAAGGAAAAGTTTTACCTTTTTAAAGGTAAAACAAAGTTAAAAGTTAAAAGTCCCTCGACCGCTTGGAAATTCTTTAAATCTCCGCTTCTTCAGTGCTGAAACCCAAAGTGACAAACATCTCCTCGCATTGCTCCCACACTGAAATCAAAGGGCTCTTTAAGCCATCTCGTTAATGCGTTAGAACGTGAGGTTAAAAAAAGAAGAATCTTGATAGTGAATATGGTAAAGATGGCGTTGTAGAATCAGACATTACGTAGAAAATGCGAGGCGCAGTAGTCAACTGGATATGGTTCTTGCCAGGATAGAGAAGATTGAGAGAAAGTTTGAAAATTCGTGTTGGTGCAAGTCAATAAAAGTTATGAGTAACAAAGAATCACGAGTGTGAATGTAAATAATTTTGATGTTAGTGAAGTGAAAGTGAGAGACTTTTTCCGCCTTGCTAGCTAATTGACGATGGAAATGTGTTGTTGGGTCAATTTGCACAATGCATTTTCAGTTATTCATTGTCTATTTTCTGTTGGGATATTTGACAATAGAAAAAAAATTCTAAATCAAATACAATAGGTTGCCGCAATTTCAAAACGATTAAAAGCCCACAAACCTATCAAGTGATCGATAATACGTCACGTGCAGTGACTTTATATCTGATAAAAACAGTCCTATAAATTAGTATGTGGTGTTTTATTAGATATAAGGTTACTGCAGGTGACGTATTAATATTAATTATCAAAATATCAATTGACACAACAAATGGTGACTGAATCTTTAATATTCTTTCAAGTAAGGCCCGGTTCAAACTTTGAACTTCACATGTGCTGAATCTGATGGAAGGAGACCGTAACAACATGTCATTTCTCTAGAGCTGCCCGTCCCCATGCCAGGACAATTTGGGCTATGTTTAGCAGACATCGCGCCATCAGCCATTTCTTTTTCAACTCTCCAGCAGTATTCGAAAATAGAAACAAAAGTCAAAATTTATGGTATTTTGCTGTTTCTACTCTTGCATAATGAAACAGAAAGTTTTGTAGTTAGCTAAAGTATCAAGTCTGCTGTTTTATATATTTTGACGTGAAAAATGGCGGGAAAATGGTGAACACGTGTCATTTTTCGGTCACGTCTGCTATGGGCGCACTTATATAGAAAATATTGGGTCTGGAGCGGGTAAACAGGACACCACTCCTGGCGGTCACTTTTTTAGTTTCCCTAAGATCGAAATGAGGTTCATGACAGGCCTACCGCACCGACTCCGCTATGTGGTTTTGCGGTTGCGATGCATTTATATTAGCTTTCAAAGTTTGGCTGTTATGAGTATGTCGTTAAGTGATTTACGTCTTGTATGATATGATAGGCGGCGTTTTGTAAGTAGTTTTCAGGAATGGTTGGTTTTGAACGAAACTCCATTTTTCATCAGTATTTGTTTAAGGTTTTTCAGTCGTGGGTGAAATGTTGTGACAAAAGGCATTATTATCTCGTGCGTTTTTTTCGTTTTGTTTTTTAATGCCAATTGCGTTCCGGCAAAAGTGAAATTCAGAATACCAGTGCATTTAGGAGGGTGCTAATGGGGTTAACAGTTAACTGACAATTGCCCAAATATATAGAAAAAAAAACATAGAATGCACGATCACTACAACAAACCGCTGAGAATGGCCGGATCTGGGTTTCCAGACCTAGATCAGTATTAGTACTTGAAGTGAAACAAAAGAAACGGCAAACTGATCCTTACGGCAGAAAAATAGAAGCAGAAGCAAAAACAAATAAAATAAAATAAACGTGGAATATAATAGTGCCCAATATAATAGGGCACTATTATATTCCACTTTTATTTTATTTTATTTGTTTTTGCTTCTGCTTCTATTTTTCTGCCGTAAGGATCAGTTTGCCGTTTCTTTTGTTTCACTCCAAATATATAGTAGTTAACTGATAAATGAAAAGTTAACAGTTAAGTGACATTCTATTAATTATACTAAATTAACGATTGTTGTTGTTAATAAAAGCAACATAGTTTTTTCCTAGCAGCAAATCTATTTTGTGACATTTACCTGTCTCGCTGCGTGACCAGGTGACATATTAACCGATATTATATGCGAAAGGTACCAGGGTCGTAGAGCGTTGACCTTGATCTCCGTAATGGTGTCGAGTGGCGTGGTCAAAGTTATTCCGAGTTTTTATCGAGATGACGACAAAGGATCGGCATTCGAACGACACATAAGTCGCATACCGTTTGACATGACAAAGCACAATTCAATGGACATAGCTTGTAAACATTTGAGCGAACAATAAGCGGAAAGTTTGGACTCGGTGCGTTTGATTTAAAGTTGTTCCGATTAGAGAAGATCGACGGAAAAGCTGTTACAAAGGCTCAGTTGGAAATGGAGCTACCTTTTCTAATGGGAAATGCGACAAGTGAGATACATTCTGTGTATTTTGTTTCGTCTTTTTGTTTAGAATTTTGACCAGCACGCGAACGCGGGTTGATCCTGGGGTTGACCACACGAGCCCTTTTCAGTGTTAGATTTAAAAACGAGTAAGATTTCTGATTACAGTAAAACCTGTATTAAGCAGACTCCAAAGTAAGTGGACACACCGTATTTTTTTGGACACAAGCATCAGTGAGTTTCGATTTTTTCCTTCCCATACTCTCTGTGTACGATCCAGTGTATCAAACAGACATCTTGACGATCCTAATTACGGTTTTGGAAGCTATCTTGACAGGTGAGAAATTATGGTTTTTGTCTCAGTTTGGCATGCTCGATATGTATTGTATGACCCTTTGATGATCTTTGGGATATAAATCTCTTAAACGACGATAGTTTTTATGCTGTGTAGCCATTTATAGAATTCAGTATTGTTTCTCTATGCCTTCGTTATGCTAGTTCTCTTGGCATATTATGTTAGAGCCTCTTTGGCTAACTTTTTTTGCAAGATAAGTAGTGATCGGCCGCAGCTTTTCTTATGAATATGCTAGAATAAATCAATCTCTCAGCCCGTGATTTAGTGTCTAAGTCTGCGGTGTGCAAGACTTGCGAGAAAGTGGATCTTTATCACGGATGTGATTGTCTAAGAACAAAGTCTGAAGCTGCCGTGTCTCTATTGGAATCATGACCTCTTGCAGTTATGGTTTAGCTCCTTGTTTTATGCTGTTTTTGAGTAGTGTTTCCTGGAGCGTGAAGAACCTCCGTTGTTTCATCATGGCGTTATTGCATCCCTACATGGCTTGTACAGATATGGTGATCTGTTGTGAAAATCTCACGGATGCTAGTGAATTCTTACGTTTTTCTTAAGCAAGACTCGAGTTTCGCATTTTAGGTGAACCTCATCAGTTGCTCCCATAAGTAAATGTCTCGCGGAATAATATGAAATAATTCCGTTGTCCATGGAATGTTTGCCGCTCTCGTACTCTTGGGAAGGATCGAATGTTCCGTTTTCTCATTGGCTCGTTTAATTGAATCAATAGCATTGGTGTAGTTTCCTTATAACTCACACTATTCACTATTGGTGGAGGTTTTTTCTGCTTTTAAATAGCCGAGTCAACCCCACTGGCATTTGGACTTTACCGGTAAAGAAATTTCATTTTCCGATGGGAATTTATGTTGATATCAATTTTGTGATTGACTTTTTCTTTGTGTTCTCGCTAGCTTTGGAGAAATGCTTATAAAACGTGTTCAAATTCAGTCGTAAATTCAGTCTTAATAAATGATATCTGGTATGATGTAAACAAAACAAGACTTATGTCACGCAAAATTCGTTGAGAGGGAAGGGGTGCGTTGTCGCGAACGCCTCTGTTTGGCACAAGAAGTCCATGACAATTCTCAAGTAAGAATGATTTAATCACAAAGTCCCTAGATCCTTAGTCACAATGTTCACCGATCCCGGCCGAAAACGCATTCACTCTGGTCATTCACATGGCCTGTAAAGTAACCTTATCTTAACTTTGCAAATTTAAAAGCCTAACTGATATACGTAATTTCCTACTTGTCAAACTAAATCACTTGATAAGATCAATGAATGAAAATATTGAAATGAACCGATTTCCGACAGCGTGACCCAGTTAAAAAAAACGTTAAACTTTCTTATACAAGCGCATGAGTATAGGCTACCAGTGTAGCCTCTTGTTAACTGACAATTCGCCGAAAAAATAGGCTAACTGAATTTCAATATATATTTTCTTGCTTTAAGTCTGCTATATTCTTTGCTAATTGAGCTACGTTGAGCACTCTAAGGCAACTCTCTTGCGTCAGGATTTCAATGCGATCATAGCTACGTTGAGCACTCTAAGGTATCTGTCTTGTCCGCTTCAGGATTTGAATGTGATGAGAATAACACACCGACTTATTGATATTCCTCTTCTTTTTATAAGCGGAGAACGTTTTCCTTGCCACTAAAATAATACATTATCTTTTTGTTTGTCTTGTCAATTAGCTCCCAAAAAGTGCTAATATTTCTCTCAAAAAATCAACACGCTGAAATCGCTTATAATGCTTGCTTGATAAACTTTTGTTAACTAATTCAGCAAAATTATTACGTCTTTTGCATACAATTGCATAATCAAACCGTAATGGCAATGATTCAGTGTTCCAAAATAGAACAAAAGCCAAACCCATACTCTTGCACAATCAAACGGGAACATTTTTAGTTGCTGAGTCGGCAAAATCTCACCTCTCTTGCATACTATTGCATAATCATGACACCTCAACATTTAATAACCATTCAAAATTGAAATTTCTCTTTAATAATCAAACCGTAATAGGAATGATTCAGTATTCCAATGACTACTGAAAAGGGACATTAACGTTAATTTTGCAGAAAAGCAAATCCATTGTTAGGCTCGATTTCCGCCGCTTTCTCGCGTCCGGTCTCTGAGCCTCCCCGAGGGGAGGAGCGCGGGCTCGTTTCCCGAACAGCGGCTGGTAATCGAGCCTAATCCATTGTATAATACAATCAAATTAGGCCCCTTCACGAGCGACGCTTGAAAATAGAACGCGTGTTTTATTTCCGATTTGACAGCCTTGTCAGATAAATGTCCTCAAGTTGCTTCTTATTGTCTAAAATTAATTGCCGACTCGCTTACGCTACCTGCTTTGGTGGCTTAAATTTAACGAGAGTTTAACTCAATTAAGCTGACTCGCTTAACTTTAAGCAAATTGGAAAACCAACTCTTTTGCTCTTCACGGTTAGTCATCTCGAGTACACAACGTATCGCAGAACATTCCTCACAATTTTTCTTTTCACGAACATTTCCGGTTGTCACTCGCTAAGCGACTTGAAAAATCGCTCTTCAGGGTTAGTCATCCCGGGTACACAACGTATCGCAGAACATTCCTGACAATTTTTCTTTTCACGACATTTCCACTTGTCACTCGCTAAGCGACTTCAAAAATCGCTCCTCGCGGTTAATCTTCCCGAGTAGACAAGGTATCGCAGAACATTCCTGCCAATTTTTAGAATTTTCTATCAATTTTCTATTTAAGTGCTTTAAACCACAAAAACAATAAATCCAAGATAAGAAACAATCTGTCAGGCGATGAGGTCATAGCTCTAAAACATTTGTAAAACAACTCTGCTATAAACCCGCGTATTAACCTCAGGAAGCGGACAAACATACAAGGTGAAATTTCTTAGCTTCGTCGAGCGCGGAAAATGTCAGCTATAAACCTCAAAAAGCAGACAAAGATACAGGGTGAAATTTCTTAGCTTCGTCGAGCGCGGAAAATGTCAAAGCGCAACTCACGCAAATCACTGTAAATAAGAACTGTAATACCCTTGTGGTGAGGTCATAGCTCTAAGAACTGTAATACCATTGTGGTAACGTAACGTAAGACATAACAAGTTCATGACAATTCAATACCCTAGGGAAATTAACAATAGGTCCGGGGGTGCCCCTCAAAAATTTTAGTGGCGGTATGTGACGCACTTCTTGAAATCCTAACCTGTTTAACCAACCATATCCTCGGTGCCCTAATATTGCTTCTATAAAAAAGAAATAAGTAACCCCGCCGGACAAATGTTAACAAAACTAAACAAAGAACCTTTGTTAACAACTTTTGCCCCTTTTTCGTAGTGAATCCAACATCTCGTTTACGCGCAAGCGCATTAACGAGATAAAAACGTATGAAGTTCCTCGAAGCAAGATTTTATCCCTAAAAGCTCTTCTTTTTCCACTATAGCTGCTTCTAAGTATCCCTTAATTAGTATCCCTGTCTTGAGTAGCAAACCGCAAAATACAGCAAAATAACGACTTTAATTTAAACGGTTTTCTCCGCTTAGTAAACACAGGAAAACATCAAAGTACCGAGCTGAAGTGACATTCGTCCGTGTAACCGCGCGAAAAACAAAGCCTCGCTTTGGTTTCAAAATTGCCAAGATCCTGGATGTTGTGTGGCGTCATACGCACATGTTTTGCGACGTCATACGCGCCCACGCGCTAGTCCTGCCCAACACTCGGACGCACGCCCGCAAAACATTCCGCTAGCCATGACCATGAAAAATCACGGGCATAGGTGCTATGAGTATGGGGCTCCGCAGTGACCCTTCACATTGACGAGTTTTGATTAAAACGAACACTTGTGTAATCTTCTATCCAGGTTTATTTTTATCTCGTGAATACGCCAAGCGTGTACAAAGAGACGGTATACGGGTAAAATATGTAAATTAGTCACTCCATGTCCCCCAATCGTAAACCTGTTAACTTGTAAACTCCCCTGGGTATTACGTAATGTCTCGTTTCAGACAATGTATTACGTAATGTCTCGTTTCAGACAATGCCACGCTAAGATGTTTTTATTTGTAAACTGAATACGCTTATATTTATTTGCAAACTGCAAATGGAATTAAAATACAAGTTAAAATCTATCATTTTACTGGGTTTTCTTTTGTTTGCGCTCTTTGTTTTAGTCTTATTCGCTCAAATCGCTGCCCGCTGCTCGCGAAGGCATGTAGTGCCGAAAGCGTGGATTCTCGCCCGTGTCTACTAGCGAATTTAATACGTAATGTTTCGTTTCAGACAACGCATATTTATGTCACGCTAAGATATTTTCTTATTTGTAAACTTAATCCGCTTATTTATAAACATTAAGAAAATCTAAAATTAATATTAAGTTGTTTCGTATTCACGAGAAGGCTCTTAGAGCTCCATTGATTTACCTTGCAAAACTTTGACAGCAACCACCTGAAGGGCCTTTCTTGGATCCGGTAATGTTTGTTTTCCATTGTAAAACACTTCTATCCCATCTCGTTTCCTAAAAGTTGCTTTGTGAACCACACCAAACGCTCCTCGTCCCAGCTCCTCCTCGTATTCTATTTGCTCAGGAAGAATTTCCCACTTGTCGAGGGGAATAATCTCGCGTAGGGGAGGAGCTGATCTGGAAAAATTGAGAAATTTAATTTGATTCTACCTGCAGTTATCCCGTCCCAGTACGTTCGTGTTTCGCATTTCCGCATAGCCGGCAGACAATTCGCGTTATAAACGCTTATGAGCGAAAACACTATAATTATTTTAAAATATATTTGTGTGGTGTTAGAGCTCTTTACTCATAATAAGGATAATTACTTAATATTTATAACATTCTTTAAGTGGCAAACTAAAGCGAAATATCCGAATACACCTGCAAACTTATACCCCGACCGTGGTACAAGAGGAGGGGAGAGGTTGCAACCACACCCTTGCGGTGTTGCAATATATCTGAAATATTTTACCTGTAACAAGTTGCCTGTAATGTGCTTTAAAGTATTATACAATTAAACGTTTTGCTGCTTTTCGCAGCGTTTTATATGTTTTTTTTTTTCATCGAAAAATGGTAACAAAGACGCATTTTCATCCAAAAAACGACTTGACCTTATACCACGAATGATGTCATTAATCGTATGACGTCATTTATCGTTACCATAGCAACCGATTGTCGCCAAACTTTACCAAAATGTGTATCAAGGATAAATTAACAGTTACTGAAGAGAACATGAGCTAACAAGTAATGCTCTTGAAAATACCGGAGAAAAATCTCTAGAGGGGGGCAGACATTCACCAGCCCCCTTGCACGTCCAAGGTTTGCGTGACAAATAATTAATATTCATTCATGACGTCAAGCAAACGTTACTAAATAACTGTTTCTAAATTTCGCGAGGTGTGTTCGAACTTATTTGATTGATAATTAGCATTCGTGACGTAGCCTTGACGTCACTTCGCGCTTAACATCCATCATATACTTAATTAATGTACGATTTGTCTTAGCCTCTACCCGCTTCCCGGTTCAATAATAAACTTTCCCGAATATATTCCCATGGGTCCATATTTAAAGGAAGCTTTCTACTACAGATAGTCTAAGCTTATTTAGCAAAACTGTACAAACCTTTCAATTAGTTTGTAATGTGACCTCCTGTAGTACCAGAAGCCAATACCAATTGCTAACAACAGCAACAGAACGAAGGCGACGCCAAATGATATGTAAGCAGCCATACCAACAGAGGTCGAGTTTCTTGGTGTAGATTGCTGGTGCAGATTGTTATTTGTCACCGCTGGTTTTGTAGGTTTATCTGCAATGGAAAAGAAGAGTAACCGGACACCTCTGACAATGACCTTTTCTTTTCTCACATAAATCTTATTTATGGTTAAAAATTCATACATTTATGGTTAGTCATTTACTACAATATTACATTAATATACATTGATGGTTGGTATTACATTTATGGTTGATTTTTATTACATTTATGGTGAGTATAACATTTATGGGTGATACAGCTAGAAGGGTAAGCGCTCGTGGCGATTTCTTTACTGAGACTTCATGCATGTTGCTTTTCAATAGCTCTTTGTCATCTTTCGATTATTGTGGCATGTAGGGCGACTACGTTTGATTGTGAAGTCGCCATATATGAACTTAATTTATTTATTCATTTTCATTTTGATTTTTCGGCTGCTAATAGTTTCTTTGATTGGAGAATCAGTTAGTTTATAAACGTCGATTATTTTGCTCCAGATCACCAAGCCGGTTTTAACTATTTTATGCATGTTTGACATAGACAGACATGTACATTTCAGCACATTGATTGACAATATTAGACAATTGTTGTAGAATGATCGTATGACAACAGTCAAAACACCTTCCGTGACATTTAAAAGTATACAACAGTACATGTAAACACAAATCATACTTTTTTCACATTCATTTTACTTTGACATAAGTTTTTTTGTCCCACCCTTTTTAGCTAACTTTGTTCTTTTTATTACTTTCAGTTTGCAAATATGTAATGTCATGAAAAGAGGGACAAAATATAGGTTATGCTGATATATCTATTTAAGAATAAGTTTAGTACATCCCTTTCTATCTCTGACTTCGATTTAGGATATATTTAAATTCTATTTGATTTTTTATATATTTTATAAAATGTGCTAAAATCTGATTATGGTTTGTTATTCACTTGACATCTTCTTAAGATTTGTTTCAATGATACTAATAGTAATTAGAGAAATATAAAAAAGCGATTTGTCAACTCAGCAGAAGAATGCTTGATTTTTACTGTCTGTACTAGTCGCTTTTAATGAAGATCATTTTACTCACTTGGGCATGATGCACTATTACACTGCTGGGTCTCATTGTCTGGGCCTGAACATTGTTCGCCGCCATGAGCTGGTGGTGGACTTGTACAAGTACGCATGCGCTCTTTGACTCCATCACCACAGGAGGAGCTGCATTTTCCCCAATCTCCCCATAAGCTCCATCCGCCGGGAACTTAAAAAGAGTTGTTGTAAAAAAGGAAATTAGTAACGTTCTGTTCCCCTGAGATCACTGAACTTTTTTTTTTTATTATTATTTTTTTTATGTTAACACATCTTTATTGTTCAAATTACATTTTCAGTTTTGCTGAATACAATACATTACCTACATTAAGTTAGCTACATACAACGAACTGTTTTCTGGACAGGAGGACAACGAGAAAAGGCTAGAGTAATCCTGGATTGATTGTAATGTTTACATTAACATGTGAGATAATGTAGAAGTGCTACCTTAAAAAAACTGAAATTGGGGAGCCAAAGAAATTTTTTTACAAGTTCCTACAAATCGTTTAATAGAGACTTCGGCATGCAGCATATTCAATTTTCCTCACTATTTAAAAAAGGCAAGAGTGGCTTCCATTTATGTTTTGATTGTGGATCCATCTTCTCAATTTGGTAGATAAGTTTCACAAATAGTAAGAATTCATCGAGACGTGGAATGCGCTCCTTAAGCTTACTCAACCAGATGAAGTATTTACTTAATAAAAAAAGGAAGTTGATCTGCAATTTTTGTTTCGAGTTATCCGGCCTTAGGCCCAGAGCAACGTCAACCGGCAGATTAGCATCGGTGGAGATAATTTTGCAAGACTTCAAGAAAGAAATAATGCTTTTCCAAAAGATCTCAGTTTTTGTGCATTCCCAAAATAAGTGAAAAAGGCTTTCTCTCTCACTCTGACAGAAAGTACAGATTTCATCATCTACCAGTCCCATTTTATTTAAAAAGGTGTTAGTCGCTAATCGCCGATGTAAAAATTTGAAATTGAAAACTCTAAGCTTCGAGCTTTTAGTACATTTAAAGGCCATTTCATAGACTAATTCCCAGGCAATATTTTGATCTAACTCAACATGGATTTCTTTGCGCCATTTTTCTTGGCTTAATTTTGGTTGTTCACTTTTATTTGAAACAAGCTTCTTGTAAACTAATCTGGATGATTTGGGGGTTTCTAAAAATTTTAAAAAGAAGCTTTCATACCTCGCCTGTGTTTCCTCTATCTACCTACGTAAACAATTGATTGCTGAGACCATTCCGTAAAATTTTAAAGGGGATACTTGTAAGCCCCATTTGTCTTGGAAAGAGTTTAGAGAGAGAGAGAGATTTAAGAGAGTCATCCATTAAATCTGCGACAGTGGTTATACCTTTGAGAAACCAGTCCTTGTAGAAAACAGGCCTGTTACCAATTTTTATAAGTGAGTTATACCATAAAGGTGCTGACACAAGGTGTTTGTCAGATATCAACTTGCTCTCGAAGAAGATGTCAGACCAAATTTCTAGAATTTCTTTAACAAAAGGGTCAGACGTTTTGATTATATCTTGTATGTCTTTGTTATTAAGATTTCCCATTAGTACCGCTTTGCCTCCATAGGGTTCAAGTTCCAGATCGAATATACTTTTCCAGCTGCTATCATTGTTAGTATTAAAGTATTCTTTAATCCAATAGGCCTTAAGGGATTTGTTAAAGGAAGCTATATCAACCATTTTAAGTCCACCTTCTGAAAAATTGTTTATCATTATATTTCGCTTTATTTTATCTCCTTTTTCATTCCATAAAAATTTATAGAAGATTATATTAAGCTCTTTGATCGCCTCATAATCTGTTTGGAGCGGACCAAGGATATATACTAACTGTGATACCACGAGACTTTTTAACACCATAATTTTCCCCAACAGACTGAGTCTTCGAAATTTCCAACAGCCCAATGTACTCTTTGCTTTTTCCACTTTATCTTTATAATTGTGGAAAACTGTTAAATTTGGATCTGTCGCAAACCACACCCCAAGTGTTTTAACTTTTTCTTTCGGCCATTCAAATTTTTTTTCCGGACAAAGTCTTAGAGCACAGTTTGCTCTTGAGCCAATCCACATAGCTTCCGTCTTGCTACAGTTAAGTCTAAGGCCAGATATACTTTCAAAATTATTTAATAACCTTAAAGTGCCCCTGTGATCAAATTTTTTATTTTATTTTTTTTTTTACATTTTCGTGTACAATTAGGCTTTCTTACTCATCTTGCCAAATTTCAATCCATTACGAACATCAGAAGTCATTTTATTTTAACATTTATTTCCGAGAATTTACGGCCGCCATTAATCAACCTTGTTCCAAGGCTTGGTTGCGAATGAGAGAAAGTGACATCAAAGACTCAAACATACCTCACGGGTTGAAATTATAATAACAATAAGTATTGAAAATCACGCGAAAAGCAACAAAAACTTTGGACTTGTTCTTCGTGCAATTTTCTATGCTGATTGTTATTATAATTTCAACCCGTGAGGTATGTTTGAGTCTTTGACGCCACTTTCTCCCATTCGCAACCAAGCCTTGGAACAAGGTTGATTAATGGCGGCCGTAAATTCTCGGAAATAAATGTTAAAATAAAATGACTTCTGATGTTCGTAATGGATTGAAATTTGGCAAGATGAGTAAGAAAGCCTAATAGTACACGAAAATGTAAAAAAATGAAAATCAAAAATTTGATCACAGGGGCACTTTAAAGATTCATCAAGGGACTGTTTTGAACCGTCAAGCGTAAGTGTGGTGTCATCTGCGTATTGACTAAGCTTAATTTCATTGTCATTTATAGTTATTCCTCTAATGTTGTTGTTTCTGCGAAAAGCTTCTGCCATTATTTCCACTGATAAAACGAATAGGTAAGGCGACAAAGGACAGCCCTGCCGAACTCCACGACTAAGTTTGAAAAAATTGCTCGCCCATCCATTATTCAAAATACAGCTTTCTGTGTCAACATAAAAAACGTTAATCCATTTTAACAATTGTGGGCCAAATCCAAAATACTTCAAAGTCCTATGAATAAAGGACCATTCCAGTGTGTCAAAGGCCTTCTCGAAGTCAAGAAACAGAAGAAGACCCGGGATATTTTTCGCTTTCGTGTATTTTATAATGCTGTCTATCAATCGAATATTTTCACCAATAAATCTGCCCCTTATAAAACCTGTCTGACCTCTTGAAATTAGTTTAGGCAAAACTTTTTTTATTCGGCTTGCTATGGCTTTGGTTGCGATCTTATAATCGCAATTCAAAAGCGTTAGTGGTCGCCAGTTTTTAATTAAATTAAGTTCAGCATCCTTTTTAGGTATAAGTTTGACAATCCCTCGTCTTTGTGATACTGAAAGCTTTCTTGTATCAAAAGCGTAATTAAAAGCGTTGATAAGAATATCGGCCAAATCATCCCAGAAAACCTTATAAAATTCGTAAGGAAGTCCATCGGTACCAGGTGTTTTTTCCGAGGACATAGTATTTAGCGCCTCCAGACATTCTTCCCTTTTAAGCAGACCTTCACAAATATCTTGCTCTTCTTCACTCAAATATTTTTGGTTTGGTTGTTGGAAAAAGTAATCAACAGGGATCTGACTATTTATTTCACTATTTAGATCACTGAACTTACCGCGTAATGTTTTTATTTGAACACTCCGTGTAGGCTTAAAACATTGTCATCCCAGTACCGTGACGCTAAGAATTCTGGGATGTGTTACACCACGCGGTGGAATTGTGAATTCTCTTTGATTCAGCAGGAATTGCTCGTACGGATGTTTTGTTTTCTACCTTTTCTACTCACGTGACAATAATCTGTAAGTTCTATTTTTGTTTGTCATTTTGTCTTAAAAGCTTTATTTGTTTGTTAAGAATTGTAACCCAAAATAATGTTTGTTTTCAATTGAACCGCTTCAAGAAGCTTCGAATTATCAAGCGCGTTCAAATCAAGTTTACATGTGTTCATGGCTCGCAGTTCAGTACGAATTGTCTCCGATTTAATACGTTTGAAATGTCCTGATTAAACAACCGTTTGCAGTTACAGTACCATTGTTGTCAAGCGTGTTCATATGCAAGTTTTAAATCTACACTCCGTTAGTAAAATACGGGAAAATTGTTAGAGCGGCAGAAATATACGCTCTCTTAAATCCAATGAAGCCGGTAAAACAGCTTTTAGCACATAAAAAAATGTCCTAAGTTTCCTTTGTACCTATACATTCAGGCGCAATATGAATTTGCTGTAGCGACTTTCAGTTTTTTATACTACTGGGCTCGGTTGTTCGAAAGGCGGTTAAATCCTAACCTCGGGTTAAATCGCTCTAACCTGAGGTTAAGTTTTAACCGCAGGTTAATTCTGTTGTTCAAAGACAGGTTAAGGCCAACCTCGGGTTAAACAGCGGGTTAAATTTAACCCTCCTAGCTAGGTGGGTTAAAAACCTAACCTCGGGTTAAATCTGACAAATATTCTATGATTTACGGCAGCGAAACGTTTTCAAAAACAACAATAAATTCATGGAAGATGAATAACGTCCTCACTATAGCTGGGCGACAACCTTCTTTTTGTATGACAGGTTGTGAAAGAGTGTTATAATGGCGAAATTAGCTCCAACGAACGCTGAACTCACGGCGTCACTATTTAAAAACAAGCGAGCGGTGCAGTCGTCAAATTGAAAACTCCGACAGTTCTCCCTGGCTTAGTTTTTACTTTTTACGAGATAAATAGGGTTCTTAAAAATATATGAAGAGCTTTTTTATCTCGTTAATGCGCATTCGCATAAACGAGATTTAGGAATCGATACAAAAAAGGGACAAAAGTTGTTAACAAAGGTTCATTGTTAAATTTGTTAACATTTGTCCGGGGGGCTAGTTGTTTCTTCTTTTTAGAAGCTATCGATTAGGGCATTGAGGATATGGTTGGTTAAACCGGTTAGGATTTCAAGAAGGTCGTCACATACCGCCACTAAAATTTTTTGGGAGCACCCCCGGACCTATTGTTAATTTCCCTAGGGTATTGGGATGTCATGAACTTGTCATAATTATCTCACGCTACGTCACCACAAAGGTATTAAAGTTCTTATTTAGTTTCGATATCTCACGTTACCTACGGTATCAATAATCTTTCAAATTTGTTTTTAAGTGGAAGTGTCCGTCTAAGTTATCTAAAGTTTCTTTGTTTTTGTTGATAATTTTGTCGCGATTCTTTAGGGAAGCAGTAATTAGTAAGTTCAATTTATGAAATGAATGGCTTTGAGCCTGGTATGTTATCATTTGATGAACTTTTGATCTTAAATTACCGATCACGCGAACGAAAAGGCAGTATGGACTTTGCCTTTTGTTTATTTTGGAATAGTGAGTCATTGCCATTAATAGATTTAGGTACATGGTAGAATGTATTGACGGTAATAAAAGTTGCGCTTTGATTATGCAATAGTATGCAAGGAACCTCGTGATTTTGCAGATTTAGTCAAACTATTTTTGTTTGCTGCAATTCTCTCTACAGTTCTATTCGTATACAATTAAAATTTTGTTGTTCTGAATTGAATGACAAAGCAAGCATTTTAACAACCTGTCGAGTTGCAGTTGGGCCTCTTTTATTGTTTCTGTCTTATTCATCATGACTGTTGTTGTATCTTTATCCGCTTTTTTGAGGTTTATAGTAGAGTTGTTTTTCAACTCTTTTAGAGCTATGACCTCATCGCCTGACAGAGTGTTTCTTATCTAGGATTTCAGTATTGTTTCTGTGGTTTCAACCACAGATAAAATCTATACATGTTAAATAAGAATTCGAAAACACGCAACTTCATTCGTAACGGACAATACACTCCTAAAACCACAAAATATCAACAGTTTTTCCAAGAATTAACTTCAAATAGCAATCAAATAAAAACCACTTGATTTCTTAAACTCAAAAACATCCATTTAATCCCTGATAGTTACCAAACACATGATACGGGAAATAGAAAACTCTCGACTTTCAAATAAAAAAGGCAGAACTACTATGTATTCGCAAATAAACCCATTTATAACATTAACTTATGCAGCCATTTCTTTTTCAACTCTCCACATAAGAAAAAATCAATGTCCGCTTCACTTTCCAAAAAAATTCACATCGATATCGATAACAATATGCAACTGACTGCGTCAAAACTTTCCTTTAACAAGAATTGACAACTACGTAATTAGCCCATTTAACACTAACCGGACGTACCGCTAATCGAAAACCAGAAAACATAGATATTTTAGTCCACCCACAACTGAAAAAGTTACAAGAAAATATTAAACATCAAACAACATTTAACAGACCAATCTTAAACAATTTTTCAATGTCGCCAACCCTTACATTTAAACGCTATTTCCGACAACCAATCTCTTTAAATTCTAATTCGTCTTCATTTTGTTTCAACATACCAATTTAAAGTTATCCTTATGAAAACACAGACCTAGGGATTGTCTTATCAAACACGTCAATCAAAACATAAAAGTATCTCAGCAAAAAATAAAAAAAGCTATCAGTCGCCAGCAAAACACGATGATTTCCCTCAACACAAAATAGCCCATAGGAGTACAATGTTCTTACTTAAAACAATTTACACCTTTTCAGTTGAAAAACAAAAGAGAGTAATCACTTCTTTTTCGGTGCAAGCTGTAAATCTAATTATTAGACAAATTCATCGACAATCGCACGAAAAAGTGCTCTTCAAACACCATAAAGAATGTCTCTCTTGGATACCAAAAACAAAATAATAAAGTAAAACCTTAAATCTTTTAACAATATATGGATTCGGCACTTTCTCACGAGAAAAAAAAGCTGAAAACGTTATTATAGTAACCCCACTGACTAACTATAAGATGCTATATGTGCAATCTGACGCCTTATCTTTCACTCAATCGGCACAGCGTTTTATCGCCCAAACAGACATACGCTTTTCTCACGACCAAGCAACACTACAGCTATCCTTAGAACAACAAACAAAATTCAACACACCCAAATCTATTTCGCTGCATCTAAGACTTTCTTAGGTCTAACATTTTTTGAAACTTATAACTAGTACTAATCACGGATTAAGGGAGTGCGTTCGAACTTTTTGATACCCTTTTTTTTAGTGGCCGGTAAAATACGACTCGTCAACTTATATTTCAAAGCCTGAATTGGATCACGTGCGCAACAATGCGGCATTTCACTCAATGGATGTAGTGTAGACATAGTGTAATGACCGCCCGGCAAGGCATTTTGATCAATAGCTGACCACAACAGGTCATTTTGCTCAATAGCTGCCAAGTACAACGACTTGGTTGTTTTCAGTATCGTGGCTTAATAGCCGCGTGTTTGTATTGAGATGACCACAATGGGTCATTTCGGTCAATGGCTGCATGCCGAGTGGGACGTGATAGTTTTGTATTGTACATCACTAGCCGATGAATCCAAAACGTCGCGTCAACAACGTAACCTCCAAGCTACCCAAACGACGTGACCTCGAACTGACAGCTCTCACAACGTGACCTCTAGCTGACAGTCCATGGAAGCAAGCAGAAACTTGCTACTAAAACCCCGCTAAAAGCTGTCCAAACTCGATTTTACTGCTTGTAACACAGGTCAACCACCAAACACAGGACACCCGGAAGTAGCCCCTGAAAAAATATGCTTCGGGGGGGGGGGGGGGGGGGGGGGGGCTAAACGGGTACCACGCCGGAAGTGGGAAATTTCGATTTTTCATGGCTGAGAACACAGGCATACCACTTGACACAGGAGATCCACGACGGGATATTAGAAAGTGTTCTCCTTTCAGTCGAACGCAGTGATGCTTGTAGTTCAAAGGCCTTTTCAATTTTATTGGAATGGTCTGTTGAAAAAGGCCTAGTGCTAAAGTGGCTACACGTATAAACTCAATTAAACTTCAGGAGGCTTCGAAATCTTATCATAACTTCGATGGCACGCACTATTTAGCGTTTCTAAATATAGTAACGCTTATTTTAAAGAACATTGTAATTGCATTTCTGTAATGCCTCAACTGAAAAAAATTCACTTACAAGCACTGATTTCAGACTTAAAAACCGTTGATGAGCCTCCACTAAATCGTAAAAACTCTTATTCTTCGGCTATTTAACAGAAATACAATACACACTGCGGTTATAAACATGACAAAACAACGCATGTTGTAAAAAACTTTGATTAATGACTTGACGTTTCGTATGCTTCAACATATATCTTCAGAAGTGACGGTTGGATATAATACAATAAATTTAAATGCTACGGAGAAAGACTGGAACCTAATTTAAAAGAAATGACAACAGTGAAAAAAAAAGATAATATACAGACCTATCTTAAAGTCTGCTAGAAAATATAAACATATACAAGGCTAGTAAAGAAAAAGTTTCTCACTACCCACATTTTCATTTAAAGCTGGTTTTAAATCCTTAATCAATAATGTATCCTTAATTCTACAATGGATATCCGATCGCCCAGTTGTTAAAATTTCAAAATGATCCCATTTAATGTTGTGGCCCGTTGAAGTCATATGATCTGCAATGGCTGATGCGTGACAACCCTTCGTGAGTGCTTTAAAATGTTCAGGTTTTCTGTCATGTAATCGACGCTTTGTTTTACCTATATAAAAATCGTCACAGTTCCAGCAGCTTTTTTTTTTTTTTTTTTTTTTTTTATTTTATTTATTTTTTTTTTTTATTTTTTTTTATTTTTTTTTTTACAAGACAATAAGACTTTTACTTACAACAGTGCATTGTTAACAGTATAAATGTTTAGCTTATTGGCACTTAATAAGTAGGAGCAAAGCAATAAAAAAGGCATACAATATATATATATATATATAAATATATATATATATATATATATATAATAAATTTATATCTCTCATTGTGGCAGGGAGAAGGGTGTGTAGCGAAAACAGAAGAAAAGGTTAAGTACACTATACACTTTTAAGTTTGTGTGCTTTTATCTTAGGTGTTGTGCTAAAGGAGCCCATTTCTTATTGTTATTGCTGGTAGCGTTCAATTCTATCTTGTATTGAGTGCTCAAGACGAACAAGAATCCTCTGATGCTCAGGAAAGTTTCTTTAATCTTACAACACCATATAAAATATTTGGCCAAGAGGAAACATAAGTTGAGCTGTACTGAATAGTGTCGAGAGTTATCTGGCCTCAGACCCAAGAGAATAGCCATGTTCTTTTGATAATCATTGGGGATAAGTGTTTTTGTTTTCAACCATAGAAGTAAATCATCCCAAAAAGAAGCAGTTTTATTGCAATGCCAGAAAAGGTGTGTGAGTTCTTCAGAACCTTTGCCACAAAAAGTGCAGTTAGGATTGTCTTTAATGCCGATTTTTGATAAAAAGCTGTTCGTTGGTAAGATTCTATGCAAAAATCTGAAGTGAAAATTAATAATTTTAGTGCTCTTGGTGCAGCTAAAAGCCAACGTATATGCTTTTATCCAATCTGGTTTACAACAGTTATCGATTTCACAATTAGCATTCCACTTTGTTTGACTTTTTTCAGGATTAAAAGATTTCAAAGATACGAGCTTTCTATAAACAAGTTTGTTTGCTTTTATGCATTTGATGAAAGCAGAAAAGAAATCTTCATAATCTGTTTCATTAGATACAGCTTTTGAAGAAATTGAAATACTTCGAATTGATGATATGAGGCCATGGAAAGTTAAGGGTTGCATTTGTATGTTGTAGGTGGTCCTAAATTCAGCGAAAGAGAAGAACTTGTCCTGATCTTTCATTAGGTGTTTTATTTTCAAAATGCCTTTCGAAATTAGCTGTTTGAAAACGATGGGTTTGTTGTCTACTCTGATTAATGAATTATGCCATAGGGGTTGTTCTAGAAACTGCTGCTTACTGTTTATTTGGGGATTAAAATTAACTTCAGCCCATATACATAAAAGTTCTTTAAATAAAGGGTTAGTAACGTGGAATGTTTCCAAAGTATCCTTCCTATTGAGGTTACCACTAAAAATCAACTTTCCATCATATTTTTCTAGCTCTCTTTCAAGAAAAAGTTTCCATTTTCCACTGTTCTCATCATCAAGATATTTCTTTATCCATGTAGTTTTAAGCGATTTGTTATACGAAAAAATGTCGATCATTTTCAATCCTCCTTTCCCGTAATCGTTAATCATTATATTGCGTTTAATTTTATCTCCTTTATTATTCCATAGAAAGGTATAAAATAAATCATTTATCTCCTTGAGTGTTTTATCATCTGTTGTCAAAGGTGCTAGTATGTAGGTTAGTTGTGACGCAGCAAGACTTTTGAGGACAAGAATTTTTCCAACAAAGGTCAATCGTCGGTATTTCCAGCAATTTAAAACACACCTTATCTTCTCCAATTTTTCTCTATAGTTTACTTTCATGGTGATATAAGGGTCAGTTGAGAGCCAAACACCAAGGGATTTTACTTTGGTTTCAGGCCATTTCAGGTCTTTTTCTGGGAAGAGCTTTTCCTTTTTACCTGTGTTTGATCCAATCCATAAGGCTTCAGTTTTTTTATAGTTGAGTCTGAGGCCAGAGACACTACCAAAGCGCTCAAGTAGGTTAAAAGCCGCACTCAAGGAGTCTTTTGTACCATCGAGGATAAAAGTAGTGTCGTCTGCATATTGACTTAATTTGATCTCTTCGTTGTTTACAAAAATACCTTTTATTATTTTACTTTTTCTGACTGCATTAGCTAACACCTCTGCCGATAATATGAAAAGATAAGGTGAAAGAGGGCAGCCTTGCCTAACACCCCTTTGTGGCTTAAAAAAACTAGTGGACCAGCCATTGTTTAAAACGCAGCTTTCGATATCTCTATAAAATAGCTTGATCCATTCAGTGAAGGAAGGGCCAAAACGAAAGTACTCAAGAGTTCTGTTAATAAAAGTCCACTCCAACGAATCAAACGCTTTTTCAAAGTCAACAAACAGAAGAAGGCCTGAGATGTTTTTTTCAGCCGCGTATTTGATGACACTGTCGATTAAGAGTATGTTTTCGCCTATAAAGCGTCCTTTGATGAAACCGGTTTGATCGTTGTTGATCAGTTTTGGAATCACTTTCTTCAAACGGTTTGCTATAGCTTTCGTTGCTATCTTATAATCGCAGTTTAAAAGTGTTAATGGTCTCCAGTTTTTTATCAGATGTGGGTCAGAATCTTTCTTAGGGATTAGTTTAATGATTCCACGCTTTTGAGTGATCGAAAGGTTACCTGCTTCGTATGCATAATTGAGTGCCTTTAACAGCGGACTGGCTAACCCGTTCCAAAACATTTTATAGAAATCAGCGGGAAGTCCGTCGCTACCAGGAGATTTTTCTGGTTCCATGTCTTTTAAAGCCTCAAAACATTCTTGTTTACTTAAGAGCCCTTCACAGAAACTGGCTTCAAATGGATCTAACTTCTTTGTGTTTACGTTCTCAAAGAATTCACATTCTCCGTTAATAGGCTTTCGTGTCTTGTATAAATCCCGATAAAACGTTTCACAAGTAATAAGAATGTCTTTGTCCGAAGTAATAAAGGTATCATCGCTTGTTTTAAGCTGAGTTATCGTGTTGAGTTTAAAGTGCCTTTTTTCTAAATTGAGAAAATAAGATGTATTCTTTTCACCTTCGTTATACCATTTAGTCTTTGATCTTAAGATAGCCCCTTTGGTGCGCACTCTAACAATTTCTTCTAATTCCCTTTTTGAGAATTCAAGGTTTTCAATTATATCTTTCTTTTGTATTTCTTCTAAAATTGGATTTTCCAGCTCCTTTTCTAGTATGAAGATTTTTTTTTCTAAGCTTGTTTCTCTATTATTAGTTTTACGTTTTTTGTCCGCGGAATATTTAAGTGATTTTTCACGCACCTTTAGTTTAATCATGTCCCAAAGTAAAGTAGGATTCACTGTTTCATCTTCTTGATATTCTTCCTGCGTTTCCTCGATAGTTGATTTTATTAGCTTTATATAATCATCATCTTTCAAATGAGAAATATTGAGTTTCCAAAAACCTGGGCCTCTTTGGTTGGTATGAGAAGATATATTTAGAGATATCATCGAATGGTCTGTTTGAAAGCCAGGAAGTATATCAGCCAAGGTAACATTGCTCAGTATGTTTCGGGACACTAAGAAAAAATCAAGTCTGCAGTGTATTTCAGGATGCCTTTGCCGCCAAGTAAATCTTCTACAATCCGGGTTTAAGGTTCGCCACGCATCATTAAGATCCATA
Organism: Dendrophyllia cribrosa; assembly: GCA_024195265.1. NCBI lineage: Eukaryota > Metazoa > Cnidaria > Anthozoa > Scleractinia > Dendrophylliidae > Dendrophyllia > Dendrophyllia cribrosa. The sequence goes on along the minus strand of JAJLRJ010000006.1, from coordinate 12,376,963 downwards.
TTTTCACAGAACTCTTTTACGACCATTTGAGCGTTGAGATGTGTTTTGGCAAGGCCCCCTCTTTTATCTTTTTCGATATCCATAACAAGATTAAAGTCGCCGCCAATGATTATTTCTTCACATTGGAAATCTAAAAGATGAGAAAACAAATTTTCAAAGAAATTTGGATTGTTCCAGCAGCTTGCCTTGTAAACGACCTTTGACATGAGAGAGCGGCTAAGTCTGTCCTTGTAGAGGAAAAAAGACTTAATCCGGCGAGTGTTTCGAAAAACAATTCCAAGGTTAAAACAACCATAGAACTTTCAGATACAGGATTTATCTAGTAGAGCCTCCACTACTTCTGACCACTTCTGCAGTTCACAAATGAATTTTACCTTACCCTTTACGTTAGCAAGACTCCAGTTTCTGTTCTAAAGTGAACCTCATCAGTTGCTCCCATAACTCAATGTCTCGCGGAATAATATGACATTATTGCGTTGTACATAAAATCTTTGTCGCGTATGTACTCTTATGGCATTACTTACTCTTACTCGTGTGGCATTACTCACCACCGTAATGCCACACGTGACTGACAAATGACCATTTTTTCCAGCCATTTTTCACGTCCAAATAAATAAAACGACAGACTAATTTGTTTTTAAGTGGATGTGTCCAAGACCGCGTAAAACATTATGAAACTGATGTACTGTATTTTTCTTTTTGCGTTTGTCAAAAATCCTTACGATTAATTTAAAAAAATATATTGAACCGTGTCAGTGTGAAAACATAAGCTTACCACAATATTGCGGCTATGACCTAATACAATCAAGTTGAAGTTTCCCCTCAGTCAAATACATGAAAATTATTTACAGTCACACTCGAGACTCTTGTTAATCACGACTTTTAAAGATTTGCTGGCTGCTAAAAGAGCTCTTGTCCTTACGCCGGCTATAATAAACACAAGCAACAAGTCGCGTTACTTCGGTCTAAAAAGTAATAGTAAGATTTCCACTTTATTTCTCTTATCGCAAGTGTCGAAAACTGACGCTTTGTCATTGCGCGATGTTCACTGGCATTCGATTACCAATGTGCTGTGTCAAAATTACTACCTATTCCATTAAAAAACAATTAGTGATTGTGACATTAAGGACATCAACAACAGATACCAGCAGAAATAACGCGCCATTTGATTTATCTTCGTGATTTTTGCTGTTTATTGTTTACATTTTTCACGTCGCTGCCGTTAACGCAAGCACCAAGTGCAGATTATTACAAAATCACTCTCGGACACTTTGTTCTACCCCTTCGGTGTCCGTATTAAAGAGAGGTTAAAACGGGGAATCTTTAAAATGGGGAATCTTTAAAATTCAGCTCACTGAAGTTCACAAAGTACTGATTATTCGTGGGAAATTTTTGTTCGTATTAGTGAGGTTAAAACCGGGAATCTTTAAAATGTGGAATCTTTGAAATTCCGCTCACTGAAGTTCACAAACTACTGATTATTCGTGGAAATGTGTTGTTATAAAAGGTGACAGCCCTAACACAAATCCTGCTCGTCGCTAAAAGCATTTTAGCCCAGCTTTAGAATATTCAATAAGTCTACCCCAAGTACGTGCCTGATAGACTTTTCTGTTGTTCTAAATGTTGTCGTTTATATAATCTTAGGAATAAAACCAAAAGCCATTCAATGACTACAAAAAACGGACATTAACGTTAATTTTGCGCAAAAGTAAATCCACTGTATAATGCAATCAAATTAGGCTCCTTCACATATGCCGAATCTAATGTAAACGACAAGAACAACATATTTTGCCAGGAGCCATTATCAGGGAAGGAAACCGTGAGCGTTGGCCCCACGCAAAGCCATGTTAAGGACGTGTTGGGCTATTTTTAGCAGAAATTGCGCCACCCTTAACGCAATGAGAGCGCCGAAACCTACTACCTTTCACTATCAAGATTCTTCCTTTTTATTAACCTCACGTTCTAACGCATTAACGAGATGGCTTTAAGAGCCCTTTGATTTTTTTTTACTTTTCAAACAATAGAGCAACGGTAGCAATTATTTTGGACTCTTTTGATCATCAGAATGTTTGCCTTTTAATACTTAAGAACTTATTTGCTTTATTCTCTATTTTACGCCACTGCACTGATCCCATCGTGTCAGCACTGCAATATTAAACCACAAAAGAATTCACGGTGTCCTTTTATTCCAATTTTCTATGAAATAACAAAGTAAAAATAAAAGCTTACTTCAGTAAAAACAGCATGTTTTATTAATCCACCTTTCTTTGAAATGATACAAGTCTACTGCATTTTTCCAAAGTTTTCGGATAATATCCGAGAATCCAAGAAAACTGTCGCCACCATGTGAGTTTGAGAAATAAACAGACAAGCGGCTTGTTGAAATGATAAACTCAAGATCAAACTAATACCAGTACTTTTCCACTTACTTTTTCGTTTTTGACTCCAATTAAATAACCTTCAAGATGTCAGTCTAGAGTATTTTAACGCAGATGACCTCCGCGACACTAGTTAAGCTTAATATTTTCAAGTTGTTTGAAAATAGAACGATGAGAACGATGCACAAAAAGTTCAGCTTCTTGTAGCCGTGAGAATGTGCGACATTTTTCCTTCTTGCCTGTGATGCTTGACCTTGAAATCCCCGGCTCGAAAAATTCTTCTCAGAAGAGCTACTATTCGGCTACAAATAGAGTTAACTTTAAATTCTACAATATTTCACTATTAATATAAAATTTTTATACTCGAAACATTTTGAATGGATCGGGCAAAGCGGCTTCAAACTTTTTCAAAACAACTTCTAAAGAGTATTATGGGATACAAACCTTGGGTTAGCCGCGGTTAACCCGAGGTTAACTAACCGGTCCTCTAACCGGGCTTTGAACAACGCAATTTCATTCAACCTCGGGTTAACAAACCCGCGGTTAAGAAATTTAACCTCCGGTTAGGCCTAACCGGAGGTTAGTTTAACCCTGCTTTCGAGCATCCGGGCCATTGATGAGAAATTTCTGAAATGTGATTGGCTGATCCTAATTTAAAATACCTACATGTAGCAATTAAAGTTGCCGTGGCAACGGAGACTGCTTTGTCCTGTTGATGAAACAATGGCTCATAGCTTTTCCGAATTTGACAACAATGAACTGAAGAAAAGTTCAGAAATTGCAACATGAAAAAGGGACAAATACCTGTTAAGTTGGTCAGACACGAGGGGTTATGTAGCAGCGACATGTCGCAGCGACAAAAATTTGTGAAGTTCGCACTGAGGGAATGTAGCAGGGAGTGTAGCGGGGACATGTAGCAGGTAAAAAATCATAGCGCTTGCACACCCACTGGAAAACTTGGACCATTTACAGACTTCATAAAATATCTATAAATCTTGAATTTACAGACTTGGTACTTTCACCTGTTAAAAACAAAATCTCTGTAAATTATTTTGACAGACATTCTATATAGTTTTGTTGTCTTGTTCTTTATAAAATGTTTGTAAAATGTTTATAAATTCTAGGAGCTGTAATGAGAGGAAAGACTTACAATTTACAGACTTTACAAAATCTGCCAACAATGTTTGTAAATCTGCTGTTGACAAAGATTTTATAATGCCTAGACTTCTAATATAAAATGTCTGTAAATGGCACTGCGTAATTTTAATGTTAATTCAGTTACCAAATCTCTGTAAATAACATCTAATGACAAACGGGGAATTATAAAATCTCTGTAAGTTGACACAAACAAAAATAATCTTTCTCCGAATCGTCTAAATAGAATATTTAAAGCTACATCCGGTGTTCACTCACATAATCTAAGAAATTCAAAATACAACCTTTCCGTTCCTAGACCGAGTACTGAAGCAGGCAAACGAAGTTTTCAATATCGCGGTTCTGTTCTCTGGAACAGCTTGCCTTTGAGCGCTAAGATGTAGTCCACTCTTACCTCTTTTAAATCATGCATTTACTTTCTATCTAATTTAATGATAGTTCATAAAGGATACTTTTTATAGTTTTTAGTATAATCCCGTATAGATAATGATTTAGTCAGATAATTTAATGTAGTTAAGTAATTAATCTACTGTTGTTTAAGGTTCGACGGAGGAGCATGTATTATGAATTGACAACGCGTAATATAAATAAAGTTTACCTACCTAACGGGACATTATAAAATCTCTGTAAATTGACGCAAACGGGGATCATAAAATCTCCGTAAATTGACGCAAACGGGGCACTATAAAATCTCTGTAAATTGACAGAAACGGGGCACTATAAAATCTCTGTAAATTGACGCAAACGGGGCATCATAAAATCTCTGTAAATTGACGCAAACGGGGCACTATAAAATCTCTGTAAATTGACGCAAACGGGGCATTATAAAATCTCTGTAAATTGACGCAAATGGGCACTATAAAATCTCTGTAAATTGACCCAAACGGGGCACTATAAAATCTCTGTAAATTGACAGAAACGGGGCACTATAAAATCTCTGTAAATTGACGCAAACGGGGCATCATAAAATCTCTGTAAATTGACGCAAACGGGGCACTATAAAATCTCTGTAAATTGACGCAAACGGGGCATTATAAAATCTCTGTAAATTGACGCAAATGGGCACTATAAAATCTCTGTAAATTGACAGAAACGGGGCACTATAAAATCTCTGTAAATTGACGCAAACGGGGCATCATAAAATCTCTGTAAATTGACGCAAACGGGGCACTATAAAATCTCTGTAAATTGACGCAAACGGGGCATTATAAAATCTCTGTAAATTGACGCAAATGGGCACTATAAAATCTCTGTAAATTGACCCAAACGGGGCACTATAAAATCTCTGTAAATTGACAGAAACGGGGCACTATAAAATCTCTGTAAATTGACGCAAACGGGGCATCATAAAATCTCTGTAAATTGACGCAAACGGGGCACTATAAAATCTCTGTAAATTGACGCAAACGGGGCATTATAAAATCTCTGTAAATTGACGCAAATGGGCACTATAAAATCTCTGTAAATTGACCCAAACGGGGCACTATAAAATCTCTGTAAATTGACGCAAGCGGGGCATTATAAAATGTCTGTAAATTGACGCAAAAGAGTAAAACTGACTAATTTTTCTAGTAAAGTAGGCATTTCACTCGATATTTTGAGTTAGTTTACTTAAAATTTAACTTAAATATTTAATCCAACGTAGTGAGTTAAAACAACTCCTTAGTTTGAGAAAATCAAGTGAAAGTCACTTTTACTCAAACATACGATTAAAAACTTACTCACCGCAGTGAGTCAGTGCTTCTCACTCAAATTTCAAATATGAGTTAATTCTCAACCCAGTAAAGAGAGTTGAAACAACTCTTTATTTTGAGTAAACAGGGCGTGCAACAGTCCGACATCTACTCAAACGTGAAAGCACACACATAAGAGATTGCGAGGGTCCTGAAGGGGTAAAATGGGAACTGGGATTGGCCTGTTATTCATCATCATCATCATCATCATCTTTATTTAAAAAACACGGGATCACTTTCATTGCCCTGGGAAATGGGATTTGAGTCACTGGGACTGGGATTTGCTCACTGGGAATGGAAATAAAAACTTCGAAATGGGAATGGGACAGTTGTCTTAAAGCATGTCCAGTCAATGCTTAACTGGTCTTCACTAGTCTAACTAATTCCCTTAGTGAAACAAAAGAAATGGCAAACTGATCCTTACGGCAGAAAAACAGAAGCAGAAGCAGAAGCAAACAAAATAAAAGAAAGAAGCTTTGTTTTGCAAAGCGAAAAATTGGGCACTATTATATTCCACTTTTATTTTATTTTATTTGCTTCTGTTCTGTTTTTTCTACCGTAAGGATCAGTTTGCCGTTTCTTTTGTTTCACTTCAAGTATTAATACTGATCTAGGTCTGGAAACCCAGATCCGGCCATTCTCAAAGGTTTGTTGCAGTGATCGTGCATTCTGTTTCTAGTTAATTCCCTTTAAGTTTGGCATACATCAGACTGAAACTGTTAAAAGTGCATATTTTACGCCAATTCCACGATAGGAATATCAGAATATTTTATTTTCACTTGTCTTGCGGTCAACGATATTTGTGTACAGCGGTGCAATCAAGCCAAAAACATCGAGCATGCGTATTTACATGTTAAAAACAACATGGCGGGATGTCTGCAGGCGACAGGAATGTGAAGTGGCAGGAGAATATCACCTGATATGCGGATGTGAATAGAAAAGAGTTGGTATGAAAAAACACTGGGATTTTTCTTGAATTCTGCTAATGGGAATGGGATTTCGACGCTGGGAAATGGGATTTGGAAAAAAATTGGGCTGAAAAATGGGATTGGCACCCCCGCCCCCCTTTTTTTTCAGGACCCTCGATTACCGCTTCGCGAGCGAGAGCGGGATAAAAACGTATCGTTCAATGAAAAAGAAAATATTTCAAAATACAAGACACAGCTTAGTTCAACGGCGGTATTACTGTTGTATGAGATATGTGTCTCATATACCATTTGGATCACACAGCTAAAGCAGCATTTTAATATTTTAGCCTTGCCTAAACCGCTCTTGAAAGAGGTGTTTTTAAAGATTTACCTGGAACGGAAATAGGAATGATTTCCGAAGAACGAGAGATTCAAAAGAAATGCATTGAAAAAGCCGTATGTGAGCTCGAAAAAAAAAATAATAGTGGATACAATGTAAAATACAATATAGTAAATCGAAGGCAATCATCAAAGCAATTTTCCGCTAGGTCGCTCGGCCGAGAGGTCTTGGGTGCGAATTGATCATGCGCAAGAAAGTCATTCCCAGCGGGCAGTTCGTGTTGGCGCTTCTTTCAACGAACTTTCATGAATATTACTGTCTTTTTTGCTGCTCGCTTTGAGCGCTCAAAACTTCACTTGCTTTGAAGAGACAGCTTGTGATTTGCGCCTTTTTCTCGTTCCACGTTTTCTGAATAAGCTGCATACCATTTTTTTTACAAAATATCAACGATCGCTATGCATACGATTGCTTCCAACCTACATCCATCGTGAAGTCAAGTGTGACCGCCATGTTGGCTACAGCTGTAGTTCTTAAATGCTACACCAATTCAAGCGCTTCATTCTTGCTGCCCTTGTGATCCCAAAGGTATGTAAGCTTACGTTAAAAATGTAAACCAGTTTAAATATTATTTTTGGCTACCTGTACTGAAGATTATCAACGAATTTCAGGGTTCTGTCTTGGTGACTGTACGGGCTCATGCACAGTCTTCACAAGGGATTTCACGTTGTATTTTGTTTAGTTTTGTTTTTGTCCGTGTGTATTGGTACATGTACACCAAAACAGAACCAATTTCAGCCTGCTCATTTCAATAAATAAGCTTATAAGAAACTAAAACTTGAATTTTAATATTTCTTTCAATCTTGCAATTCTGTTCTGTTCTGTAACATGAAGTAAATGTACAGTTTGATTTTCTTTTTATTTGCTGGGGCCTTTGGCCATCCATTCAGGAAACCATACTGTAGGCCATAAGCCCATTGACTTGTTATGTACACATGCTAAATTGTTGGAGGCAAAACCTTTGGAAAAGGTGAACATTACTTAGTTAATCAGTACCAAAAATGACAATAGTCAGTTCAAGGACGTATACAAAACATGGTCCCAGGCACATGGACCACCTTTAATTTTCGTCAGTTTTAATATATATTTTTTTTCTGAATTTTTTTCTGTCATTATAAAGTATGGACTGCAGACTGGGGACAGGGCATAAAACACAGTCTTCAGTTTAAATAAATATGACATTCAACTTCAAGTAGCCACGTCAAGACACAAGTAGAACAAGAAGGACTGGACCCAAGCTACTATAATTATGGGATGCTGCAGACAATCCCATGTGCTTTTCTTTTGGATTCCTTGAGTAGATATATAAGGCTAGTTCCGGGGACAGCCATTTTAGGGCTCCACAGACCCCTATGGAGCTTTAATTTAATGGTTGACACCCCCTGCCCCAGGGCCGACTGGCAGGAGGTCCTGGGGCAGGGGGTGTCAACCATTAAATTAAGGCTCCATAGGGGTCTGTGGAGCCCTAAAATGGCTGTCCCCGGAACTAGCCTTATATATCTACTCTGCTCGATCCATCCTCTTCACACATAGCGCAAAACTCATTAGGGCAACAACTGATTTAAGCAACTAAAACAGAACGCCAAGGAGGCCCCCATTCACCCAAACGAAGCCCTATGGAGCACATTAGGTCTGTCCCCGTATTACCAATTGAAGAAATGCATACCCCTTGTATATACCACGATGGCGAATCTTGCATTCGAACTTCAGAACCGCGGGTTTCGTAACTGGCTTCACAGTTACAAAATACATGTTCCAGAAGATTTTCATGTGAGGGATCTTCTTATCTTTCATAACATGATCGAGCCTGAAATTCTCAGAGTGATCAGATCAGAGTCAAACCAACTCGGCCCTTTAAAGTTTAATTACGGCATCATTATTAAACTTATAAAAGAAGGGAACAGAGGTGTTGAGCGTGCGAATTTCTATTTAAGACAGGAGGCGCCGGAAATCATCAACATCTTTGACGAGGACGATGTTAAGAGAAGACTCGACATCAATATAAACAGAAAAAGAGAAGTCACTAAAATCGTTGTAAACGGGTCGGGTTGGACAGTTGCAGGGATAGACAAAGTATTCCTTGACTTTGCCAGATATGAGCCAATAAGAGGCGGATCTTATTTCCCTCTTCCTCAAGCTCTAAAAGCAAAAAAAGCTTTAATAAATATCAAAAACAGAGACCATGCTTGTCTTAGGTGGGTAATGAGGGCTGCGCTCTACCCAGTCGCTGTGCACCCGGAAAGGACAAGTAAATACCCAATAGAAGATGGACTTGACTTTACAGGCATTTCCTTCCCAACACCGCTACATGAAATACCGAAGGTTGAGAAGCTCAATAACATTGCAATCAATGTTTTAGGCTGGCAGAACAACAAAGTTGTTACCTATCACGTCAGTGAGATGGAAGGCGAGGAGATTCCACGAATCAATGTCATGCTCATTACAAAGATATACCCTCACACCTTAGAAACCATCAGCCATTACTGCCTTGTAAAGAGTCTAAGCAGACTTCTTCACGAACAACACTCTAGAAACCATCATGTACACTTCTGCGTGAGATGTTTGCAAGGCTTCTCATCAGAAAGAATTCTCGAAGACCATCAAGTCTTTTGCAAAGGAGCCTCAAACCGCCCAACAAGAGTCGAGATGCCTAAGGAAGGTGAAAACATCCTTCGCTTTAAGAATTACCAAAAACAGATGAAGGTTCCGTATGTGATATATGCTGACTGCGAGAGCCTCATCGAAAAGCTAGACGCGCGAATCCCACCCAAGGCACAAAGCAGCACCACAAAGACTGAGGTCCACAAACCCTGCGGGTTTTCCTTCATTACTGTCAGATCAGATGGCGCGGTTGGCTATCCCTACATTTACCGAGGAGAGAACCTTGTTCGCGAGTTTCTTGCCTCTCTTCAGAGGGCTGAAGTAGAGATACGTGAGGCTCTCGAGCACGAAGAACCATTGCAAATGACAGGTTATGATTGGGATGACTTCAACAAAGCCACGGATTGCCATATCTGCGGTAAGACTCTGATTGTGCGCAATGCAAGGGACGAGCATGAGTTCTTCCACCCAGAAACAGGAGAGTATTGCGGCAAAGTACACAGGCACACGAGGGCTCCTGGCAGTAAGAGTAGTTGTTACGGAGAGTGTCTAAAACTCACAACACGAGATGACCATGGAAGATATAAAATCGGCAAGTGGGCAAAGAGGCAGGAAAAGCCAGTGATAGAGTTCCCAGAGGATGACTGTAGATATTGTGCCAGGCCTCTTCTGCGAGAATGTTACAGAGATGCAGTAATAGACCACTGCCACATCACTGGCAGGTATCGCGGGGCGGCCCACAACACATGCAACAGAAGTTACTTCAGAATCTACTCAAAGAAGATAACAATCCCGGTTGTCTTCCACAACTTGAAAGGCTATGATGCTCACCATCTGATGCAGAAAATCGCAGAGGTCGGTTCTGAACTGAAATGCATCCCCACAACAATGGAGAAATATATCTCTTTCTCTATGGGGCAGCTTAGATTCATAGACAGCTGCCAGTTTATGCAACAAAGCCTCGATAGCCTTGTCACATCAATCAAACCAGAAGCTTTCGAGATCCTAAAACAATACGAAACGGATCCAGCAAAAAGAGACCTTTTACTCCGAAAGGGTGTTTATCCCTATGAGTACATGGATTCCTTCGAACGTTTCAAGGAAACCTCCATTCCACTGAAGGAGGCCTTCTACAGCAAGCTCAAAAAGGAGCACATCACAGACGATGACTACAAGAACGCACAACGAGTGTGGGACGCCTTTGAATGCGAGAATCTCGGAGATTAATACGACATCTATCTCCTAACGGACGTCATCCTCCTTGCAGATGTGTTTGAAAACTTTAGGAAGACATGCCTCAAGAATTACCGTTTAGACCCTGCGCATTATTACACCAGCCCTGGTTTGAGTTGGGATGCGTTGCTGAAACACACGGACATAGAGTTGGAGCTTCTGACCGACTATACAATGCAACTTTTCGTCGAGAAGGGAACGAGAGGCGGTATCTCAACAGAGATGAAGCGCTATGACAAGGCGAACAACCCATATCTCAGCGACTTTGACAAGGAGAAGGAGAAGTCATATCTCCTTTATCTCGATGCAAACAATCTCTACGGTTGGGCCAAGAGTCAGCCGCTTCCAGTTGGCAAGTTCAGGTGGGCCCGAACAGCACCAACAGCGGAGCAGATCGCTAAGATGGGCCCTAGGAGGAAAACAGGCTGCATACTCGAGGTTGACTTAGAGTATCCCCAATATCTCCATGACAAGCACAACTCTTACCCGCTAGCCCCAGAGGCATCTCAAGTTCCAAACGAGTGGATGTCGCCATATCAAAGATCCATTGCAAGAGAGTTGAACCTGGGGGATGACAAGACAAGCAAGCTGCTCCTCACATTGAAGGCAAGGAAATATATGTCCTTCATTATCGAAATCTTCAGCTATATCTCACTCTCGGAATGAAGCTCAAAAAAGTGCACAAGGTACTGACCTTCGAACAGAAGGACTGGATGGAGCCATACATCAGACCTAACACAGAGCTCAGAAAGAAGGCCACATCAGACTCCGAGAAGAACTTCTACAAGGTCATGAACAACTCAGTCTTTGGCAAGACGATGGAAAACCTCAGAACCAGAGTCGATGTGCGCCTGGTGCGATCAAATGACGAAGACAAGCTTCGGAAGCTGCTCGCCAACCCTCTCTATGAAAGGAGCGCAATCTTCTGCGAAACACTCGCTGGCATCCAGATGCGTAAAGAGAAGATCAAAATGGACAGGCCTGTCTACACGGGCATGTGCGTGCTTGATCTCTCTAAGACGTTGATGTACGAGTTCTATTACTTCTATCTAGATCGGAAATACGGCCCGAACTGCCAGCTAATCTACACTGACACAGACAGCCTGCTCCTGGAAATCAAGACAGAGGACGTGTACAAAGACATGGAAGCCAACATCCACGAGTTTGACACGAGTGATTTCCCGAAAGATCACCCTCTTCACAGCCAGAAGAACAAGAAGGTTATCGGCAAGATGAAGGACGAGTGTGCAGGCAAGCCGATCTCGGAGGTTGTCGCGCTGCGATCAAAGATGTACTCAATCCTTCTCGAGGGTGACAAAAACATCAAGAAGGCGAAGGGCACGACCAAGGTTGTTACGAAGAAGGAGATTACACACCAGAATTACAAGGACGCCCTCTTCAAAAAGGAGGCCTTCAAACACGGGATGGATATGCTCAGGAGCGTGGATCACCAGATCTACGGCATGCATCTAAACAAAACAACACTTTCCCCCTTTGACTCAAAGCGCTGGTTGCAGGAGGATGGCGTCCACACGCTGGCATATGGTCACAAAGATATCGGCGGCAACTGAGTATCTGGCGGCACAACCATCAGCTCCTCACGGACGAAGCCCCGCTTGGGCCCATCGTAAAGGTAATACACAACCGGCTCGTTTGGTTTGGTAACAATCTTCTCAATGTTGTGGACCTTCATCGACCAAATCGGATCGGTCGCCCGCCTACCACCGCCCTCAAGCTCGCCAGGCTGATACAAATATCTCACACTCACCCGGGGAGGGAGCTTCTTCTCCTTTTCCCCCACAGGCCTAGCATATGGTGTCGCAGGCTTGGCAGAAACGGCTTTCTCTTTGATTGCTTGAGCGGGCTTCTTTCCAGTCAATCTTGTCACTTCATTGTTTAATGCTGATACAACGTCTGGTAGTCTTTTGACCCATTCAGTCGACCTCTGGCCAGAGGGAAGGCGCATTTCAACCGCGTACTGATGTCCAAACAACCTTTCAGCCAGGGTTCGGTTGAATCTTTCAACTATCGCTTGGTCTCTGTGGATATCAACCCGTCCGCGACGAATGGCCGTTTTGTTATCCTCCATAGCCTTCGTAACAGCACCCATAAATTCACGCCCAGGGTCAACCTGCAACAGTTGTGGCCATTTCAAAGGTCCACGTCTGTAAATCTTCTGAAAGGCTTTCGAAACCTCTAGAGACTCTTTCGAAGTCAAGGGCTCTGCTGCTTTGTAACGGCTTTGTAAAGGGTTAATGCGTATTTGTAAACCTTTCTCCCACGAGGAAGTTTGTCGTGGGGCAAAAAAAGTAGATCCGCTTGATGCACCGCATTGGGCGTGAAGACATCAAACTTTGGCCGAGGGATATGGCGTGGCGCTGGGAGGTAAACTTGCCAAAGAGCCTGTTTGACGAGCCACTTTTTTGCGACATCATCAGAGACCTTGGCTGCTGCAGCTAGCTTTTTGACAGCGGCAAGACCTTTCCAGTAGCCTTTCGGACTGTAATAGATCTTTGATAATTTAGCATCCATAGGGATTGTGCGGGGTATATACTTATGTATTGTGTTGTTTGTTTACAGAAAGCGATAGGCCACATACCCACCCGCAAGCAGGGTGCCTCCAATGAACGCAAGTTCACCAGTCTGCTGTTGTTGGCTGGGCTTGTAGAAGTCCGAGAACTGAGGCTCTTTGTAGTCTTTGATTTGTTTATCTGGTTGTGTTTGGTGCATCTGGTTATACAAGGCCAGGGCTTGGTCGGTGGTTTGGAAGTTTCGGCTAGCTTGGTGTTTAATGCGATCGTTTGTTGCAATCCAGTCGAGGAGCTTGGTGCGGTCCTTCTGGTATTTAGCGTAAGCCGCTTGGTATTGTTCCAGGGCTTTGTCATGACGGATTTTCTCATCCATTGCTGCCTTTCCGCTATCACCAGACAGATATTTCGCGAGATAGTTGCCGCCCGTGAAAGCGGCCGCATTGAGAACAGCGCCAGGTGCCATTATTGCAATCGAGGCCATTGTAGTCGTGTGTATACATATGGTTTTTACATGTTGTCTGGGAGGATTTTCTGGTCCTCGAGATATTTCTTCAGCGCGATGCTGCTAGCCATGACGGCTGTGAACTTGACGTAGTTCATCAAGCTTGCACTGGGGTTAGCCTCTTCCAGGCGTTCAGTTAGTGGGGCGCGAAAGGAAAATCGGGCGCAGGAGAAAAAAAACCGAGGGGAGGCTGTGGAGAGGGGGCGAAAGAACGCCTGTGAAATTATTTTTAAAAAGCTCATGTCGGTATACCAGAGTCTGGTATACCCTCTGATTGGCCAAATTTGACACATGTTGTCAACACTGCAGCGTTGTTGACGCAGACACGAAATGCGACATGGCGTGCGAAGGTCATCCTCCATCGAGGACCGAGTCACGCACGGTTTGAATCTGTGTTACAGCAAGCGCTTACAGATTTCCCGCAATACTGTTACTTCCTCTATTTATTTTATTTGTAATTAACCTTGATACAGTAATGTACAATGAACTTCTTTTTGTAATTTTTATTATCTGGTAATACCATGTATAGAAATGGGAATACCTGAATAAATTGTTGTTGTTGTTGTTGTTGCATGTAGATAGTTTACGTACATTTAAAGAGCAAAAAGATTGTCTTCAAAACCTGTTTCTGGGAAAAGATGTCTTCGCCATCCTTCCAACAGGATTTGGAAAGAGCTTGATCTTTCAACTTTTTCCAAGGTTAATCAACGCATCGCAACGAAACGCTGTTTCTACGATAATTGTGGTTACTCCGCTCGTCGCGATCATGAAAGACCAAGTAGAACAGCTTCGAAGCATTGGAATTAGAGCGGTGGCTATCGGAGTCGACGAAGAAGAAGGCGAAGAAGAAGCAGCGAAAAATGGAGCGTGTGAGATTGTTTATGGAAGCCCTGAAAGTCTGCTGTCGAAGGAATGGATGCGATGGGATCATATTTCCCGGGAAATCTACAACGATTTTGATTGACAGCAGAAAACTACAACTAGCAAAAAATGGGTTCATGTTTCTTTGTCGCTGTCGGCGGTCAAAAGTGGGCGGAATGAGCTTTTTAAAAATAATTTCACAGGCGTTCTTTCACCCCCTCTCCCCAGCCTCCCCTCGGTTTTTTTCTCCTGCGCCCAATTTTTCTTTCGCGCCCCACTAACTGAACGCCTGGAAGAGGCTACACTGGGGTCGGCAGTGAAGTTTTCTTTGATGGTCTTTTTCCCAATCCAACCAATACCAGCGACAAGGCCAGTGATTGTTGCGGCGTCGAGGATAGACTTCACAAGCTTGTTGTCAGACATGGTTTGTGTGCAGTATACATATGTGTTTGTTTTTTATTCCATTTTTATAATTCCTTGTCCTACCGGAATTCGAGATGGGGGTGGTGCAGCTGGTGTTGCTGGTGTTAGTGGTGTTGCTGGTGTGTTTGGTTTGCGTCCAAGCTTTTGCATTATGGCTTCGCGTTGGTAGTACACACCCGCAGCAGAGACAATCAACCCTCCAAACCCCAGAATATAAAAGATTGAGTTGCTGTATTGGTGTCACTTGTTGCGCCACCAGTGTCACTTGTTGAGGGTTGGTTTGCAGCACTGGTGCCACTTGTTGATGATTGGTTTGCAGTCTTTTGTGCTTCAGCTTTTTTCTTTGCTTCACGGGCCAGGCGGTTGCGTTCTGCTAGCTTTTTGCCAGAAGCAACGCGCCCGGGGTTCTTTTCTGTTGCAGGCTTTGTTTTCGGGGTCTCAAAGGTAACACGGACAGGTGTTTGGGTTGGAGTTTGAGTTGGAGTTTGAGTTGGAGTTTCTTCAGGGATCGTCTCGAGTGGTGTGGTCATAGTGGTATATAAATGTGAATTTTATTTTTTGAAAATGTGACAAGTGTGCTGACAGGTTGCTGCCAGGTTCCACCCAGGTTCCAGCCAGGTTCCTTCAAGGTTGCTGCGAGGTTGCTGCCAGATTAACACCAATTTCATCAAAGCCCTCAAGTGGATAGCCTTCACTGTCTCTGCTTGGATGTGTGGGTTGGGGTTCCATTTCTATCAAGTCAGGCTCTCGTTCAAGCTTGATGTGTTTTGTTGTGATGAGAGCAGCATTGGCAAGCGCCAGCAATCGTCCGCATCGCATGGCAATAGCCCCAGCAATATTTGATAGCTCCTGGTTGATGATGTAGTCGTTTTTGAGTTCTTGCTGCAACTCCTTGAGATCATCAACCGGGATTACCATACCAACGCCTTTGGACACGAGCATGATAGCGGAATCAACTAGGGATTCGGTTGTCTTGTTACCTATGTAGGCCTCGTACCTTTTGCAGTACTTGTCAACGTCCTTGTCTGACAACCGCTTGACATGATCGTGTGTGAGCTGCACGCCGATAGCTTCTTTGGCCTTGCCAGTTGAAACAAGGATTGCCAGCTTCTCACGTTTGGCAGGAATGTCACTGGTGCCGGCTATCCCTGTTGGAGGTGTGGTATCAGGGGTGGCCTCCAGCATCTGCAATACTTCGTTCAAAGCGGTCTGGTCTTCAGCTGCTTGTGCCATCAGCAAGGTGTATACATATGTGTTTTTATTTTTCGATAATTCTCTTGATATCGGGAAAAAGGGTTTCAAACTCTCATATAAGCCCCGCCATGGTGTCTGGCGTAGAATTCAACCGCAATGGATATCTGTTGAGAGGCATGAGGCGCAGATCTTCCTCACCAGCGGCTTTGATAATTTTGTTTTGCGCATCAAGTGTGTGTTTGCGCAATTCATCCAAAAGCTGTGAAAGCACAGTGAGCTTGTGTAGGTTGGTTGGAGCATTCATAGTCATGTATATATATTTGTGTATTATTTACATCTTGTACTCAATTCCATACGGGTGCCTCAGAGAGAATACAAGGTGGGAGAACTTGCGGGATTTAAGCCTTGCGATAAGCTCTTTGTACTCCTCGTTGGAGAGCTCGCCGGCATAGTCTTCGAATATGGCCTTGGTAGTCTTGCTGGAGGGTGTGTAAAAAGAGCACGATCGCTGCGATATTATCACGGTATGGCTTGGCAATGCTGGTGATCTGCTGGGTCAAGACCCACACGGATATGCCGTCATGCCTTGCGCTGAACCCCAGATTGACCAGCTGGCTAGTGCGGACTTTAACATCTTTGGAGGCGGCGCAGTCATCGAGAATGAATAAAGTGTTGGTGCATGTGAAAAAGAAGCTCGCCAACTTCAACCAGTCTTCGATCTCATGCTGTTGACAGACAATCACGAAGATTCGCGGATCGCGGTCCACGAACCCATCGTATGTCTTGTTCTTGACAAATGTGGGGCAGCATAAAACAATGTAGTCAAAACAACCCCTAAAGGGGCCTCGCAGTTGGTTTAGAAGATACTGTGTCTTGCCAGAGTTAGTGGGTCCCACGATTAGTGCACTGAATGGCAGCTTTCTTGGGTCCATAACCAACACCTATATTAGTTGGTTTGCAGACAATTGGTTCATGTGTTGGTGGGGAGGGGGAACATTTCAGAAGTCTTTGTATTTCATTGTATGATAGTGGTCTGGTGGATGACAGTGGAGCCGGCTTATCATAAAACTTACATGTTTGCTGCATGTTTGTTGCTTGTTATTTGTTGGTTTGTGGCCATGGGGCTGGTGGTATATATATGTGCCTAGAACTGAACCGATTCCAGCTGCCTGCTCATGATGTTCATCTGTGAGTCTGAGATGGTGAAGATGTGGCAGTTTGTGGTTCCCGAGCCTTTGTCGTCTCGTTCGATCTCGAGTTGCACGCCATCCTGTGTGTTGACGAACCGTTGGCCGTTGCCGTGCAGGGCTGTGTCAGCCATGGACCGCAGGTCAATCCAGAGACCAAACTTGTTGCCTGTGAGATATTTGGTTAGGTTCATGTTAGGCCTGCCGCGCGTGTGTGGGTTAAAGTATCGGTATATTTCATACCACATGTCAGTACCACTGATGCCCTCGTTGTAGACCCTGTTTGGGACACCGTTGACTGTGATCTTCACTTTGGTGATGTCGGGATTGAAATAGTGCTCAGAGTCCCTGGCACCCGCTGCATAGGGATTGATGAACAGCAAGAGGATGCCCTTGAGAGACCGGCGCTGTGGGTTAACCCGAAGATTCAGCCGAGTGTCAACGCCTTTTGTGAAGGGATGCACCCGATCTCGCATTACGTGGTCATAGGCGAACTCCTTTCCATTAGTGTAAGTACTTGTTGCCTCGTCGGCCAGACTCTTACTTCTGATCGTCTCATACTCCAGCTGGAGGTTTTCCAACTTGTACATGAGCTTGCTTGTGTCTGAGCCCCGAACAACTTGGGATGCGGGCGCGAGGGTTAGTTCGAAGACCAGATCATTGAATAGTGCTTGAGGATATATGATTCCATGATCAGTTAAGATTTGGTGATCCAGTTTGATGCGGTACTTATTCTTGTATATTGTCTCCAGCTTGGTTTCCGCATCCACGCCGGGTGTCTTCTTGTCACCAGCACCAGTGCGAATCTTACACAAATCCACACTCTGGATGCCCTCTATAACCATGTTGTCTCGCTCATCGGTTGATTTGAATAGGTCTTCGAAAATTTTGTAGATGTCGTACCCAACCGTGTCCTGGACGGTGGTGGCGGCAAACTTTACAACGAACCTGTCCACCAGGGCCGAGAAACATTTTGTACGAGATAGTTGTTTGCATGGCCCCCGGCTAGGTTGATGTTGAACACCAGTGCAAGTGAGCCGGACACAATAACATCGTGCTTGCCCAGCTTTGGCATCGAGACGTACAGTGTCTCGCCGGGATTGGCCTCAGATGGGTTGAACGTGATGCGCTTGACGGTTCGCTCTGCCTTCATGGCGCCCAGTGTCTTTTCACTGTGAGATGGAAGTAGATTCGGTTGCACAGCCATGGTATATATTTGTGTTTTTAAAATTTATATTTATATATATCATCATGGCAGAAGGCGGTTTTGATCCAGGAGATATGCCCGATAATCCTTGGGTTGACCATGGGATTGACCACGATGATGACGACGAAGAAGAAGTTGACACAACAACCCCCATTCAACCAGGCGACACATCCACCCCATACCATGGCGGCGAGCAGCATGAAATGCATACAATGCCTCACGAACAAAGTGGGTTAGATCCTATTGACATCCCTAATCTTAGTGACTTCACACATGAAGAAGACAAACAAAACATGCTTGATAGAGCTAGGGACTGGATAAGAAGGCGCTTTCCAAAAGTAGCCTACGACAGATTAGGCCCAATTGGTTACGGTAAAAAAAACAGGAAATGAAGGCAGAATGGTTTCCTTTGGGCAAAAGGGTGGAGAGACTCTCATTTTCAAGAAAGATGGGTCGGGTCTTCTTAAATCGTTCACAGACAAGTTCAAAAAATCTTCAGGCCCAAGCGCTGAAGAGCTTGTCTCTGAAGACAATGCATCAATAAGGGAAGAAAGACAAAGATTGAAGGTGGAAGAAAAACAACTGAAGGAGAATGAAAGGGTTGCTGTAGAACAACAACAAGCAGCAAATGAGGTGCAAAACCTCAGAAACAGAATTGAGCAAACTCAAGAGAGGATTGACAATCTGGAGCAGGAACACGGTTCAAGCGTTGAAAATCAATCCGCGATAGATCAACTAAAACTACTGAAAAAGAATCTTCAAGGCGATCTTGAAACCCAGAAAAAAGAATTAGGGGCCCTTCAAAAAATACAAAAACAACGAGACCAAGAACAGGCAAAGGTTGACAAACTCAGAACACGCCTTTCTGCCAAAGAGAAGGAAAGAGATGAAGTTGAAGCAAGGCTAAACTCTACTAAACCTCTTGATGAGTTAAACGAAAGAGAAGCCGAGCTTAAACGCGAAAACGAGGAAGACAGACGCGTGATAGAGGATGAGAACACTTCTCCATCTGATAGAGAAGCCGCGGAAGCCCGAGTTGCTGAGCGAGAAGAAGAGCTGGCAAGGCTCAGAACACAGGTTGAGGAGAGAGAACAAGCCCTGCCTTTGAGAGAGAGGGTTAGAGAAATCTTCAAGAAATACGGATGGACACTGCAAGCGGTTGTTCTGGCAGCTGGCATCACCATCAGCGCTGTGGTACTAGCCACCTTGAATGGCCTGGCAAGGGCCACCAAGGCTATTGGAAATGGGCTTAAAGAGCTTGACAAAAAGGCAGCTGCCGCCTTGCGTGGCCTCATTGGCTCAATTGTGAGCTTCATCTTCAAAGCGGTTGGGTCGGTCATCTCCTTTCTGGGTGAACACGCTTGGCTTCTAATCCTTGCCGTGGTGGCCTTCCTGGTTGAAAGGATCACCAAGCGTGCGAGGTCTTGAGATTTGCGCTTATCTAAACCAAACGATAACGCCTGCCAAAGCAAGCGCACCCACAGCCATGAGTGCCTTGTTTACGTGATGCGGGTCGGGTTGTGCTGGCGTGTTTGTGGTTGTGGCTGGTGGTGTGGGTGTTGGGGTTGGATGTGGTGTTTTGCTTGTGGCTGGTGTGGGATGTGGTGTTTTGCTTGTGGCTGGGGCTGGCGTGATGCCCTGCGCCTGTGTAGCCTCTTTATGTATCGGGTTTGATGGGTGACTGTTTGGTGGATTAATCTTTGTTGGTCCACCGTCCATGTGGTGAAGTGAGGCTTTTTTTGTACCCAGATTAACATCATTGTTAACACCCAGCTTCATCCCTTGCGTAGCCTCCTTTAGATTGTTGTTATACCCGATCACGCTCTCTATGGTGATAACCATGCGTGATGGCATGAGCCAACTTCCGGGTGCTGTCGCAAAGTCTAGGCGCACTTTCGTTGCTTGGATGGCAAGCTGGTAACGCTGTACGCTTGTTGCAATGTCGTTCAGTATTATAGCCTCCTCTAGATGGGTGAGGAATACTCTCTGCGTTTCGAACGCCCGGCCTCCTCTTCCAATGATGCTGCTGCGGGTTTTGGCTTGTGAACCAAGAATGCAGTACACAAAGGCCTCGATTGATTGGTTCATACGCGCGAGCCCTGGCTGTGTTAGCCCCTGTGCGTAATTTGGCACAAAGTGCTCGAACTGGGTGTCCGCCCCTTGGTCGTTGCGGACGAAAGATATTTCATTGGCGCGATAGTTGGGGTCGTTTCTGTCAGTCACGCGCTCATCATTGAACAGAGCTAGATCGGTATCGGGGTAGTCGTAATCGGTAGAAATGTTGCCACCTCCATATTCACCAATGTAGACATTCCCAAGACCGTGGTTCTTGCCGTATGTGAAACGGAAGTCAGAACTGGGGTCGATACCGAACTCTATGCAAATCTTCTTGTACGCGTCGATGTTGTATTTGTTGTCTTTCTGGTTGAATGGAGGGTCGTCTGGTAAAGCACTCACGCTTTGTTCCCCACCCATCTTGTAGAGTATTCGCCTTGTTGTGAAATAAACGTGAAACCGGTAAAATGACCGGAGCTGGGGGGTTAGGGATAGACTGGAGTTCTTATCGAAGAGAATGTCACGCGAGATTCCACAGCCGGTTGTTGCACACCACAGTGCGAAGGAGAGTTGTTGTGGCCAAAAACTCATATGCGGTCCGCCGAGCCACTTTCTTCCATATTTCGCGGTTGTGAATGAAATCTGTGTGTCCCTGAAGATATTTCTGTATTTCGTTGTGAAATAATCAGTTGGCGTGACGTAAATCTTTTGCGATTCGTCGTTCAAGATTGCGCCAATCATCATATCCTTGTCTATTGTGGTGGAGAAATCAACAGCTGGGATTGACTTTTCTGTATTTTGAGTCAACGATAGCTGATAGGGAAAACCACCGTCTTGATGGAGCCCAAGAGCGCCTTTCATGGCTTGAGTCCAATCTTTGTGGGGCATTTCTGTAACGAGTGCTAATGAGCCTTGGCCCTCTTTGTAAAGCACTTCCCCTGTGGCGGTTTTGTGGTCGCCGCCAAACTATACTTGCACTTCAAAGTGGGACATATCAGCGCGCGGGAAACGCTTTTTGATGTCTGAGATCGCCTTGGCCTTGGCCGCGGCAGAGAGCTTTGCTGCTTCTGGTGTTCTCATCCAGGCTAGTGGATCTGGGGGTGGCTTTACATGGCTATAGACGTTTGGGGTTGAATTAAAAGGGGGTGAGGGGCTATAATTGTGACCGCCAATGTTTAGACCAAGATTTGAATTAGGATTAAATCCAACGGGCCGTCTGCCAAACATGATTGTATATATTTATATTTTTTTAAAGTAATTATATACATGCAATCATGGTTGTGTTAACAATCGTTGCGCCTTCGAACCCTCACACGATCTACTTCGATCACCCGCTTCCGAAACCGAGTTACATCCGTCTTGTCTCTTGCTCGATTTTCAACTCGTGGCATAATTTGAAACAAAGAGGAGAGATAACATTGTTTACTGGGCCTGGGCCTGATAAAAACACAACTGTCAGGAGACTTCTTCCAGGTCATTACACTCTTGAGTATTTGGCAAAAGAATTAGAGGCCGCATTCCCAGTCGAAAAGTTAAAATTAGAAACCAAGACAAATACGCCTGTAGGGTCGATGGTCATTTTCAACTTTCAAAATAAGGATGTGAAATTAGACCACGATTTATCAGAATTGCTTGGTATAAATCCTAAATTAACGTTTACAACGTTCGTCAAAGGATTAACATCACCAAGCACTTACTTTATCCACTGTGATCTGGTTGATAAAGAACAAAACCTCCTCAATGGTAAACCTTCGACAGTCTTGGCTCGGTTTGATATTCGTGGAAAAGCTTTTGAGAAAATTCTCTACGAAACAACACAGCAGAACATCTTGCGTGACGTCTCGTCTGGCGATTATGTAAACAGCATATCACTGTCAGTGAGGGATGTAAATGGCGACCTCTTCGACTTTAATAACATGCCCTTAGAATTTGAAATCGAGATAAATTAAAAAATCCTTATATATATACCCCGCCATGAGTTCTGCCAATGTGCTTCCATCGGCTCCGGAATACAGCGAGACGCAACCGCTCTACCCAGTGTTGCCAAATGGTGATGACTTCCGTCTAAAAAAAATATCTGACTTACAGACAGAGCTTGAGTCAGAAGCCGGCCATTATAGGCACGTCGCTAAGAAGTACAAACGAACCCACTCTGTTGTTCACGGTTCAGCTGTTGGCCTTGGTTTCATTTCTGCGGGTTTGTCTTCTGCAACCTTGGCAACAGCTTTGACAGGAGTTGGGATTATCGCCAGCCCTCCTCTTGCTGGCGTTGCCGCCGTTTCAGGGTTTTCATCAGCTGGCCTTACTGCGTTCGGTAAAAGGCTCGAAAGAAAAATCACCAAACATGAAAAGATCTACATACTCGCCCTTGCTAAACGAAACTCTGTCAATGACTTGGTTTCAAAAGCCCTTGCGGACAAGCGAATCAGTGATTCAGAATTTTCAATCATTCTTCGCGAGGTTGAAAAATATCACGAACTGAAAGCCTTGATTCGCTCTGGTGAAAAAAAGGCTACACAAGGAGGCAGGCAAACTCCAGTGCCAGATATAGACAAGATCAAAACCGAACTTCGCAAAGAAGTCAAGGAAGAGTTTCAAAAAAAGATCATCAATCGTCTCACAGCTGTGTCCAAATCAGATTTGAAAGATTAAACTCAGGTTTTAATCTACAAATCTTGAGGGAAAAATCCCGCCACACATAGGCCCATAAATTCTGAAGCGCCCCTAAATACCGAAGCGCCCCCAAAAAAAGTTTTCAAAAAATAAATTCCGAAGCGCCCCAGAAAAACTTTTTTCAACAAAGTTGGAGCGCTTCGGTATTTGTGGGGAAGTTTCGTTCCCCAATTGAACATTTGTCATTTTCTAAAAATAAACATGACGGAGTCGCGATATATTGAGCGCTTTATCACGCAACTGTCTATTGTTAGACGTATGGATGAAAATAAAGAATACGAGACGCAACTAGATGTCTTGGATATAAAACACAAGCAAGTCATGCTGTGTGGCTTCTATGACAGCTGCCACCTAAAAGAGCTTCACCGATCACAACTAACAGAAAAACTTCAAATCATTTTCGAAGATCTTAGTTTGTCAGCGAGACAAGAATTAATCCAACAATATCGCAAAAAAAAAAGTTTGTTATCATTCTAGACAGAACAAATAAAAGCATTGAATCGTGCCAAAGCTGTGGCGGCTCATTTTCACTCATGTGTGATTCAACAGAACTTATCTGCAGAGAATGTAACCGCATTGAAAGAATATACGGAGCTGTCTTTTTTCATAAAGACCTTTACGATAAAGAAAATATGAAAGTTAAAATACCATGCAGAATAAATTATAATTTTAAACGTCGCCTTGATCAGTTACTCGGAAATTGCTCTTTAGAATGCATAAGCGGCAGTGAAAAGGTTTTATTAGAAATACGGAAAGAAATGGCAAAACGAAATGTTCATCCATCATTTTTAACAATTGACGCTCTACGAAACATTCTTAAAAAAATAAAACGCAGTGATTTCAATAAACACACAACTCTGTTGTTGAGTTTTATCCTAGGGGAACCCCCTCAGAGATTAACCGATGACGAAATTAAGCAAATTAACTATGTTTACTCAAGCATAAGATATCATCTAGCAAGCGGAATATCTTATGAGTTCATAATTCATAAGATCTTAGATCAAATTTTACCAGAAGGGCCGAGAAAATACAAAATCTTATCTTACATAAGACATCAGAAGCCCGAGTACACATCTAAGAAATGAATGGTATTGGAAAGCAGCTATTAATACCACGGGTATTAATAACCTTGCTCAAGTTTATCCATAAGAAATGCTAACATTTGTTCTTCGTCTCCAGCCCTTACGACAGCAGCATTTTTCTTAGGGCTGTGATAGATTTCAGCTGCCTCTTCAGAGTACTCGGTTATTTTTTTTCGAAGGCTTGACAAGCTGTTATGAAAACGCTCGACCGACCTTTGAATATTTATTAAAAAGTTCGGTTGTTTTGGTGCCCAAATCTCAGTTATATCCAGAAGCTTCCAAACAAACATAGCCACTGGTTTAGGACCTTCTGAACCCTCTAAAAACACTTTTTTCATATGGTTATAACGCAAAAACTCCTCGTCTTCGTCCTGTTTTCTAAATGACATCCTTACATAACCATAACAACACCATATGTCCTTCTCCGCAATGGAAGACATAATTCTCTCAAATAATTGTTTTGATGTGAGTGAACCGACATCGATGATTGAGTCTTGATTTCTGATTATCGGCCGTTTGCTAAATAAATAAAAAACTCCCCACGCAAGTGTTGTGTTACCCTTCGTTTTGAACTTGTTTCCTCCATTTAGAAATGGATTGTGTGCTAAACTTGGTTCTAGCTGGTTTAAAGAGCACATCCTAAAATAACCGTCAACAAACAGGCCTTTGTTTACCATGTCACCACTCAAAGCAAGACCTGTTTGTATCTGATCGCTATAATAACTAGGAATTCTATTCTTAGCTATTTTTCGCTTGAACGGACATTTAAACTCTAACAGGCT
The DNA here is from genome assembly GCA_024195265.1 of Dendrophyllia cribrosa. NCBI lineage: Eukaryota > Metazoa > Cnidaria > Anthozoa > Scleractinia > Dendrophylliidae > Dendrophyllia > Dendrophyllia cribrosa. The sequence continues at coordinate 12,352,061 of JAJLRJ010000006.1, read as the reverse complement.
TAAGGTAATTCCCTCGAAAATGATCTTATACTGAACTTTTTTTCAAACTTGGTACGATTGATAACCATGCTTAGAACATTCAAAAAATGCGATAAAAAGAGAGGGTCACCGTGCTTGTTTTTACACTGTACTCCCGTTATTTATAGCGACTTTTTATAATTGCGCGAGGAATGTTCGAAACTCGAATGTCGAGAAAGGGATTGTTATTGCCTGCAGAAACTATCATTACTATTGAAATTTTAACATTAATTTATTTTCTTATACAACATTCTTTCAGGGAAGTCGTTTCAAATTGCCCGGTCTTACAAATTTTGCAAGGAAATCGAACCCCTTCGGCATCACCACATACTCCTCACTGGCTCCAAATACAGAGTTATACGCGATTAACACAGAATTAATACATGTTCTACCACTAAACTTTTTTTCTGCTATAAATATGTTTTTTGTAGTCCTATAACGAGTAAATTACATTAATAAAAAATAGGGGTCACCGTTCTCGTTTAGGAAAAAACAATCTCTTATTCATTTGGCCAACTTATCCTCAAAGAAACCTTGTTTCGGACTGTGCGCGCGCTTGTGCACGCGCTAATGACGCAAGAAATTATGCGCTGTACGTGATGCGCAATGCAATACTAAGGAATGACCTTAAGGTGTTATCTTTGTCTAGAAAATATCCGTCTGGGCTGCAAGTGACCTTTCGATAAAGTGGATGATCTCTTGCTAGATTAAGAGAGATGCTGTGACCAAAAACGGAAACAGAATGTTTTTGCTCAAAATACTTGCGTATAAGCGGCTCGAACAGATTGCCCCAGGTACAAGCCGCATTGTTGAGCATATCTGTTGGCTGTATTTTCTTTATGAGCAAGCTTTGCCGTGATTCAAACGGCGACGATCCTGTCAAGGCAGAGATCTCTGATGCACCAATGGAGTTTTGTCTGGCTCTCACCCAGTCGGCGCTCTTTTGTTTCAGACCAGTGTTCCTCAATTTGAGAAAGTTCATGAACACTTGTGTTGTCGTCATCATTGATATACAAAGGGTAAGCATTTCTTCAATTGGTAATAACCACTCAACTCCGTTTGAAACGTTGTGAGTGATTTCTTACCTGCGATATAATCCGAAACAAAGTTTAAGTCACGGATGCCATTTAAAGGATCAAGAGCCTCTAAGCTTTTATTTTTAGATGGTTTTTGTTCTTGTTCTTGTTCTTGCTCGTTAAGTCATGCATTCAGCTCATGCCAGCTGACATTTGACTTGGCAAAAACTTCTCGAACAGCCCTCAGGGGTGCTGCCAAATCCTCCTCATGTTTGGGAAGAGCTCGAGGATTTCTTTTTAAAGACGGGCAGCCATTTTGTATGTGTTTGTAAGCTGTTGTTTTAGAAAGTTCTCGATTGCAACTGGGGCAAATCACTTTCGGTCGTTTTTCTGTTTTCTTTTTTCTTTCTTTTTTTCTGTATGTTTAACTGCTAAAATCTACACAGTGGACAATGCGCTCGCTTCGAGCAACTCCATGGCAAATGACTGGTCACGCAATTTTCAGTTGATAATATAGTTCATTCGCGTTGCATCATTGGATACCTGAAAAATCCTCCTTTTTGACAGCACATGCACAAGGAGTAGATATATAAGGCTAGTTCCGGGGACAGCCATTTTAGGGCTCCATAGACCCCTATGGAGCCTTAATTTAATGGTTGACACCCCCTGCCCCAGGGCCGACTGGCAGGAGGTCCTGGGGCAGGGGGTGTCAACCATTAAATTAAGGCTCCATGGGGGTCTGTGGAGCCCTAAAATGGCTGTCCCCGGACTAGCCTTATATATCTACTCCTTGTGCATGTGCTGTCAAAAAGGAGGATTTTTCAGGTATCCAATGATGCAACGCGAATGAACTATATTATCAACTGAAAATTGCGTGACCAGTCATTTGCCATGGAGTTGCTCGAAGCGAGCGCATTGTCCACTGTGTAGATTTTAGCAGTTAAACATACAGTGTATATCACATCGTCCAATCTGGCTTGTTGTAGGTTCCCAACGGTATTTAGTACATGTTTGCCTCCCCAAAAAGTAAAGAGAGCGGCGACTTTGTCTTTTTCTGAACACGGACAAATTGAAAGGCATCGATGACAATTTAGACTTTGATTTCCGGATTTCCGGTAGATTAAAAAATATTGCCATCTTCCATATCACTTGTAAAAGCATGAACATCAAGCGATTTATTAGCTTCGAAGCGAATGAAAGTGTCAAACGATCATATGATTTGACCAAATTCATAAAAGGAAGCTGCAATTGCACTAAATACGATTTTTCCTTCGACTATAAAAACCAAAACAAAGAATCTACGCGATCGAAGCGAATTTCAACAACATTTGGCGCCGATTTTGACCAAAACTCAACGGTCATAAATTCCTACAAAACGTGGGGACTTAAGGGGACCTTGTACTGCATTTAAAAGAGTCACTCTCCCAGCACTATCAGGCGTAATTATATGCTTGTGTCCCCAGGATTAAAAACGAAACACGGAAAAACAGATCAAGGGTTAAAACACAACAAAGAAACGAAGCGGATCAGCCATGCATGCCACTTGAAACAAAGACAAATATAATATTGCGATACATAGGCAAACAGGCTCGGATCAAATGATATCTAAGTAAACTTTAAAGTTTGTTTATACTGCACTAAACTTTCGTTTTATCCAAATCCAAAAGAAAAGCACATGATATGGGATTGTCTGCATCTCATAATACATGTAATAGCACACTGTAGCTTGGGACTTGGCCCAGTCCTTCTTGTTGTACATGCATCAAAGGAAATTTATGGGGAGAGCACTAAAACTTCACATCATTGCTCCTGCCTCAACAGTACCAGCCAAGAATCAGACTGCATACATTGTATAAAATGCAATGTTGGTAAAAGGGTAAAATAGTAGGAAGTTAAATATCAATTGATGTTGAATGTCATATTTATTAAAACTTAAGACTGTGTTTTACATGTATACCCTGTCCTCCGTCCACCCTTTAGCCTGACAGAAAAATTGGGGGGAAAAAATTAAATTGACAAAAATTAGGGGTGTTTTGTAAGTGTTTTGTAAGTGTCAAACGATCATATGATTTGACCAAATTCATAAAAGGAAGCTGCAATTGCACTAAATACGATTTTTCCTTCGACTATAAAAACCAAAACAAAGAATCTACGCGATCGAAGCGAATTTCAACAACATTTGGCGCCGATTTTGACCAAAACTCAACGGTCATAAATTCCTACAAAACGTGGGGACTTAAGGGGACCTTGTACTGCATTTAAAAGAGTCACTCTCCCAGCACTATCAGGCGTAATTATATGCTTGTGTCCCCAGGATTAAAAACGAAACACGGAAAAACAGATCAAGGGTTAAAACACAACAAAGAAACGAAGCGGATCAGCCATGCATGCCACTTGAAACAAAGACAAATATAATATTGCGATACATAGGCAAACAGGCTCGGATCAAATGATATCTAAGTAAACTTTAATGTATATAGAAACCAAATAACGATTTGATTCACCTTTTATCGCTTTGGAAACGAAGAAAACGTCTCGCGAAGATCAGTAAAATTTCACCATGTGTACTCGCCATCGCAGGAAGGATCGATAATTACGCGCTAGGCGTCATGGGATACCTGAAAAATCCTCCTTTTGCTGTCAAGAAAATACTGATAGGCCTGGTGGACTATAAACAAACACATGTGCAAGCAACCATACTGATGAAAAGACAGTGCAGGGATGTAACTAAGATATCCAACAGGTGGACTTTTGTTCATTACAGGCGGAAAATTTTGGTAAAAAAAGAGAAAGAGTTAAGCAGACACAGTTTTCCAGGCGGGAAAAAATCAAGAAAACTCAGTCTTTAGACGTTTATTTTTTACGCCTTCCGCCTATTATTTACATCCCTGCAGTGTCAGAACAAGATAAAGATTGGTTTTGTTTGTTATTATTTCTAGATGCTTTGTGGATACTCGTGAAGAGCAGTGTTTAAGGTTTGAATGTACTGTAGCCTCACCTTCCCCTTGAGTTCCCTACCCCTTTCCTCACCGATAACTCAAAATGAAAAACACTGCTCTTCACGAGTATCCACGAAGCACCTAGACACAATGAAAACAATCAGTATGGTGGCTTTGGCATGTGTTTGTTTATACTGCACTAAACTTTCGTTTTATCCAAATCCAAAAGAAAAGCACATGATATGGGATTGTCTGCATCTCATAATACATGTAATAGCACACTGTAGCTTGGGACTTGGCCCAGTCCTTCTTGTTGTACATGCATCAAAGGAAATCTATGGGGAGAGCACTAAAACTTCACATCATTGCTCCTGCCTCAACAGTACCAGCCAAGAATCAGACTGCATACATTGTATAAAATGCAATGTTGGTAAAAGGGTAAAATAGTAGGAAGTTAAATATCAATTGATGTTGAATGTCATATTTATTAAAACTTAAGACTGTGTTTTACATGTATACCCTGTCCTCCGTCCACCCTTTAGCCTGACAGAAAAATTGGGGGGAAAAAATTAAATTGACAAAAATTAGGGGTGTTTTGTAAATGTCCTCAGTTCGGTGTATTTTTTAGTATGATTATAATACATGTACAGCTGTAGTTCACAAATGTCATATCAGATGGCTCTTTGTAAAGAGAAAGGCCCACCAGAAAAGAAGGCAATTTTAATTTGTTGTTGTAGGTACATGTATGTTGATCGATCATGTAGCTGTTGCACTCCACTTATTTTTTTTCTTTAGTCTGTGTGAGATACATGGAATGTTTGCTAATGAGGATAAAACAAAAATAGAATCAAGGATAATTTTAAGCACAACATACATGAACAGCTGTAGCCATCGTGTGGGTAAATAGCATCATTATGTTATTTTTACTTTGCAATGGACTGTACAGCCTTGTCAAGGCTGTAAGGCTGTGCCCCAAATCTACATTATTGGTGTCAGCTTATAAGTTTTGTGAAAAGCTACATGTTTGCACACTTTCTGATCACCCAAGGTCAAGAGTGACATGCTATGAGCCACTGTGTGTTGCTAGAGCACAGCCCAAGAATGCAAAATTTTACCTTTGGGCGACCAGGAAATCTTTGTTTTTGCACCAAAGTTACATGTATATCCTGAGCACGCCAGATTTCAAGTGTTCGGAGATTTCGGGGTACCAACTATTTTTCTTAGAGCACAGCCTTGGTTGTCTAATACATGTACAGGTATGTAGTCAAAGTTTATAGATTTTTTTTATCTGAATGGTGACTATTTCCTTTATTTCTTAGAAAACTGAGTGACAAAACTACATGTACAGTACTAAAACATGCAGTAATGAAAAAGATGTAGAATGGTCTGAGCCAGAGGTATGTGTATACCAGGCTTAACTAATCAATGACATCAATGTAATCAGTTAGTAATCAATTTTTTTTGCTGCCTCGTGCTCTGACAGCTCGTTCGACAACGTACAACGTTCCACGACTACAAGGTAAGTTCAATCCTATTCCTTTTCTCAAAATTTATCCTGTGTTTTCTGGTAAGATCAGTCCAAAATTTATTCTTTGTTTTTCTTATATTTCGTAGGGAACGCTATCAGACGTGCACTTCTTTCGCTAGTAAAATAGCTATAGTTCTCATTGTGTTACTATCTGATAATTGAGCGTTATGAATAAAATTTGTTTGTCTACGCAGACAAACCCAATATGGTATAGTTTTTTTATGTATATGTGTCGGAACTCTTTGAAGAACGAGGCATGAACGATAGGTACTATTGTTATTCAATATGATGCAAATAAGTTGCGGGGTATTCTGCAGTTTAGCCCACAGCAATCAGCCCCGGAGAAGAACCTTCGTCCATGCTTAACTGATTAAACATATGCTGAATACAACTTCTAGACGTTGAGATACTGACATGTACTGAGGCGTATCATTTCAGAATCGGAGAAATATAAACCGAAATGAAATCAAGACAAATCTATATGTCGGAAAAATCTGAGACCTTTCGGAGTACACAGCACAGCAGAATTAAAGGATATTACCCGATTCCACGGCGATAGCGTGAATTTGTTTGACGTCGGCCCGACGTTGTTGCCTGCGTGGCATATCTCGTTACATAGCCCCTTTAAACAGTGGCTGAAACTGGGGTGCCACGGAATAACGAGACACACTATAATCTATGATTAATACTAGTATAAATGAATAAACAATATATAGACTGTTTTACTTGTTCTATGAGTGCTCTATGCATAGATATGCAGAGCAAAATACAAATATAAGGACGGAAAGTTATGATCGGCCTGGGGGGCACAAAGTGCCCGCGCTAACTTTCAACATTCATAACTTCTTTAATATGTATTCAAACGCCATCAAACTTTGTGACTTTTCCTAAAATTTATCTGGCAACAATTTCATATGACAATTTTTTGATCACGTGACTTGATGTTTCCATGGCAACAAGATTTTGACAGCCATGTTTTTTTGAAATTTGCATATTTATACCTTTGAATGAAGAAAAACAATGTTTATTGGTATAACTTTTGTATTTTATTAATTTTGCGTCAATTTGGACGGTTTTTAAGAGGTTTTGAAAAATTTCAGAAATCCATTGTGCGGACCGCAAAGGAGACAGTTTTGGACGTACTATGTACCCTCTTGGTTTCATTGTCATAGCCTTAATGTTCTTGAAGTTACGAAGGAGGGGGGGGCACATCCCCCCGCCTCCCCGGCTCAGGAACTCAAAAAAAGCCCAGGCTGAATATGGTTAAGTGTAATGAATACGATTTTTTCAATGAAATTCCTGTCTTTTATTTAGGCCAACAGGCGAGAGGGAAAATAGCTGCGCACTTTTATTCCTCATTAACCTAGTCACTCCCTTGCTTACAATAGCCAGCCGTTTACGCTGTCTCCCCTCGCTTCGCTTAAAGGTTTTTTGTTCCTTTACTGTTTTAACCGTTTTGAGAAAATCAGAATCCATCACTACGCAAATTGTACATGTATCATCATAATATAAAATGGTCGTCGTATTAATTGACTTACCAGTTTTCATTTTGCAACAATAGAACCTTTCAATGCAATGAAGCCGTTCACAAAGTCCTTTGTAAAAGCCAACCATGTAATAGCCTGTTAGCTTGCATTCACTCCAACCCTCCTTATCGAACGAAATTACCACGTCTTCCTCGTAGCAGCTCTCATAAGCGTCCGAGTGATTCTGCGGACGGCAGCATTTCGCTTCATCGATGTCACGCAAGTCCGTACTCCCAGCTATTCTGATGCCATTCAAGTAGTAGCCGGTGGGACATTTTGCCCATACAGCGTAACTGCAACAAAGGAACATTATTATATAAACTAGAAATACGTGTCTCGCAAAACTTCGCGAAGCTCGGGAAGATTGCACCGCAAAATTTTAGCGACGGGGGAAAAAGATGGAATTTCTGGTTTAAGTGGAGAGGTTGGGTTGCATGGTCACAATGGCCTCGAAATTTGAGACATTCTCGTTCCCATTTTCTTCCATTTAAATTGTACTCAGTCTCCTGTCTTCCTAAATAAAATAAATGGGAACTGGTACTGGGTTTTGAGTTGTGGGTTGCTGTAACTGCTATGGGACTGGGTACCAAAAGACCCTGAGGCACTCCCGCCACCTCTCTAATTATTGTCAGAAGGAAAATTGGTCTGAAGGTGGGTATATCGCACTGTTGTGGACCTGAGTCCAGTGCAATATGTAGTCGTGTTCTGTTTATTTTGATTAGATGAGTGTTGGATCATCAGGAATACTCCTGGGTGCTATCTTCCAAATTAACCTGTTCCCCTTAGATACATGTACTGCTGTAGTTTTTGTTTCATATACTGGGTATTAAATAATTGCTAACCAAATTCACTATTTTCCTTGAATGGTTGAGATCGCAGGAGTTAACTGCTGCTGAATATTAATGCTGTGCATAAAATAACAACAACTAGAACAGTTGCAGTAAAAATAATAATTTAATCTCACCAAAAACAGCAATGAGACTACAAAGTAACATAGCATAGTAGACCACAGAACATACCATCAACCATAGTTGTAATTACATGTAGCATTGTTTGGTTTTCAATCAAGTTTCATAAAACCAAAACCAAAGTGATTACTTTGGCTAATCACAACACACACAGAGTCAATCCAATGAAGCAATCAGAACTTGGAGCAATTACAGGTAGCCAGTGCCAAGCGTGGGAAAATGCATGCGAGCAAGTCATGATTGGTTTTGGTTTTATTTTCGATTGGTTGAGAAAGTGGCGCAAGATTTTCCCAACAATAACACTACTATATTTAGGATACAGGTCATGAGAATTATGAAATTGATCACAAAACATGAATATTCAAGAGACAAATTCTCTGCAAATACCATAAGCAATGTATGGAGACCCATCCTTGGAGACCCAGGGGCAGTTAGTCGGGGAGGGGCGAAGTAAAAACTTGGCAAAAATCAGCGCGACGAAAGTTTTCAAGAGCAAGCGAACGAGCCCCTGGGTTTCTACACTTACCGAACCAGTTCCACGACCATTTGAAATCCCCGTCTCTGATTGGGCAGAAAATTTGTGGCATTGTATTTTTCTGCCCAATCAGCGAGCTGCATCTATCGCACCATTTTCGTGTCTTCTTACACGAATATTGTTTTTCCATGATCGCCATTTCTTTGCTCGTTCAACTGAGGCGGCTCGCTTGGAAAGTTTCTTAAAAAAATTATGGCCTCAAAGCCGAGAATAATAGCGAGATTCAGCGTGGCCGCATCGAAATCAAACACTCACTGTCACATTCGAATGTATTGTATCCTTTCAACTCGGTAAGTTTTTTTTTTGGTAGACTCGAGAAATAGTCTGCATTTCGCGGTGAATCCCACGCCGAAGATACACTGAAAGTTTTCGAAATCTACGCTGTGCAGAGTTCTATGAAACCTGAAATATGAATGAATCACTCATCACAAGCCGTAATACTATACGCCAAAGACTGCAATAGTACGCCGCAGCCCTTTGAAACCCACGCCATAAAAAGATATAAGCTTACACGAAATGGACACTGGCACTCGAAATCATTAAAATTGTTTGGTTGACCAAAAACAAAATCCCCCTGTTTTATTACCGGGCAGTGGATAGCTAATCTCTAACAGAAACTTTCCACGGGACCTTTACACGGGACACGCGGTTAACTTTCCTGGCTTGCTTTTCGTGCGAATTTTAAAAAGTAGTAAGCTTTTACATTGTATCTTCAGCTTAAATAAAAAAAATTGAATTAACAGCTCTCAAAATGTCTTAGTAATGATCACCCAGCTTCTCTTATGCTTGTCCAACCATACCCAGAGGTCCTTAAAGACCTTAAAATCAAGGCTTGAAATTGGATCTTTTGTATTAAAGTGTTCCAATTCCATGGTGTGTCCTGCCAGGAATTTCCTGCAAAGCATCAACTTCCTTTAAGGTGTTCACAACCACATTCTTCACAATCTTTCAAGTGAACTCTCAGCAGAAACCTATTTAGGGCGCGTTCGTTTGGGATCAATCCGGAGCAAGAAAATATTCTTAGACTATATTCCCGCTGTTCTGCTCTTGGGAGCAGAATAGCGGGAATGGCATCCAAGTATTCCGGAATGAGAATAGCTCCCGAACGAACGCTTAATTTGCATTATTCCAACTATTCTTATTCCGGATTCATCGCAAATGAACGCGCCCTTAGGCCCGGTTTAAACGTTGAACTTCACATGCGCCGAATCTAATGCAAATGAGCAAGAACAATAGATTTTGCTCATTTGCATTAGATTCGGCACATGTGAAGTGTGACGGGAGACTTTTCCAATATTCTTAAAACAGTCAAAAGTAAAGTTCGTTTAGGAATATGTGACGGGAGACTTTTCCAATATTTTTAAACGAACTTTACTTTTGACTGTTTTAAGAATATTGGAAAAGTCTCCCGTCACAGAAGTTCGACCTTTGAACCAGGCCTTAGGTGCCTTATGGCTCGCTGTAAAAATGTTGTATACTTGGAGACTGGTAAAGCAAACGAAGCCATTATGAAATTGTAGAAGGTATCCGTTTTCCTCACCTATCCAATGTTGTAGTCCAGTCGGCATTTAGGCACAATGAAGACTGATTGGTGTAACCTTGCTCCGCTTCGCAGCATTTCCCTTCTTCAAGACGATACACACCATCATTGGCGACATATTTAGCTCTGTAAAATCCCGTGATGTAAGTATTGTTTCTGGGGCACACAGACCACCCAGGACTGTCTAGGCTACTCCACCAATTGGCAATATCACAGACAAGACTCGTACTTAGCTGACTTGACAGTAGCAGGCTGATGGTCAGTTGAATGGCGAGAAACCGCATCCCAAACAAACGCTGTCACGAGCTTCACAGCTCAAAGCACTAAGAAGAAAAAACTTTTAGCGACATACTGAATAACATATTGTACCGCAGGGCACAATATGCTATGCAATATGCCGCTCTGAAGAAGTGTCTGGAAGTGTAATCCACAATCGTTTTCGTCGTTCAAAACCTGTCTAAAGTCCACAATATTAAAACAAAAGACTGTTGCTAGTTTCCCTTTTCCTTGTTTGGCGTAATTGTTTGTTGTTGTTGTAATTTTAATGGACCATGTTTTCAAAAAATCAGCAATATATATATATGTGAACACAATAAAGGAGAAAACTAGTTTGATTCAATTACACCAATATTTCAACCACTTAAAGTGGTCTTCATCATATATATATATATATCATTCTTCATTATATATATATATATATATATATATATATATATAATGAAGAATGAGTTGTAATTATCAAGCTTCCAACTCCATGTCTTGACTTGATTGTGCTTTATTGACCCTACGTTTCGGTTTCTAAGACGCGCGCGTTTTAATTAAGACGCGCGCGTTTCAGTGCACGCTTATTTAA